>CAJGYO010000004.1:15613031-16213031 GCA_904845875.1 Miscanthus lutarioriparius
AATACCACATTATCCGTACCTACTGCTTAAGATGCTAGGACCTAACGGTGTCCTTTCTCTTCGAAGTGATTTGAAGCGCGCTTTTGACTGCGACGTTCAGGCAATCCAAATCACGGCCAAAGCACAAGCCAACAATGGAAGAAAAGAAATAGCCACTATTGTCGCAGACATAAGCCAAGAAGAACTAGAGATACCAGCTAAAAAGCCCAGCATCCTCGCACCACCAAAAGAAGCTGACGTCAAGCAAATCGACCTGGGCACTGGCGATCCCTCTAAGACAGCAACCATCAGCGCCCACCTCTCTGCAAAATAGGAACTCGCGCTCACCAACTTTCTTCAGGACAACAAAGATATCTTCGCTTGGAAGCCGGCCGACATGCTAGGTGTCCCAAGAGAGTTGGCTGAGCACAGAATTAATATCAATGAAAACTCCAAGCCTGTAAAGCAACGGCTATGACGATTCTCACCTGACAAGAAGGCAGCGATTAAAAAAGAAATCACAAAACTAATGGCGGCTAGATTCATTAGAGAAATCCTTCATCCAGATTGGCTAGCAAACCCAGTTCTAGTACAGAAAAAGAACACGGACGAATGCCGCATGTGTGTCGACTACACAGATCTCAACAAGCACTGCCCGAAAGATCCGTTCGGGCTGCCACGCATTGATCAGATAGTTGATTCAACAGCAGGATCCGCCCTATTATCCTTTCTTGATTGCTATTCAGGGTATCACCAGATCGCATTAAAAGAGCAAGACCAGAGCAAGACATCTTTCATTACTCTGTTTGGTGCCTACTGCTACAAGACCATATCGTTTGGACACAAGAATGCTAGAGCCACTTACCAAAGAGCTATCCAAATGTGCCTTGGAGATCAGATCGGCGAAAACGTAGAAGCATACGTGGACGATGTGGTGGTAAAAACAAAGAACCCGGATACACTGATTGAGGACTTAAAACAAACTTTCGAGAACTTGAAAAGATGGAGGTGGAAATTGAACCCAAATAAGTGTGTATTCGGAGTCCCTTCAGGACAACTACTCGGTTTCCTGGTCAGTCGTCGCGGAATCAAAGCAAGCGCCCAGCAAATTCGAGCCATAACAGAGATGGGCCCACCTCGAAACATCAAAGATGTGCAAAAGCTAACAGGCTACATGGCGGCACTCAATCGTTTTATTTCAAGGCTCGGCGAAAAAGGGTTACCTTTCTTTAAACTACTAAAGAAGACAGGCAAGTTCGAGTGGACAGAAGAAGCCAATGAAGCTTTCAAGAAACTTAAGGCATACCTCACATCCTCACCAGTTCTCACACCTCCAAAGAAAGACGAAGACATGATGCTATACATTTCGGCAACTTCTACTTTGGTCAGCACGGCGATAGTCGTGGAAAGAGAAGAAGAAGAAGCGCATATAAAGTACAATGACCCGTATACTACATCAGCGAAGTACTGTCAGAATCTAAAATCCGGTACCCGCATGTGCAAAAACTACTGTACGCCCTATTGATCACTTCACGCAAGCTCCGCCACTATTTTGAAAGCACAAGATCACCGTGGTGACAGACTTCCCGCTCGGAGACATCTTGCACAACAGAGACGCAACAGGGCGCATATCAAAGTGGGTAGCTGAACTTGGTGCTCTCAACATCGATTTCACCCCGCGGAAAGCAATCAAATCTCAAGCCCTTGCCGATTTCGTTGCCGAGTGGACAGAGATTCAACAACCTATGTCAAATACAATCCTTGACCACTAGAAGATGTACTTTGATGGATCACTCAAGATAGGCGGAGCCGGTGCGGGTGTTCTCCTAATCTCTCCAGACGGAAAATAACTTAAGTATGTCCTTCAGATATTATGGCAAGCTACCAACAATGAAGCAGAGTATGAAGCTCTCATCCACGGGCTACGAGTGGCAATTACCCTCGGAATAAAGCGATTACTCATATACGGGGATTCGGCAGTAGTCATCAACCAAGTCAACAAAGATTGGGACTGTACCAAAGAAAAAACATGGACGCTTACTGCGCTGAAATTCAAAAACTCGAAAAACATTTCCAAGGGTTAGAAATTCTACATGTCCTGAGCGATACCAACATTGCAGCAGATGTCATCACCAAGCTCGGATCAGACAGGGCAAAGGTCCCACCCGGCGTATTCATAGAGGAGTTATCAGCTCCTTCTATCAAACAACCCAGTGAGAAAACCCCAGAACTCACAGCCAAAGGCAACCAGATTCTGGTAATCAACACTTCATGGACACAAGCTTTTATTGATTATATCAAAGAGAATAAGTTGCCAGCTGATAAAGAGGAAGCTACCTGAGTTGTTCGTAGAAGCAAAAACTACGTCCTAGTGGGGTACAAGCTCTATAGAAGAGCTGCATCATCAAGAGTACTCCTAAAATGTGTCTTGGTTCAAGAAGGTAGAGAAATCCTAGACGAAATACACTCAGGTTGCTGCGAAAATCACGCCGCTTCAAGAACACTAGTCGACAAAGCTTTCCGCACCGGATTCTACTGGCCAACAGCTCTGAAAGACGTAGAAGAACTCGTCAGAAAATGCAAAGGTTGTCAAATGTTTGCAAGACAAGCTCATGTGCCAGCTCACAACCTCATCTGCATCCCACCCGCTTGGCCTTTCTCCTGCTGGGGGCTGGATCAAGTAGGACCCCTCAAGAAAGCAAAGGGCGGTTTCGAATACATCTTCGTGGCAATTGACAAGTTCACCAAGTGGATCGAATACAAACCACTCGCAAAATACAGCGTAGTCAAAGCAGTCGAGTTCATCCAAGACATTATGCACCGCTTCGGCATGCCCAATCGAATCATCATAGATTTAGGCTCTCCCTTTACAGCCACGGAGTTCAAAAGTTGGGCGCAGGAATGCGGCTTTAGCATAGATTACGCATCAGTTGCACATCCAGAAGCCAACAGATAGGTAGAAAGAGCCAATGGACTCATACTAGCCGGGTTGAAACGAAGACTGTATGAAGAGCTAGCAGACTATGGATCAAAGTGGATTGAAGAATTACCCAAAGTAGTATGGGGGCTACGGACTCAAATAAGCAGAGCTACCGGATACTCGCCTTTCTTCCTAGTTTACGGATCAGAAGCTGTACTACCTGCCGACTTGATTTGGACGTCACCAAGGATAGAACAGTATGACGAAGGAGAAGTAGAACACACCAGAAGATTAGAACTTGACACTACAGAAGAAGTCAGGGTAAACGCTACCCTTCAATCAGCAAGATACCTCTAAGGATTAAGACGCCACTACAATAAGAATACCCAGCCTCGATCACTACAAGTCAGAGACCTAGTGCTAAGAAGAATACAAAAAAACTGACGGACGCCATAAACTACTCAGTCCATGGGAAGGTCCTTTTATTGTCTCAAAAGTCACCGGACCAGGCACGTACAAGTTAATAACTAAAGATGACAAAGAAGTCAGCAATACATGGCACATCAGCCAACTAAGAAGATTCTACGCATAAAAACAACTCAAGGGAGAATACATGTACAAACCACAAGAGATCAACGTTCATGGCCAATAAAGATGTTGTCCCTCGACAAAATATGTATTATGGCTTATCAAACGATCATGATCAATAAAGATGGTTTTTCGGCAACATACGTCTTATGATGAATAACCTTGAGTTAAGCTAACACCCGAAACAAAAAATAAAACGACTAAACCTGGACATGGATTAGGAAAAAATCAAGTCAAGACCCTCCAGCTCCTTGTTCCAAAAAACAAGAGGCTCGGGGGCTACACTGAAGACACTCGAGAGTCCGCACCGAGTTGTTTATGCGGCGCAGATAGGAGCCAGGCCAACACTCAATAGATCAAGAGAGGTTGTCGACACAAGGATAACATACAAAGTTGTTCACATGGCAAAGTCGAAAGCAAGACAAAGTACTCGGCAAGTCAAATAACACTGATCGCTTGGACAACTCATCCAAAGAATAAACAAGGCATCCAGGTAGAGAGGACATCAGCAAAAAATCTTCATTCAAAAGGAAGTATAATGTCATATTATAAGGCACGAGCATAGAGGTCAATTACGTCAAATGTCATCATCAGGGGAAGAGATAACAATATTAAGATTATCTACAACTCTACTGGCTAAGTCTTCGACCTCAGGCTCCATCCTCTCAACGGCATCAATGTACTCTTGACTATCAGCTTCCTCTGCTATCTTGGACAAAGGCGCCTCTGGAGCAAGAACCCGGACCTGGGCCAGGACATTCTTGGTACACAGTTGGGCGCACCTCTTCACGAACTCTTGAAAATGAGTTGGAATTCCGGGAATCAACTGAGCCCAAGATTGCCCATCATCCGCTGGAGTTCGGAGAGCGTCGGCTACTGAACGAAAGGATTTCCATAAAGCTTTCTAGTTTTCGGTAGCCATCGCCAACTTGCCAAACAAGTCTTCAATAGTTTTTTGAGCCTGCACAAGATCTCTATCAACTCCACGCCTAATCAACTTAGCAAGCGCGAGTTCTTCCTCAGCACGAGTAATTACCTCCTCAGCCTTGTTGTGACTAGAACAGACAAGAGTCTTCATTTCATCGATACTCTCCGAGAGCTTCTGCTTTTCAACTCGGAGAGCTGGACAAGGCACCAAACAACGAGTCAGAAGAAAGGAAGGTTTAAATACAGAAGGAAACGAAAAGAACTCGCCATACCATTGCACTCTTTCTTCACCGTTTCCAAGTTCTTCATGGCCTCCGAGTTCTTTAAAGCCTCCTGAATAGCAGCATCCCTTTGTCTCTCGGCCTCAACTACCCGGGCACGAAGTGAGTTTTCCTCCTTCTGATGCATTTGACACTCAGCCTCCAGCTCGGCCTGGCAGAGACCAAGATCTGTCTTCAAGGCGCTTAACTCAGAGGACAACTTCTTCTCGGTTTTCGACGAAAAAAAGAAGCCGGTATGGTCCCGAGAGAAGGACTGAACAAGAAGAAAGAAAGAAAAAGGCATGAGAACATGAGAAAAATGGATATCCAAAGAAAGAACTTTGGAAAACTTACTTGGAGTTTTTCCCCAAAAGAAGTTGCAAAGGTTGCAAAATCTCCCCAAGAAGCGGTCAACTCTGACAGCCGATGAGTGGCGTCAAATTGATGAACCACATCTTCAGTAGAGAAAGGAGCGGAGGGGGAAGACGGTCGATGCGGAGAAGGTGAGAGCAGGGGCACACCATGGGAAGTCCCAGCTACCTCCCTAGATGAATCCACCACCATGGCCACGGTCACCTCTGAGGCAACCAAGCCAGCAGCAGCATCATCACCAGGAAACCTTGTCTCCCCCACAACCACTTCATCGACCGTGCGCTCCAAGTCCTGAGGCTCGGTACTCGGAGGCACACCAGAAGAATGACAAGAAGTCGACGGAGGGTCAAGAGAAGACGAAGGCCTGAAAGTTGACAAAAAAACATGGCAATAAGAACAAAAGAAAGGGGAAATAGACGCAAAGAGACGAAACCAGAAGTCACTCACCCGACTATCTTCTTCTTCGAAAAACACAAAGAATACCTCACAGGGGGGACGACGGCAGCAAAAACATCACCACCACCCTGTGACAGGAGCGGCACGGCTAGTACCGGAGCCCCAGAGGAACCCGGAACCAGAACCCCAGAGGAACTTGGCGCCGGATCCCCAGAGGAACTCGAGCCCAATGACCGCCTACTACAAAAAGCCAAGACGAAGTCAGAACAAGAAAAGGCGCTCAACAAAACAAAGACAAGTAAACAACTCACCGGCGCGTCATGAGGGGCACATCATCGACCTCATCCTCCTCAGTCTCCAGCAAGACAACTACAGCTCCATCTGAAAACAGAGAGAAAAGAACTCGGTCAGCGGCACAAATAAATAACAGAAAGACCAAACATATTAATATGCTCACCTAGGAGCACGCTACCTATAACTGGAGTACCTGGATGAGTACTCGGCTGGCGAGACTTCTTGGAAGCAGGTAAACCAGATGAAGAACCATCCGCCCGCCCCCTCTTCGGGACACTACGAGGACCTCGAGGGACTGGACGAGGAACATATTCTTCATATACATCAACAAATCCAGAGGAAACTCCAGGAAACACTGTGGTGATTTGGAACTTACTGGTTACAGAAGACCCAGCAAGGTTCTCCCCAGTACTCACCACGGCAGGGAGGACATCTAGGGGGATCGGGTCAACAAAATTGCGCCCCAATTCGTACGAAAAGAATAAAACAACAAGACAAGGAAAATTAAGCAAAAACGGATACAGCAAAAGAAATACAAAAAATACCCGCACGAAGGAAAAAACGACTCACAGCTGGAGGTGGGTTGTTGGTGAAGTACTCAGAGGCAGTAAGCGGGACAATGCTTGCTCCTTTCAGCATCTTCTGGAGACGCTCAAGTACCTCCTCGTCGGTCAGCTCAAGGGCCGGGACCATGCGGGAAGGATCCTCAGCCCCAGAATACTCGAAGCCAAGGTTCTCTCGCTCCTTCAGAGGCTAAACACGACGACGAAGAAAGCTCGAGACAATACCGAAGCCGGTCAAGCCCTGCTACTTTAGAGTGCGTATTCGCTCAAGGAATGACTGGATCACCTGGAGCTCGTTTGGTGTCAGGGAGTTCTTTTCCCACCGGTCATTAACCGAGGGACCAGACCCAGAATGTATGGAAAGAGAAGGAATCAAATTGACGGCATAGAACCAATCAGCACGCCAATCCCTCACAGAATCAACTAGGTCATAGTCAAAGAACTTGCTTTTAAGACCCTGGCGAAACTGGATCCCACAGCCGCCAAGAACATTGGTTTCTTCACGGCGGGGTTGAGGCTTCAAACGAAAGAAGTGGCGGAAAAGAGAAAGAGAAGGAGGAATTCCAAGGAAAGCTTCACAGAGATGAACGAAAACAGAAACATGGAGGACGGCATTAGGGGTTAGATGGTTCAGATTAACCCCAAAATAACCAAGAAATTGATGAAGGAAGGCGGAAGCAGGAAGGCAAAGACCGGTGCGGATAAAGGAAACAAAAAGGACAATCTCACCAGGACCTGGAGCAGGAACCCGGTGCTCGCCTGGAACTCTCCATTCAGCAATGTCTTTGCTTTGGATCAAGCCGTCGCTGATGAGCTCGCGGAGCTGGTCTTCGGTTGTTGTTGGAGCCGGCCAAACCTTCTGAGCAGCCCTCATGGCCACAAACTCTTGGTTCTCAATCAAAGAAAGGGATGACTCCTCATCCACGAAGGCTGCCTGGGACTTGCTCGTGGTTTTCTTCTTACCCATGAACTAGCGGAAGCAAAAAGGCACTGGGGAAGACGAAGCTAGGATGGCGGTGCTCGGGTGACGGCGACAATGACGGCGACGGATTTCTGAAAGCTAGGGTTTCAAGGCAAGAGCTGGGCAGTAAAGAAAAGGAAGATAAAAGGTCTTTAAATAGATTTTTCAGTGATAAAAACGGCCCACCAGGCCCATTAAAACACGGTGTGGGAACGCAACGGTCCATTTACTGACACAGCTAAAATGACGGACGGCACAAATCCACACAACGGTACAGTTTAACGGGTAGATTTCAGACTTATCCATCCAGCACCACGGTAGGGTTATCAGATCACTACAAGAACAACCCGTCAACCATGAAGAAACAAAGGGCTACCTCGCAAGGAACAAAAGAACCCGGTTATTAAAGAAAGAACTCGGGAGTCTCATGAATAACTAGGATTACAACAGAAAAATGAATGACAACTCTGAAGACAAGATTCTTTCCATTACAAATGGCTTCAAAAATAGAAGATTACACATCTTACAAGACCCAATGAACTCGGCACTACGACAAGCAAGGTAGCAAAAAGGAGCCCGGACACAACTAGGCTCTGGAACGACTACGTGCTCCAAATTGCTACTAGGTACAACAAACCGCGATCGGCTACACTGTTTTCTTCAAAGGACGGACGTAGTGCATCTAAGGCAGAAATCAGCAGCACGGTGGGACAACATAGACCAGGGGAAGTCGGCAGGCATCTGTCTACCCAAGCCCGACGTGATGCAGGATCAGGTGTTGATCTGCACCGGACAGTCTCAAGACAGACGGCGAGGATCAACCCAGAACTGCCGGATGAAGGAACGAAGCCCACATCACAAGACTTCCTCCAACTACTACCACGTACTTCCAAGTACAATGCCGCTATGGGATTAGTCTACCTCTAATCCCTATCACAAGACTTCCTCCAGCTACGACAAGACACACAGGAATTATAAGATACGCCCGGGGGCTGCTCTACCTCACAAACTATCATATTCATGACTACGAATTTTTCAACAAAATGTTCAATGGATGAAAGCAAGCACCCCGGGAGGGTATTTATAGATCAAAGGAGCGGCACACATGGACTAGGAGTACCAACGAAACAAGCCTTTCAAAGGACACAGTGAAAAGACAGGACTCAATAATGGAAGACTCAGAAGGAACAGTACTCGAAGACGAGCATATTCGGAAGAATATGCCAACACTGTATAACCCGTGGACAAGCAACATTTACACTCAACCACCATCATACAACTACACCTGACAAACAACAGACTACCAGAGAATACGCCAAGAACAATGCGTCCGAGTTCTTTTAGAATCAAAGAACCCAGATAAACGCTTAGAGGCTACAACAGGAGAAGATTTCAGTTCCTCGAAAAAATCAGACTCGAGACCCTCCAACTCTTTGTTTCAAACAGCAAGAGGCTCGGGGGCTACACTTAGTGAGTGCACTTTTTCTTCAAAAAAGCGCACATCACTTGAAAGACTTCTTCAAGTCAGCAATTTTAAAACAACATAAGATTCAAGACCCTCCAGCTCCTTGTTCCAAATAGCAAGAGGCTCGGGGACTACACTCAGTGAGTGCACTTTTTTTCAAAAAAGCGCACGTCACCAAAAAGACTTCTTCAAGACAAAACTACTTCAAGGAATCATGACAAAAAGAAACCGGACCGAGCTATATCGAGTTCTTTTTGATAAAGAACCTGGGCACATGCTCGGGAACATTTCAACGAAGGATCAGAGCGATTTCAAGACAAGACCCTCCAGCTCCTTGTTCCAAATAGCAAGAGGCTCGGGGGCTACACCCAAAGGGGAATACTTTTTTCTTCAAAAAGGTACACTCCACGCGAAGATCTCACAGAGCGCTACACGGTTTCGCTCAAGAAAGCACTCGGACGACGCTTATTCCTGCTCGGTAAAGCCTGAAAGAACAAGACGAGGCTTCCAGAGCTCAACCATGAAGTGCTCGGGGGCTTGTCGGTGCGGGACCCACAGGATACCCCGCAAGGAGGAGAGAAGATCTAGTCTAACTAGGATTCTCCTCATGTAATCTTAGTAGTAGTATTATCCTGTAATCCTACTAAGAACTCTCATTGTAAACCGAATAGAATTCTGACCTCCTGACTATATAAAGGAGGGCAGGGTTCCTAGAGACGAGAGATCATGATTTCTACAACACCATCAATCCAACACAAAGGCTAACACCGACTGGACGTAGGGCTATTACTCGACCACAATCGAGGGCCTGAACTAGGATAAATCGACTGTCTCTTGCGTTCACCGTCGAGTTCCGCATACGCTGAAGCCCGAACAATACTGCCCCGGGGACCCCCGTGGCAGACTATCGGTGGTCAAACATCGACAGCCCCCAACTCAAATTTTTGATTTTTTTTTTGAAAATATACCTTCTTTCGTGTAGATATAGAGATCCATCAATAACAGACCGCCACTCAAATTTTGTGCTAGCTAGTTTCGCTCTTGGATGGACACCCCGAGAAGATAAACCTGGATAAGGCTCAAAGACAGCAACAGAGTCTGATGGTCAGCTCCAGGCTACAACAGAAGATGTCAGTGATGGTTCAAGACTGTCGGCCACAGCTAAGGGATGAGAAACAGCACCAACACCACCACCAAGGGAAGGTTAGGACATGAAACAATAGAAGCCCTTTAGAACCATGTAACTTGTATTCCTATTGCCCTCCGATATATAAGGTTGGGCATGAGCTCCTGTAGAAGGCATCGAACAATCGAATACCAAATCAAACTCTAGATCCGTAGCATACCGCTCTCCTACCACCTCTCTCTCTCTCCCTCTATTGTAAGAACTCGATTGAGCATTTTAACACGAAGAACGTCAATATTGGACATAGGCTTTAAAGGCCAAAACCAGGATAACCCTTTTGTGTTTTGAGAGCTAAACCACCGAAGACCCACGCGCTGACCCACGTTCGTTCGGATCATTAGATTACTGCCGCAGTATTGAACCCACGACAGGTACAGACTCTCTCCGTTCTTTTTGTTTTTACTTGTCGCATTAGCTTTGTTCTAAATTGAATATTTATAACTTTGACCATCAATTTAAATAAATTTATACATGTTACCAACATACAATTTATGTTTTTAGATTTATTATGACAAATACTTTCATAATATATATTCTATATGTTTTTTGTAAGCATATATACTTTGTATGTGATGGAACTACATAGATTTATTAAAATTTATGGTCAAAGAAATACAAGTATTTGACTTAGAACAAATCCAATACGACGTATACAGAAGAACGGAGAGATTATACGGTAGCAGTCAATCGCTAATGTTTATTATCCTCCTGGTAAATTAACTAGATTGTCGGATGATCTCAAAGCTGCCGACGGCGTGACAAGCCTCATAACCGATCTGTGGCGAACATGCTAGACTCCACCGCCATTTTCTTTGCGGTCCGCACTGAACACATGCAGTCTTAATTAGCTCACGAAAAGTGTCTTTTGAAAAACATATATCCTTGTTATATCCACAACGAGATTAGTACATCACAGGATCAGGAACGAGAAGAGTGTGTTGTAATTGTAAATAAACCAAAAACCAGCTCGACGGTCCATTTCCTCCACGGGAACATGCATCTCTTCTTTACAACAGCAGCAGCGCGGTACAGCGCGTTCGTTCGCGAGGAGAGGACGGACTCCTGTGAAGGCTGCCCACCCTTTCCGCCGAAAGGAGCACGCATGGTGCCTACTAGCACCAACCCGATCCATGTGCCCTACAAGGATTAGGAGTGTCGTTCCCATGACCCATATGGCCAATATCAGTGCCGTCTTATCCTTAACACGATTTGGTCTGATCCGGGCCCCAAGCTCCTCCTCAGGTGTCGCGTGTTCCGAATCGCGGGGAAAGAGAAAAAGGAGATAGATAGATGAGCTAAAAGAAGAAGAAGGCCAGGGCAACTACAAGTACGGACGACTTCATCATATTTTCATCTCGAGCGAGTGCGACGTACAAGTACGTTTAGTAGCAGCAGATGCAGATGACCACGCCCTCATGTCCTGAAATCCTGGATCCTGATCTCCCTCACGGTCACGGGCTCACAATGGGAAAAGGGAGCGGCGGCAACGTGTTTGAGGAGTGGGAGAAAGCCGCGTCGTCCGCTCCCCCGTTGATCCGTCCGGATTAGATTAGTGCGGATTTAAATTGCGCGGTGTGCGTGGCGCGACAACTTTCCACAGCCTGCGAATGTGCCACCCCCTACCTGCGCGTAAAAAGGTGGTTGTTGGCTTGGCGTCGCGGATTACGCAACGTGACCCGGATAAATTTGTGGATAACCCTTCGTTTTCGTTTTCCTCCCGGCGCGCGGACGTGGAAAGACAAGTGGTCACATCGGATGTAAGACGGAATTGTTCGGATGTTAGTCTCAGTAATCCGCGAGATAAATCTATTAAGCCTAATTAATTTGTCATTATCACATGTTTACTGTAGCACTCCATTGTCAAATCATGGATTAATTACGCTTAAAAAATTCATCTCGCAAATTAATCGTAATCTGTGCAATTAATAAATTTTTAGTCTATATTTAATACTCCATGTATGTGTCCAAACATCCGATGTGATAGGAAGTAAACTTTAGAGGAAGGAACTTGTCGGGTATCGATATTAGGGATATCCAAAACAAGAAGGTTAGCGCCAACGCGACTTCTTCGGATGAAGCAAGACGTATTAAAAGGTCTCATCCGACCCCAAGGCCACGAGGGTCTCATCCAAGGCCGCGGGCTCTGTCTCGCCCGACTCCTTGAGTGTGGGCTCCGTCTTGCCCGACCCCAAGGACACGGTTTTCGCCTCGCCCGGCCCCTTGGGTACGTATAAGGAAAATGGACCCTAAGTCTATTTACTTTGGATTTTAGTGTTGACCAACACAATTAAAATGGACTAATAAATTTGTAAGTGATTGTTTTGTAGTTTAATAGGGTGCAAGACGTGACTTGGACGAAGACGACGTGATGATCCGATAATCAACATCTTAAGCAAGATCCTAGAAACATAAAAGAAGACCCAAGATATAAGAAAGACCCAGCACGAAGACCTCACCTGATCGCGCTTCCCTGACCCTGCAGCATACTGCAACACCGGTTCCATACCATTGCCATGGGTCGGTCACCGGTTCCAGCGGGAGATCAGTCGTGCAGATCGTTATTTGCAACGTGTCACGCCGCATGATATGAAGGTGTGGCACCACACGATCGACGCCCTACTCGAGCAAGCAAATGTGCACAAAGATGAAAAAAAAACCTTCCTGATCGGATATGCACAAATTTCCCCGCTTTTGAATCAGACACGGTACGGTGGCGGAACGGGGTTTTGTCAACTGGATCATCAGACAGACGGAAACGTTGGCCACGAGAGGATTAATGACGCTGCCTTCGTTGAAGCTGGGAAGGCCCTGCCGGCTGCCGTGTTTGGGAGCCGCGGAAGTCAAGGACCTGATGACTCAGCCAGCACCTGGAACTGATTCGATCGGGCAGAGGGCTCCTCGTCCTCTACGGCGACGGCGACCGACCGCTGTGGTCAGCGGATTACTGGGGCGGTTGGCGCGCGCGCTGCTCGGACGTCGCTTCGCACACGCAGCGCGGACGAGGCAAGTGCGCCACGGCGCGGTCCGCGGACTGTGACTTGGTGGTGATCACAGACACGGGCGAGCCGGCCACCCGACGGTCACCACTCACCACCACCCCACGACGGCAACTGTGTAGTCGATGGAGTGGACTCGCAGGTCAAGTTTCCGCGCCTGCAGATAGGCATGCGTCGTCTGCAGCCGCCCCTGCTTCGACGGAGTGGACGACGAACGTGCACTACATTTGTGTGTCATCTAGAAGAGCTCCTAGTTCACATACTCCTTACTCCATCTGCCACCTCTTCATTTTGGGTGCTAATCTACTCCGCACATTTTTAGCAATATTTATTATTCTAGCTAATCTTAATAAAAATAAGAGTGATACTAAGAGATAAGCTATACCCTCATTAAGTACATCTCAATCCTTGATGGCTTACATCTATACTGGACGGTGCATTTGGCTACAAAGAGAGTTGATGATGACTTGCCAATTGCAACGTGAGAATGACATAATTGGGAATTTTTTTGAACCCAGAATGATAACAGTTGTGAAACAAATGGAGTAACATTGTTTCTTTCTTATCAACATCCACTTACTTATTGCCTAAAAAAACATCCACCTATTCCTTAGCATCACTTAGTATATTTGTTAAGATAATAACATAAAATGTTTATTTATTTGGTTAAAAATAGTCTTAACACAGTAACAGATTTTACCTAGAAGTTTTTGTTGTCCAACACAACTATTTTATACTACCTCTGTTCCAAATTATAAGTCGCTTCGACTTTTTCGATTCATCTATTTTGCTATATATCTAGACATATTATTATATCTAGATGCATAGCAAAATAGATTTATCAAAAAAGTCAAAACGACTTATAATTTAGAATGGAGGGGGCATAATTTATTCTGGACAAACTTCTAAATATAAAAACTGTGTTTATATATATACACGAAGGAAAAAAATAAAAGGAGAAAAAAGTGAAACCCATTTTCGCTCCGAAAAACAATCGTAAAATAGAATTGGTTAATGCATAAAGCATCACGCTGAAAAGTTGTCATCAATTGATATATGTTAATATATAAAACTTTGTATTTTGGTTAAAAGCATCATGCTAGAAAGTTTTATAGATTGTCTATAAAATCATGTCTCAAAATTTGTATTTAAAAAGTTATGACAAACATTTTGGTGTTAAATTTGTCTATAAAATTATATCAAGAACTATATTTTAAAAAGTTATGGCAATAAGTTTGGCTCACAAAATGTTATATGTATAGGCATAATTTTATAACTTTCTAAATTATAGAGGTTATGGAAACAAATCTTTCCAGAAAATAAAGTCGCGGGACTGGGACAACCGTTGTCTGGTTTCTTGTGGAGCGAGTGATGGCTACTATAATGGAACTGGGGTCCAAATCCGCGAGATCAACAGGCCAGTTGAGGCCCAGAACGATTTAGTTGGGCTTGATGGGCCTCATTGAGTCATATGCCGGGTATCTGGGACCTCTTTATTCTGTTAGCGCTTTATTTCTTTTCTTTTTGAAACAAATTCTGTCAAGTGTTTTGGGCTTAATCTCTCTGCTTTTCTTTTTGCTGACTGTCTTGAACCCAATGAGCCTTATTCGTCTTATCTTTCAAGGCCTGGCCTATATATCCTGTTATTAATTGGTTTGGGCTTAATCTCTCCCTTTTTTGCTGACTAGTGATAATGAGCCTTGTTCTTGAACCCAATTGAGCCTGGTTCTTCTTTCCTGGACGAGGAAAGCCTGCCCATACCATAAAACACGAAGGATTATTGTTTGGAGTGGACTCGGTTTAGACAGGACGATTGGTCCAGTACCAGTCCAGGCCTCGGTAGCAGAGACTAGCAGTCCAAAGTGCGGCGATGGCATCCATGTAAGCTACAGGTACGCCGACAGAGTGCTCTCAGCGGTGGACCGAGCCGCCGACGCCGACGCCCGACGGTGACGATCAGGTAGGACGTCCATGCACCATCGGGTGCACGGCCGCACTCGCCACCACACGCGAATTGAAATTCGATCGCTGTCTCTCCCCTGGCAGCTGCAGGCGACAGCCGACAGCTCCCCGCCCACTTCGCCGCCTTGTGCAAAGCCGGCCATTGTATCTCTATCTGATCGTCCAAAAATTCCACAGACTGCACCGTGACGATCACGCGGGATCAGCGAACGTGTAAAACTAAACCGGCAGCAAAATCCACCGCTGCACCGTGTCTAGGTCGCTAACGCCGCTCAGCAAATGCAAGCGCACTGCTGTAACCCAGTGGCTTGATTGGATTGAATAGCAGCTGCTGAAACGTGGCCTGGCTGTTTGTGCGTTAAACAAAGGGAATCAGATCACCCCTCCGACGGCGGATCCAACCACTCGCCGACACAGTGGTCGTGGCATTCGCGCCCACAAAACACACCGGACCAAGCAAAGAATCGTGCATCGTGAAAGCAAAAAAGGCGTGCTCCTCTTCTTTACATTCGCTAAAGAATAACGACCACAAAATGTACAGTACGCATGGAGTATAATGCATCTCAGATCGCACTGAAGCAGTGGAAACTAAATTTAGCAAAGTCCGCAGCAGAAAAGGTGAATCCAAAAACAAAGGAAAGGCTGGAGGTTAGGCAGAGGCACGTAACACACATGGCAGCTACCCGGTGACGATCCAAGAGAGGGTGCGTGCTGACAGGCTGGTATTCTGTTGCCGTCGCCTCCGCCACGTTCCGTTCCACCTCTCCTCTCCACCAACCCAACAGCTGCCCCACCAATCACCACACCACCTAGAGGCCAGAGACACCTACTACTTACCTTGCGCGCCACGGGCCAGCGCGCGAGCGAGCTCACTTGATCCGTTCCCTTCGCCGCGACGTTCCTGCCCAGCTGCGGGCGCCGCCGCACGGCATCTCGCTCGCTAGATTGCTGATTACGACAGCGACCAAATGGCGCCGCGGCTGCTGGCGTGCTTCGGGCGCAGGGGCGGCGCGACGGCGTCGGCGCCGGACGACGCGACGGGCGAGGGCCAGCAGCAGGAGGCGGCCCCGGGGCCTGTGCTGGTGGAGCTGTTCGCGTCGCAGGGGTGCGGGGCGTCGCCCGAGGCGGACGCCGTGGCGGCGCGGCTGGCGCAGGACTCCGGGGACAACGGCGCCGCCGTCGTGGTGCTGGCGTTCCACGTCGACTACTGGGACTACCGCGGGTGGAAGGACCCCTTCGCGTCCAGCGCCTGGACCGTGCGCCAGAAGGCCTACGTGGAGGCGCTCCGCCTCGACACGCTCTTCACGCCGCAGGTCGTCCTGCAGGGCCGCGCGCACTGCGTCGGCACCGAGCAGGACGTGCTCGCGCAGGCCGTCCGCGACGCGCCGCGCTACCCCGCGCCCGCCATCAAGGTACGTAATTACTAGTACCCATTTTCTGCACACCTAGCAGCGTCGATCGGGCATGTCCGATCTTGTTGCCACCACACCATGTCGTCTCCACGAATATACAAAGATCGTTCGACAGTGTTGAAACAAACTGTTCAGACAACTGTTGAGCCAACTCATCAGCACTGTGCTTATGTTGGATCTGCAATCAACAATAATTCAGATCTGCCGACTGATGTCGTGTGAGCGAAACCCCGAGTTGATCTGATCTGTGTACGCGTGTGTCCAGGTCACGTTCCAGCGGCCGAACCCGGCGACACTGCAGGCGTCCTTCACGGGCACGCTGCGCAGCCGCGTGGAAGGTCCCGGCGGCGCGAGTGTGCTGGTGGCGCTGTACGAGAGCGGGCTGGTGACCGAGTGCGGGCGCGGCGAGAACAAGGGCAAGTCGCTGCTGAACGACTACGTGGTGCGACGCCTGGAGAAGGTGGCCGCCGTGCGGGAGGGCGCCTCGGCGAAGAAGACCGTGTCCGGCACCGTCCAGTTCCCGCTCTGGGACGGATTCCGCGCCACCAAGTGCGGCCTCGTGCTCTTCGTCCAGAACGCCGCGCTGCAGGTGCTCGGCGTCCAGCACTTCGACCTGCCCGACAACGTCTGAGTTGCTGACGGCGGTGGGGTGCGCGCGTGTTGCGTCGGCTCGCGTGTTGGCTCCTTCGGCGGCGCCAGCGGCGTGACATTCTTTGTATGTAGCGTTCGATTGTCATGTGTGCTGTATCTGTATGTAGTACATCACTGGATGGTATTTAAGGAAACCTGAGTATTCTTTTCCACATATGTTCTGCATTATGGTAATGGATTTTTTTTTTTTTGATGAAATCGGAAGGGAGAAGCACTCTCCACCTACTTGATTGCATTGGAGCAACAAAATGCTTGTTGCACAGTTATAATGTCTGAATACATAAGGATTCTCAAAAAAAAAAGTCTGAATACATAAGGGAGGGAGATAGCTTGAATTCTCTAGTAGAGTTCAATTCTTCTTTTGGTCAGCTTCGATTGCCTACTTTTACGCTGATCGCCTGATCCATATGTGCATGTGCCTAGCTGTTCATATGAAGCTGCCGTCGTGAATGGACAATGGAGACATGGAGTGAGCAAGAGAGTGATATCTGGGCCGTGACTTGCCAGAGATGCATGGGTGATTGGCTTAATGGGATATTGGATCGGTTGTGCATTTCAGAGGCCCAATGGATTTATGTGTGCGGACGGAGTTACTACCATGTTCTGGACCAATTCACAATGGGTTCCGCACTTTATATGTGCGGACGGACTTACCCACGGGAGGTTGGGCTTTGGAGCATATGACCAAGGGTTGGAATTGTACAATTATTGTGTTAATCCCTAAAACTGCAGCCCCTCAAAATATCAAAGATTTTAGGCCAATCAGCCTATGCAATGTGCTGTACAAACTAATTTCTAAGGTCCTAGCCAATAGATTGAAAAAGATCCTACCCAATATTATTTCTTCAACTCAAAGTGCCTTCGTTCCGGGGAGGTTAATTACTAATAATGTCTTGTTGGCATATGAGTTGATACATCATCTAAGATCCAAAACAAAAGGGGTGGGAGGGCTATCAACAATCAAACTTGATATGAGCAAGGCATATGATAGAGTGGAATGGGTGTTCCTTGCGAAAATGATGTGTAGAATGGGGTTTCATGAGCAATGGGTGCGGCTTATTATCAAGTGTGTGTCTACAGTGTCTTATAGCATTAAAATTAATGGATCTTATACTCATCGTCTTATTCCCCAAAGGGGCCTAAGGCAAGGTGACCCCCTTTCACCTTACTTATTTATTTTATGTGCAGAAGTCAGCACTATTACAAAGATCAGAAGACACAAGGAAAATTGAGGGTGTCAAAATATGTCGACGCGCACTGAGCGTCAACCATCTATTGTTTACTGATGACTCTCTAATTCTAATGAAAGCAAGAATAAGTGATGCACAACAATTGGCACATATCCTAGAAGTTTATGAAAGGGCCTCTAGGCAGGTGATCAACATGGACAAATCTTATATAATGTTCAGCCCAAATACAAATCAATCTATGAGAACAGAAATGAAGGCATGTTTATCAATTGATCATGAAGCTAATGGGGAAAATTACTTGGGTTTGCCTGTGTCGGTAGGGAAATCACGGAAAAACGACCTTTGAGTACACTAAGAAGAAGATTTGGGGAAGAATACAGGGCAGGCAGGAAAAACTCCTCTCCAAGGCTGGTAAAGAAATCTTGATTAAGGCTGTTGCTCAATCCATTCCAACATATGCTATGTTGTGTTTTGATCTTACAAAGAGCCTATGTGATGAGTTGAGCATGATGATTGCTAAGTAATGGTGGAGTCAACAAGACAAAAATAATAAAATCCATTGGTTAAGTTGGGAGAAGCTGACTAAACCAAAGAAAAAGGGTGGCCTAGGATTCAGGGATTTGCATCTTTTCAATATGGTCATGTTGTGTAGACAAGCATGGCGACTACTCACAAATCCTGATACATTATGTGGTCAAGTCTTAAAAGCCAAATACTTCCCTCAGTCAGATATTCTCAGTTGTCGCCCATATGTTGGGGTACCGTATACTTGGAGAAGTATACTGGAAGGGGCGGAATTACTAAAGGAAGGCTTGATTTGAAGAATCGGCAATGGAGAAAAGGTTAAAATCTGGGAGGACACCTAAAGGTACTACCAGAAGACCGACAAGGCGTGCTTCTTTGCTAAAGAGAGTGGATGAGTTAATTAATCCAATAACTGGAGGATGGGATGTGCAACTAGTACATGATACCTTTTGGCCAGAAGATGCAAATGAGATTCTTAGGATTCCTATTGATGATCAAATGGAAGATTGGCTAGCTTGGCACTTTGATTCAAAGGGACTTTTCTCAGTTAAATCAGCTTATAAGTTGGCTGTTGCCAGAAGAGATGCACTTGCCCACATGGATGCTTCTACATCTGGGACTGTAAGTAATAGGGAAGGCGAATTCCAATGGCATAAGATTTGGCAACTAAAAGTCCCCAACAAGGTTCAGATGTTTATTTGGCGTTTAGCCCACAATAAGAAGAAATTTGGCCGTCGAGTAATTAAAACAGACACCCTATGTCCAATTTGCAATAGACTAGACGAGGATTGTGGCCATATTTTTTTCAAATGTAAATATGTGAAATACTGTTGGCGGCTATTGAATATGGAAGAACACATGGTAATGTTACTAGGATGTCAATCAGGGAAGGAAACCGTCCACGTGATCTTGTCTCTGGAAAAATCTGTACAATTAAAGGTGATAGTGTTGCCGTGGACATGGTGGTCAGCAAGGAATAAGGTAGATGAAGGCCATAGGCTGATGAGTGCATCAGAAATTCAGAATTCTGTACTATATCATCTGCTAGAATTTGAGAGATTGAACAATACAGGTCAGTGTGTAAAAAAACTGTACCATGCTCATGAAAGCCACCACCTATTGACAATTACAAGATCAATATTGACGGTGCCTTTTACCAAGAAATCAGAACAGGAGGCTGGGGCTTTGTGATTAGGGACACGTGGGGACGTGCTTGCAGGTGGCGCTGGTAATATGAGATATGCGACTTCTGCTTTGCAGACTGAAGCAATGGCGGCCCTCAAGGGATCCAGCATGCAACACATCTTGCATGATGCATATCATTCCGGAAACAGATGCTACAGCCTTAGCATTGGCTCTATCTTCAACAGAGAAGGACATAAGCACGGTTAGTTCATTAATCCATCAGATTAGAGACCATATGGTGTATAACTTCAATTCTTGTAAAGTCTCTATCTGTTATAGAACATGTAACAGGGTTGCAGATGGTTTAACCTCCCATGGAGCTTATGTTTTAGCCCCTGATTGTTCTATGTTTTTTAGTCAAGCTCTCGAGTTTGTAACTAACTTTGTATCTTGCGATTTACCTGAACATGCTTGTTAATGGAATCGAGGATTCCGATTTCAAAAAAAAACTCTAAACTTCCAAACCCGAAATCATGACCGGCTCATGATTTGTTCCGCACTTTATCTGTTGGATTGGACATGATTTTGGAAGGTTCCTGGCTGAAATACTGCCACCAACTCACAACATCAGAATCATGGTACCGTAAGAATATGAATTTTTTTATTGGATGTCATCAAAAATATATATAATAACAATCTCTTACGTGCCATAGATAATCCAACTTTCTGTTCCGTGTCACTAGTTTTGATTTTTTTTTTGCTGTACCATAGCCCCTCGTCAATCAAATGGCTCTCCACTCTGGAGACGGTAAGGCTGGAGCGGCCGAAGCGAGAGTGATGGACACACGGGCGGAGCCCAGTGGAGGTTAAACTGGGCTCCGCCCCCCCCCCCTTGTCCAGAACAAAATTCCCAAATATTGAGACAGCCCAGCAACTAGAGCAGAACAGCTGAGCAGAGGGATGAGGGAGCAGTCATGCCCGACTTGGCGACTTCTCCGTGGCTTCGCGCCCGCCGGCCCGCCCACTAGCGGCGCTGGCCATGCCGCCGCCAAATTTGACCAGCGAAAGCAGACACAAGACAGCTGCAGCTCCTCTGCCTCGTGACTCGTCGTCCTCCCTCCGTCTTGCCGATCCCTGCAGTCATGGCAATGGTGGTCACTGCTCGCCGCCTCGTCGCCAGGTCCCAGGTTATTTCTTCTTCTTCAATCTTCAACTCCAATCTTTTGCTCTATTTCTTTCCAGGTGGTTTTGGTAGATGCTAGATTCAGATCCAAATTAAATGGATGCAATTTTTTAATTAGGTAGCAAAACAATGGTTCGCATGAAAACTGTTTCTCTCCATTCTTTTTACAAAAGAAAACGAGATGGAAGAACGTATTTTCTCTGTCTTGAAGATCGTCAAGACAAGATTGCGCAACGAGATGGAAGATCAATAGCTTGCCAACAGCTTGCTTGTTCAGGTCGAAGGTGAAATTGCAGGACACTACACCTATAATGATATAATCTCATATTTCAAGGATCTGAAGCATAGAAGAGCAGACTTTTAGGATTTCATGGTCCTATGTGGTCACTTGTATTTTGGTATGGCTTGTCAAATAGTTTATGGTCACTTGTATTTTTGTGAAATATGACCCAACTAAATATATATAACTAGCTAGTGTTAGTCCATAACTTGGTTAAAGTTAGTCTGACAGTCTCCGTAGTCACTTTGATATGTGACTAGTTAAATACATGTGCATACATGGTTCTATTTCTGATGTCAACTATATTTCACTTATCACCTGTATTCTGTCATGTTGGCCCCCCCTATATTTTTTTTGTTCACCCTCCGCCACTGGACGGACAGACAGCGCCGCGCACGCGTGGGGGTGGGGTGGTGGCCCGTGCCGTTGTTGCACTTTCGCCCAGGCCTCGGTCGCGCCACCCGTCCGTTCCTGGGGCGCGACCGCGGTGGCCCAGCGTCACGTGAAAGTCAGGGCCAGACCCGTCACGTTCGGAGGTCGGAGCCCAGTTTGTCCGGTGCGAGTCAATCAGATCCGTTTGCTTGTCGTGTTTGCTCTCCTCTCGCCGTCTCCCGCTTTCCCGGCCCGCTGTGCTCGTCGTGCCCGTGCTCTGGTGACTGCGGCGAGACCGCGAGCGGCGAGTCTGCCAGTGTGCCTGAGCGCGCGCCGCTCGGAGACGAGCGATCGACTGGACTCCGAAGAGACCGGTATCCGCGCCGAGCCACCGACGCTTGGTTGCTACTTGGTGCTGCCCACGCGGCTGACTTTTGTCTCAAAAAAACTCACACAGGGTTCATCTGGGACGATAAGTCGATAGTGCAGGTGTGCTCGTGAACCCATGGAGCCGTGGAGGCATGGTGGGTAATCGCGTGTACTCCGTGTCCGGCGGCGACCGTATCCGCGACTCGGCGTGCCGCGTCCTTGACTTGTCTTAGGCCTCGTTCGTTTTCTTCGGAACGGGTCATTCCTGGCCGGAATAATTTCAGTCGTTATACAAATTACCGAAGGAATTCTCCGTACCAGGTCTGGCTGGGAACGGGTCTTAGGAAACTGAACGGGGCCTTAAGCAGAACTAAGATCAACAGAACCAAGATCTGGAACAAATGGAACCAAGATCGAGCGCACCCAAAACTCTGAAACGAACACCATATGTAGAACACGCTCATCGCTCGACAGCATGTTGTGCGATAGACGGAAATATTCCAAGTTCCAACCGATGGAACCACTTCTCATTATTTTTCCCCAATTATTAGTAGTTCCATTGAATATCTACATGAAGTCTAGTACTATGTACGAATTACACTTCAGTCACCCTCAGCTTTAGTCCAACAAATTCCAAAGATGTTACTGCATATAATCCCGACCAGGCAACCACATCTCAACTCAACGCATCTTGTGAGTTTCATGACGATATATCACATGGTGGCAGCGAACCCCAGGCCCAGCCCTGGAACACCTAACATGGGCCGCGAGGCCCGCCGGGTTGCCGGGCCCAAAGCGCGTCCATCCGCCCCGCGCCGGGCGGCCATCCGGCGACGGGTCACTCATCACACGCCGCCCTAGCTCAGCTGGGCCCCCAGCAGCTGAGGTACATGGCCTTGCGGAGCGACTCGTCGGCGCCGGCCTGCCTGCGGCCGTCGTCGTCGGCCGCCCGCGCCGCGGCCAGCGCAGCCGCCTGGGGGGCGAGCCCGGCCAGCCGGTCCCGCGCCCCCGCCGCGGCGGAAGGCGCCCTCTCGCGCTGCGCACGCACGGCGGCCACCGTGGCCGCCGCCCACACCCGGCTCATGTGCGCCATCCGGTCACAAACTCGACCTTTGCTCTGCCTAAGGCTAAAGCTTTCTGCTTCCTTCCTCGTTCTTTCTCTGAGCTACGCTGATGTTGCTGCTGGAGCTGGGAGGTGGGAGAGAGTAGGAGAATGGGCGGTATATGTAGCGGGACAGCGGGTGAGAGGGTGGTTTTGGTAATTGCGGCTGGTTGTTTTGGGGATGGGTGGATTTTGGTATTATCTGCCACTGCATCTCTTGGCTGGGCTGGGGTGATGCGTCCCTTTCTCTGGCCCCCGTCGCTTGCGGGGCAGAGGATAAGAACATGGCGCTTTTGCTCCGGCATCTCGCCGAGTTTCTCTCCTGTCATGCCTCTCACGAGAGGCGCATCAACTCTTGCCGCATCACGGGCTCCCTCTTCTTCTTCACGTTTTTATAGGGCTCCCTCTTCTTCTTCACGTGTTTACTAGTCTCCTCTGTTCACTAACTTTGTGATCGTCGATGCAAAAAACTTGGTGCAACTCATGCTCTCCACAAGACAATAATAGAGCATCCAAAAGATTGTTTGGTTTACGAATAAGGAGGGATAAAATGGGTCTATTCTAGTTTTTTTAATGGGATGATCACATCATTGTGTTTGTACTAGAAAACTTAATAACTTGATCAACTTGTTTTACACTAGACCAAAACTAAAAAACTATGTGCACCTTAGATTTTTCTAGTGCGTTCTATCTTAGCCAACCCACATAAAGTTTTGCAAATTAGAGCCAAACCTATCAAGAGAGGTTGTCAAAAGAGAGGACAAACTCTCGAAGATAAAGATGCATCTGTATCGGTTGTCAAAATGTATCCCCTAGTCCACGTTGAAGCTCCATAAAGGATATGCTCCCGGTCACAAAAGCCCTTTTTTCGGTCACGGTTTTGGGCAAGCAACAAAGACTACCACCAACCAAGACAAGTGTCAAGGCTCACCATTTGTCATCTGACTCTCCCATTCACCAAGGTGTCATCCACTAATACTATAGAACTCTACCAAGGAAGGGGCCTCCTCGGCCCCATACACCAAGTCATTGTGTCACCTGTCCACACCAAACTCAGAGGGTCAGTTTCGTTGGAAGGTCACCAAGACCCCAAGTGCTCTAGCTCACCAAGATTACAAAGGCACTTTAGCCCAACACTCGAGCTCTAAACATGTAAGTCCTATCTCTCAAGATGAACACTAAGCTGTATCCTATGCCTTGGATGTGATCAATTTGTACTTGAGAGGGTTGATTCAGTTGCTCTATGTTCTAACAGATTTGGGGGCACTCCAACAACTCTAGGCAAGTGAGTGGGAACCCATATATATAGCCCATCCGCTCTATCTAGCCACTGGATGATCTGATGGATCTCTAAATGTTGCACTGTATTATTCGATGGGGTATATATTTCTTTGCCGATTGTTTAATCTTTAGTAGTGACACTGGGCCCTCATCATGATCAGTTGGCTTATCCCATGTTGTCCACCATACCATTTGATAGAGTATCCGATCATTGGACACAATTGTTGCCACGTTAGCTTCATCAGATAGTCCGCAGGAGTGCTTCTATGCTACACCTTATTGCCCCGTGGCAAGGGTTGATTTGCCTAGTGTATCTTGTTTGCATCGTATTATTTGATGGCCTGTCATCTTTTTGCCAAGTCTTTGCATGCCATTGATGATATATGTCGCCTTTGGATCAAGTGATCCGATGCATGTATTGATTTTGTTTAAGCTTGAATCTTGATCAGACTTGGACCTTATATCCCTAGAACCTATACGCATATGTCTAACATCTTAACACATGTGTTAGTTCTAGAGTTTGTGTTGTCATCTAAATCATCAAAATCATGTATGATCATGCATATGGGCATGAGAGAGCAATTGCCCAGCTCCACAAGTGACAACCAAGAAAGCAACCGCCAAGCTCCACAGGCAATGACTCCGCAACAATTACCAATGTTGATTTCCATGTCAAACACATAGTTAAGTGTCGATCTCAATATATACAGGTCAATCACACATTGAGGCATGGTGCAAAAGGAAAACCGCAAATAGGATTGAAAAATTATATAAAGTAATTGGTAAGTAAAGTCCATCATAGACGAATAAAGATATTAATTAAATCACATCAAAATAAAGATAAGACAATATCTACTTTGAAAATTATTTTATGTGAGCTATATGAAAGAGTAAAGATAGATAACTTAAAATAGTTGTGGTCCAAATTTATATCTACTTATTTATAACAGCAATACCTTTCAAAATTACAGCCCGTGTAATAGGAAGGGTCAATAGTTTAGTGTTTTCCCTAGTTTATGATACAAGAGGCATGAGAGAAATTTGTCACATGCTTGATTCACCCTAGATCTCCCATGGCTAACTAGACGTGCACACATTATCCAAATAGGCCTGGGCAAATTTAACCTAAAGAAGAAACTTGGAGGATTTCTATCGACAGCTTCAGCCTTCAGGGACTACATTGAGCATGTGGCGAGAGTTCAAGGACTATAGATATTCTGCCAAATTCTTTTGTTGCTAGCGATGAATCTTGCCCAAGTACACAATTTCTCCTGCTCTGAACGAGTAGAGCCTGATCGCTGGGGCTGGACTGGCTGGCCAGCCTCCTCACAAGGCTACTGTTTACACGAACCAACCAACGATATTTTTCTTTTATATAAATGAACCAGCGATAATACGAATTAGCCAACCGAACGACACTTAGAGCTCTGCAAAGTCGTGGGTTCGTGCGAGAGAACAAGGGAGAGAAACCGGCTGCAAAGCACGAGATGATTCCTTATCTGTTCGTACCAGTTTG
Organism: Miscanthus lutarioriparius; assembly: GCA_904845875.1. Lineage (NCBI taxonomy): Eukaryota > Viridiplantae > Streptophyta > Magnoliopsida > Poales > Poaceae > Miscanthus > Miscanthus lutarioriparius. The sequence continues at coordinate 15,638,907 of CAJGYO010000004.1, forward strand.
AGTGAGACTACTACCGGTGTGAGGTGTCGAGGCTTATCCCGAGGGGCCGTGGTGGGTCATCGTTTTCCATCAAGTGGCAGTGGGCACCTCCTGCTTTGTCGCTTTGGATGCATGTACTCTTGTCCACTTCTCCACCTCTTTTTCTGCAGTATTTATTCATCAGACTATAAATTATGGCGATGGTTGACACCGATAATTGGTCGTACTCTACGATGGCATGATAACATTATCTTGGGATTCCTGGTTGTTAACTTGATTCTCTTTCTCGTTCTTTTGTTGCTTTTGATACAGCCTAATCCTAATAGTATGTTCGTTTATTGGTTTCAGCCAACCCAAATCAGTCAGCCAACAGTATTTTTCTCTTAAAAAAATCAGCACCAGTCAACCTAAACCAGCATCAGCATCAACCAACGAACAGGCCCTAAAGCTTGACCAAGTCATATGCACAAGTTTCTGCAATTCATTTCGTGATAGTAAACGGTTTCTTGGATCTTTTGCTAGCCACTGTTCGGTTGGCTGGTTCGTTTTGTTGCTGGTTCGTGAAGAAGTACTGCTGACTGGTTTATGTGACAGAAAAATACTATTCCGGCTAGAAATTTACGATCGTTTACGACAAGACACAGCCAAACGAACAGGATGTACTGTTAGATTTTACGTTTGTACTGTTAGATTTAACGTGGGCTTGACCTATATTTTATTTAATAATTAAATTAAATAAATTCTAAGGTCATGTTGGATGCTGTGTGTAATAAAATGATCAACAAAATGTAGTTGATAGCTGAACTTTGTAACGGTCATAGTTATGGCTGCAGTTACTAGTAACTCCTATTGTTATGGTTATAGTTACTAGTGACCCCATGTTTATGGCAGATGTTACTAGTAATTCATGAGCATTTCATGACATCTAGGTTCATCCTTTCTACACTTCACCTTTCACCTTCCACCTTCCGCGTCTATAAGAAAGGTGTGCTCGCCTTTAGTCGCGCGAACGAGACACAACATCTAGCACCATCTTTCTTTTGTTGAGTTGCTCCCGAGTATCTACGTCCCAATCCTCACGCGCACAGAGAGTTGGGAGAGCAGGCCTCCGAAACCGCCGTCAACATCTGTGACACTTGCTCGGGTGTGCAGACGATCAAGTTTTTGGGGAGCGTCTCCACGACTGCTCGCTAACTTTCTCGGGTCATCTTCGTCTTCCTTGTGGGCGTCGTCTTCTTCCTCCTCGGATCGTCTTCTTTCTGGTGGACGTTCGAGGGACGGCACTGCGAACCTCGTCCTGCATCGACTGTGGTCCGTGACATCAAGCAACGCACTATGTCGACTAGTACGCGTGGAGCCAGCCGGTGCCTTGAGCATGGGTCCCTCCACTAGGTATAATTCTATTCTTAAATTTCTTAAATTCAATATGTTTTCCGCTATGATATATATGTCGTTCATGTTCATATTTGCTAGTAGTGTAAGTAGTAATATCAAACACGTGCACATACATGTTGTCACCAATTTGCTATGGATTTTCTAGATTAAATTTAACATGAAAATGCCTAAATTCCTAACAATCCAAAAACCTGATAATAGGCAATTTTCTATTAGTGGTTTTGCTGCTGCGTTGAAGCCTGATGATTTTGATGGCACGGATTATAAGAGATGGCGTGCTAAGATGGTCTTGTGGTTAACTGCTATGAATTGCTATTACATCGCACAGGGGAAGCCCGAATAGTTTAAACCTAAGGAGGAGCAAAGGTTCATGGCTGCCAATAACTTGTTTCGAAGCGGCGTGATTAGCGCTCTTCATAGCAAATACGAGGACAATTACATCATATGCATGATAGGCAAACAATTATGGAATGCACTTGATGTGGTAGAACCGTCCGAGATAACACACTTTCCGGAGGCGCTCGTCTCCCACTAGACACTAAGCACCTAGAAAATGAGCTACATCGGATAGTTCCGTCGAGCACACCCCAAGGGAGAACTCGAACAATCCACGTCTTTCATCCAGAATCCAATAATGAGAATGAGTTTACAATACTTAGTCCATTTCATACAACAAAAGTTCTCGAAAATACATTATTACAATACCAAGTTCAGAGTGCGGAATTTAAACAACGGAATTAAAATCAACATCTAATGATAAGATACAAGGATCCGTCTGTGCCCACCAGAAGAATCCTCCACACAATAGCCACTCCTCAAGCTGCACCTGCAACAGGGGTAAATAAACCCTAAGTACACAATGTACTCGCAAGACTTACCCGACTAGTGAGAATAATTTCCCGACTCCAAAGGATATGATAAGCTTTATGGTTTACTGGGTTTCCTTTTTACGAAAAGCATTACTAGTAGTGAATCCTTATGTATGTGTTTTATTAGCAGTCATGATTAGTTCATTAGCTAATTATTCTATGTAAGCACATGTTCTACTTTCAAGCAAGAGTTGAGCAATCAAATCCATTCATCCTCTTTCATCTTCTAGTTCTTACTATGGTGCTAGACCACAGCTAAGTCATACCGTATCACATGACGATTCACAAACCAATGTATTCCAGCTGGGTACCTCGAAACACACGCCCCGCTTGTACCCCAGGCACAAGCAAGACTAACCCACTACTCTCCTGTCAAGGGGTCCAGGTCTCCGTCCAAACTTGGACTCTAAGCCCCCACTCCTGAGTCCCGAACTCAGTGTGGTTCTTAGACCTCCATCATCCCCACCTCCAATCAGTCGGTCTGGAAAGAGCTGGAACTCACGACAAGAGGGCAACGAGCCTTCCCGCTCCCATAAGCAAGTATGTGCTCAGGATAATAAGTCTATGGCCTGACTACCATCCACAGCAATGGACGGTCCTTAACTGACACGGACAGGGAAAACAGTGTAACCAAGCTATGCCTCATTGGCCATGGGACAATCTATTACACCCACCAATACCCGTACCATATTCCAGCCCAATCTCCATTTCCTTTCACCATTTTATCATGAGAGTAATAATAATAATCACCTATTATGAGTAACGACAGGTTACTCATGCTATCGATAGCCTAAGCATAGCAACTACTCGACCTATGCTAGTACGACTCATAGGTAGGTTTATCTATGCATGTAGTTTCAATATAAATCCTGTAACATAAATACACATCACATATATATATCCAATGATTATTCAAAGTAAGGGTTATGCACCGGGGCTTGCCTTGGGCAGACGGACTGTCAGCTATGTCAGTCGTCGGTGGCTCCGAGGCTTCCTCCTATATGAGGACCTCCTCGTACTCCTACTCTCCGGTGGTCACGAACTCCACCAACTCATTCTCTATATGCATGTGATGATGATGCAACACTTAACATTTATGCAACAACAGCTCTTAAAATAAGAATACGCATACTAAGCTACTAAGCTAGCTCTAATGACTAAGTTACTTAGCTAACTATCATCTTTACTAAGCAAAGTGTTGGGTTGAACTAACAAACACATAGCTTTACAAATGAAGGATATATCTTTATTTCTACTAATGATTTAATGTATATTTGAAACAAAGAGCATTTAACTACCCATATGTTTAGTCTATTCTAAAGCTACATAAATTATAGTGAGCACATAATAATACCACGATGCTGCTATAAAATTTTTAGGGTTAAAGCTATCACCAATTTACCACAAAAATTCCTACAATAATTCTCCTAACAATATTAAGTATTTCCAATTGATTTAATAGACCTTAGTTTCATCACAAATATGTATGAAATAATTATACTAACAGATAGATAAAGAATTTAAGAGCCTAACAAAATTGGTTTCACGATTTTTGGACATCTATATCATTTTATATTAATTATCAAACTTCAGCTCAGAAATAAAAATGAAAAGCTATTTCTATTTTTCACGAGAAAAACAACCGAATCCGGCCCAACGTGGCCCACGTGAGGCGCGGCCCGTGCGGATGCGGCCCATGGCAAGGAGCCCACGTGCGCGCTGACATATTAGCAAAAGCGCCCCTGGACTCTGAATAAAACAACCTGCAATCCATGTTACTATTCCTAGAGACAGTACCTATGCAAAAAGACCATTGCACTCTCTCCTCTTTACAACGGCATGGTCCCTGGCCTCCCCTGCGCGCTCCGGTGCAGCGAGCGGTGACACTGGCAACAACGCCGGCCACCCGGGACCCATGCTAACCTAGCTAAGAGGCGAATCTCACCGAGGGGTTGACGCGAGGCGATGGGCGATGGTTGCATGAGCTAGGGCGCCGTAGAAGGGCCTCTCCATGACGGCGGGCACCCTATGGCAATGGCAACGACGTTCTGGTGAGCCGCAACAACAACAAGGCAGTAGGGGTAGTGGGTGAGGAACGACAACTCACCAGTGACCTAATCGAGTTGCTGGTTTGGCCGGAGATGACCCGAGCGAGGCTGGCCACATGCGCGCTACAAGGTGAATGGCAGGCCACAAAGGCATGGCCGCATCAGCGGTGAGGAGGTGGCACTAGAGCTACAACTAGCGTGTGCACGGCGTAGAGGGGCTCAAGGCGGAGCTATTGGTGCAGCCAATTCGACGCGGGACTAAGTGGAGATGACTGGCCATGGCGCGGGCGGTGACGGGTCTTAACGACGCGGTGGTGGGGCGAAGCTCCAAAATTAAGGCTCGGCTAAGCCACAATCAAAGCGGGGAGGGGACAACTGAAGAGGGGACGTGAGGGCGGAGCGGTGGGCGCAGCAAATTAATGGAAGGCGTCCTCTCGCATCTAGGCGCTCTAGAGCGGCACAAAGAGGTGGACAGGGGAGAAGTGAGCGAATGGGGGTGGTGGGGACTCAGTCAGAGGCTCGGCATGTGCGTGCTTGGCGGGACGCGATTGGCACGACCGAGGCAGCTCACGGCCAAGCGCTAGCCGACAGCCACGCCCTCGCTGTCGACGTGACCACGCGACCGCAGTGCCATAAATGGCAAGGCGACGATGACATGACCATCGCGCGATAGCGCCAAAGCGGGCAGAAGAAGGCAAATAGAAGCAGTAGGCGCTAAGATAGCGCGCGATGGCGATCGCGACGGAAGCGGCGGGCGGCGCCGACGCTGGCGACGCTGGAGGCAAAGAATAAAGCACCAGGGGCATCTGTGGTGGCGGGGTGGTCGGGTGTAGAGCGGACCGGCGTCCTAGCGGTGCGGCCAGAGCGGCCAAGCCACGACAAGGCCATGGCGGTCACGGCCAGCCGGTGCGTGGCCACGCGCGCGCACGGCACAACCGCACGGCGAGGCGGGTCAGCCACGCATGGTGACCACGCGCACGACGCCAGACAACACAAAGCTATGACGTGCCCAAATTTTAAAGCGTTGATCACGACCAAACCGTTGCTCCTAAACCTAATCCGGCTTCACTACACTGAAGACGGCATATGGAACTACTAAATCGAATCATAACACTACACCACTCCTTAACCTAATCTCTCCAAATAAATTGCTAAACATAGCAGCGTCTAGCTGTCCATAAGCTTAGAAATTTTCTAAGCGTTTGAGCTAATCTTAATTTCACATTGCATTTCTAAGCTACTAAAATTATTACTTAGGAATATTCTTTTTCAATACCAAGTATTTCATTGTCATCTACAAAGTTCATATTTCAAACTTCATTTAAGTGTCACATACATGTTCTATAGTATTTTTGTTCAATATAAATTAGTTTACACCCCTACTTGTTAACTGTATGAATCATGGAGCAACTTTCGTTTCGCATTTTTGTTGATCGTTTTAGTTGCAATGGATTATCTATTCACTTTACCACATGCATTAACACACAAGTATGATGCTCATGACATGTTTTAGTAAATGATTTATGGTGTAACACCGAGGGTGTTACACTTGATGCTCAGTTCGGTGTTTCAGATGCTTGTAGTGAGCTGTACATCATGGAGCAATTGTATGACTACAAAATGGATAATAACCGTTCAGTAGTGGGATAGGCACATGAGATACATGCACTAGCTAAGGAACTCGAGTAGTTTCCATGTGTGTTGCCCGACAAGTTTGTGGCCGATGGTACTATCGCTAAGTTGTCACCTTTTTTAAGGGATTTTGCTACCTCTCTAAAGCACAAGAGATAACAGTTTAGCATGGCTGAGCTGATTGAGTCTCTTGATATTGAGGAGAGGGCGAGAGCAAAAGACAACCATGGAAAAGAAGTTGAAACTTCTACTGCCAATATGGTGTAGAGAAAAAACAACAATGCATATCATAATAATAAGAAGGAGAACAAGCAAGAGAACAACTCAAAGCCTAAGCAAACAACCACTTTTAAGAAGAAAAAGAACAAAGACGGTGGTTGCTTTGTTTGCGGGAGTGATGAGCATTGGGCAAGTGTGTGTCTAGACCACAAATTTAAGCAAGAAAAGAAATTAACAAACATGGTTATTAGCGAGGCTGAAGGAGGAACATCTGGGTATAGAAATTCTTTACCTACTATTTTTTCAGTCTGTCATACGTGTGTGTGCTGATGCTTCTTTGTTCACTTCTTATAAGGTCGGCGGGATTGGAGCCTTGCTGATGGGGAACGAGTCCCATGCACGTGTTCTTAGCGTTGGTACGGTCATTCTGAAGTTCACTTCGGGTAAGACGGTGCTGTGGAAGAACATGCAGCATGTCCCCTTTATAAAAAAGAATCTAGTTAGCGGCTCTTAATTGTGTCGAGATGGTTATAAAATTGTTTTCGAGACTAATAAATGTATACTGTCGAAGTATGAAACATTTGTTGGTAAATGTTATGATTGCAGAGGTTTTTTCTACTTATTTTTGTATGATGATGTGTGTAATAAGGTTGTGAACAATGCTATTATCCCTGACGAGTCAAATATTTGGCATTCACGGCTTTGTCACGTTAATTTTGGTTGTCTATCACGGCTAGCAAATCTGAATTTAATCTTGAAATTTAGTTTAGTCAAAGATTCTAAGTGTCATGTGTGTGTGCAATCTAAGCAATCTCGCAAGCCTCATAAGGCTGCGGAGGCGAGAAACTTGGCACCATTAGAACTAGTTCATTCCGATCTATGCGAGATGAATGGCGAATTGACTAAAGGTGGCAAAAGATACTTCATGACATTTATAGATGATTGTACTAGATTTTGCTATGTGTACTTACTAAAATGAAAATATGCAGCGTTGCATGATGATGTGTGTAATAAGGTTATAAACAATGCTATTAACACGAAAATGCCTAAATTCCTAACATACACTACCTTGTCCAACGAGAAATGAGAGTGAACAAGTAATTCAATCCTAGACGAGCTTGCCATGTTGAGCTTGATTGGTTGATAACTAAATTTTGATTGCTAAAATTTAGGCAAGCTATAAGTTTTGAGCCTCTATTTGATTTGTTGCTAAAATTGCCAATATCTTTCATTAGGTTGCCAAATCTGTAGTAAATCTTTTTGTCTATTTTTTTATAACTTTTGGTTGCAAATCTTTGGCTTGATAAATTTTAGAAGCCAACCAACCCATAGTTTGTACAAATAAAATTATAGCTTGCTTCTATGGGAGGGCGTTGCTCGTCCGTGCTAGCAAGGCAAGTCTTACTCAGCTAGGACAGGCAGCGCAGGACACCCTCAAACAGCCCAAAGAAGCACATGTACAAAGAATTGCTCTAGATTTATAGTTTATCTCACAAATTTACATGTCAGATTGACTATATGCTTTTAGCTTTGGTAGCTTCAGCCTCGGACGAGCATTCATCCAAGAACACGAGCTTCCATGGATCGTGGAGCTCAATCAGAACGATAGCATATGCTGGCTGTCGGCCGCTTGACAACCTCCCGGTACAGTTGTTTATATATTCCACGTATTACCTCTTAGAAAATAATAGATAATTATAACCATCCTATCTAATTTAATAAATAGCTTAGACATTTGAGAATACCACAAGAAGCCTATGCGTAAAACGGTAAAAACATCACAAGAAAGAACACAAAAAGAAAAAACAAGTGAAAGTGAAATGTAGACCCTGTTTGGATCCATTTGCTATGGCAAAAGTTTAGCTGCTAAACTTTAGTCCAGCAGGAGGTGTTTGGATCCATGTCAAAAGTTTAGTCCTCCATCATATAATGACTGATTTGACCATGGAAAGCACGGCTTGGCCCGGCGGCACTGCTTCATGTCGGGGACTTCTTGGCCATGCGGCCGAGGGAACGGCGGGAGGGAAGCGGCAGGCCATGCGTAGGCGATGGGAAGAAGCAAGGGAGCTCGGATCCCGCCGGAGCTAGAGGGGAAGAAGCGCCTCTGATGCCCTTGACCCGCCCCGTGCGCCCGCTGCATGCCCGCGACGTCGCCCCACATCCTCGCGTTGTACAGCTGCGTGAAGGCGTTGAGGACGGCCAGGGAGGAAAAGGGTGGTCGCGGGATCGCCAGAGAGGGCCGCCTCGCCCGGATCTGATGAAGAGGGTCGCCACGGCTTCACTGGAAAGGGGCGGCCTCCTCCCTTCCCTCCGACGTCGGGGCTCCTCCCTCCCCTTCGACGCGCAGCCCGCTACCACGCCGCGCTGGCCTGCCTCGCCGCGCGGGCGCTCCTCCCTCCCCTTCGGGCGTGGCCCGTGGCGCGCTGGATCTTCTCGGGCAAAGGGAGGAAGAGAGGGCGCGGGTGGGTAGGTGGGGGGTATCTGGCATCCATTGCGCCCCAAGACATTTTAGCCCAATTTTGCACCCCTTGAAGAGCAAATGGGCAAAACTTTAATCCACCCCATTTGCTCACTTTTAGCCTACCTATTTGGATCCCCATGGCAAAAAGATGGGCTAAAAGTGCAGAACTAAAGTTTTGCCATGGGATCCAAACAGGGCCTTAGTAAAACCAGGTAAAACATTTACCTTCAAGCAAGACCACAAAACCGCGGGCAACATCCACCTCACTAGTGCGAGTAAGCCAAGACACAAGCAAGGCAAAAGAGCAAGTGCAAATGACAAACGGGAATAGACTATGTCACTATGATCACCAACCCCGGCTATGTATAAGCAGGGAGACCGAAAAGCACCCAACCCCAGGAAAAAGGGGTGGGCCACGTATAATCTTAAAGGCAAAGCACAAGCAACGAAGAGATAAGCAAAAAAAAGTTCGGTGACCCACAGTCTAAGACTTTGGTCTAGGACAACATCCTTCCTGGTCGTAAGATCAAATAAAAAGTCGGCTCCCTCATTCAGTTCTAAGAACTCATCTCATTAGAAGTGAATTATGCTCATTTACTTTTGGATGTACTAGCTCCTCAAATCTGGAAGTTTGGCCCCTGTGGTAGATTATCGTTTCATCTTGGTGAAGTAACTCGTGCCAACATTCCCCTTGAGAAAAGGATTTGACATTGGGGGTGTTGATTTCTTTAGCAAATACGTTGTAAAAGATCCAGGTCATAGAACTTTATAGTTGCGATCAGATAATTGATCAAACTAAAATAATTGGAGCATCTAGCTCATCAGAAACCATTAATCCCCATCATCTAATTATCAACAAATCAAAGTACACATGTATGCCTCATATACCAACAATACGTAGCCATCCAACTTGAGCAAATGGCACAAATAGCAAGCAAGATCACAAATCAACAACACATATGACAAGAACATTATCAAATAGAGGTTAGACACCAAGATTTATGCGAAAACCCTAGCAGGAAAAAGAGGCACAAGGTCTAGCTTAAACATCAGTTGCGTCATAACAGGTTGCCACCACTGTGCATTATCTTACGAGATCAGACAATGACGTCTTCTAGAAGAATTTCTTGGCCAAGTGTTCATTGGCACCGATCATCGAGGTCTCAGCATTATATTTTTGCAGGGCCGTCACTTATCCAGGGACCATGTATGTTAGCATGGATGAGTATTTGGATCGGCAGTTCCTCACCCTCATACCATCTCGGTCTTTGCATGGCCATACTCAGAGTCCTTATGAGCTGTCAGATAGAGTACGCACTGTCCTTCGCGCTGGTAGTCATTCTGCATTCTTCCTCAGGAAGTCCAATATGAGATTTGTCAATCCCTTCAGGAAGGACAATGTAGGTATCCTTAGAGGTGAGGGAGTGATTGTTTTTAAGAGTCTGGAATAGTTCTGTGGACCAGAGGATATGTACAAGGCATATATCTTTTACCTCAAGCAGCTAGTTGTAAAGTACCATGGTGTGAGGTCACTGCAGTTACTACCCCTTGATCTATTGAGATATTTTACAGACATCAGTGCTCCAAGTGTCCTGCCACAAACCATTCTGTATCATGCGTCCACAATGTCCACTGATACATTTGCAGATGTTTGCATTGAGATTCATCGTCTGCCCTTGCAGCAGCTACCACTTTGGTTTGACTAGACTTACCGCGATATCTTGGAGAACATCGGGTAGGAAAACAGGGCATCATACTGAGCCATGGGCTTCTTGTGCAGTTCATGCCGGAGTGGGCCTGTCGCCAGTATCAACCAAAGAGCTTCCCTTTTAAGCCATAGTACAAAAACTTTCAAGCGGTCTTCCTTCCACATGCCGTCATCACACCCCTAGGACTTCCCACAAATAATTTTGGCATAGACAGTTTTCTTGTTTAGACCATGCGGCACAGTCCCTAAGAGATGATTGTGGAAGCATCTCTTAGGGACTCAACACCGATGTTGTTGCTTCTCCTCTCCACCATCTACTTGAGAAGCCCTATGAAGCTAGGTTCAGATGCATCAGCTTGTGTGGAAATCACAGATGCGAAATCTCCCCCTTTGATCAACCCTTTACAATGTATCACAACAATGGTGGACAATAGGGCTGCTTGCAGTCTCTCACCATCATTTTGGTTTTCACATATTGGATTCATTTCAATTTCGACCTAGGGTGATCACTATGTTGTATTTTGTTACTAGCAATGAGTATTTGGATAACCTGTGACATAACTAGTAATGTATTCTTAATATTCTCCATATGTGCCAAATCTCACATATACTCCGAGTTAAGGTTCACTTGATATTCTTAATATTCTCGGAGTTGCTCGACGGTTTGGCGCAGCTGGCCGAGCTCGGCTTCTTGCTCTACAAGCACAGTGGTCGTCAGCACCAATAATAATTTGGCAATGCAAAGCAAGTTCACCGATATGCCATACCCGCTTTCCGCGAGAGATGCTCCTGAGCTGCTCAGACTTCTGCTCTAGTTGTTTGGAAGCACTCGTCAGCTGCTCGGAGACAGTGGCCAACTGCTCGGACTTGCCTCACAGCTGCTTAGACGCGGCCGCTAGCTGCTCGGATAGGACGCCCTCTGGTATTCTAGGTCCCACGCATTGGACTCAGCAAGGTCTCGCTCGCGCTGGGCCCTCTAGATGTTCTTCTCCATAAGCTTCATCGCCTCTTTGAGTTTTTCATTCTCCTCGATGAGGGGCTCCATCCTCTTTATCAGCTGGCGCCGCTGCTCGACAGTCCGAGCTATCCCTACAAAAATGCCACGATTATGAAGAAGAACAATGTCCAACATCAAAGATGAACGTTGCAGATGTAGTACTGACCTTGATTTGTTTCATCACTCCGGCAAGGGCGGTCTCCAGTCTCTTGAGCTCCCTGGTGGTGTCCTCCTCCTCAACCACCACCACCTCGTCGTTGCGTTTGTAGAGGATTTGGATAGCTTGGGGTTGAGATTCCTCACGTTCGATCTCTTCCACCTCATCCTCCTCTCGCTGTAGCTGGAGGCACCATCGAGGGGCTCCGTGGTCAGACAGCGTGTCCGACCACGCCCTTCGACGCTCTAGGGAGCATCGTTTGCTCCTCGGGCACTGTAGGTTTCTCCGCTCTGGCCTCTGGCACGGCATCGGTGACTCCAGCCTCCGCTCCCGAAGACCCGGCGGCTTCCACCGTTGCCTCAGGCACCGTCGCTGACCCGTCCGCCATCGACGTTAGCCTTTCACCGTCGCTAAGTCCATCAGCAGCTACGGTTGACTCCTCCGCCAGCTGCTGAGCACCTGGGGACTCTGGGATGGGAGCCGCCGGCAATACCTCCACCTCGGGGCCAGCCCTTGGCTACTCGTTAGCTTGGACGGGTGGGGTCCGATCCTCCATACACCTTGCACTATATCAGATCAGCTCATCGTCAGTCACCAAAAGACACGAGGATACGACACCAAGATAACTCCAAGGCAGGGATACTTACATGTCGGCTTGCCAATATACTTTTTTGAACCGGCGCTGCCTACCCGAGCCCCAGCCGCAGCCTTAGGGTTGATTCCTGCGCCTTGGGGTGGAGGTCTCGCGGTCTCCGCCGTCGGCCTCTCCTCCGCCCACCACTTTGGGACTCCCCTCACCTGCTGTTCGGGGACTCCCTTCGCTTGCTGCATGGGGGCTCCCGTTGCCTGCTGCTCGGGGACTCTTTCCCCTCCCCCAATTGCCCCTCCACGCGCATGTTGCGCAGAGGCGCCTTAGTGCTCGGTGGAGGAGCCACTGGCACTTCATCGTCATTAGACCACTCGGACATCACAACGCTCCGCGTCTGAGTGGTCCGGTCACCGCCAAGCGAGATGCCACCTAGCTTGAGGGGAGCGGCACCCGTCGTCTTTCTCTTCTTTTGGGCCGGCTCGTCTGTCGCTGCCCTCTTCCCATGAACTTTCTCCGACGCCAGGGATGGACTCTCCGTCTGACCAGCGTCTGTGCCTCCAGACTCCGATGAGACACTGACGACTCCCTCCTTAGGCTGTGTTGGCGGCCGGACATCTATTGCCTATGGCCAATCACCTCTCGGCACGCCCAAGAAGTACACCGCTCTTTCCTGCGAATGAATCTTCGCATAAGTGATTCCACCACTCGGCAATGACAAAAGATAAAAAGTATTAGGAACAAACAATTGAGATATTTACCTGAGGAGGTAGATTCTTATAGTTAAAGGGCCTCGTCATCCCTAACATGTTGAACGAGGCAAATGGAGCGAATAGCTCTATGGCTCGCTCTTGCACATCGTCCCTCGATAGCATCTCTGCCCTCTCTCGAGTACCGTCCATGTCGCCCTTGAAGTCATAGCCCGCATGGGCCCTCTCCTTATAGGGCTGGATGTGGCGCACTATGAAGCTCGCCACCACCAGTCCATCGTTGGTTCTCACGCCCTTTATTAAGTCAAGGAGCTCCCTCACCTGCTCCATGTCAGCACTGCTTGGCCTCTCTGACCAGCTTTTCTGGCTCTCAGGGATGTGGTCGGTGTCACAGCGGATGGCAGGGTGGCTCTGCTTCATATAGAACCACCAGGCGTTCCACCCCTTCAGCGACATGTTTAGTCGGCACAGTTAGGTACTCACCCGCCATTCCATCGCGCAGCTGAAGATACACACCGCCGACCACCCTGGAACCACTGCCCCCTTCTTCTTCAGCCAGAACAGGTGATGGAAGAGGTTGAAGTGGGGAAGGATTCTGAGATACGCCTCACAGAAATGGATGAAGATAGATATTGCAATATGGTGTTTGGGTGGAGGTTTCACAGACTGACTCTCCAGAACTCCAACAAATCCCTCAAGAATGGATGAACAGGAAAACCTAATACGCACTAAAAGTAGTCCTCAAACACTATAGTTTTGTCGGTATGAGGCATTGGGAAGGGTTCACCGAGGGCCGGTAGCCATCTGGCGATGACGCGGTCAGGAAGAACGCCCGCCTCCACCAATCTGTTGAGTTCTGCCTCCCCCGTACGCGACGGCACCCACTCTTCATCACGCCTGGCTTCGACACTCGCCTTCTTTGGGCTCACCTTCTTTGGGTTCACAGCTCCCCTCTTCGGTGCCATCTCTCAGATCCAGATTGGGGCTAGCGGCGGAAGTGCGTGCGGCTACGAATCTGGAAGCGCGAGGGCTGAGGAGGAAGACGAAATGGCAAAGTGGCAAAGGTGGGGCGCGGAGTGCGGCGACGCAGTTATAAAGCACTCCCCCACCCTTTCGCATTTGAGGGTTTTTGGGAAACCGCTCCCACGATTGGCGCCTCTCCAAATTCTCCGCAACAGCAAGGTGGGCCGTTACCTGGGCTTTCACGCAACCACAACTCGTATCGCCCATTTATCTCCGTAATTTGTTATGGCTCGTCGAATATTTGCTGCCTTCTCCGCCAACCGTTGTTTCTCAGTAATTACTACTGTACAACCACTACTCCGGTATTTTCTCCATGATTTGTTTTCTCCAAGACTTCCTCTTGTGGCTCGGGGACTACGTCAGCATTACGTCTTGGTTCCTCATTGCATTGGGGATTTTCTTCTATTGACTGTTGTTTCTGACCCTGGCACCACGTGACCATGTCACCTATTGTCAGGCTCGGGGACTAAGTGGGCACACTTCACCTTGCGGTGGATGTGTTTTTTCTCATTTTGGGGCTACGCCCAGGGACTGGCTGCCTGCTCGGCTGGTCTTCTACTTTGGACCCTGGCACCACATGACTATGTCATCTACTGTCAGGCTCGGGGACTAAGTGGGCACACTTCACCTCGTGGTGAGTGTGTTTGCTTTATTTTGGAAGACTCCGCGCCTCTTGAAGCTGAAGAAGACTATCTCCCTTTCTCATGGTCGGACTCTAAGTGGGCATACTTGGTCCACTGCAAAAAAATATTCTAAACTTGAGCTCCTTACACCCTTATGGCAAGCCGTACTTGGGTTACACTGCTCGGCAACTCATCACGGTGGTTGGACCATGAGTTTGACTGCTCGGCTTTGTTCGCACCTGCTCGGACAAGCTCAAGACGGTGTTGCACAACAGGTACAAGGTGCTCGGGGACTAGCTGTGGGGGTATGACCCTGTATACCCATGGCAGACCACATGGGCTACGCCCCCAGGGGCGGCCTAGCCCACAAGACGAAGCCTTGTGGGGCACGACGCTGCTCGATGCCTCTCGCAAGACACCGGGAAGATATCCTGAAGATATTACGAGATCTGTTAGGATACGTATGATCCCATGATTCCTGTAATATGTTATTACTTTCCGGTTATCTCCTAGATCTAACCGACTTGTAACCCTGTCCCCAAAACTATATAAGGCGGGTAGGGACCCCCTCCAAACACACGCAATATCATATGATAGCCAATACAATCCAACAGACCACAGGGGTAGGGTATTATGTCATACTGACGGCCTGAACCTGTCTAACTCGTGTGTCTCTGTTGCCTTCTTATTCTTGATTACACGCCTCTCTGTCGATCAATCTACCTTCGTGGGATACCCCTCGGAGGACTGCCAACGATATTCTATCGACAGTCATGCACTTTAGCCCCTTCATTTAAAGGGCTAATCTTTAGCCCTGAGCTAAACTTTAGCTAAGAGGATCCAAATAGGACCTTATTTAGCTCCTAGTTTAAGGCTTATTTAACAGAGGCATAGAGCTTCTAGAGCAGCTTTCAAGCTAAATTCGGAAGGAGCTCTAACAATCAGTTTGTACTGATAAATGATTATTTTTTAATTCTGTTAAGTGATTATCTAAAATGAACTAGTGGTGGACAGACGAAAAAAGTAGCTTCTATATGTTGGTCTAACCCACCTTCAACAATCAAGGTGGGATTAACCCCCCCACCCCACAATCTCACATCAATATACACAGAGGTCAGTATGTGCTAAATCCAAACTGGATCGGATATCACAAAAGCTGGGATGGAAGTCGGCGACATCATTGGCCAGGGTAGTGGACACCACTACATGGCGAAGGGCTGGGCACTACCGCTTCTTCACCTTCGCACGTGCACCTTCTCCGCCCCGCGTATTCTCCTAATCCATCTCTAAATCCAACATTGATTCATTGCATCACGGTTGATGAAGAAGAGGATGGACGCCGTGCAGCAAGATCTGGGAAGAGGAGGACAAACAATTGCTACGGTGAGCTGTATATAAACCAATTTAGGGCTCAACATTATAGAGACATTACAACAAGTAAAGGCCACTTAATATATATAGCTCATGCTTTGATGTGTTACTCATTACGTTCCAAATTATAAGTTGTTTTGGATTTTCTAGATACATAGCTTGTGCTACTAGATACATAGTAAAAGCTATGTACCAAAAAAAACAAAATGACTTATGATTCTTTTAGATGATGTGACAATAGTATGTCCAGTACAAGGTAGCAATTTGACTCAAATGTTGGAGGTGGCTTAAGGATGATGGCGTATTGTTACCTCTTTGGGGGATATCACCACCATTCTAGGCACAGGCAGTCCCTTTGCTATGAATAGGACAATTTACATATCATTTAGGGTGTGTTCATAGGGATCTAGATTCTCATAGAAACATTTTAGATCTAGATTCTCTTAAGAAATATTTCAGACGATGAATCAGAACAATTTTATGAAATCGTTTGGTTGGTAGGCTGGATTCTGATTAAAAATAAAATGAAATATACTTTATAAAAAATCATATAAATAAAAATATGTTTCAAAAAAATAGAACTGTTTTTAGGTGAAGAAAAATTTAAATACATGCCATTTTAATTATTGCACTTAAAAAGGATAATTAGAAAAAATACAGCCATTAGTGTACATGCGAGACTAGAAACTGAATCTTGCAAAACCAGTGGGGAGCCGTTCCGCACATCCTAAGTAAAAGGTATGGGACTGATATGAAATGATCCGGCCAAGAATCATTTCACCCCTATGCGTTTGGCGCCATTTCTTTGGATTTTGATCAGAAAACGTTTCGGCCATCCAAACGGAGCCTTAGTATGGTGCAATCTATGACACTTTTGCATATAGAGAATTCAACTATTCACCTCTGCCCTAATATTTGACGATAATGTGTGTTAAACACCTTCAGCCATCGATGCAAACATGGCTCATTTTATTTACCCAGAAACTGTCGGTGCAGAAAGTGACCAACACGTAAATATTTATAGTTTTATCGTACATTGTGATCGGAGGTGGCCTAGCACTCAATGACACAGGGTTTATACTGGTTCAGGCAACGTGCCCTACGTCCAGTTTAAGTCGGTCGGTGACTTTATTTCTGAGCCCAAATGCTCGAAGTTTGCAGATGGGGTGTACAAGAGGTCCGGTCGGACTCCGATCAGCGGGGCTGAGAGTGACGGGAGCTCCGCTATGTGCTATGTGAACTTGATCGATCTGAATGAATCTATCTGGTTGTGTTGGAGAGAGCGCATCCCCTTTTATAGATGAAGGGGATGGCCTTACAAGTGAGAGGGAGAGAGAATGTATGCTATTAAGTCTTGTTGCCCATGCCGGCGGGTACAGGATGATGGTAGACGCGTCCATAATACTGTTGAATGTCAGATGCACGTGGGAGGTTGTGTTGTCTTCTTCGGGTATGGCAGACGTCGGTGCCTACCACACTGTTGATACCCGGAGGCATGCAAGGGGTTTTACCATGTTCCCCTGATACGGTAAATGCCGGCGCCCACAATACTGTCGATGCCCAGAGGCATATGGGGGAGTCTTACCGTATTTGTCTGGTATGGGAGTTAATGGCGCCCACAACACTGTAGGAGAAAATATCGGCGCCTACAACACTGCTTGAGTTCTGTCGTGTCAGGAGGGTCGCAGGGTACTGTTTGACAGGTGCACAGGGTACGGTCCCTAGTATTACGGTTTAACTTGTGCGCCCGCCTTACTTTCTTCGTCCGTTCCCTGGTTCTTACCGAGCGGGGGTCCCCGGTCGGTTGGTCTCAGTCGGCTCTTCATTGCGCCAGTCGGAGAAGAGCAGTGAGCAGGGGTTTGGCGCATCCCCGGTCGGAGACGCAGGTCGGAGTCAAAAGCGGTGTTTTAGTCAGGACTTCCGGTCGGAGAGGCCGTCCGGAGGCGGGCTGGAGACCGAGGCGAGCGCTCCGGTCAGAGAGGCGGGCCGGAGTCGGAAGCGGTGTCGTTCCTCCTCAGCCAGGCCTTCCGGTCGGAGATTGGATCGCCCATTTGGCCTGTCGTTTAGGTACTTGGGCCGGCCCATGAGTTGTGCGTTGTCCGCTTGGGCCGAGCCCTTGTTGGGAAGCCGATCCGCGAGGGACCCGGGTTTATGAACCCGATAGAAACCATATCGTTTAATCACTATATAGAATCTTGATTATATCAATCTTTAGGAGATCCAAACGGGCCTAGTTAATGTCTACTCGTTTGATCCTAAAATATAATTGATTTTTAGTTATCATAAGTCAAATCATTCTAACTTTAACCAAATTTATAGAGAATGATAGTAACAT
This sequence comes from Miscanthus lutarioriparius, assembly GCA_904845875.1. NCBI lineage: Eukaryota > Viridiplantae > Streptophyta > Magnoliopsida > Poales > Poaceae > Miscanthus > Miscanthus lutarioriparius. Next base: position 15,657,020 of record CAJGYO010000004.1, read on the forward strand.
CTACCAGATAAAAGAGATAAATTATGAAAAGGTAATGACTTCAAAACGTCGAGCCGTTTTTTCGGCCACCGCACGCCCACCTCACCGCAACACCACTTCTAAGCACGTTGCACGTGGTGGGTTCCACAAGTGCACTGTTCTTCTTTCCCACCACAATGCCCACACCTGCGCTCGATGGCCACATGCCCGCCGGCCACACTCCCTTCTTCCCCAACTCCAGCGGGCTTAGAAGAAAAAAGGGTTTGGGGGGAGGAAGGCCTGCCAAGCGGTGGAAACGGCGGCAGGGCGGTCTAGGAGCCATGACGGTGGTGGAGGCGGCCGGGCCATGATGGGCAGGGGTGTCCATGGCCGGAGCTCACCGCGGAAGAAGGAGGGGGAGGGGAAGAAGGCGGCCGCCGCAGGCGCGCTGGGGTTTCGCCGGAGCTCCCCGGCTACCACCGACAAAACCTTAGCGTGCCAAGGCGGGACGGTGGGCAGCGGCAGGGGCAAAGTGCGCCGGAGTGGAGGAGGGGCGCCAGAGTGGGACGCCGGAGGAGGGGCGCCGGAGAGGAGGCGGGCGGGCCGCTGGCGTGAGGAAGAAGCTAGCCGTGTGGCTCACTTAACGCACGGCTGGCCGTGCAATTGAAGTGTCCTTATGAAAATACATTCCATGATGTATGCAATGAAGCTCTTTGATATAATAAGTATTCAGACTAAGTTAAACCATACTTAGAATCCATCTGAGAACACGAGGTTCAATGGATCTCTTAGCTCGGCGAGAACGATAGCAGATGTTCCCTGCCGGCCGCTTAGCAACCTCCAGGTACAGTTGTTGATCAAACCATGTACATACAGCTGCGGCACTGCCCACCCCTTCCGCGGCTTCAGAGCCTAGCTTGTTGGTCCCCAGCAGCTGAGGAACATGACCATCCTCAGCGACTCCTCGGCGCCGCCGCCGACCTTGCCGGCCGCCGCCGCCGACAGCGCCGCGAGCACCGACGCGCCCTGCTTCGCCGACGAGGAGCAGGGCTTGGCCACCTGCTCCTTGAGCTCGATGGCGGCGCCTAGCGTCACCGCAATGTACGCCTTGTTCGCCATTGCAAATCTCATCTTCTTTTTCTGCGTCCCGAAACTACGACGTGCTATGCTATTGCTGCCCTGCCTGTGATACTGCGTGAGTGCGTGACCCTCAAGAACGTCAGTGCACATGGAGGAATGAGCCGAGCAGAATGAGCCATATATATAAGGAGTACTACGTGTGTTGACGTGCCGTGCGTTCATGTCAACTTGTCAGTGGCCAATGGTTTTGCAGGCAGCTCGGAAAACAGGTGGCCGAGCGAACCATTGGTTTCGTCAAACAGGGAGCTCGCGCAGGCATTGCAAATGGTTCCCGATGAGGCCATCTGATTTGGAGGATATACACTGCGGTTGCAGAGGGTTTGTCTTATCTGCGGCATCCAGTTCATCTTGTCTGGACCTGTCACTTGCTTTGCTTGCACAGCAGAGCAGTCCCGTTCTGCACTTCAGTTTCTGAAAGGAGTGAACGTCCCTGTCGGTTCATCCTGGTCGCCAGTTTCCAGTCCCGTCTGCAACTGCAACGCAGGCAGCAGGCACGCAGCAATTCTGTGGAAACGATGTGAATACTGTGAATTTCCTGTAACATTTTTACATTCCTAGGAGTATATGGGACTGTAGATCTTGAGAGGAAGGCGGTTCTTTGGTTCTTCAGATGAAATGCACATAGAGAGTACCATCGACTGACATGGATAGGTTCTTTCTTCTCTGATCTGAAGCATTATCCGTTATGAATATGCAGGATGCAAGAAACCACCGAGAATCGACGCCCTTCTTCCTGCATGTGCTCTTGTATTTTGTTTCTGACACTGCATTAAGATAAACATTATAATACTCTGACAGGACCTGATGGTTATCCACTTATCCTTACAAACTTAGAGCTGAGTGAGATAAACTTCTCTCTAACGGGCATGACAAACCTGCTGCACTTCTGCGATTTCTCTTGGTCATAATATGGCAGTATACCTCTCCCATATGGTCATATGCTAATTACAGGACAAATTAGCACCCAAGGCCACAGTAAATAATTACTGGATGTCAGTAATGTGCCGGTGAATCTCAAAACTACATGAACTTTTAAAAAGAGCAGTAAGAGTAGTTGGGTCACCAATTAATAACAATGATTAAAGTGACAGGTTGCAGATAAGTGCATAGACACACTGAGATCCCTTGCTGATATTATATATGCATATACAAGATCTCACGAATCTCATCGTCAACATCATCATTGTAGCTTTCTGGTCATGTCCTACATTTTGCAAACAATTGGATATTTGGATGTCGCAATTGAATAAACTGGTATAAATATCATGTGGTTTTATATTGCATTAGGAGACAAACCGTTGTGTTATGTGACTTGTGGTGATCCAAACGATTAAAATACTTGCAGGGTAGTTAGATGAAGCACTAATAATGTGTTGATAAGGACGTCTGATCCTTGCCTTGTTACTCCTAGCACAATACCATTGACAGTGACCTGTATTCACAGCATATCAATCTATTAATTCTATAGCTCTGAGCATATATTTCCGTCGAACTTCAATATGTAGACAAGTTGACCAAATGGAATGAACTGAATCAGAAAGTGAACTTTCTGCAACTTAACAACCAAAAGAAGATTAATTTAGGTGACCACTTATCAAAAATGTGATGTTCACACGCTACAATCGATGTAATTCCTTTCTGAATCAGAAACATATTTCAATGGTTCCTACTTAGATATGTGATTTTCCCCCCAATGACTTGCTTAAATGCAATTAGTAGGACGGGATAGTGATCAATGTTGGTTTTGTAGCAATAAATAACTATCAAACATTTAAATCCAAGTGGAGACCAATACAAATTGCCCCAGTGGGCCGGGGGGTGTATGCACCAATAAGTGCACCTCATTTATTTGAAAAATATGACTGTATAGTTGTGTCGAAATGATATTTGCCTTTGACAAAGACCGTGCTCTTATATGCATATCGTCATTAGGGGTACACATTGGGTTCGTTTTTGGTCTCTATAATGCAAAACTAGACTATATAGGAGAGTATGAACTCGGCAATGTTGTATCATGGAAACTATGGTTACGGGGATCTTTGCTAAGCATAAGTTTACGTTTGCTCATATGCTTCGTACTTGATTCACAATTCTCTATAATTTAGTTATACGAAGTCAAGTGATGTTTGCTAGTAGGGTCGGTAGCTAAAACCTGTAATAGTGAATGGTTGAGTGCATGCGTTATGCAATTCTTCCTCTAATCTTAGGCCGTCTGTTCCAAGGACATGAAGTTTAAAGCTCGAACCTGATCATTTATATTTCATTACTATTGCAACACTTGGATTGGTAGTCGTTGATATAGTGGTTCAGTGTAATTTAATCTTGGAAATGTGGTTTATGAATTAAGAAGTTTAAGGCCGATTACAAATCTAAATTACTACGGCAATAGCTGAATCAGTAGCTCATAACAGCAACGTTATATCGACAGATCTCAAACTAGAGAAGTAGAGTGGGAAATTTTGTAATAATCAAACCGATTAATATGAGAAGGGCGCCGAAAATAATGACTTAAATTTTTCCCTCAGAAAAAAAATGTAATGAAGTAATTTTGCCTTCCTAAAATTAAGATTATACAGATCAATATGACAAAAGAATCAATACTGCAATGGGTTTTATACAAGTTTTTTGAAACCCAAATGGATTTTATGCGGACCGCCCAATATGCAGCCCACCCCAATCAGGACATCACTTATATACTACTCCCTTCATTCAAAATTATAAGACGTTTTAGCTTTTCTAGATACATTGCTTTAACTATGTATACAATAGCAAAATCTATGTGTCTTTAAAATGAAGGAGTACCCAATGGAGTAAACTGGAAGCAAACATCCTACTAACTTAACCTGTTCCGATTCAATAATTATACGCTATATTTTGTTCCGACAAACAAATGCATCCAGCAGTAGCACCCAACAATACATTTGTTACCACAATTACATGAGCAAGTACAGATAATACCGGAGGTTAGCTTGTCCTTTGGGGACTCTGATCCTGCAAGCACAACCCTAGACTACCACAAACACTACACTACAATGAAACCTAAGAGTTTACAAGAATGTCACAGCCCTTGTTGAAGCCATATGCATAGAATGTGGAGCAGTAGAATGCAATTTACACCGAATCGACCACTTCAACTTGCTGTTGCGCGAGGTACCTTTCCCTCCGCTCTTTCTGCAATGAACACATGGAACAATGGCTCTTAGCACTGAACAAAATACATGAACCAGATGGAACCAGAAAATTTCATGTCAGCTGAGAGGTAATACCCATTCATCGATGACGAGCCCTTCACCAACAATTTTTGGGCCATTTTCTTCTGGAGGTTTCTTCCGTGCCTCAAGTGCAGCTTCTGCCTCAGCTATTTGATTGTTGACCTTTTCCAGTTGCTTTGAGAAAGAATGAACGAGTGAGATTATTAAATTCCAGTATCCAACTAAGTAATCACAAACACAAAATATTGCTGTTATGATTTGCTTACAGGGCTTTGACCATTTACATCCAAGAAAACAGCATTCAGGATCTTCTCAACAGAAGCTTGATCCTTCTGCTCATCAAACTGCATCAATAAAAAAAACTTCAGTCTTTCAAACATAAAAATGAACTAAGTCCACAAAAAAAAGTCCTCCCAATTGGGGACAAAGTTGCTCGCACATGACAAACAAAGATTGCAGCAGGGGGTCAGGGTTCTTTTTCTCAAACATGCAGAAGAACTGCATATGTTTGTATAGAAGACAAAGAGACACTGGTCCCAAAACACAAACTCTTCCAAAGAAGTGACACCTCTCAGAAAACACACACACCACCCACCCACAGACATGAACACACCTCAGCAAGACACGCTACAAATAACAGTAACACGACACACAGCATACAACTAAACTGAGCCCCTTCATAAGTTAGGTTTCTGAAACCCTGTAGCATATGCATCTCGATAATATTATGTATTGGATCAAGGAACAAAAACATGAATTGTCCCATGTTCAAACTCAAAAGACCAAATGCAGAATGGGACAGATTTGTAAGATGCAAAATATTAACAAATTGTTCACCTAGTAGTTGAATCCCCAAAACTATGCGTCATATTACAAAATTCATACAATACTGAAACATGTTTGGAAAAATAGAGAGAATGGACATAGAATCTATGCAAGTAAACAGGACTGAAAGGTGGGAATACATTAGAAAGTAGAGACAATGCATGCTCATGTATGAGCACTCTGCTCTGTACAAGGGGCATAAAAAAAATCAACCAACCTAGGAGGAACTAGGTGGCATTGTAGAAAAGAAGAAATAAGCACCAAATGCCGAGTTGAAGAGAACTTAAACCTGGATGGTGGGGTGCACACCCACATCTCCCACCAGATGAGCTAGGCTCAGTTCCCTTGTACAAGGGGTATCACATAAAAGGCTCTAAAAATGGCAACTACATGTGATTTTGCATTATGTCATGAAATATATTACACAAACTGCAGTAAGGGTGACATAGACTTCGCAGGCACATAAGGGTTCAGCCCAAACACCCCCTGTGATGAAATTACAGGCAGATACCATAAATTTTCATTATGTGGTAACCATTAACCAACCTTAGCAACCCTTAGTCAAACCTAGCAGGCCCTAACCACTAAACCGTGTAGCAAATTTACGGTGTTTGGTTTGCAGGAATAGAGTGATTAGTAAATTATTTCATCCTAACTCCGAACATATCTTGTTTGGTTTTAGGAATGAAATAAGTTAGTCCTTCACGCCTCGAAACATCCATAAGCTTTCTATTATTACTACAATAAAGGAACAATAGTGTCAACCTACCAAAATCATACCCATGAAGGACCAATCCACCCTAGGTGAGGAGGTTCCCAAAACCAGATACCTGATAAATTAGTTTCCCAATGTTGTGGGCCTATTTGAGCCATAACCTCAAAATAGGACTTCCTGCCCAGCTCATCCTATCAAGGTGTATGTCAACACCATGTCCCTCTTACCACTACACAACCTTCCTTTTCATCATGAACAAGCCCTATATTTGGGAGATTTTTCTTACTTAGCCTCCATGAAGATGATGCATCGAGTGACCTCCCACCTAGGACATCACTTATGAGTTATGACTAAGGCCCTCACCTCTACAGTTTCCACACTCCCCCACCTCTTTCACCAGCCATGCTTTTGGTAGAAATAAAATAAAAATGCAGGAAAATCTACTAACCAGTTCTGGTGCATATTCCATTGGTCCCTTCACCTTCAAGCTCAAAATCTTGAATTTGACCTTGCACTTCTGTAGAACATTCTCATTATTCTCTGGGTGCTCCACAAACTTGAAAACTGAAGTTAGAAAGAAGAAAAGATAAGCACCAAAACAGAACACTGGGAAGCCTTGTTATTCAAGTAGAGATCCAAGGTCACAGCAGTTTTACCAGTTGCTATAATAGTCTCCCCAGGTGCAAGGACGGCTCCAGGGGGGCGCATGAAGCAACCCATTGGTGCAGTTGTTTGAAACTAATGATTCAAATATCAATTACCAGTCAAAAAAATTATTAAAAACAAAACTAGTGTTCAACACTGCTGATTCAACACATACTCTGTTGGAACAGAGCTATTCAATGCAATATGACATACAAACCTTAAATGCTACATGAAACTTGCTTGTATTCTTTATCCTAATTGCGCTTTTGACCTGCTTTCCTGGTTCATCTGAACAAGGTAAGACGGATATCATTAGCTTCTCTTCACAAAATAGAAGATGTCAGAGAATTACAGGGTTGAATGGAAATCTTTCCAGGTCGTTGCTGTTTCTCACGGTAATTAGAACATAAGAGCACAAGTGATTATGTGAACATGAAGCATAAATTAAATGGAGCCTGGGAGTGATTTAACCAATCAAGCATTTTTCTTGTCCATCGAATAACAACTATCTGATTCTAACAAGGGTTCTAGCCCTAGATAACATTACAGCTTCAACATAGTAACGGGGCATTCGATGGTAATTTTAAATAGTTCATTTGGCGCTGCAGCTTGTCCCAGATAAGTAGGCTTCGATACGCCATATTTGGATGTTGTCTGATCTATTAATCGCTTTACTAGAAACAGAATAATACAATTTTACAAAACATGGTGACCTATCATAACTACCTTACTCAACTAATGGTGTGTCGCAAAATGACAACACAGCACTACCAAACAGAATCTAAGAACATAGTCAGATCATCAGAAAGGTGAAGCAAATTTGTACAATAGGCATGTTTCAATTGTATATGTCCTAGTGTCCTACCACAGCAGACATGAGAAATAAAGACTATGTTTCATTTGCATGTTCAGCCACAGCAAACTTGTGCATCGATGCATCAGCAACCAACCAAATAAAACTGCAAGAAAAAGTAGATCATAATCCCATGCCCCCCATCGACCAGGGTAGGAGTTCTATCGGCCAAGTGCAGATAGCAAACAAGTGTTGCAAACTGGCAGTTGGTTACACTGACATACCACATTAAGGCTACACACATAGTACTACACTTTATCACACCAGAATTCCACCTCCAGAATCTTGTTGATTCTAATTTTTTACTAAAAAAATCATTAATGGTACTTCGCACTGGAGCTTGTACACAACAAGTGTTCACTAGGATTTAGATCCAACTCCTAGATTGTGATGACATCCTAGCCTCTACAACAAGATCAAGAAAACCGGGTGGGACACTGAAGCCCGAGATGTAGTCCAACGCGCCAACAGCCAACAAACAACCCCCAATGAATAAATTCCGAGAATCAAGCAACCCATTCGCCAAATCGCCCTACAAGACCGCGACTTCCACCGCGGATTCCGACTTCGGAATAGCTAAGCTCGCACAAAAATGCAAAACTAATAAATGATTGCACAAAAAGACACAGCGGAGGTTTCAGGCATCCGACGCAAGCAGATCAGGCACAAATGGCAACTTCCCAGACTACTCGAGAGGAGATCCCATAAATGAAAGAAGCAGTTGCTGAAAGGAAGCTTTAGTTTCTCGCGTGCTTACATGGGAAGTACAGCTTATTGGCCGGATCGAGCCGGAGGCGGCGGCGCGCTGGCAGCAGCGACTTAGCCACTGACGAGATCGACCCTGCCGATGCCGCCTGCACGGCTCCGTCCCCAGCGACCGGAGCCTCGTGGCCGTACCTGCCGGCGGAGTGGTGGTGGATCCCGGACGACGACGACGACTGCGGAGGCGCGGACGCCGGCGCCCCGCCCGCCTGCCAGAAGGGCATGTGGCAGAGGTTCCAGAGCTTCCCGCCGCCGGAATCGCCTCCGGCAGGCGCGTGCCTCTCCTCGCCGGAGATCGCCATTAGGGAAGTTACCAGTGTACCGCACCCGGTACGGACGGAGAGGCTCCGCTGTGGTGCAGGCCGCCTGCTCTCACACTCTCCCCGCTCTTGTAAAGTGATAAAGTGATCTCCTTTTCTTACCGTTTCACCTCCCAGCTTTCGCTACAGTGCGTTCCCTGCATCCTTGATCTCGCCCCTTTTATCGCGTCTTTTCCGGTTGACTTTTATTTGATTGCCTGCGGACTGCGGCTTTTATGCTTGCTGCAGCTAGCTACAGTGAAGCCAATCATGGGCCCGTGATGGCTGATGGATCTGTGTGCGCCACCGCCAGTCCCCCACCGGATGAAAGCCAATTTCATGGGCATTTTGAAAGATTAAATGTTGTGAAATGATGGCTGATGGATCTGTGTGCGCCGCCGCCAGTCCCCCACCGGATGAACTAGGAAGGAGGTGACAGCAGTGAAACTGTGAGCAGACATGTCTTGTCAAATCTTCTCTGGCGATGATGGCCGGTGCAGGGGCGACGCCATGTGCATCCGCGTGGTGGTGCACAGGGCCACAGACATCCACAGCTTATTCCAACAGCCGGCCCTGTTTGGTTTTCAAGTCAGGTGAGTCACGTGACCGAAAACCAGTGACTTATAAGTCATATCTTTGATTGTAGATAACTTATAAGTTCATTAAAGTGTGGGCCCCACGTGAAAAAGAGTGATTTATAAGTTTTAAGTAGGGGTGAACCAACTTAAAACTTATAAGCAGGGATGACTTATAAGTTGGTGATATTTGGCAAAATAAATCGCTTATTTTACTTTTTAACTTATAAATAGGTGATTTATTTGGAACCAAACATATCCTTTAATAACTAAAGTTGCAAAGATTGCTTCAAAAGTACATGCGCGACAGCATGAGTGCAACGCCATCAAATTTTTCTAGCGCCTTGTTTAGAAGCCATCTAAATTCTAAGTTTTTTCACTCTCTCTCCATCACATCAATTTTTAGCCGTTTGTATGGAGTATTAAATATAGGTAAAAAAATAACTAATTACATAGTTTAGTTGGAAATCACGAGATGAATCTTTTGAGCCTAGTTGGTTCACGATTGGACAATATTTGCCAAATAAAACGAAAGTTATACTATTCATCGGGTTCACTTTTTTTTGCAAAGTGAACGAGGCCTAGGTTCAGGGTTGATTGCGATGAAATACATGTGGCGTTTGACACGATCACCATCAATTTTCTTCTAGGTTGAGTTGATTGCGACTAAATACATCTGGTGTTTGACATGTTCAGTCACAAAGTTCAAGGGGTAACTCTCGCACCAGCTAAAGACGATTGTGAATTTTGGTGAGCCATAAGATAAACGGAAATGATTAGGATAGTACGTCCAGACGGTGCTTTTATCATACGCATTAACTCGTCGTCAGATCTAAATGTGCGTTTGTCGCTTGGTACACAGGTCCACACACCGAATCACTCGCTTGTTCTCACCCACAAGGAGTCGCTTGTTGTGCCGCTTCGTCTCTATGCTGCCGCCTCCACCTGCACCTCTGAGGCATAGTGCTCGACGGCTGACCCTCCCAGGCGCGACGCGTGGCCGCCTCCGATCCACGGCGCTCAGCTACGGGCCCTGATAGGCGTGGCACGCGACTGCCCTCTCCTAGTCGTGCGGCCGCTGCCTCCCCGCCCATGTTGCACAGCCGCCGCCTACAAGAGACACTGGTGCCGCTGCCTCCGGTGAACTCCACGTGCAGACGAGCCTCCATTCTCCCCAGCAACAAAGATATGTTACGTTGCAAGCGTATGTTGCAAGCATATGTTTCATATGTTTCAGAGGTATATTGCAAGTATTTCATATGAATGTTGCAAAAGTAGATCGGGATGTTGCATATATTGCAATGACTATACACGTATGTTTCAAGCACCTATTTCAAATGTTTCATCTGTTTTTTTAGACGTGTGTTGCAAGTGTGTTTAATTGGATGTTGCATATGTTTCACACATATGTTGCAATTATTTTATCTGGATGTTGCATATGTTTTGTAATGGTTTTTCAAGTGTTTTTAGGTGTTTTTGCATGTGTTTCAGACGCATGTTTCAAGTGTTTCATCTGTCTTTAGACGTATATTGCAAATGTGTCATATGGATGTTTCAAAAGTAGATCGAGTATTACACATGTTGCAATGGCGTCGGTGGCTGGCGGACAGAGACCTACCGCAGGGCTTCGGCTCCTACCTCACGTGGCACACCTCGCCCTCTCCTCTCTTTTCCCACCCATTCCTTCCCTTCCCTTTCCTCCATCTCGCCGCGGCAGTTCGACGAGCTCGACCTGGACACGGAGTTCGGTGGAGCTGGAGCAGGATGGGACGCAAGGCTAGGGCGTGGTGCGAAGTGGGCGGCGATGCTGCGTCCCGGACGCGGGGCGCTGCGTGGGATGGACACGGACGGGGCTCATTTCTGAAGAACGGCGTGGGGCGTGGGAGGTGTGTCTAGACACGCCATTCGTTCGAACATCCGAGCGCTAGCCCTTCCCTAAAATAAAGCGAGAGGTGAGCACAACAATAGAGGAGTGTGGTGCGAGTGTAGCTACTAAGGACACATTTGATAGCAGGGCGAGCGCTTAGCCTACCTCGCTCAACCAGAAATTGGAGGTAAGCATGTGTTTGGTTCACAAGTGAGCTCTCCTCGTTATTCGTGCTTTTTAAGGATTTTTCTCAATGAAGTAAGTGAGCCAATTTGGCTCACCTCCGCTGAATGAGATGAGACAACAAACCTGGCGAGACTTTCAAACTACCCCGTAAGCTATCACATGACTAATATCATAATCAACTCTTTTGTATAGGTTGTTAATGAATCAGTGTTATTGTTTTCTTAGATGGTGCTTCGCTGTTAATGATTTGCCATTGTTACTAAAAATTTCTTAGCAATAAGCAACTCATTTTAACATCATTGTTAGATAACTGAAGTTCCAACGTTAATTATACACGTGTGTTGCGATCGATTCTGTCTATTAGCTTTTTTTATGCACATGTATCTACCTCAGTCCACACGTGTTGGAGTGGATTGGAGTAGAACTTGGTTTAATTTTCACTCAAATCCACTTCAACATATGTGGATTGAGGTAAATTTATGGCATCCAGACAAGCCCTTAGGGTTGTTTAATTTGTGACCATATACATGTGTTTTTTACACGATAGATAACAATAACAAAGTCATGGGGCAATGGACAACGATGGATGAAAATTGTAATGTAGGTGACGAGCCAACAATAGATAAGATACGACAAAGCAGAGGTGGACACAACAATAGAGTAACGTGGTGGATGGTAACAATTAAGCTAACTTGTGATATTGGTCACGAGTTAGCTTAATTGTTCACAAGTTATTATTATTACTTTATATTATATCATAACATTATCGTATAGGTTATTAATGAATTATTATTACTACTTTCTTAGGTGACAAACTAAAATGAATGAGGTACAAATGATAAAGCAAAATTGTCGTTATCGATTTCTTTGTGGTGAGTAATTAAAAATATATATAAAAATGTATCATAACACTGTTGTATATGTTAATAATGAATTGCCAATTGCCATTATTGCTTTCTTAGGTGACAAACCAAAAATTGATGAGGTACATATGATGAATTAGGAGGAAGCTATTTATGAACTATCGTTATTGCTTTCTTCGGTGGTGAACTATTATTACAAAGATAGAGTATATAACTGCTTTTGTTATATGTTACAATAAAATTGTTACTTTATGCTTTCATTAGTCTTTATTAACATCTATATTATATTCTACACATACACTAAAACAAGAGTCACTTGTTGGAAGGGCAACACCTCTATATGTAAATGTTAATGTAAAAAACAATTTTAGTTATTCAACGTCTCTACATAAACATGTCTACAAGAAAGAAACGCATCACATCGAAGGAAAAAACACGAGTGGGAAGGAAAAGGTGACGTCTTTAGAAGAGAGAGCACAGCACATGCTAGTGCAAAAGTTAATTTATGGTTTAGAGCGGTCGTCAACAAAATAGCTCCGATATTGTGCGGTCATAAACTTAACAATTACCAAATGACAATCTTTCTTGTGAATATTTCACTAAATTCAAAAGCCACTACAGAATATACATATACAACCACGCACGTATCTAGGATTTTGTGGCCCTGGAGCGAAATACAATATGAGGCCCCTAGCTCCCTATATCCTAGCAAATAAAATAACAAAAATATATTTGAATACCGTTATATGACAGCATGTAATTTTCAATAATAAGATTCACAATAAGTATTTAACCCTGTCAAGCATTTACCAAATCACTAGGCAAGGGTGCATGTCGTAGGGAAAAAAGTAAAATTAACAAGCAACGAGAGAAGGGCTCACTGCCTGACCGACGACAGTCGGGAGAACCTGTCGCAGTCGTGATGCTACATGCAGTGTGCGTTGAGCAACGGGTGATGCCGATGCCAATGCGAGGTGAATTGAATTGTTGTGTGGAAGGCGTGAAGTCCCGATGGACTCAGAAGTCGGAACATCGTGATAAAGTCACGTATGTGATCAACTGATTGCTGGACACTTGAACGATTATTCATATGGATTGTGGCGAGAAAACAAAAAGGCCAAAAGTAACCAGCAACTTAGTTTAACTAGATTTAGTGATTAATTGTTGATTAGAGGCCCTTAATTTTTGGGGGCCCGGTGATACTGCTCTAGTTGCACCGCCCACTGTATGGGCCTGTATACAAGTATATAACCTATAACTATAGATAGTGTAGTGGGGAATGAATACCTTCAGCATTTGACCTTTATAAGGCTACACTTTTTTGTCTATTTAATTTTATATACTAACAAATAATTTGTTACATTTGAAGTTTGTTTTTGCTACTATTACCATGTTTACCGAATGCCTTTTTTTCATCTTTATACTATTCCACTTCTCCATGCTAGTAAGGATGAGAATCAGACAGTTAAAAGTGTATATTGAGTGATTAAGAACTAATAATATCGGCAGTGGCGAAACAAGAACTTACACCAGGGTATTCCATATGAACAAAATTGTGCGATACAAATATGCAACAACGTATATATAGTAGGATCATAAGTCCATAGCAAGGAGGAGAATTTGGTGTGGATGTGGAATTTCTTTGCTTTTCTAGCTTCCTTCCATAATACTCCCTCCATCCCAAATTGTAAGACGTTTGACTTTTTTGCCCCCAAATTTGACCACTCATCTTATTCAAAAAATTTATGCAAATATAGTCAAATTTAGTCATTCGAATAATTTTTATATATATTGGAGAATAAAAGTTATACTTATAAAGTGGATAAGGCAAATATACTAACGCATAATATATATATTGGAGCTAAAAGTTATACAAGTGGATAACTCTTTGTGGTCTATTTAGACTGTCCCTTTTTCCCTTTTGTTCTCTTTTGTTCCACATCCCCAAAGTTTTGTATGACTACTTAATTTGTTACGCCACGTGATCAAAATAAAGACCACTCTTCCCATCATGTCACTTAAGATTTTTTTTTCTCGGATATGCATTTAAGAAGAAGAGTTTAATCATATAGACAGCGCGCTTCTATCGAGCGTCGAAAGAGGTTGACCTAAAACAACCGTAGCTAGACCATCCTAGCAAAAAAACTTTGGGATTGTTTTGGTTCATAAAACTCAAGATATTTCGGCTACCGGTGTAACAAAACTAAAGTAGAAACGTCGCACACTATGCCAAATGTTCATATTTATATATGCTATGTGTAAATAGGAAATCATTTATGTAGACATTTCAAATCATGTTCAGAGAGAGATACAAGGAAACATATTCGCAATTTCCGCTCACATTTGTGCTGTGTACGAAAAAAAAGATACCGTTTTCAGTAAATATTTTAGATATTGCTCCCTCTTTCCAAGCTATGTATCAAAAAAGCCAATACATCTTATAATTTAGAATAGATGGAGCGCATTAGAGATATGCAAAGAGGTTTAGCATATTTGCAACACGGATTTATAGCTAGAAAACATATATTCACACGTTTCTTTGTTGCTCCATGATTCATAGCCATTAGCTACAAAAGATACATTTCCATGTCCTTGTTGCTCCATGATTCATGTCCTAAATCCCCATTCATAATTATCCTGATTCATGACCATTTTAAAGAAACACGTTAAAATAGACATAATCAACTTGCACAAACAAGCAAACTATTCGGGAAAACATACCAATCACATGTTTTTGTTGCGTACACACCTTTAAGAAAGTAACATACACCAAACATTTCAATGGACATTTAGCTGGTAAAGTCTAATTACAAAACCGCAAGCAAATCCAACCTCCTGTGCCCATAAAAATTACAAAGAGAGACCTAAGAAAAATGTCAAAACAAAATTAAATCTCCAATCAAAAGAATTGCATGCCACGTGGCAACGTGGTATTGGCCGAGAAACCTGCGTAGGCCTACTGGATAAGAAAGATCCCATCCCTCCGCTACCCAGACGAACAATAGCCTTTCCTCGCACTCGCCCCTCTGCATTTACCACTTTGCCCTCGTCGGCGGCGCCGACCACCCGCCGCCGTGTCCGGCGAAACACCCGGCTGTAGGTCCAAAGTAGTACCTCATGGCGGCCATATCGTCGCTTCCCTTCGCGGCGCTGCGCGGAGCTACCGAGTGGAGGCCGTCGTCGACGGCGGCGGCCGTCTCCGGCGCCGTCGTGCTCAGCGCGAGGTCTCGCCGGGGCTCGCGCTCGGTGGTGCGCTGTGTCGCCGCGGCGGGTGGTGAGCTATCTCTATCTATCCTATCGAGCGTGTACCTTCAGCACTATCTCAACTAGTGAATGGGAATCACTATGCCAAACCTGTGCGGTTCACCGCAAAAGACCTCCTCCTTCTCATCCTAAATTCGCCCCAATGTGCGATTCCGGCCTCGCCAGCTGTGATGCCTTGTGCTGCCGAATCGCACCACCTCGGAATCTTCCGTCGTAGTCTTTGCAGTGAACTGGCGTGGCTTTTGTTGGCAAGAAATTCTAGCTTGTTTGGATGATTGTTCTGAATTCTGATAGTTTTGTTCCAGCGGACCTTTCTTTACCGTGAGCAATTAAATCGAAATATCGTTTCCTATCAATTCGGTTGGTGATGGGTTTGTTCGCTGCATGGTATCCTGCCAATCCAATTCATGCATCCGTTGCTTGATTCAGCTCTTCACTCCTTGCCTGTGCTAGACCGGGCATAATGAGCTTTGGAGGTGAGCTCTTGAAAGGCTGAAATGTTTTTTGTCGACTAGACTTGGTAAAAATCTTAGTCCACTTTACCTGCTACTGCTTAGAAAATGCAGTTATCCAGTTCGCTTAACTTTGATGTGTTGAATTCCACATAAAGAGGACTGATGCATGTCACTCAAAGAAGACTTTTTTTTTGCGAATTACACAAGTACAGACGTAGACGCTCAACACGCACGCACACTCACCCCTATAAACACACGTACGCAAACCCTACCCCTATGAGCACCTCTGAAAGACTGTGCCGGCACATCTCGAGATTGACGAAGTCACCACAGGCGCCTTCACTGTCGACGGGAACGTCGCCTACCACTGAAAGCATAACACCGTTAAATCCTAAAATAAATCTAGGAAAATGCGAGCACCCATGTCAAGTCGAGGACTTGAACTTGGGTGGGCAGGTTCCACCACAGGGAACCTAACCAACTGAGCTAGGCTCAGTTCGCCACTCAAAGAAGCCTAATTGTGTAGAATACAATTATGAGCTTGTTAATTTATAGGCGTTTGTCATCCTGTGTAGAAGATCTATGAAATAATAACAATTGGAGATGCGCTAGTATCCATACAATTTTTTGGTGACATCTGATTTGGAATCATTAGTCCCTTTCTTGAATAGGTTTCTGGGATCACCATCTTCACATATAATTCAATTTTTGATGGAACATAATTTGTTTTGATGCTTAGGAGGCAAACTGGTGTACAAGAACAGGTTGTTGCCATTAGAAGTTTTGGCGCTGATGAAAAAAACACTGCCATATGCTTCTTTCTGCAAAACTTCAATAATCATCTCATTCCAGAAGTTCTCATGTTGCTTTTGGCTTCTCTCTTTGTTCTGATACTTCTTGATGTCTACCCTCAAACAAATTGTAAACCATTTGTCAAGTATTTGCTACCGGGTCATGGTACATCCAAATATTGTCCAGTATGTTTTGATTAGAAACAGCCGGATGCCGGGATTCATTGTATAACATCCTGTTTACATAACTAGCATAGTACAGATACAGAAAGTTATTGGTGCACCTTTCTAATACGTCATAATCTTGTACAGATGTCCCACCTACTGTGGCAGAAACAAAGCTGAACTTCCTTAAGTCATACAAATGCCCAATCCCAAGCATTTACAGTGCAGTCTTACAAGAACTTTTGGTGCAGCAACACCTAATGAGATACAAAAGAACCTATCAGTATGATCCTGTGTTTGGTCTTGGCTTCGTCACTGTCTATGATCAGCTCATGGAAGGGTACCCCAGCAATGAGGACAGGGATTCCATCTTCAGGGCATATATAACAGCATTAAATGAAGATCCTGATCAATACAGGTGCTTTTCATAGCTCATGTATCTGGCATTTTGAGTCACTTTATCATCTACAATTCAAACCTCCAGTTATTCCCAAATTCTCAACACTGTAAATAATGTAGCAGTTGCAAACTGTGGTATTTCTTGCAATGTTCTAAGATATGTTTTTGAATCCTAAGGTTTACAAACACTGCAATTTTGAAGCAGGCCCTTATTTGTTGAAGGTGGCGTGGTGATTCTAAGTGGTCAATGTTTCTGCATGAAAAATATTTTACACCTCAATTTTTGCCCAAACCTAGATGTTTCTTATTAAAGAAAAATTTTAGTGCTAACTTATTTGCTTTACCTCCTTTATATTTCTGACTCACGCTAGTTAATGCAACATTTTTTCTGGGTCACTAGATGCTATGCTTTCTTGGCATTAATTAAAGGTTATGTATTTTGGGTCACTTGGCAACTTGGCATTATTAAGTTTCTTTCATCAGAAAGTAATACTTCTATTTTAAAGCTATCCTGTTAAGTGTTCTTTGTGTCCACTGTACAGAGCTGATGCACTAAAGATGGAAGAGTGGGCACGTTCCCAGAATGGTAGTTCCTTAGTTGATTTTTCTTCCAGAGATGGAGAAATTGAGACCATTCTGAAAGACATATCAGAAAGGGCCAAGGGTAAAGGAAACTTCAGCTACAGCCGATTCTTTGCAGTTGGCTTGTTCCGTTTGCTTGAGCTTGCAAATGCAACGGAGCCAACAGTACTAGACAAGGTTGTTCCTGCCATTGTTAATTTATTTTTGCATTTCTTGTCCTGTGGTCGAGTTTTTTTTGTTTTTTCATTTCTTGTTAGTTGTGTGTGCTCTCAATTATGCTTCCTATTTCACCTATAGTTTTATTTCCTAAAACTTTTATAGAAAGGACCTGTTTTTGCCTATTGTTTTTTTTTTCTTAAAGAACACACAATTTAGTCTAAATCAGATCAGTAGCTGAAACCGAATGTAATATTCAGTGTTCACAACTGTTTTAGGATCTATGAGTGTTTCTTGCCAGACAGCATAGAACAACTTATAACTTGAATTAATTTGTGACATCTTGTTGTCGTTGCATAGCTTTCACTTGTACACTGGCCTGCTCAATATTGTTCTCCCATGATTGAGATTGCAAATATATTAACCATTTATACCATGTGATTGCCAGTTTGAAATTGAACTGAGTTTTATGGTGTTTCTAGAGAAGTAGAAAATAACAATTAGGGTTCAAATAAACCTGCTTGGTTAGCTTTCTCTAAGGACCTATTCAGATATTTGTGTAGGCAGACTCATGGAAGTTACGTTTCCTTCTTGAACTCTCATTTGACCTAGACATGAGCTGGTGTGCCCTTCTGCCCAGTACAGTATGGTAGACTTGCAACTCATTGTAGTTACTTTTTTTGCTCGTAATGTTGCTGGCTGGCTCTTGGGAATATGGTAGATTGCCATTCAATTATAAGTTGTCGTTTTGAACATATGCTTCTCTTGGTTTATCTTTCTTTGCATAACCAGAGGAAAGAACAGCTTTACTAGCTAATGAATATTTAGGTTGTCTATTCAATTGAGAACTTCTAACTATGGTGTAATTCCAAACAAACTGTGTGCAACATTTCAGCACATCTGGATAAAGTCATTTTTTGCAAAGTATGACAAATATTTTGGCAAAGCATTTGAGCAGTTTAGGTAGTGCTTGGTGTTGACATCAGAATTAAATGCTCTTTCATTGTTACAATGCTAACATTGGCAACAGATACTGACTTCATTTCTTCATTGATAGCTTTGCACTGCGCTAAATGTCAGTAAAAGAAGTGTGGATAGGGACCTTGATGTTTACCGTAACATACTCTCAAAGTTGGTTCAAGCCAAGGAACTTCTCAAGGAATACGTGGATAGGTAATGCCATATCCCAGGAACACGTTATTTTTTGTCACCATTACTGCCATTTAAGTTTATAAATGCATTCAGCATATGATTCTCTGCTAAGCAATTTGAGAGGTTTCTATTTGAATTAAATGCTTCAAATACATGACTTCATCAGTAAATGTTACCCTTTTGGCCACTTAAATCACTCCTCTTTGTAGTAAGGCCTGTCAATTGCTTGGTTTCCATGGTCCACCCCTTTGTATTGTCCAGTCATTCCAGTGAAGTAAAACTTGTCCAACATAACTATATTGACAGGGAAAAGAAGAAGAGAGAAGAAAGATCAGAAACCCCAAAGCCGAACGAAGCTGTCACAAAATTTGATGGAAACCTTTATTCCATGAGGCATTAGATCAGCCCTTTGCAGAGGAGAGTTTCCCAGGATAACAGAATTAACAGTAACATCTGGACCGTGTTGAGAAACTACCAAATGTCCCCCTTTCCTCACAGACATCTTTGGCTGCTCGTCTTGTGGTGTAGCATTCTGCCGTACAAAAGGATCCAGATTATTCTTACTATTGGACAGATATTTGTATTTTCTCATGTATCTTCAAATCAAATGTATTTGTTTTCTCTGCTCTTCCGAAAGTATATGAAGAGGTATGTAGGGGTTAATGTTACTCATAAGCAGAGAAATATAGCTTTCTCTTTTGTATTTTATGGAGATAATTTGAGAGGCTGTGTTCACTTATATATTGTGGCAACCATGAAATCAGCTGATGGGTTTATCTCAATTTGTATGTGCCGGGCTCAGTACTGGAAAATATCTGAGGTGGAAAAGCCCAAGGAATTAGACCATTTTGTGCTGGATTCACGCGTCAGGAAGACATGAACTGTAACTTTTTTCCCTTTGCTAGCATGAATATGAATAGAATAACACACAACTTAAATAAGATAGAATTTCACACAATTTAACATCAATTCAGCTCATATTGAAACAATGCACGCCCAAAACTTAGTGGAGCATTTTTTCTCATTTTCCTTTAAGAGCACAACAGTGAAGCAACATCGGTAAAGGTTCCCTTTTTTTTATATATAACGGTAAAGGTTCCTTTGTTGCCTCTAACGGTCTAACATGAGAATTCAACATCCCAGTTCCTTTGGTTGCCTCTAACGGTCTTACACGAGACTTTCAGTTATACTGAGAGGCATGATGGTTACCGTGAGCGACAGAAACAGAGCTTCGCACACGTTTTGGGTCCAAAACCACATGATCTCCAAGATTATTTTGAGCGATATTTTCCAGCCACAGCCCACAGGCACTCCGAAGACCACAAATCAGAGGCACTCCAAATGCCCTCCTCCCAATCATAGTCCTCCACGTGTCCCGTGGCCCTCCACCAGCAGCCCATTCATTGGACCATACAGATAAGACCCGGATAAGGCAGAGCCCATCGTGGCCGTCAAATAGATCACTTCCCTCCGACGGCCGTCCGATCTGCCACCCAGAGATAACACCGGAATTTCCTATAAGGACTTTTCTATTTGTAGGCCGTGACGAGCCCCGCACCACACACCACCACCAACCTCAGCACACCAAAGGAGAGGAGGAGTAGCCATGGCTTCGTCAGTGGCCGCCGCGGCGAGCACATTCCTGGGCACCCGCCTGGCGGACCCGGCGCCGCAGAACGGGCGCATTGTGGCCCGGTTCGGGTTCGGAAAGGCGAAAAAGCCTGCTGCCCCGAAGAAGCTGACCAAGACCTCCTCTGACCGGCCGCTGTGGTTCCCCGGCGCCGTGTCGCCCGACTACCTCGACGGCTCGCTGGTCGGCGACTACGGGTTCGACCCCTTCGGGCTCGGGAAGCCCGTGGAGTACCTGCAGTTCGAGTTGGACTCGCTGGACCAGAACCTGGCCAAGAATGAGCCCGGCGCCGTCATCGGCACCCGGTTCGAGTCCTCCGACGTCAAGTCCACCCCGTTGCAGCCCTACAGCGAGGTGTTCGGCCTCCAGCGGTTCCGCGAGTGCGAGCTCATCCACGGCCGCTGGGCCATGCTCGCCACCCTCGGCGCCCTCTCCGTCGAGTGGCTCACCGGCGTCACCTGGCAGGACGCCGGCAAGGTACGTCAATGAACAGCTAGTGCTTACATAGTTTCATGCATGTATCCATGGAGGAGTTCGTTCTCTGCGCTTCAACGATTTAACCAACCTGTGAATTAATGTGACGGCCGGCGTGCAGGTGGAGCTGGTGGACGGGTCCTCCTACCTGGGCCAGCCGCTGCCGTTCTCCATCTCGACGCTCATCTGGATCGAGGTGCTCGTGATCGGCTACATCGAGTTCCAGCGCAACGCCGAGCTCGACCCGGAGAAGAGGCTGTACCCCGGCGGCTCCTACTTCGACCCGCTCGGCCTGGCAGCCGACCCGGAGAAGAAGGAGCGGCTGCAGCTGGCGGAGATCAAGCACGCGCGCCTCGCCATGGTCGCCTTCCTCGGCTTCGCCGTGCAGGCCGCCGCCACCGGCAAGGGGCCGCTCAACAACTGGGCCACCCACCTGAGCGACCCGCTCCACACCACCATCTTCGACACGTTCGGAGCATCCTCTTAAGCCCGCCATTGCTCCACTCGCTCCGTCCATCGATCGAAATGTGTTCTTGAATTAACTATGATCTCTATGAGCCTGGAGATGGATGGACCCGTCGTGCGTGGTTTCATTTTGTGATGAGTGAGAGAGAGGGTACGTATGGGACAAGATCGATCCTTTGTTAATGGAGATCTCGTTAATTAGGAGAGCTGCAGCTGGGACTTGGTGATTTGTAATATATGAACCAGTGATGAATTAATGCATTCACTTGTACACATCTATCTTGAGGTGACCGGGATATATAAGATGCACCATGCATGGTTAGTTTTGTTACGTACGTATGTGGCCTAATTAAATGGATGCACGTAGTGACGATGGAAGTTTTGAGTCAATCTTTTATATATACTAGCAAATGTATCCGAGCTCTGCCCAATATATCTTAAAGTTGGATTCCGTACTACCGCTGAACATGAGTTGTTCTAACTTATATGAGCATGTGCACGGATCGTGAATCTAGGTCATATACAGAAACATGGAGGGCACAGTGACATTTTGGGAATAAAAAGAGATAAGAAACCCTTTGCTTTTTAATATTAGGGTAGAAGAAAGTGGCTCAACTAGGTGGAATTCAAAATACTTGATAAGGGAGGAGGCTAAGCACTTATATTAGCTTAGATCCAGACACCATCAAAATCATCACAAGCTCGATCATAAGAACTCAAGGACCACTAAAGATGTACTACATGGACCATGGGTATCGTCATGCAGGACAAAGCCGCCCCATGGACATAGGGTGAGTGGCTTCACCTTACTAGGGGCGACATCAACCCAAAGGTACTGATAACCCGATAATTCAGGATTTCTGTTGTGACAAACTAGAAAATCAATGTTGTAACAATTTAGGAAATTAATCTATAAGCTGATAAGCCGAGACATATTTGTAACCCTACCTCCTAGACTATATAAAGTGGGGGTAGAGAACTCCTGACCAGTATCTCATCCATAGCACCTAGCAACCATGGTGTCAATTGCATATGGCACATAAGCAATACAAAACATCAACATACACTAGACACAGGAAACCTTCACCTTAACCAATGTAAATTGTATCATGTATACTTCTATCTAGACCTACTACACAAAATAAGCTCCATATAATTGTATCATGCATTCCAATTCATTTAGGAATCAGACGCCATACTGTGCAAGAGAGGTTTCATGATTTATCTAATGATAATGTCATATGTTTCGATTCGTCTTGGGGGTCAAACTCTACACCATATCTAGACACGCTACTCTAACTCTATACAGACACGTGACAGAGTGAGAAACCATGGAAATGCTTCATACTAATTAATATTAGGTATATATATAGATATAAACATTATTAGGTATTGGATAGAAATAGATAGATACATAAATGATTTACAATCACTAAATATGTAGAAAATAATAATGTATACTTACAATATCAAATGGATTCCTTCGTTAAATATATTGTATAATGTATTTTTATAATTTACCTTTTTATGTGCTAGATGTTAACATTTTTCTCTATAAATTTGGTTAAACTTAATGATTGTTTGGCTTAGGAGTTAGATAGACTACGCCAAAACATGCAATCACTGCCGGACCATTACTACTAGTTATGGTGGAGCCAACAATGATAAGTACATCATTGCTGGTTCGTGGCTTTAATCCTTAGTGATAGAACAACCGACACTGATAGGTCGACTATACCTGCCGGTTCATGGCTCCAACCGATAGTGGTAGACATGGTATTATCATTGCCGGTTGAAGCCATGAACATGTCTATCACCGCCGGGTCGAACCAAATAGAAAATGAGGGACAAACCCAACCCAGTAACCAACCACGAAAGAATGAATCCAATCCAAAAAACCAGAATAGAGTCAACCCAATCCACATGGTCCTAGAACCAAACACACGCTAAGAACACCTAAGAGAGGAAGTGAAAGAGGAAGGACCAAAGGAGGAGAATTACGAAAAAAAAATACTTTTCTGTCCATTATTTTCACCCCTACGGCAAAGGCAGTTCTTAATGTGGGCACAGTTGCTGGCCCGTTCACCGACCAAAATTTAGGATGCGTTTGATACACATAGCTAATTGCTACTTTGGGCTAAAATTTAACCTAAATTAACTTTGGTTGAGTAGATAGTTGGTTAACAACTAGTTAAAAACTTAGCTAAAAATTAAATCACTTATTAGTCCTCCTATTTAAAAAATATATAGAAATGCTCCCGCGCGGGCATCCGAGCGATTTCTTTCCTGTTGGACGCTATTTTAATTGGATCCCAACCCATATAGACGACCAAACAGTCTCTACCTTCTCTCCCACACCGCAGCTTGTCTATCCACTCAAAAACAAAAAACAGCTACTCGTCTTCCCGATGCGGCACTAGGGCCAGACGTTTGTGGTTGGTGGCGCCATGCTTGTCTTTCTCCTTCAACGGTTGCCGCTGACCGTCTTCCATCACTACCTTTTCCTCTCTCGTGGCCCCACTTGCCGCGTTGCCCATAAGCACAAGCCGCCGCGTGGCAGGTGACGGAGAGAGAGGTCCATCGCAGTTGGCGCGTGCAGCACAAACCAATGGCGTGGCGGCCAGCCGGCGCGCCACTATCCTCGGGTGCCGTGGACAAAACACAAACGAGGCTGCGCATACATACGGAAGAAGGGTGAAAAACGAATATAACAAGCGTCCATGACGGATCAGAGAAAATATCGCCAAAGCTGGATGGAACTTTGTTGCGTCGATCTTAAGTCTCACCTCCTACACTATAGAACCGCATTAAAACATATGGAAGAGGGTTCCACTTCGGTACGGATATACCAAACGTATGTTTCAAGTGTTTCAGATATTTTACAGATACATTGCAAGGTTATTGCAAAAGTAGATCGGGATGTTACATATGTTGAAATGATTGTACACGTATGTTGCAAGCTTCTATTCCAATGTTTAATCTGTTTTTTCAGACGTATATTGCAAGTGTGTTTATCTGGATATTGTATATGTTTCACATATATGTTGCAAGTATTTTATTTGGATGTTGCGTATGTTTTGCAATGATTTTCAACTGTTTTTAGGTTTTTTGCAAGTGTTTTAAACACATGTTTCAAATGTTTTATTTGTCTCCCGATATTTGTTGTAAGTGTTTAATCTAGATATTTTAATCTAGATCTTTCTCATCGTTTTCTGTCTCCTCCCGACACCGGCTGGGCACCCGATACGATGCCGTGGCTAGAGCACAGCGTGGGTCCTTTCCAACTAGAGGCACAGGCGGGCGCGGCTCCTCCCCATCTTCCCTGACGTTCGGTCCCGCCACACACACACCCATGCCGCTCCTCCACCTCTCGCTCCCGTCGCACCGCCTCCTCGTCGGCTGCCGAGGCCGGCTGTTCTTCCCGCCGTCTCCCCGTCGTACCTGCCTCTCCGTCAGGTGAACCAACTCGCGAGTCACGACCGACCGGACCCTAACCCTACCCAACAGCATGTGCGCGAGTTCTTTTACTCCCGTTGCCGCCGCCTCTTTTCTCACTAGTGATTGTTCGTGGATAGGGCGGCTGGGGATGCGGCGGTGTCAGTTGCGGCGGGGGCGTGCGGACTCCCTTTCCAGCCGGAGTGCGCCACCCACCACCGCGAGCTCGCCGCGGCCGTGGCCGCCGTCGAGCTCGCCTGTCGCCTCTGCGTTGACGTGAGTTGACCTCATCTCCTCTCCTACTGATTTGATTGTCTGCTGAAATTTGAGGATTTAAGACAATTGCGCAGGATTAATTTCGGTTTGGTGGGATCACTTGGTTTTGGCAGTCATGCCTCATGCGTAGAATTTGTCCTCGTTAGGGGAAAAAAAAATCGTTCCAAACCGCAAACCTCAAAGGCTCGCAGTTTATTGGCAAATGGCAATACAAGATAATTGCGGCTGGGACAGAAATTATATAGACGACCAACTAGTTTGCATAAGGCTATCTTTTTGAGGCCAATATGTCTTCATTTTTTCTTTATTAGGAAAAAATTGGTCTAGTAATTTGTGGAGCACCAGGTTATCAATCCTATGCAGTGCTTTCAGCCACCACTAACTGGTTAGTTGCAACTTGCAAAAGTTTCACTCTTCAGGGAAACATGATTGTGCAAAGTTTCACTCCCAGAATGTATAATTAAGACCAATCACATATGGTCGGGTCTACTTAAACTAAAAAATCCTACCAAGGATTGTGATCCTGGTAGCATTGATTTTCTACACCCGCAACCTTTAGCAAAACCATCTGATATACTTACTCTTGTCTAAAATACAATCTTAGTTTGTGTTTGCCATGTAAGTAGCCTGCATTGTAATTTAATTGCATGAACTGTAATTTGATCAGCGTTAAACAAAAGAGATTAAAATGAGTCTCCACTTAGTAGTTCATGGAGTTACTTAATATGTCAAAAAGCAATTGACCTTTATATAGCTAGAGACACTCCATTTTTCTCTCAGACTAGATTATAAATAATCCTAGCAGAAATAAATGTATGCTTGGGACAGGAAACCCAAACCATAGTAGGGGCAAGTATACAAAATAGGGATTACTTATGGAAAAACATAACTACACAGGTATAATTCACACAGTGCGGATGCATCAATAAGAAAATTATTCAGGTGTCAATGTTTTGTTTATGTTCAAAATGGCAGAAAAAAAGGACTTGATTTGATCTAGCATGGATTCAAGATATTACTGACGAGTGATGAGCAAAGTAGGGTTCAAAGCTCAACTGGATTTATTTTTTTATGTTGACCAGCAGATCTGTGATGTGTTAACATGTAAACTATTTTAAGTTATCGTCTGGATATGGTGGAACAAATTTGATTATTTGACATCTCACAAGAAAATGTCTGAGCTCCATTTTGCTGGTTTGGTTGTATGTCTCAACAGGTGAAGAGATCACTATTTTCAGGTGGCAGCAATATTCTTGAAAAGAATGACCAAACTCCTGTTACAATTGCAGATTTCGGAGTGCAGGCCCTTATTAGTTTGGGTAATCCATAGAAAAATTTCAAAGTTCAGATTTGTGACTTTGTCTAATGCCATCTTTTGTCATGTTGCTATTGAAAGAGCTCCAGAGATTGTTCCCATCGATACCTCTGGTGGCCGAAGAGGATTCAGCTTCTCTAAGGCCATCCAAAGCTGATGATAGTAGCAGTGATATACTTGTTGAGTCAATTTTTAGCGCAGTTGCAGACAAAGTGAGCAACAATGGTTCACCTTTAAATCAAGATGATGTCTTGAGAGCAATTGATAGAGGTGGAAAGGATGCTGTATCATTTGATTCAAACCCTGCTACTTATTGGGTAAGAAGTAAGCTGCTGTGTTTTGTTTATCATAAATCGAGATCTGTGAAGTTGATTCATAATTTCATATATTGGGTATCTACCAAGTTCATACCATAAAGTTTATGCTTTGGTTTGAAGGTACTTGATCCAATTGATGGCACCAAAGGTTTCTTGAGAGGAAATGATGCTCTGTATGTGGTATGATTCCCTGTTCTGCTACTCGTCTTTACATACTGTATTACTGTTGATCAAGGACTGATATGCTTTATTCAGCCATTGTTACAAGATGTTCTTTAATTGCACAAGTATTTATTCACTGTGTATTTTGACACTTAAAAAAAAGTCATTCTACAAGCATGGAGTGTCTTGTACTTCTTAGTGCCACATTTAGGTCAGGCATGTCCAGTGTCTTGGGGATTTTTTATATTGATATCATCAACATTCTTTGTTCTCTTATATTAATTTATCACAAGATTGTGAAATGCCAATGTATGTGATTTGAGGATTTCCAGAAAGAGCCTCGTTGCTACAAAACATTCATAATGATACGACATCATCAGCGATTAACTGAGGCTAAGAATGTTCATACATATTTTTTACGAGGCACCTTTTGTCCTTTTGAGTTTTTGTAGGGTAATCTGCAACACTTTGTTCTTTGGTAGCAAATTTCATACATCTGAATACCAAGCATGTTTGCCCCTATATGGTTGCCATTTAGCATGGACTGGTTAATCCAGGATCAGCAAATTACATATTATTGACCTCAGTTGCCTATTTGCATGATCCTTTTCTTCAAAGTTTTAACATACATTTTTGTCCATTCTTAAGGTGGGTCTAGCGCTTGTGGTGAATGGAAAGGTAACAGTAGGAGTGATGGGATGTCCAAATTGGACCAACGATGACATAGCCAACACGAAAGATGATAATGCTGCTTCATGTAATGGCCGTGGTATTCTTATGGTGTCTCATATAGGCTGTGGTACATGGTCTAGGCGTCTGTCTGCTGATATTGGCCAGTTCACTATGGCGCAGGATATTTGGAAAAGATGCTTTGTGGACACATGTTCGATTGCACACATGGCACGCTATTGCATTCCAGATAGCCAAACATGGGATATGATACCATTATCTGCTACCTTCAATTCAACAACAGATGCATCTGATCCTAGAAATGAGAATGAAATTCTTCTCCTATCTGTTTTTTGTGGCAGGTTTGTTGCACTTTCCATTAATTGTTTGGTACTTGCGCATTAGTTCATGCCACTTGTCAGTTGATATATGATGCTAGCTAGCAAGCCAAGGCATTTCGCGCATTGATTGATTTTATCCAATGTATGGTGTTCACGATGAGCAAAAGGCATTTAAAGCAATGATTGATATATTCTCCCCATCCTCAAGTTAGCTCTGGATACTATACTTGTTTGTTTCCTGTAAGACTTTTTCAGCATAATCTGAAATGTTAAATGTCGTTCTCTATTCTTGTGCTGTCTTGCTATCGTACTACTTTTGGATTTCCTACAAAAATATCTGGTTGAGGTTGATAATGAGTATATTAGATCGACTAGTGATTCTGGATTGGTCGGCGCACATGAGTTCATGATGATGTGCTCTTCTTGTTTCTATTCTGTAGCTTGTGCAAGTATCTCACAGTAGCTTCCGGGAGAGCCTCGGTTTTTGTCCTTCAAGCACGGCCGACAACTCAGATCAAGGTGCCATGTTGCTCGCAATTTCTGTTGGCCTGCATGACAAGTTAACAACTTGTTGACTTAGTTAACCGGTGCACTGATCACCCTTTCTTTTCATACTGTTTACATAGTCCTGGGATCATGCTGTTGGTGTAATCTGCGTGCAGGAAGCCGGTGGTCAGGTATGTACCTTGCTTGCTAAGACAGACAAACTTCTACTCTGTTCCATCAGTTGATATCTCTTAGCATTATAACCACGGTGATCGTGTAACTTTCTGAAACTGACAGACCAGTGATTGGAGTGGAAACCCATTGGATCTTGCAGCTGACCTAACATCGCGCAGAATCATCTACCCTTCGGGCGGTGTTCTGGTGACAAATGGTGTGCTGCATGACAAGCTTGTCGAAATGATCTCAGCAAATTACAAGTAGCTGCATAGCTTCACACGCCAACACAATGTTTTTTTTTTAAAGTTGAATCATTTTACCTTATTTACCCCCATGAAATTGTATTCGGTCTCCACATTCAGCAGATAAACCACACGCATGTTCAGATGGCTTCCATTGCCACAAGAGTTACATGAATGAAATTTTTACACACTGTTTCCTTGTAGTAACGTGATGAACTATTACTTAAACAACATTGAGAAGCAATACATGCAAGCGAAGGTAATCTTTGTCTTTTTCCAAATTTTTCACAAAATTCCAGAACTTTTTTGGCTTCACAATGTGTGAATCTGTTGTGCAGCCCTGATGCTTCACTCGCATGGTCATACGACGCCCACGTACGCACACATCTTGCAAAAAAGAAAAAATAACAGGGAGAAAGGTTGGACCAATCTGCAGCAGCAGCAGCGCACCATGCAAAGGCATGATGTTTGGCCACCAATTCAAACCGAAGAAAAAGACCTGGTGCATGTCCTAACGCAGGATCCAAGCTTCTAAAGCATGATTAGCCTAACCAAAAAAACCGCATGGTCATTGGTCAGCACGAAACTCGCTGCAGAAGACACTGCCCAAATCTGCCAAATCAGCACTGCTTTTTCTCCAACGACGGCACGTCAGTCAGGCATCTACGAATGAAGGTTTCAGTAGATGGCTTGCGGTTGGCTTGCTTGTTGCAATCCATGCTGACTTTTGCCCCCGGCATAAGAACGGCCACTGAGCTTTCGGATGCTCTTCCTCTTCCTCCTGGAGAAAAAGTCGCGCTGGCATGCGCGTTAACGTTTCGAAGAATCAATCGTTCAGGATAATTGTTGTATGTAACTGTAGGCACGCACGGTGAAAAATTCTCTGGGAGGGACTGAGGAGTTTATCCTGATCTGAAACTCTGCCTGGCGCTGCCGGGTACCTGTCGCTTGTTATCTCGGACATCGACCATGCTTGCTCCGAGTAGTCAAACATTCCGGCAAATCGTGCCTGCCGACTGACGAACGGAGATCACATGTTCTTCGTGTACGAGTGGACCAACAATGGACCGGATTCAGTGTTCCAGACAACTGGGAAGCAGTGCAGAGAGATATAGCTTGCATTCCTCCCCAAGATAGTGCAAAAAGATCTGATATATATCCATGGAGATGATAAACTGCTGTAATTAATAATCCACTTATTAGCTGTCAAAGTGAGCTCTTATGATCTTCAAATTAATTGAGAACTGAAATAAACCTGCAATTAAACATGGAGTCATTGGAGTGTAATCTAAGCTAACCACCGTGTAAGTTCCTCCAGGTTTCAGCGGACGACGGCTAACCAACTGGAGTATGAACATCTGAAAAACATATGTCAAACGGCGGAATATACAATTCCAGTTATCACGGCATTATTATTGTCTTCTTGGCGCCTCCGACCATTTCTGCATGCTTTCTCTCTTGTTTTCCTTTTCTTTTTCTCCAGATTGAGCTCACCATGCATCGTGAAGCTTCTGATAGGGCTCGCCGCCGGACCGAGCACGACGACGAGCATGGGAGAGAAGGACCATGCAAGCAACAAGTGTGCTGTCCGCCGTCCGCGCCACCAACTATTCCTGATCGTCTGATCCGGATGTCAATAATGCCACATAAGATACGCACCAATGGATCGATGAACGGAATCGTTCTTGCCATTTCGAGCCATGAACATAAACAAATGGGCGGGAGCAAGTAAGCGCCCTGGGCTGGCGTGTGCATGGGCCATGCACTCGCGCTACGGGGTGACGAGGCGAGGCCATAATGCATGCATGGTTTGCCGCCATCTACTCCTGCTAATATAACTACGGTTATGCCAGTTGCCAGGGGGATCATCTCTCAGATCCAGGTCACAGGCGAACACAGCCACAGGTGGCTCCATATCTGGGCATTGTTTTTTAGGGTTCGTGATGCAAGCAACGACGATGGGACGAACGAACGAAGGCAAGGAACAGGTGAGTTGTGATGTGCGGTTTCAAAGGTTGTTGCTGCTAACGGGACACCTCATCGGCGTACACGTATACCTCCATCCAGCGTTCTAGCCCACATGATCGTATGAACGGTGCGGTGGGGATCGGGAAAAAAAAAGTTGAGACCAAATATATGAATACGGTTGCAATTTATTTGCAAGCACCTAAACATGCATAAAAGAATGCGGATTAGAGATCGCCAAAAAGGCCGTCGTCATGCATATGCCTAATCAGCAGATGATTAATTGTTCTAGCTAGTTCCGAGAGAGGTACAGGTACGGTTATTGGACCGGATAAACTTCGCCATGCATGCATATATAGCTAGAGATGGTAAATTAAAGACAGCGAGCGAGTACTTGTTTAAACTAGTTTTTACCTAGATCCATGGCATGTGACTATACTTCATTCATTCGCGGCCCATTTGGCGTGTGGCAGTCCTTATCCATGGCACATGATCGATCGATCATCGATAGATCACACAGGTGTTACCCACAAAAGGAAGAACACCATCCATCCAAGTGTCAAACTAATTACACAGCAAAAGTCAGATAGGGCTACGTACGTCGTTGCCGCTTTTCCATTATCTTACACTTTCCATTACTCTATATATAGTATCCACAGGACGATTTTTTTTGCTCGAGGGGACAGGACACACAGCAGCTACTACAGGCTCTACAGCTTAGCAGCACGTACTTTGACTCGCCGAGTCATGTCTACGCCCGAATTTTCAAACCATTCCCGGTACTTTTTCGCTCTCAACAATTAAAAACTAAACAAATCCAGATTAAACTAATGTAAGGCCCAAAGAAGGAAGCCAAGAGCCGTAGTTTATCGTCCGGGCGTACGTGTGTATAATAGCATTAACGTCAATGTTTGGATGAAGCAGGCGCCACCATGAGTGACCTCACTGCAGATCTGATCTCCCGAATAATCCATCGCCCAACTAATATAATGCATGCGCAGGTCATCAGGCTAGCTGCTGGAGCATGCAGCAGTAGATTATTGGGTGCGCGAGGACACGTAAGGCTCGGCAGTGCGTGTGTATGTCGCGTGATTCGTTACAACTCTCGTGTCTCGCTGCTCGCGTACGCATATCTTGCATCGCATTGGCAGCTAGCTATCTGGGCGGAGCTACCAGAAGGGGTACGGCCGTCGTCCGAATTTTTTATTTTTTAGTCTTTTTTTTAATTTTTTCACAAATATACCTCTGGAGGTAAGATTTTAAAATCTGGACCCATAGCTCTAGCGCCAGCAAGTAGACGTGGCGGTGACATGGCAGACTGCTCGGCGCTGTAGATCTTGACGCCAAGCTCGGCGCCGTAGTTCCTGGCGCTGAGCTCGCACTACTACACAACGTGGCTTTAGTCCCCGTTGGGAAAGGCATTTTGTCCCGGTTTTCCAACCGGGACCAGCATTCCGGGATTAAAGGTAGGGATCTTTAGTCCCGGGTTTACAACCGGGACTAAAGATCCTCCCGGCTTTAAAAATAACGCGCCCCACCGCCAAGGCCCCGTGAGATTGAACCCAAGACCTCATGCACTGCCTCAAGCTTACCACCCCACCTACACACAACACATCCGACAATGGATGTGATGCTTTCCTTTGAACTAACCCATCGGAGACCTTTAGTCCCGGTTGGTGTTACCAACAAGGGACTAAAGGGTCTTTAATCGGGGTTGGTATTACCAACAAGGACTAAGGTCTCACTTTAGTCTGGGTTGGTATTACCAACCGGGACTAAATGTTAGAAGACTTTTTAGTCCCGGTTGGTGGCTCCAACCGGGAGTAAAGGAACATTTAGTCCCGGTTGGTATTACCAACCGGGACTAAAGGTCCCGGGGGCAAAAAATACCGAGGCTAATGCTAAATTGGGACATCGTTCTAAAGTCTGTTCTCTAGTAGTGTCGGCGTCGTAGATCTTGGCGTCATGATCTATGGCGCCGATGTGGTGTTTTAACCCCGGCCCCAACCTTCCTGCCCGAGCTTTTTTCCTCTTCTTTCTCCTCCCTCTCGGATTTTTTCTCTCCCCACTTCGCCCTAACTCACGAATCGGCATATTGGACCTTAAAAACTTTGATTTGATCCGTAGATCTTCGAGAGCAAGGTATCCTCACTCCCCTCCTTGTTTTTTTCGCATCGATTCGGTATATATTAGTCAGATTTTTGAACTTAAGAATCGTCATTACTTAGGGTTTCATATAATTTTTAATATTTGTATTATACCTAGGTAACCATAGCGCATGTTGTTACATTATGGGTTTATTGTTGTGCATAACATTGGAAACCCTAGGTATATGGTTTAATGTTAATTGCTTTCGTTTCTTAACGAAATTGGTTTGTATTGTAATTATGGTTCTCATTGACATTAATTTGTGATGTTTTGATTTTTGTTTGTTAAATTATATCCATTTTGTTAGATGCAAGAAATGTATCGGGAGGAGTTTTGACGAAAACGGGGTCGTCCTCGAGAATTATACCCCGACGCGTCTAGCTAAGATGCCCCCGTCCCTCCTGACCTCCCTGTCCCTAACTGTGACTGTGGTTTTTCGACCCCGTGTTTCAATCGAGACATCCAGACACAGCGGCGCATTGCTTCTACACATGCAGTCGTTTTAATGTAAGTAATTGTTTTCACTATCTTTTTTTCTTTATTTGTGTAAGTATGCTACTAATATTTTGTTGGAATCTTGTTGTGTAGGACCATGAGAGGTGCTTTTTCTTTCGATGGATCGACGGTGCAGACAAGTTTGACCCTAGTTACCTCCTTTTTGACGATTGGTTTAGAGGAAGACATCCACGTGATCACTTCAAGCGGTGGGTTCCACCCCCTAACCCTCCGCCAATGACGACTAAGGAGAAGCACCTACCCGTAGTTAGACAACTCGATGAACCTCCTCTGTGTGAATGCGGAGATCGAGCTGTGATAAACCCTGAGAATATGTTGGAGTTTGTGTGTCTGAACAAACACGAAGTAAGTGGAAAGTATATCTGCTTAAAAGTTTAGCTCTATGTGTGTGTACTAATGTCGCCTCTTTTAGGTGTATGGATTTGCGAAATGTCGTTTCAAGGAGTGGCTCTATGGTCCTAAGAATCAATGGTCGGAACCACCAAAGGCAAAGGAAAAAAAGAAAGAAAGGTTAATTTACAAAGCACCTCCAGTCAAGTGCGAATGTGGTGTTAAATCCAACTACGGTCTAGTGCCTTTGAAGCTTGGAATAGGCCATTATTGCGGCCATATGGTTGACTATGATGAGGTTGGTTATTTTGTGGTAAACATGAAATCGTTTTTTATTTCTTTTGCTAAGACATATATGATATAATTTTTCATTTGAACAGAGCACTAGAAAATGCAGGTGAGAATATTATGATGGTCAAGCTAAGTTCTTTGATGAACTGAAGAGGATGCAAGTAATTGTACGAAAGAGGAGATATGGACCTGACTACGTCAACCTATTCATTAAACATCATAAAAACAAGATACGTGAGTTTGCTAGACAACGCGGTATTTGTAACCCGATCGATGTTGTGCTTGACAAATGGGGATTGGAGAGACGGATGACGTTAGAGGAGGAGAGGGTAAGGGAGGAGGCAAGGGAGGAGACAAGAGTATAGATGCAGGTCTTGAACGAGCATGTTGTTGCATTATGTGCCAGTGAGTGCTTGAAAGCCTTTTTTTCGTTGCCTGATTTTAAATGTAATATAATCTCGTTGCTAACTGATTGCATTTTATACATGAAGGGATTGGATGCAGCGAGGAACATGCCGCAGAGGTGGCTCGTGCAAGGTATGAGGAAAAGAAGTTAGATGAGCACATAACGTGAGCTGGCCGCACCGTTCAATCACCGATTGTGTTATCTGATGAGGGGGATGAGGATGACATTGGTAGACCGAGTGAGCTCATCGCTCTAGCAGAGGCGGGCTTACAGGCGGAGGAGGCTGAGGACGACACCGGCCAGCAGTGGCGAGCTCATCGCTCTAGCGAGGCGGCTTGTAGGCGAGGAGGAGGGCGAGGCGTGCAGCGAGGAGGAGAGGGCGACTGAGGAGGAGGAGAATGAGGCGACCTGATCGGCGAGCTCATCGCTCAGCGCTAGACAGGCTTGAGGCGGAGCGGAGGAGGAGGAGGATGACATTGGGATCGAGCGAGCTCATCGCTCTAGCAGAGAGGCGGCTTGTAAGAGGGAGGAGGATGATGATCGCCTAGCGTTCTTCACCTGACATTGGCGGTGAGCGAGCTCAGCCAGCAGAGGCCTTGCAGATGAAGTGGAGGCCGCTTCACTACAGACAGATGAAGTGGAGGCCGCTTACTATAGGCGACAGGCAGGTCAGAGCAATGCAGGTGAGCCTAGCCACAACAACAAGGTTGTGGTAGAGGACTGGTACTCGGATAATAACTTGCTTACTCAGTATGTTTCAGACTGAGGATTTGAAAGTGTATTTGCCCCCTATGTCTACTGTCGGCACATACTTCTAGTATTATTATGTTGTTTAATGTGGCATAGTATTGGACTTTTCATTATGTGGTTGTTTTCATTATTTGTGGTCATAATATTCAGCTTAATATTACGGACGTAGTGAAATTTGATCACGTGCTGCAAACAAAACCTAACGACGTAGGGCATTATATAATTCAACACACAAAACACATGAAATGGCATGTGAGAACATGTACCGAACTAGGGTACAGAGTCCATTCGACTAAACCTAACATGCCTTAGGTAATTAAACTAAACAACAAACACATAGATGTGGCATGTGAATAAGATAAACTCGTCCTAGTAGTGTGGCCACATAGCAAATTGTGTTGCACCTTCTCCACAGTCAGCCTCCCATTGTTGTTGGTGGTGGTGGCGGGGGTGACGGGGGAGGCCCCTTGTTCTTGTGGTTAGGGCAGGTGCAATATGGATTATTGCAGAGTGCCTCCAGTGAATCGGCACCATTGTTGTTGTTGTCGTCTGTTCGTCGTCCTTGTAACCGCTGCTAACTTCCCTTTCTAGATCGAAGATACGGTCCTGTAGATAGTAGATGTACTCCACATGCGGATAAATAGGTCGAGGATCGACCCACCTAGTGATCCCATAGTTTTCTTCGGCCAAGGAAGACTACAATAAGTATGTCATGTAAGTTGTATAGAAGAGGAACATATTGAAGAAATAAATAGTAATAGCAATTACCCATGCTCGCGGGCATTTGAAGAAACGACAACCTTCATCTATTTCCTCGGTGAACATCTGCACTAGGCAGTTCTCACCATGCATGCATTTTGGCCACTCTTCTTTCCGTTCATCATATCCTCTCAGTGGTGCATCTTTGGTGAAATCACTTTTGCTCTCAACTGGGAACCTCTCATAAAGAGCTTCCTCAAAGAAATCGTGACCAAGAGAACCCTCCCACACAATGGTAGTTCTCTTCCCTTTCCTCTTCCTCTAGACAACCCTCTAGACATTGGTACTGCAACGAAAGAAAATACTGAGGAGTGCTCTTCTTCCTTGTTGTGTGTGTGAATGAGAGGGAGTGAGGGGTTATGAGACATCCTTGGTGGGTCGCCTCGTACGTCGGGTCGAGTAGGTGGAATTGCTCCATCCTATAAAAAAGTCAATGAATTAGAAATTCAATATATAATGAAACATGAACTTAGAAATGTACAAGTAATTGACACAATTACATACATAAATTGAGACATCAATAATTAATTAAATGAATACGGTAAATATGAAATAATGAAATCAACCAATAGTCGCACCTCACTAATCTGCCAATGGCAACTTCATGAATTGTGGCCAAGTCTAGCACACTTGCCGCACTCGTACTACTTGAGGTCAGTAACAAATGGGGTTCCTCTCCCACGCCTCGTTCTTTCGGGTATCTAATCCATAACCATCATGTGCCTCGTCCTCTTCCTTGATCCACGCTTGTTCGAACGGTAAGCTGGATCCGCAATGTACTTCGGCCCATCATATGGAGGCCACTCTCTAGGGTCCCGGAAAGGCACGAAGCAGGGGATAACCACATGCATCCTCGACTCTCGCACCTCACTGTCGGACGTTGTACCACCCCTTTGCTCCACCTGATAAGTCCTTGTGGCGTGGTCAAAGCATGTAACCTCATGTGTGCCAGCCCTTTCATTTGCCTTCTCTAGGTGTGCCTTTGGTTTCGGAGCCCATATCTCTCAATCACTCCGCAACTTCAATGCATGGGCGTGTCTATCGTTGAACCAGGCAACAAGCTTGTAGAAGGTGAATTGAATGATTACATTCACGAGCATACCACGTATCCCCAATAGCAACTTATTGAATGACTCTGCCATATTGCTGCACTGAAACTCGTACCTCCATCCACCAACATCGTGAGCTCTTGTCCATTTCTCCAAATCCCTCATCAAACCTGTAAGCCATTGTCTACCTTCTGCATTTGATGCGGTTCTGACCTGCTCCAACTTTTTTTGAAAGTACTTGTCCTCAAGCTATCGAGCAGCCTCCTGGAACAGATCAAAGTTACCCTTCACACCATCCTTCCAGAGTAGATTCTCGGCAAGGTGTCGAGTACACCAACGATGGTGCAAAGGTGCATACCCCTCTATCTGCTCTCGCACGACATTAAGTATGCCTTGGTGCCTATCAGATATGACGCCAACCTCTCTGCTAGGCTCAACCACATATATCCGGACTAGCCTCAAGAACCATCCCCAACTATCATTGTTCTCCTTCTCAACCAAAGCAAATGCCAAAGGAACCAACTTGTTGTTCGTATCACAGGATATGGCTATAAGAAGTGTGTCCTAGTATTTGCCAATCAAGAATGTACCATCAATGGAGAAGACGGGACGACAGTGCCTAAAGGCCTCGACACACTGAGGGAAGCACCAGAAAGCACGGAAGAATATCTGTCTCCCATCCTTCCATGCATTTGATTTTGGGATGTACTCATAATGCATGCCTGGATTCACCGCTTTGATTGCATTGAAGAGTACTGACAGCTGCTCATACCCATCCTCCCAGTCCCCATATATCATCTTCCATGCTCGCTGCTTAGCCCTCCAAGCTTTACCATAAGTTATCACATAACCTCCATACAATGCCTCAACGGTCCTGATAATTGTTCTAACCTTCATATTGGGTTCTCCCTGCAATATTTCCATCAACCGCTTGGCAATGAGGGTAGATGTCAACTGCCGATGCCTCAGTGTCAGCACATGGTCAGCACAATTGTGTGGCACGACAACTTTTGTGATCTTCCACTTTCCGGTGACCTTTTGCTTCCTTGCACAAACCCTCCATGGGCAGCGTTCTTTGTCACACACAACTGTGTAACGGCGCTCCGCATATAAATGCAAGACCTTATAAAGTCTCTTTTGTATCACTACAAACGTCTGCAACCACCTCTTCAATACAGGGAGGTCCTTGAACACCCTCCCATTCTCAATTACCATGTTAGGGCCGGCCTCAGGAGGTTCTAGGAGCTCATCATCACGTCCTTCTACACACGCCTGATCGGAATGAGCAAGATCGCTGAACTCGTGAACTCTTGGATCATGGCGGC
Source organism: Miscanthus lutarioriparius (assembly GCA_904845875.1). NCBI lineage: Eukaryota > Viridiplantae > Streptophyta > Magnoliopsida > Poales > Poaceae > Miscanthus > Miscanthus lutarioriparius. Next base: position 15,695,412 of record CAJGYO010000004.1, read on the forward strand.
CGGGAAAGATACGCCTCAGCATCTCAACATCACTCTCTGTCAGCTCTCCGACAGGGCGATCATCATCAGAATCAAGAGCCCTTGCCATCTCATATGGCTCCAAATCATGCATAATTTCAACACTATTGGAGCCATGGAATCGATCTCTACAGTGTACTTGCGCAGCAACAGGGGGCACATCCACATTCTTAGGAATGTCTCCTGCAACATAAGTAGAGAAATAAGAAAAGAATGAAAGAAATGGATGTAAGAAAGGGGGTAAGCTCCCAATAACCATGCGGTTAAGACACTTACTCGGATGATTCTGTGTCAAAGGGATCTCATGAGGAGGATCTGCCACAACAACATGAGTCTGACAAGCATCTCCAACTACCACATTGGGGGTAGATTGAGCATCGGGAACAGTAGGTGCAACCTCCACATCCATATCAGGTTCCGGGACGGGAGGGTCGATGTGTGCCTGCTAACCCATTGGTGGGGAAAACCCATGAGGGATGGGATCGACTAACACCCGACGCACAACCACGTCCAAACATTGCAGCTGGCTCTTAATAGCCGATCTCACATAGTTCTTCCACTGATCCGCACAACCAATTGTGATCATTCGCCTGAGGATGTTGGGAGGAGAACCTAGGTGCAGTACACCCTCAACTGCAATGCCATCATCTCCAAGGCAATGCAACTCCTCCCGAGCCCTTGCAACCATTTCACTAAATGAAAGTCTATCATTGAATAGCATAGGCACGCTTTGCATGTCAACAAACTCAACATATCCATAATGATCGTATTCAACGGTGCCTCCATGATATATGGTTACTAGGTTGTCCATCTAGTTCAAACACATAACGAAACACATGTCCTTTAGTCCAAATTAGACGATAGATAGTACCTAACAAGTACTTTCTAACTACAAACTAAGTAAATAAGATAAAAACTACATACATAGATACAGTGTACTAACTAAATAGCTAGATCCTATTTAGTTAACTAAATATGTAACTACCTATCTAAGTAGCTATCTAACTATATCTATGTACCTATGTATCTATGTTTCTATCTATCTACATATATATCTCACTAGATCACTAACTAAACCAACTACCTGAGTCATCACATTAACTAGTAAATAACAAATGCCAAAACTACTACACTACAATCAAAGCTAACTAAGTACGCACATTGCAAATGCATAATTTTTACCTGTCCGACGACGGAGTCGCAGTGGACGCCAGGCGTGGGTCAGACCAACGACCCGGGCCGGCGGTGGCACGGCGGGGCGCTGCAGGTGCCGGGGCCGGCAGGGGCGCGACCGAGGACGGCGGTGGCGCGCGGCGGGCGCGGGATGCCTGGCGCTCTGCGCGGCGAGGCCGGCTCGGCGGGCGCGGCCGAGGCCGGCGGTGGCGGGCGGCACGGTCACGGTCACGGCACCGGTGCGGCGGGGCGCGGCCAAGGCGGCCGCGGGCGGCACGTTGGGCAAGGCGAGGGCGCGGCGCGGGCGAGGGGACCGGTAAGGGACCGGCGTGGCCACGGGGCGCGACTCGGCCGCAGTGGCGGTGCGGCGCGGGCGGGCGGGAGCGGGGCGGGCGCGGGCGCGGGGCGTGGCGAGGCACGGGCATGGGCGAGGGCAAGGGCCCGCAGGCGCGGGCGGCCGGGGGCGGGAGAGGGCGCGGGCAGCGGCGGCGGTGCGCTGCTCGGGCGAGGGAGGTGCGAGAGAGAGAGAGAGAGGGGGAGAGGAAGAGATAAAAGGATTGGGGCCCATACATAAGACAGGCTCGGCGCTAGTAACCCTGGTGCCGAGCTCGGCGCCAAGGGTACTGACGCCGAGCTGCCTGCCATGTCACCGCCACGTTTGCTTCGAGCCAAGAGCTCGACGCCAGACGTGTAAGCTCGACGCCAGCAACGATGGCGCCGAGCTATGAGTCCAGATTTTGAAATCTTACCTCCAGGGGTATATTTGTGAAAAAATTTCAAGAAAAATGCTAAAAAATAAAAAATTCGGGGTCATTGTCAACCTGCGATGCAAGCATAAATATATATAAACATATATACAAGTAAGTACTGGGTTATACCTGGTTTGGGCAAAGGCATATGCCAGGGATCGCTTGGGAGGCGCCACTAGAGGCCCTAATCCAGTATTTATTATGGTTTAACAGTTGTTGCTGTTGTCCTGACGAAACCGTAGTTTAATTTGGGGTGCGTGATTAGATGCGTTGGTATAGACCCTTTTAACAACACATATTTGCGTTGTAAAAAAGAGGTGTCATATTGTAGTGGTTTATCTCTTGGGGTGTCGAAACGCACTGTATCATATATAATGTACCTACGATACCTAGTACATAGCTAGGGTATTTAACTAACTACACTGTACTACTAGTATATACGTACGTATGTATCAATACGCATACATATGTAGTATATATTGATGTGTATGTCTGCTTGTCTGTATTAAATTTGATGACATAATAAAACTATATATGGCGATCACAGGAAGTTACAGGGGAGATCACCAGTGTACGTTTGAGTGTCTGGTCTCACTTGGATCGTCGAAATGAATTTAAATTAGCACTAGCTAGCTCAGTTAATTGCGTCTCGTGTACGGACTGGGTTAATTAAAGTCAGTCGAAGAATAATGCGCTAGCTGTAAGAATAAAATGCGCGAGATGATCGCTGCAGCAGGTTGGATGCGTCCGCACGCACGCATTGTGTGCTGGCGCTTCGCCCGTGTGTGTGCAGGGCCAGGGGCGGCACGAGGCACTGTCATGTTTGCGTCGGCTAATCTAACCCCCAATCCGTTTTCATAAAAAAAGAAAAGAAAATCTAACCCATCCGCTGAATTTCCTCCGAATTCGTTGGATGGGCACGTACAATTGACCTCAGCAGGACTTCACCTTGTGAAATAAGCCGGCCAGGCACAATATTTAGGTTGCCGGCCGCCAGATATCTCGATCTATATGCTACACACTCATATCGTCACTCAAGTTTATTTGCACGATGAAATTACGTTATTGTCAAATTCATTCAAAGTTTCCGTGCGGTCTGAATTTGATTCAACCAGGGGACAGAGAGAGAGAGAGAGTTAGTTACACTGAAGAACAGGTATTGACCTGGGATTCGTCAGATGTCCCGATCGATTCCCTCTCCTTTCTTAATGCAATGTCGTGCAAATGTTTTGCGTGTCCTCTTTAAAAATATTCGCTTGTGAAGAAACCTTAGGGGTGGACCTAGTGTATGTATTAGGAGTGGAGGCACAGGTCGGCACTTATAAGTTCTTAGTTTTCAAGGGAAATAGATCTTTTGCTCAATAGCTGTAGAGATTTAGGCCGCGTTTGGTGCTGCTCCTGGGCTCCGGTTCCTTGCTCTCAGCCACTGTGCATCACTGTTTGGCGCTATAGCGGCTAGGAAAACAGCTCCGGCTCCTTGCGCGCTGTCTCCAGAGCCAGAGGAGCCAAACTTTAGGTGCTCCACATGGCTCTGCCACAGTAGTGGCACAGTTACCATCCACCTTAGGACAGCTCCAATAATCGACTTTTAAGCTAATTCTATATTTTTTATATTTTAATAGAAGAGAGAGAAAAGTTAACTCTTAATCAAGAGCTAAGGTCTTGCACATATTTTAAGGTTACGTGAGAGTGTCATGTGGGCTATCCATGTTAAAAGTTATGTGCTAAAAGTTAGCATTATTGGAGAAGTTGTCTTAGAGCATGTAACTAGTTCTAACATCTGTGTGGGTGCCCTTATTAAGATCTATAGAAGTCTAGTGTCTCATAAAGACCAGCAGCATATACAGGAAGCTCGATTAATTGGAACAGGTGACAGAGATATATAGAGGATACTTTCACATATATATTATATCAACACATGCTAATATTCTGATCCTGGACGAGAATTTCTTGAGAAGGACGAGACTCAAAGCACTAAAGAGGTATAGTCCAAGTACATGATGCAAGGTTGTTTTCATGCATGAATTGTAATGTTCCCATCAGTATCAGTATTATGTTTGGAAAATGAGCTTCATTCTAAGGCGTCTCGACGGGAAATGGAGTGTGAATCCGTACCGTTACTGCAGCAACTTGCAAACTTGTGGTTGCCTAATTTGGACTTAGCAACCACTTGCTTAAACTAATAACCGCTGCTTAGTTGGTGGCTAAGCTAGATTAGGGAGTGGCGTTGTGTCTGGTTTGACGACCAAGTCAATAATCTACCCAAAAACTGCCGTTACAAGCATTCGATGTCATTTGATTCTTAGCTTTTAGTTGCACGTTTGATGGAGTGGATGAGATCTTCTCGCCCCGCTGTCTCCCTCGGGTACATCACCGTTTCTTAAGCTACACTCCTTGCAGCCTATTCGTCTTAATTCATTTGTTTCAGGAATAGTACTGATGACGAACTAGGGTACATCTACTAACAGTAATAGCTGCTAGGGCTCACTTTCCTTTCCTTCTTTTCTTGAACTACAATCGTACACACGCACACCAGCCACTACACAAAAGGAGAAAAAATAGTTAAAAATCCTCAAGGGGTTTTGTAAATTTACTACATCAACTTGCTGGCATTTGCAAAATTTTCAGTCCTTTTTCATCTCTGAAACTAGATACGGAGTATGAGCTGTAGTCTCACTATTCGGATATAGGGTAATAGCCATGCATATAAGAAGGCCATTCAGTTTGTAATGGTAGTTTACAAGTAAAGTGCATGTGTCCTGGTCTTCTGGATCTCTAGCTTAATTTCGTCCGGGGCGTGTGTATTGAATGGTCAAACCTTAATCGGATATTGAAATGTGCTGCATGTACTGGCTTGTACAAGTGGAGGCGTCTCATGTCAAGCAATTATTGTGATATGATCTTCGTCTCGAAGTCAACTGACATAGACACCGGAGGCTGGGGAGAGACGACACGTCTCTGTGGAACGGCGTTTTCTTAGCAAGAGTTTTCAGTTTTGGTGGCACGTGCTGCTAAGGCGGTTCGTGACATAGTAACCCTGTAAAAATTGTTCCGCGGTAAACAGTTGTCTCGTGTGCCTCACAATAAATTAAACCCCGTGTTCCAAACATGACTAATATATCCTTGAATTTTGTTAAAATTGTGTTGTTGATTTGGCCCGTGAAAGACTTCGTGCCACTGTGTCGTTGTTACTATTTGCGATTGTTCTTCTACAGCATTTATACTCCTGGGTTCTTAGGTTAGTACCCCTCCGTTCTAAATTATAAGTCGCTTTACTTTTTTTTTACATCTATTTTACTATGCATCTAGATATAATAACATGTCTAGATACATAGCAAAATGAATGAACTAAAAAGTCAAAGCGACTTGTAATTTAGAATGAAGGGTGTACATATCTAGATTTATCGTAAGTCAAATTTGTTTAACAATAGCATGAGTTATAATACAAATCTAGCATTGATCGACTCTTTATGGATTTTATCACATATACACAATCACACAAGGAGAGTCATGAAATATGTACCTAATATTATAATCTCTTTCATTGGTCCCTCACGTTTACCCCTTTTAGTTTATATCACTCTCTTTCTCTCCCGTCCGTCCATCCCTCATCCTATCTCATATTTTGTCACTCTCTTCCATGCCAATCTGTTCATTACTTTCCACCTCTTCTTTTGTCTCTTGATCCTATCCGTATGTCCATCACTCTCGCCTTCGACCTGTCGCTCCTTACTCTCACTTTTATTGCTTTCACGGGTGACAAACATATACCCACGTCGTATGCCTCTTATTTCGTCCCTCGTCTCCTCTCCCTCATCTATCTGTCCCTCACCCCGCATCTCTTATTCTGTTTGTCGATCTCTCACTTTTCTCGCTTTCACATGTGGCAAATGTAGATACATGGTATTGTGCCTCTTCTTCCATCCCTCAATCTGTCGTCTCTCACTCCCACTTTTCTCCTTTTCACATGTGGCAAATGTAGAACCACTGCAGAAGTCCGGGCCCAGGTGGTGAACATAGGCCTACGGCAGGAGTCCGAGTCCCAATCGATTGTATCGTCCTCGTCCAACACAGTCTCAGTTACAATTTCAAGCTGCAAAGTCTTTGTTAGGCTCGTACCACTCATGTCATGGACCTCGGCTGCCTAAGCTCAAGCCTGAGTCCGTGTCCTGACGCGTGCAGGGCATGTGGTTCATCTTCCATATTTCTTAACATCACAATAGGTCTATACAATATCCACACACGGGAGTGTTCGGCTGGCCTAATAAGCCGAGTCAATCGTCAATCAATTTACCGATTGATTCTTTATTGCTTATAAGCCATTTGGTATAATATTTTCTCTAAAAAAACCATTGTTATATAAATCGAAAGTTGCAGCAATGGCGTTTTCAGCAACCGCCTGCCAGGAACACTCCCAAGTAAGACACGAGTCAATCGTCAATCAATTTACCGATTGATTCTTTATTGCACCTACTATTTATCATGGGTATTGAAATTTATTTGATTTAGTTGAAATAATTATAGACTGAATCTATTAAACCCAATAAAAATAAGTAGCTCATTATTGTTAGCAATAGCACGGGTACGAAACAAGTTGCAGGCAATGGCGTTCTCAGGATCCAGCAACGCTGGCGCCTGCCCGGGTTCCAGCGCCGGTGCAGCACCGTGGCAAGCTTCAAGACACACGGTCTGATGGACGCTCTCGCCCTGCGCTTTGCATGTGGCTCTATTCACGGGCCGGGTCCACAACTGCTTGCAGGTTATATTGCAATCTACTATGCTTCCTTCGTCCTAAAATATCTCTCGTTTTGGATTTCTGAGAAATAACTTTGATAAAATATATATTAAAAAATATTAATATTTATGGTACATAATTGATATTATTGTAAAGATCTTTAAATCTAGTTTTTTAATAAATTTATTTAGAGATATAAATGAGTATGCATTAGTAATGCTGACGGAGTGGGCAAAATTTTGTTCCTTGGTTGTCTTTTCCTTGTCCGGTCACTTTCACTCCCCTGTACGCCCCTTGCTTTATTGGCTCCGTTCACCTATCCTCAAAATCAGCCGGAATTCATTGTTAACGGCTGAAAAACACTAGCCCATTATTTAGCATGGCAAACTTTTTGATATTTGATTTCCGCTTTAACTAACAAATGTTATCTCTGGAAGAAACCTCGCCCCTGCTGCACCCGGAGAGACATGCCCAAATTAAATGTCCAATCGCACACGAGTCGCACTCCACTGCTCCAGTGGTGCGTTCAACCATCCATCGGTCTCCGTACGCGCGTACCACATTAGCGGGTGGCGGCACACCTGTACACACACGTACACGCTGCTTGTCCATAGTTGCACGGCACGCCGCACGACAAGGCAAAATCACGGTAACTTTCTACCGGGAAACACGGGACTAGGAGGTGTCACATAAAATGTGGTACCGAATGTTTAGATATTAATAAAAAATAAATTACAGAATCATGAGTAATTCATGAGATGCATTTATTAAACCTAATTAATCTGTTATTAGCACATATTTACTGTATCACCACATTGTCAAATCATAGACTAATTAGGTTTAAAAATTCACATCGTAAATAAAGCAGTCTCAATCTATGCATTTTAAAAAATAAATTCATAGAATTAATAATCATGAGATAAATTTATTATATTTAGCACCACATTATCAAATCATCTAATTAAGTTTGTAAAAGCAGTCTCAATCTTTATCAAACATCGGATGGAACGCGATGGAAACAAAGGCGATCGCGCGTGCTCCTGGCGTCTCTGGCTGCACAAGTGCACAGGCACGGCACCATCGATGATCTCGATCCGTCCGGCCGTTTGATGCGTGCTCAAATGTTTTGGGAGGAACGCACGAGGTGTCGTACACGACCACGTCGCGTCGTCGTCGGATCGGAAAGATGCGCAGGTGGTGGGGATCTCTCTCTCGACGGACGCGGGCGTCTGCGTACGTTTTGCACGGCAAAGGGCGGCATCCGGTGGGCGCATGCACATTGGCAAAAGTTCAGATCGGAACGGATCTCGATCGCGTGCACTTTTCTGCCAGGGGAATCCTATTCACGCCGCCGCGATTGGGCTGGCCGGCCAGCTGTGTACGTGGCGCAGTGTGGCAGCGGAGGCCGTCCGAGTACGGCGCTGGGATGTTTGGTCGGCCGGCAATGCCTGCCACGCTGGCTCGCTGCATGAATTAAGGGGGCAGGCCGGGCCCGGGCACGGGCAGGACAAGGCTCCCGGCGCTGCCATGGGCGTTGGGCGCAGCCGGCGCAGGCAGCAGGGCTGAGAGCGCCTGCGCGGGTGCCATGCATGCACGCAGGTTTCGCGATCCTGAGCGCGCGGCTGGGTGATTGGCTGGGCAAGGCTGAGCCGCGTGGTGCCACCACTGCGAACCGTCAGCCGTGCAAAGTGGCAGGCACCGCGCCCCAGAGGCCGTCAACGCCGGCCAGGCAATAGAGACCGACGGCTCCTCTAGGCGCCTGTTTAAATTCAGGACGTAAAGTTTTGGAATGCCACATCGCATATCACATGGGGATATCGTATGGAATGTCTGGATTAAGGTCCCTCAAGGTTACGCCAAAAAACAGCACTATAAATATTGAAACAACCACACCCACTATCCCTTTGTCATTATTTTATCAGTTCATATATGTGACATTGACCAAGCGAGAAAATGTGACGCTGAATTGCAGAAGTTCTTTTATCATAGCCCCTAACATATCAAGTGTTGACTAAAAAATCACCTCAACTATAAAACCAGAAATTATAGCCCTTAAAGTATATCTAATAATATTCAAATGACCCGTGATAGTCTTGTAGGGCCGTTTGGATATTGTATCCTACCACACTGGCCTAAGCACCCATACTTGCATGTAGGACCATTGGCTGTCTCCCTCTCCCTACTCTTTCTAGGATTACGGCACTGCTCGATGAGCACCACCTTGTCTCTTGCTCCACCTCATTGCAGAAGTTCTTTTTATCATACCATGCCACTAATTCTCGCCATTCAATCAAATCAAACACTCCCCACATCGTCTTCTTCCTCCTTCGCATCATACTTGATCAAGTGCTCATGGCGTTCTTTAAGACTTGTTTGGGTCTCCTAGAACTAATAATTGGCTGATAAAAATTAGCTATGGTCTGGTTTAGATCCCCACCTCATAGTCTGACTAATGTCTTACTTACCACATAGCTAACTATTCACTATTAACTTTCTAGCTAACACATAATAGTTAGCTGACAGGATCCAAACAGGATCTTAATATCCTCAACAAAGCATGCTTCGCCATTGCAATCCTCAAATCACCCCTGCCTCACTAACCCGTCATGTCGTGATACTCTTTTGTTTGGCCACATGCCTTGTGTTTGGTCTAGACACAGTCCATGGCCAGTGTTATCTTCGTTGTCTCGCGGCACCACCCTATGCATGGCTTCACCGTTAGACAGTGGCCGTCCTCAAGCCATTCTATAGGGTTTAGGGTTTAGAGTTTAGAACTACCTATGGTCAACCTCCCCATGCAGTCCCTCCTTAATTCCCAGTGCTGGAGCCGGACAAGTTGGACAAGGGTTGCTAAAAGTAGACAAGGTGTCTTGGAATCATTAAAATTTAATTAATTTTAAGTTATATATGATCCAATGAGTATGAAATTTTTACTACAGTTTAAGCATACAATAATTAGTCTACCATAAAATTTTCACCACAATTGAACCATAGAAGCGGTAGGTATGAATTATTTCAATTAATTAAAGAAAAGCATAAATCTAAAGCTAAAGTAAAAACTTTGTACTAAAGCATACCATATTATATGTTCACTGTGTAGATCTACCCATGTGGAGTCCAACAAAATTAAATTTTCTATTTTATGATTTTTTTGTGATTTATTATGATTTTTCGAAGATTCAGCGAAAATAAATAAAAAATTAAAAGATAAAACCACCATTATTGTAGCAAAACCATCGTGTCACTGTAGGAAACCACCGTCCAAAACCGCTTGTGGGAATAACCGGTTTTGGAAAGTTGAGGGGGTAGAAAATCCGGTTTTATAGTTTGGGGGTGAAGTAGTCCACGCTGAATAGTTGGATGGGTTATGTAGACTTTTTCCGTTTTCAATAGTTTAAGGGGTAGAATACCTGGTTTTATAGGTGAGGGGTGAAGTAGACAACCATCGATAGTTTAGGGGGTTAAGTAGACTTTTGCTTGTTTTAAAGGTAAACTTAAAGAACTGAGCAGGATCTCATAGAAGCCGGATGTTGTGAATACAAATGTGGTCTATGGGGTTTCAAATTTTCTGAAGTTTTAATGTTGGAAAAAGGCAGTTGCCATTTCTTGGCCCACGTGGTATGAATCACGCACGGGTCTGGCCACCACCCATCCATCAGAGCTTGTTTGCTTAAACTTATTAGCTGGTTTATCAGCTAGAATCTATATAATAAAATAGCTTCTAATACCAGCCGAACAGACCTTGACATTTACCACATGCGCCAAAGTGTACGTCAAGCTGTAGCTTTATGTGATGAATGCATGGATTTAAAAAGAAGAAGAAGAAGAAGAAAGATCACGGAACATATCCAAGCAGGCTGCACATACCCAACAAAGTTAGCAGGATAATTACACATATCCGGTGGTAAAAAAGGCTCTGGTTCTGTCCCTCCCCAGCAGTAAAAACGGATTATATGGTCTGGCCACCACCCATCCATAAGGTTGACGTTTTCCACATGCGCCAAAGTGTACGTCAAGCTGTAGCTTTATGTGATGAATGCATGGATTTAAAGAAGAAGAAGAAGAAGAAGAAGAAGAAGAAGAAGAAGGAAGATCACGGAACATATCCAAGCAGGCTGCACATACCCAACAAAGTTAGCAGGATAATTACACATATCCGGTGGTAAAAAAGGCTTTGGTTCTGTCCCTCCCCAGCAGTAAAAACGGATTATGGGGCCGTTCGGCTGGTATGAATACCAGCTGAAATTCACTGTTTACGTTCTCATAAATTTCTCCAGATTTCTTTAAATTCCTCCAAGCAAACGAGGCCTGTATGGTCTGGCCACCACCCATCCATCAGATTGACGTTTTCCACATGCGCCAAAGTGTACGTCAAGCTGTAGCTTTATGTGATGAATGCATGGATTTAAAAAAGAAGAAGAAGAAAGATCACGGAACATATCAAGCAGGCTGCACATACCCAACAAAGTTAGCAGGATAATTACACATATCCGGTGGTAAAAAAGGCTCTGGTTCTGTCCCTCCCCAGCAGTAAAAACGGATTATATGGTCTGGCCACCACCCAAGAAGAAGAAAGATCACGGAACATATCCAAGCAGGCTGCACATACCCAACAAAGTTAGCAGGATAATTACACATATCCGATGGTAAAAAAAAGGCTCTGGTTCTGTCCCTCCCCAGCAGTAAAAACGGATTATATCATGTCCGGCGAGCGAGCTAGCCAGGGATCGTGATTGGGCCCACTGCCCATGGAGTGGATTCGCCGTGACGTCGTATATATGGACGCTCTGCCCCGATCCAGTGCTCCTGTTGCTATTGGCTGATCCAGTGCTCCCTGTTGCTATTTGCTGTTGGCTGTTGGCTGTTGGCTGTTGGCTGCGGACGCTTGCCCAGATCGCTCGGGTTAGCTGTGGACCGCCTGCAGGTTTTATTACTGTATATGCACTTAAATATATATGTAGGTTTTACTATATATGCACTTAAATATATACTATATCTAGATCATAGTAAAATTTAATGTGTCTAAAAACGTCAAAACATGCTATAATTTAGAAAAGGGGAAGTAGTTTATCATGTGGGGGCTATCAGTTCATATATATATATATATATATATGACATCGACGAAGCGAGAAAATGTGATGCTAAATTGTAGACCTATTTTTTTGTCACATCACGCCACTAATTCACATCACTCAAATCAAACACTCCCCACTTCACCTTGCTGAACTAGACAAGGTGCGTTGGGGTTATTGAAAATTAACTGAATTTTGGGCTGTTATTTGGTTGGTCTTTGGTCTTTGGTTTTGGGTTTGGTGGTGGTCTTTGGTTTTTGTGAAAGAAAATATTGTTGGTCATTGATTTAGGTCATTTGAAACCAAACAATAATGCACAATTTGTTTGATTGTTAGGCTTTTTTTTGTCTTTTTAGGGATGATTTTAAGGATTATTTTTCTCCGTGATTCTACATACAGGGCCGGTGCCACAGCCCGCAGCAGTGGCCCCTACTCCGACCTGCTTCTCCCTAATAAAGCGCATGCTACGTAGGAAGCATGAGGGAGAAAACCTGAGTGTTTCAAAGGCAAACTTAATGAAGAATCCACTAGGCTCTCATAGAAAGTTAGAAACCGAATCTTGTAAATAAATACAAACAAGGCAGTTGCCATTTCTTCGCCCACGTGGTCCGGATCTCTGGTCTTGCCACCCATCCATATCATCACATCGACGTTTTCCACATGAATCAAAGTGTCAGGCTGTAGCTTTAAGTGATGAATGCATGCCTTTGAAAAAAGATCACGGAACATAACCAAGCAGCAAGAAGACATGAAAAAAATCAGTCATTTTAAAACGGGGCTGACGTACCCAACAGGATTTTTTTTATTTTTAACACTTTTTATAAACTAATTTTAAATCTAACATAGTTTTATTTTTTTTTTCCAAAACTAACACTTTTGGCCACGCCTATTTCCCTGATGCGGCGAAACGCCTGTGCCGCGCCATGCATGGTAGCGCGGCGAGAGGGTTGACGTGGCGACAACCGGGACGCTGACCGGTGACGTGGCAGGGTATGCTGCACCACCGATCTTGGTGCGGCGCCGCCGCTCCATCCCTCACGGCGCGACAGTCCCAGGTATATATCGCCCGCGAGCCTTGGCGCGTCAGTGCCGTGTCGTGGGCTATGGCGCGGCAGAACCTGGGCTTAGGGTTGCGTACCAAACGTGACTCAAAAAAAGAACGCTAGAGTAAAGTGATAGCATTATTGTTATTTTACATTGAACTGATGCTAATAACATAAATTACACGCTACTATTTTAAAATACATGGGAAACATATGCAAGATATATATATGCCAGCCAACCGTATTCGAAATAATTTCACTCGATTTTATTCGTTTTAGAAATTCTCAACGCATTCGCTATTATTAAAAAAACTTGGATGCATCGGAGAGCGACAAACAGATGGGTCAGAGGGTGACAAACGGATGGGTTCACTTAAGATCGACCATGGGTAATCCGAGTACATAATACATGTGTATAATACATCAATAGTTTAAATAGAAAACAAGACAACACAATAAAAGTTCTAGTACATAGCTACATTGATCATTAATAAAGCATGCAACTAACGGACGGCGCAATAAAAAACCCTTAGTCCGAAATATACTGAGTAAGCAAGTCGTCATCCGAGTATCAATCCTCTACCACAACCCTGTTGTTGTGGCTAGGGTCACCTGCATTGCCTTGATCTGCCTTTCGCCTTTAGTAAGCGGCCTCCACTTCATCCACGGCCGTTGTGGCCCGAGTGAAGAACGCGACGTCATCCTCCTCCGCTTACAGGCCAGCCTCTGCTAGAGCGATGAGCTCGCTCAGTTTGCCAGTGTCGTCTTCAGCCTCCTCCGCCTGCAAGCCCGTCTCTGCTAGAGCGATGAGCTCGCTCAGTCTGCCAGTGTCGTCTTCAGCCTCCTTCGCCTACAAACCCGCCTCTGCTAGAGCGATGAGCTCACTCAGTCTGCCAGTGTCGTCCTCATCCTCGCCCCCTCATCAGACAACACAATTGGTGATTGAACGGTGCGATCAGCTCGTGTTCTATGCTCATCTAACTTCTTTTCCTTATAACTTGAACGAGCCACCTCTGCGGCATGGTCATCGCTGCATCCAATCCCTTCAAGTATAAAATGCAATCAGTTAGCAACGCGATTATATTACATTTAAAATTAGGCAACGAAAAAAGGGCTTTCAAGCACTCACTAGCATATAATGCAACAACATGCTCGTTCAAGACCTGCATCTATACTGTTGTCTCCTCCCTTGCCTCCTTCCTTGCCCTCTCCTCCTCTAACATCATCCATCTCTCCAATCCCCATTTATCAAGTCCAACATCGATCGGGTTACGAATACCGCGCTGTCTAGCAAACTCACGCATCTTGTCTTTGTGATGTTTAACGAATAGGTTGACGTAGTCAAGTCTATATCCCCTCTTTCGTGCAATTACTTGCCTCCCCTTCAGTTTATCCAAGAACTTAGCTTGACCATCATAACATTTCCACCTGCATTTCCTAGTGCTCTGTTCAAACAAAAAATTATATCATATATGTCTTAGCAAAAGAAACAAAATACGATTTTATGTTTACCACAAAAATAACCAACATCATAGTCAACCACATGGCCGTAATAATGGCCTATTCCAAGCTCTGAAGGGACTAGGCCATAGTTGGATTTAACACCATATTCGCACATGACAGGAGGTGCTTTGTAAATTACCCTTTCTTTCTTTTCCTTAACCTTTGGTGGTTCTTTCGGCCATTGGTTCTTAAGACCTATCGACGAAATATGGTCGGCAGTCTACCCAGGGGTATGCCCAAGGTAGTAGATTGTCGGCAGACAGATGCGCAAGCTATGAACAAGACGGTGACGCAAGACAAACACGAGGTTTTATCCAGGTTCGGCCGCCAAGAAGGCGTAATACCTACGTCCTGCGTCTGATTGTATTGATGTATGTCAATGAGAGGTGTTTTTAGAGGGGTCCCCTACCGCCTTATATAGTCCGGGGGGCAGGGTTACAGATCTGGAAACTAATCCTAGCCAGTTACAATTGCTATAGGTGGCCGGATAAGGATTCTTATTCTAACCGACAAGGATCTCGCTTGATCGCCAAATCCGTCTTGACTCCTTGTGCGGGACTCCGAACAGGTTGGCCGGGCCACGCGTCGTCTTTAGGTGGACCGGACCCTCTGATCTGGGCTGGCCCAAGCCTAGCCATAAGGGTATAGGGGTTAATACTCCCACAGCTAGTCCCCGAGCACCATGTATTATGCTGCAACACGCCATTTTAACCTTCTTCGAACAGTGAGGCTTGATTTCTTGACATCTCTGACCACCGTTGCCACCAGAGAAGTAGTTTGTCTGAAGAATGCATGGTGCTCTTAAGAAAAAAGAAAAAGATTTTCGTCTTAGGAAGTGTGTCCACTTGTATTTCTGAAAAGAAATGTAAGTGCGTCTTTGATCATCAAAGGCGTAGGGGTCGAAAAACAAACACATTCACCGCAAGGTGAAGTATGCTCACTTAGTCCCCGAGCCTGGTAGTAGGTGACATAGGCACATGGTGCCAGGGTCTAAAAAAGAATTCCCGATTAAGTTGAGAATCCAATCGTCGTACAGGCGATACGAGATGCACCGGCAGGTGCATCGTACCGATGTAGTCCCCGAGCTTGCTGGAAGATGAGGTATGAGCCTTGTAGCAAGGTCTAAATAAATGCCTCTCAACTGCATGTGAGTACAAATCACATGTAGCCGAGGAGAGCGATCTCCGAGCAGTGGTCAGGATAGTTCCCGAGCACGATAGTAATCCTGAATTATGTCACAACCATTCAACTTAGCTGATCCAAATTATGTCAAAGCATAGGGGTCAAAGCATAGGGGTCAATTAAATAAACACATTCATCGCAAGGTGAAGTGTGCCCACTTAGTCCCCGAGCCTGGTAGTAGGTGACGTAGGCACGTGGTGCCAGGGTCTAAAAAGAATTCCCATTTAAGTTGAGAATTCAATCGTCATACAATCAATACGAGATGCATCGGTAGGTGCATCGTACCGATGTAGTCCCCGAGCTTGCTGGAAGGCGAGGTATGAGCCTTGTAGCAAGGTCTAAATAAATGCCTCTCAACTGTATGTGAGTACAAATCACATGTAGCCGAGGAGAGCGGTCTCCGAGCAGTGGTCGCGACAGTTCCCGAGCACGTTAGTGGTCAGAGCAGTCCCCGATCACGGTAGTGGTCTGGGCAGTCCCGAGCACGTTAGTGGTCAGAGCAGTCCTCGAGCACGGTAGTGGTCTGGACCATCCCTGAGCATGAGACATGCAGCGAAGAAACGAATGCCGCTTGAACTGTTATTTGGTGTATTTATCTTCTTACTCTGTCAAGTCCAATCTGACATGTCTGGTCAGAAAAAGCAGACGGGTATAGCACGCTATACTGCCTTCCTGTCCTTTCAAGCAAACAGTCGCTTGGCACCTATAAGAAGGTGCGCCAGTGTGGGCTTTCTCACACTAGCAACGAAGAGGCGCATACACTGGTAGCGAAAGGGCGCGTTTATTGGCATAGATCTCGAGGCTGTGAAAACAACCATCTTTGGCATGTGCGCACGTCTCCCAAGAATCTCAGGCGGACGAAACGGCGGAACTCTTGGTTATTTATAATATAGAACTGGTAAGTTACTTTTTACCGATCCCCATTACCATTCGCCGTCGTAGCCTTCTTCTCCCTCTTGCCAACCCTAAATCCTCCGAAATCATCGCCAATCACCCCTCCACCGCATCCACCTCCATCAGCAAGGGCGGATTCAAGGCGAAGAGTGACACCCAGAAGAAAACCGGAGTCATGGCAAAGGAATGGTGGAAGTCAAGAAGCAACGAGCAGACCATCGAAGACCTCGTCACCATGGGAGTACTCCACAACAAGGAACTCGCGGGATGGCGCGCCCCGGAAGGAGAAGGGTACCCCGATCCACAACCAGGTGAGATTGTGGTTTTCGAAGATTTCTTCAAGCGGGGTTTTGGGGTTCTAGTGCACCCTTTCCTACAGGGGCTCTGCTTGTATTACGAGATTGGGATTTGCAATCTGCATCCCAACTCGATTCTTCTTGTCTCCACCTTCATTCATCTTTGCGAAGCATATGGTGGCTTCCAGCCCCATTTTGACTTCTTTCGCCATTTTTTCTGTCTACGGAAGAAAGGGAGCAGCGACTCGAAGATAGCCGGGGGTGTGTACATCAATCTGCGTGACGGGATGAAGGCCCAATACTTGCACTGCCCTTGGAACACATCGCTGGAGGACTAGTACAAGAAGTGGTTCTACATCCGCGAGGTGCCGAACACAATCACACTGTGCGACGTGGGGTTCATTCCGAAGAAGAAGAACAGCTGGTCAGAAAAGCCCGAGCACCTGGAACAGATCCCAGAACTAATTGGGTTGATCCCGTGGAGGAAGTTGGACGGTCCGAGCGTGGTCGGAAACTTCATCAGCCGAAGGATCCAGCCTTGCCAGAGGAGGGTACATCCCGGCTACGAATACCAAGGTAGCGCAGACCCAACTAGGACCAGGCAAGGGGCGCTTGACAAGATAGAAGTCAAGGCCGAGATTGGAGAGCTATTCAACTTAGTGATCCAAATTATGTCAAGTTGAGCGACATCGAGCACGCTTTCAAGTGGCCCGACCTCCCCAAAGGTAAATTATGTTGCCTTGTGCCCGTGAGAGTTATGTTGTAATGTAAACTTATTGTGTTGTCGCCTTTATGTTTTTTCGGAAGAATGGTCGTGACAGAAAGCAAAGAAGTGTTCGTGTCTCCACCCCACGGTGTAGATTGGGCGCAAGTTGCCAATTTAACCACCTGCATCAAAGCACCAGGATCAAGACGTCGACTGGGCCATACTCGGGGTTGGGGAGGAGGCAACGGCCAGGGCTGCTAGTAAGCGGCCAGCGGCCAGCAAGCGTCGTCAGGCCATTTTTACACTGTTAGATGATGAAACAGAGGGTGCAGACATCTGCCGACTCGTCCCTTGAAAGAAGAGGAGACAACAGGAGTCGATGGAGCAGGGTGGCTCCTCCGTGCCAGTGGGACTCGCATCACTGACCACTGCAATGCAGAGGACAAGCGGCAAAGGGGTCGATCATCAAGCCCCGACACCGGTACTGGTCGTGGAAAGAGACCCGGTGGCACCCGCGGAGCACGCGGAGCAAACACGGACAAAGAGACGCGCCTTCGCCACATCATTCCACGCTTCCAAGCTATAAGAATTTGTAACCTTGATGTAAGCTTACAATTTATATTGAACACTGTTGTCTTCTGAACTTATCTCTGATATATTAGGTCGGCATCCACCGAAAATCCCGACCAACTAGCCGGGTGTGGCATGGCTCCACCAGCCGTGACGGAGAAAACTACCCAGCAGCCGGCTATGGAGGAAACTGTAGCAGAAAGTCCGCTGGAGCCTCAGCAGACGAGGCGCCAGACGACAGTCCTCGAGCAGCTGGTCAAGGGGAGAGCCGAGCCAAGTACAAAGTGCTCCGAGCACTAACCCTGCTGAGGAGAATACTTCAGCTCCAAGGGTATCAGACCAAACCGATGAGCGGTGGTCGGGGGTGCACAGAGCGCGTTTGCCGATGCTATGGCCCATGGGAAAGCCATAGTGATCGCAAAGACTGCGAACTCTAGACCAGCGCCACTACCTGAATGAGAGGCCGGAGAGGATGAAGTAGAAGAGGTCCTGGGCCGTCCCTAGGACAAGCGACAACATGTATATGTGTCGCGCTGGCGGAACGACCATTGGGTTATGCATGAGGAAATCCCAGAGGTCGAAGAGACCATGAAAGTTGAACGAGCAGCAAAACGTCTGGTGACGGAAGTCCAGGTATGTTTGGCTTGACCACTTGATCCTGCTATCCAGTCAAACTGTCTGACTTAGCGTTTTTACATGCAGGACTTGATGAAGACCGCAAGGTACCGAAAGAAGTGCTTCGATCAAATTGAGGGGATCACAGCAAGCAATAGAGAAGTGGCTGCCGAGGTGGAACACTTACGCCACCAACTTGAAACCGCCGACCAGGAGAGGACGGAGCAAGAGGCACAGAACCAGAACCTGGTCGTTCAGCTCAGTAACAAAGAGTAGGAAAAAAAAGTAAGTTGTCACTTTATCATAGCTAGTGCATGACACGTGTTGTTGCTTTGTTGGTAGTAACATCTGTAGTGCAGGCTTAGAAGCCGAAGTAGTCTGTCTCCAAGCGGAGAATAGCTGTGTGGCCATAGAGTGTGGTCGCCTGAAGGAGGACAACAAGAAACTGGCACACGACCAGTCGCAACTCTAGGTCTACACAACCAAGATGAAGGAGGAACTGAAAAGCAAGTATTCTAGACCACCTTACTCATTCTGTTGCCCGTGTTATCTTGTCGTGGCGTGACATTTTAATATCTTGTACGGTTTGCAGTTTTGAAAGCCAATGCCAAGAAGCATCTGGAAACCATGATGAAAGATCACGATGGCTGGAAGGCGCGATGCCTAGAGATCACCGAGGATCGGGATGCATGGAAGAACCGGTGCCAGGAAGTGGCAACTGGCATTTTGCCCGTCCTCAACCTTATCGACCCAGCGCTTATAGAGGAAGCGCCAAGGACGTCGCAGCTTGGACTGGTCGAGAGATGCCAAAAGGCATGGGAATGGTTCCAAGAGTTCGTGAAGGAGGCAGGTGAGTATACAGGCGCACATGTGCTAAGCATGGTGCGTGCCCACCCCTGATCGATCTCAAGCGCCTGGAGGCTGGGTACCCGAAGGAGGTAAATCCAGACAAGGCTGAGGAGCTTCGAATGACCCAGCTGGACCTGTCTTCAAAGATAATTGGCGACATTAACCTATGTGGAGGTGGGACAGCACCTGTACAGGGTACGCCATCAACAAGTCAGCTGAAAACGCCATTAGTTGTGAGCCAACCGGCGAAGCCTGTGGTCACGACCAGCCAGGCATCGGTGGGGCCATCCTCTTCAGTTCGAACAGTACAAGAGTCCCCAAGACTCGAGCGTGATGTCGGAAGTAGCGAGCAGTAGGTGCCGCGTGCCCCGACCAGCCAATAGAATAGGCTAGAGCTGTAGAAAGAGGATGTAGTTGTGTTATTGTAAACTTGTACCTCTTCAGGCAAGCTTGTAATAACGTAACTGTATATCATTATAAGCTTATTTGTTTTGTATAAAACGTATTTAAGCTTGAAACTCGTGTTGACGTAACTAAATGAGAACATGTTAGCGTTCTGTTTAGTTGTACCAGTTTACTCGACATGTCATCCTAAAAAGTTTGGACGGCCCTGATTTGGCATGTGGTCGAGGTGTGAGGTGCATGACCTGTGCACACGCAGACGCGAACAAGTCAAACCAGGGGGGACCTACCGATCACCCGTAGCGTAGAGAGCGGATCCCATACCCACATTGAGAGGAACCAGAGACAGGGCCTTCTCCGAAAACCCATGAAGGAATGGTGGTCGGCTTTGACTGGCTAAGTTAGAATAACCGTAAAATTCAAAATAACACAATCATAGTGGTCGGAGAAATCATAATAGCTTTATTGAATTAAATCAAAAGTACAAGAGGAGTACATATCTCAGTAGTTAAGCATAGAAACACCTAAGCTTATCGATGTGCCATGAATTTGGTACGTCCATACCGTCCAGGTGAGCTAACCTATAAGACATTGGTCGTGTGACTTCCTTGATCATGAAGGGCCCCTCCCATGGAGTTGCAAGTTTATGGACGCTAGCCTGATTCGTCTTCCACTTGAGGACCAGGTCCCCGACCACGAAGAACCGCTCCTTAACATTCTTGTTGTAGTACCTGCGCAAAACAGCAAGGTATTTGGCTGTACGTACGCAAGAATCAAACCGCTTCTCTTCTGCACTATTCACTTCTAGATCCCTCGCTTCATTGGCCTTATCTTCATCGAAGTTCTCTACCCGTGCTGATCTGAAGGCTATATCTACTGGGAGCACTGCCTCAGCACCGTAAACCATAAAGTATGGTGACACGCCGGTATTGCGACTGGGCTAGGTTCTGAGGCCCCAGACCACGGCTGGTAACTCTTTGAGCCATCTTCCGGGTGCTTTGTCGTTTTCTCTGTACATTCTCTTCTTCAATGCATCCAAAATCATACCGTTTGCCCGCTCGACCTGTCCATTAGCTCTAGGGTGCGCCACCGAGACGTATTTTACTACTATGCTCCTTTCATTGCAGAAGTCCCAAAAAGCGTTCCCGGTGAACTGAGTACCCAGATCAGTGATGATGCTGTTGGGTATGCCGAAGCGGTGGATGACCTGGTCGAGGAACGTAACAGCCTTTTCTGAGGATACCTGTACTAGAGGCATGTACTCTATCCACTTAGAAAATTTGTCGATCAGTACAAAGACACATGTAAATTTTCCAGGAGCCGGTTTGAATGGCCCGATCATATCCAGTCCCCAGCATGCGAAGGGCCAAGAGGCTGGTATTGTCTGGATCTCATGTGCTGGTATATGGATTCTCTTGGCGAAGAACTGACAACCCTCACAGTGCCGGACCAGCTTCTCTGCATCAGCTACCGCTGACGGCCAATAGAACCCCGCTCGGAAAGCCTTGCCGACCAGCGTTCTCGAGGCTACGTGGTTGCCGCAGGAGCCCAAGTGGATTTGGTCCAGGAGATGTTCGCCATCCTCCTGGGTTAAACACTGCATCAAGATTTCCTCTTTTGTGTTTTTGCGCCATAACTTGCCATCGACGAGCAGATACTACTTACTGCAACGCATCAAGCGCTCGTTTTCTGTCCGATCAGTGTAACCGCTGCCATCTGTCAGGTACTTGATGAAAGGTTCTCTCCAGTCGGGCTCATGCATGGTCGGAGGTGGCTCAGTGGAGCTCGACGCTAGAACCGTAGCCACCAATTGCTTGTTTAGAGGCTTGTCAACCGTGGGATCTTCCTCCTCGATGGAAGGCGTGAGCAGGTCTTGAACAAATACTCCATGTGGGACTTTAGCATGGGATGATCCTAACTTTGACAGCGCATCTGCTGCCGGATTTTTGTCCTGGACCACATGTGTGTACTCGATGCCGTAGAACTTGCCTTCTAGCTTTCTGATCGATTTGCAGTATGCATCCATCCTTTCGCTGGTCGTGTCTCAGTCCTTGTTGAGTTGGTTGATGACCAGAGCCGAGTCTCCGTTGACATAGAGACGTTTAACACCGAGCTCGATCGCAATGCGCAAACCATGTATGCATGCTTCGTATTCAGCTGCATTATTAGATGCTAGGAAATGAATCCTGAGGACATACCGGAGCTGCTCCTTGGATGGTGACACGAAAAGGACTCCTGCTCCTGCGCCATCGATGTTGAGAGAACTGTCGAAGTACATCTTCCAATACTCGTCGGGCCCTTGAGAGGTAGGAGTGCTTAAATCTGTCCACTCGACGATGAAATCGACGAGTGCATGAGACTTGATTGTAGTACGGCTTGCGAATTCCAAGGAGAAGGGGCATAGCTCCATTGCCCACTTAACGATGCGCCCGTTTGCATCCTTGTTACTAATGATGTCTCATAGAGGGTACTCAGTCATGACCACCACACGATATCCATCGAAGTAATGTTTCAACTTTTGGGATGTTATCAGTATGGCGTAGATCAATTTCTGGATCTATGGATACCTAGTCTTAGATTCTTTGAGCACCTCACTAATAAAATAGATTGGTCGCTGTACCTTGTAGACGACCTTGTAGACGTGGCTGGGCTCATCGCGCTCGACCACCATGGCAGTGGAGACCACATGATTAGTTGCCGCAATGTAAAGCAGAAGTGTTTCATCTTCTCTAGGAGCAGTAAGGACCGGAGGTGACGTAAGGCATTGTTTCAGCTGTGTGAAGGCAGCGTCTGCTTCCTCCGACCACTCAAACTTCTCGGATGCTTTGAGCAGTTTAAAGAATGGTAATCCCTTTTCACCTAATCTTGATATGAAACGGCTGAGAGCAGCCATGCATCCGGTAAGCTTCTGAACATCCTTCACCTTTTTGGTTGGCTTCATGTCCAAGATAGCTTTGACTTTCTCTAGGTTAGGGCGTATGCCGTCGTGACTGACGACGTTGCCAAGTAGTATGCCAGAAGGAACACCAAAGATACACTTCTTTGGGTTTAATTTCCATTGGAATGTGTTAAGGGCTGTAAAGGTGTGTTCCAGGTTGTCAACAAGGGTATGTGCTTCCTTGGTCTTGACAAGGTAGGTAGCGCCTGCGTTCTTGAGCCCAAACAACATGGTTGTGTAGCAGTAGGCACCGAAAGGCGTGATAAAAGATGTCTTGATCTGGTCGTCCTTTTTTTAGAGTGATCTAGTGATAACCAGAGTAGCAATCGAGAAAGGAAAGCAGCTTGCAACCGGTGGTTGAATCTACGACCTCGTCCATGCAAGGTAAGCCGAAGGGGTCCTTAGGGTAGTATTTGTTGAGATCAGTGTAATCAACGCACATTTTCTCCATTCATTATTCTTTTTGCGTACAAGAACCGGGTTGGCTAACCACTCCGAATGATACACTTCTTTAATAAATCTGGCTGCCAAAAGCCATGTAACTTCTACCCTAATCGCCTCCTTCTTATCGCGAGCGAACCATCGTAGCTTCTGCTTGATAGGTTTGGCCTTGCCGTTGACATTCAAGGAGTGCTCGATCAAGTTCCGAGGTACACCGGGCATGTCAGCAGGTTTCCATGCGAACACATCCACGTTGTTCCTCAAGAACCTGACGAGCGCGTCTTCCTATTTGGGATCTAGGTTGGCCCTGATAAGGGCTGTTTTGCTGGGATTGTCGTCGACCAGCTGGATCACCTTGTGCTCCTTGGACTTGGTGTTCTTACGTGGAGCCTCGAGCTCTGGGATCTCTAGGTGGTCGGCCGAGGTCTTCTTGGCGTCGAGCATGGTCTCGGCCAGGCGAATAGAGAGGTCGTGAGCCTTTGCTACTTTGAAGCTATCGTCCTCGTAGGTATAAGCTACGTATACGTTGCCCCTAAGAGTGAGAACTCCTTTCTCGATAGGCATCTTCAACACCAGATACCTGTAATGAGGTATGGCCATGAACTTGGTGAGCGATGGTCGACCCAGGATAGCATGGTAGGTGCCGTCAAAGTCAGCGACCACGAAGTTGACATAGTCGGTGCGGAAGTGGTCTGGAGTCCCGAACTGCACAGGTAACGTGATCTGCCCGAGAGGTGTAGAGCTCTGTTCAGGGAGAACACCCCAGAACCATGCCTCGTATGGCTTGAGATCCGCCTAGGTTATCTTCAGGGCGGGCAGACTGTTCTTGAACAGTATATCGATGGAGTTGCCGCCGTCAATCAGCACTCTGTCGAATTGAACTTTGTTGATACAAGGATCAAGGACCAGGGGAAAACGTCTTGGTTCAGGTATTGCGGCCCATTGGTCTTTTCTGCTGAAGGAGATCTCATGGTGAGACCAAGGAGGGAGCCATGGATCGGCGATGAGGTTGTCGGTGTTGGCCACGTTCAAGCAAGCGCGGGCAAGCAGCTTGCGTTCTCGCTTGGTCTCGATGGACACTTTGCCTCCAATGATGGTGTGCACACGATCGGTTGGCTTGACATACTTGTGACAGGGATCTACGTCTTCATCGTCGTTGTCCTCGTTGCGCTGTTCCCCTGCATCGTTAGGCTTGTCGAACGTATCCGGAGCCTGTTGACGCGTGTAGATAGACTTGAGAACACGGCAGTTCTCCATGGTGTGGTTGGACTTGGGATGCAGCTGGCAGGGCCCTTTCAATGCTTTGGCGTAGTCTTCTTCGTAGTTACGACGTCCAGCCCCCTTTCTTGACGGTGTTGACTTCACCATCGTCTTCCCGAGCACGCTTGCCCTTGTAATCGTCACGGCGGTTACGCCGCTGATTACGTTGATCATGGTGGTCGCG
Source organism: Miscanthus lutarioriparius (assembly GCA_904845875.1). NCBI lineage: Eukaryota > Viridiplantae > Streptophyta > Magnoliopsida > Poales > Poaceae > Miscanthus > Miscanthus lutarioriparius. The sequence continues at coordinate 15,720,042 of CAJGYO010000004.1, forward strand.
GGAGTCGTTGCGCTGGTTGCGGCGGTCAAAATTGTCGTTCCGACCACGGTTGCCGCGGTAGTCGTCGTGGTGTGGGGGGTGGTTGGAGCGGGGAACCCTTGCTGCTTCTTTGATAATTATCTTCTTAGAGTCGTCGGCGTCCGCATATTTCTTGGCGGTGGCCAGGAGCGCTGTGACCAATTTAGGCCTCTTGCGAAGGAGCTTGTCCCTTAGAGCATCGTGGAAGCGGAGGCCGGTGATGAAAGCCTCGATTGCCTCGCTGTCGGAGATTGTCGGGACCTTGATGCGCATCTCCGAGAAACGTCGGACGTACTCGCGCAGCGGCTCATCTTTCGATCTCGAATCCACTGCAGATCATATTTGTTGCCGGGCTGCTCGCAAGTGGCAATGAAGTTGTCGATGAAAGCTTGCTTGAGTTCTTGCCAGGAATCGAAGTAGTTTGCCGCCAAACTGACCAGCCATTGGTGACCTGCATGACCAACAACGACTGGAAAGTAGTTAGACATGACGTGCTCATCAGCCATGGCTGATCTGCACGCGGTTTCGTAGAGCATGACCCATAATTCGGGGTTCTCCTTGCTGTCATACTTCTGAAGTTTTTCAAGCTTGAAGTTTTTGGGCCATATGACTTGGCGAAGGTGCGGAGTGAACTGCTTCAAACCCGGCGGGCCGTGGGCAGTATCATATTCCATATGGCGATAGCTTTTGTGAGACGCACGATCGTTGGCTCTCTGGTTGATGCGATCGCGCAGATCATGTCCTCCGAGGTAATGGCGAAGATCGTTATCGCCATCGCGGCGATCTCGGTTGCCATCTAGATTAGCCCTGCGACCGTGGTTATCGTGGCGATTATCACGGTTGTCTCAGCGGTTGTCGTCCCGGGCGTTGCAGCGGTTGTCCTCCCAACGGCGGTTGTCATCTCGACCACCATCATGGCCACCGTTGCCGCCTTGACGGTTGTCTGATGGGTCGTTGTTGCGCGAGCCACGTTGGTTGGGTGGCTGTGAGCGACTTGAGTACTGGCGGCTTGACTCGACTAAGACAGATGGAGCCTGGGCTTGATTTACAATCTCTGCAGTCTGGGCCATAGCGGCCGTCAGATAGGCTTGTATTTTATCGCGAACTGCCTGAGTTTTCGGGGTATTGGGTAGCCGTTGCATTGTCGCCATAGCAACGGCTACGTTGGCGCTTGGAGTCCTGAAGACCTGTTTGTCCCCCACCCTATCGAAGGCATTGTTGAGGTCGCGTGGCTGGACCCTTATGCGTCGTGCCTCCTCTTCTGCTTTGGCGTTGATTTGTCGACGATTAAACCGATCAATATTGTGTGCTTCGCGTGTAGTCCTTTCCTGTTCGGTTTCACCAACTGCTGGTGGTTCATCATTGCTGACAACGTTGATCAAATCCCCTCGTCTTGGTGGGAAAGACGGGGATTGTGGGAATCTCGGGGCGTGGTCTGGGACATCCAGATCGTATTTGACGCCTTCATCATCGTGATGTTGGAGCTCAGTGTGGTCGGAGGCATTAGATGCGATGCTAGACGAGCAGCTAGAGTCACCCTCTTGGACTGTGTGGACGGATGCTTCTTGATAATCCTCAATTCTGATCATGTTGACGAAGTTGCGTTGTACATTATGCTCGTAGTTGGAGGCAGCGTTTCACAGGCCGTAGGGTTGGGCCTGGTAGTTCTCCGTCGAGGCTTCGTACTTGGAGAGTCGGAGAGCCATCGCGGAGGCTGGCCGGCGACGAGCGGAGCGCCCTTCAGGAGTAGATATGACCACGAGATCTGTACCAAGTTGTGTAGGACGACTGGCCCGAGCTGGTCAAGTAGATCTGTTGTGGGAAGAGGTTACCTGGTCATTAGGTCCTTGTTGAATTGAACTTACCAGAGCTAGGGTTTTAGCAAGTTTGGTGCCGACCGATCGATGGAGTCGAGCAGGTCGGTGTTGTCGATCTGCCTCCCCTTGTAGGGGAAGCGGACGATGGGTTGTCGGTGTGGTTGAAAGCGATACGAGCGTGGTTGGAGCCAGATCCACCATGGTCGAAGCCAAATCCACCATGGTCGGAGCCAGATCTACCGTGGTCGGAGTCGTATCCACCGTGGTCGGAGCCAGATCTTCCGTGGTTGGAGCCAGATCTTCCGTGGTCGGAGCCGTATCCACCGTGGTCGAAGCCGTAGCCGATGCAAGTGAAGTAGCGGTCGACGCAGATTGAATCCGCGCCTCCTCCGTGATCATGGTGACGAGGTCGTCGGAGTTGGTGGTCCAGGTGATCTGACCGATGGTGAACGTGAGGCCGTTCGGTGTAGCCATGAAGCCGGGGATGATGACCATCTTGTTCGCTTGGAGAGCAGTACGCACACCCCCTACCTGGCGCGCCACTATCGATGAAATATGGTCGGCAGTCTACCTAGGGGTATGCCCAAGGTAGTAGATTGTCGGCAGACAAATGCGCAAGCTACGAACAAGACGGTGATGCAAGACAAACATGAGGTTTTATCCAGGTTCGGCCGCCAAGAAGGCGTAATACCTACGTCCTACGTCTGATTGTATTGCTGTATGTCAATGAGAGGTGTTTTTTAGATGGGTCCCCTGCCCGCCTTATATAGTCTGGGGGGCAGGGTTATAGATCTGGAAACTAATCCTAGCCTATTACAATTGCCATAGGTGGTCGGATAAGGATTCCTATTCTAACCGACCAAGATCTCGCTTGATCGCCAAATCCGTCTTGACTCCTTGTGCGGGACTCCGAACAGGTTGGCCGGGCCACGCGTCATCTTTAGGTGGACCGGACCCTCTGATCTGGGCCGGCCCAAGCCTAGCCATAAGGGTATAGGGGTTAATACCCCCACAGGACCATACAACCACTTCTTGAAACGACACTTCGCCACTGAAAACATATAAATAAGGTGACATTAGTACATGAACACATATAGCTCAATATTTCAACACATACACTTTGCACTTATTTCTTGCTTATTTAGACACACAAACTCTAATGTATTCTCAGAGTTTATCATAGCTCGATCTCCGCAATCGTACAGAGGAGGTTCCTCGAGTCGTCTAACTACGGCTAAGTGCTTCTCCTTAGCCGTCATTGGATGGGGGTTAGGGGGAGGTGGAACCCACCGCTCGAAGTGCTCTCGTGGATGTCGCCCTCTCCACCAATCATTGAAAACGTGGTACCTGGGCTCAAATTTGTCTGCACCGTCGATCCACTGAAAAAAAACACCTCTCATGGGCGTACACAACAAAATTCTAATAAAATATTAGTAACCTAGTAATACAAATGAAGAAAAAAAATCATACGGAAACAATTACTCACATTAAAACGACTGCATGTGTAGAAGCAACGAGCTGCTGTGTCCGGATGTCTCAAATGAAAGGCCAGACGACCACAGTCACAGTTAGGGACAGGGAGGTCAGGAGGGACAGAGGCATCTTTGCTAGACTCGTCGGGGTACAATTCTATAGGACGACCCCGTTTTCGTCACAACTGCTCCCGAAACATGTCTTCCATCTAATAAAACGGTTCAAATTAAACATCAATCAAAACAACGTAAATTAATGTAAAATATAATCATTTGCATTGCAACTCAAATAATATAACCAACACTTATAGCAACAAAAATATACATGGTAAACATACTTCTAACAAAATAATTAACCATAACATTGATAAAATCAAACTAATATCTTCCTCCAAACCATAGCCCATAGTTCCCAAACATAATTTTCCTCCTAACCTTAACTCCCATTCATAATATTTCAATCCACCATTCAAATAAAAATAAAAAGTGCGTCATTACCTTGAACGAGACCGAGGAGGGAGGGAGGCGGCCAGGGAATGGAGGGGAAGGGAGGGAGGGAGGCGACAACGAAGGGCCGGGCGCCAACAGCACTTGGGAGTGGCGGGAGGGCGCGGCGCGGAAGTCGTCCGCCGCGTTAAGGCAGACAGAGGGAGGCGGCTCACGGGCGATATTTACCTGGGACTACCGCACCATGAGGGATGGCACGGCGGCGCCACGGCAAGATCGGTGGCGCGGCAGACCCTGCCACATCACTGGTTGTTGGGAACCTAATACTGGGGTACCCAATGAGGTGAAGCTAATAACCATCAAGCATTGATGATTTCAAACAGACAAGAACGCAATTGCACTTCTTATACATACGACCGGAGGTTGGCCACGCCTCGCTTGGCCCCTAAGGGTTGGCTCCGTCTCACCTGACCCCCGAGGGTTGGCTCCGCCTCACCCAATGACCGGGGATGGGCCTCGCCTCGCCCGACCCCCGAGGGCTGGCTCCGCCTCGCCCGATGGCTGAGGGCTGGCTCCGCTCCGCCCGACGTCCTGGGACAAGCTCCGTCTCGCCCAACGTCCCGGGGCTGGCTTCGCCTCGCCCAACGACTGCACCCTGCTCCTTCATAATGACGGACACATGGTAAGATAGGACATTCAAGTCAACCGCAGTACCGAGGACCATGCCCTCCACGCCTGCAGGAAAGTACCATCAGGATACGACGGGACGGGCGCTTTAAGCCCTTCTAGGCATGGCAGAGCCCGAACAATGTTGTAGGCACCGACTTTTGTCTTATAGTAATGTGGGCGCGCCATCAGCCCTCGGACGCGGATCCTGACATAAGCATACGACAACCACTACAATCCAAGAGAGAACTCACATCATCTACAGTTACGGACGTATAGTCACTTCCCCGTCTGCTCTCCGTAGGGTCACAGCTCCTCACCCCGACATGCCGCACCGTCTGCCAGAGTTGGATGGGACATAACCACTTGCTGAAACAAAAGCGAGCATGGCCATGTTAGGATCAACGAACGTGCTATCCCTAGCATGGTCTGCCATGCCAACAGAGTAGGATCAAGGGAAAAGGAAGACCCAGCACCTTCGAAGGACCGTCTCTACCTTTGGTTTTTTCCTCTTTCTCCTATTTGTAACCCCTGCTCCCCCTTGGTCTATAAAAGGGAGGGCATGACACCCCACTAGGGGGACAGATCGATTCCACACACACAACACATCACATAACACACAGCCAAGCTACAATCGGGCTCTTGGCATCCTTTGGACCCTTCCATCAGAGACTTGGGACCTGTTCCTCTCTCAACCGTTTGTACCCCCTGCTACGAACCTTTTTCGGCGCTAATAACACGAGCAGCAGTAGACTGGACGTAGGGACATTCAGCCTGAATCAGTATAAACCTTGTGTCCTTTAGCACACCATCCAGGCCTAACACGTAATAAATATAAATTTACTAGTTGGTATTTACTTGAAACACCTACAATTGGCGTGCCAGGTAGGGGACCTTTGCGCATTCCACATCAGGCCACGGATGGCTAACCATGGCATCAGCTGGGTCCCAGGCGCACCCGTGCGTCTCGGGAGCCTAGACTTCATCCTCACGGTGGAAGAGAGTTGGCATTGGCTCATACGGCCATCCAATCTCTTCCCTCCATCGGCCTCAACCATGAGAGGCTTGGGCGCCAGCTCGGCGTCTCCCTCGTACCCTAGCAGCCTAGGGAGGACCAGCGTCGCCTCGCCATTTTGACACCAATGACATGACGTGGTCTTTTGGAGGAGGATCCCTCTCTCTGGAACGCCACATATGGAGTGCCCCGATAGCGCTTTTGTTTGGTCTCCGCAACGCTGCGACGACTGTTAGCCACCTTGTGGCACGACGCATGGTTTAGCCGCCCACGAACAATGAGTTCGTGGGGGTGATCGAACACGTCATGGAGTCTCTCCACAACCTCCTCATAGAGGAGCCAGGGTCGTCCTCTGGCTCTAACTCTAGCAGAGGGAGCCATCACCCCTCCCGAGACTGCTTCATGATGGGTACCCTTGAGGGGCACATCAAAAGCATCTCCATGGAGGAGGCTACCCTGGCAGGAAACCTCGGCGGCAAAACCAAAGGGGAGACAGCGGCCCCACCTCGTGTGGGGGTGGAGTAGCTGAGAGCCCGAAAGCAGGAGATCGATGAAGCCGGACTCTAGCTTGTGCAGGAATATGTGGAGATCGATTAGGAGATTGAAGGCCGCGGAGACAGTGGGCGCGCACGCGCCACGGCCCGTGATATAAACCGAAGGATCATCGCCGACAATGAAACCCTTCCTCGTTTCGCCTGGGCGAGCCAAAACATCGCCGCCACAACGGCCTTGCTCCATGGCCTTCTAGAGGTCGCGACAGCCGAGGATCATCAGGACCACCGTGAGATTCGCACGCTACTCGAGCATGCAACGGCGCAGTAGGCTGAGAGCTTGCTATCTTGATGACGCAAGCTTGATGCCAGCGAGCGCACAACCTCGGCGTGCCCTGCCAGGGATGCGTCAGTCCACCAGGCACCACAAGGCGATAGGCAGCGTGCCACGGTCCTAGTAAATCAACGCCTCGACCGCAACCGCGACGCACGCAGCACCCTCGACGCCCGTAGACGCACCTACAGCGACCCGAGAGAAGGAGCTCGTCGCGGCTATCACCCTCGTCGTGGCGGACGCTATCACAGTAGCGAGGACTAGAGCCCTAAGCCCCGTCCTGCCTGGCCCTTAGGCCTTCGGCCGGCACATCCTTAACGCTGCTTTCCCGCCAAGGTACCGACCGCCTACCAATATCCCTAAGTATTCTGGGGAGACAAACCTCGAACTTTGGCTCGAAGACTATCGGCTTGCCTGCCAAGCTGGTGGTGCGGATAATGACGACTTTATTATCCGCAACCTTCCACTGTTCTTAGCCGAATCGACGAGCGTGGTTGGAACACCTACCGTCCAACACCATCCAGAGTTGGATGGATCTAAAGGAGATCTTTGTGGGGAACTTCTAGGGCACATACAAGCGCCCTAGAAACCCATGGGACCTCAAGAACTGCCGCCAGAAAGCTGGTGAAACCCTCCATGGGTACATCCGGTGCTTCTCCCAGCAGTGCAATGAGCTCCCTAACATCGCCGACGCTGACGTGATAGGAGCCTTTCTGTCCAGGACTACCTATGAGTCTTTGGTTCATAAGCTGGGATGCAAGGGCCTGCGAACCACCAAGGAACTCCTGGACATCGCCACTAGCCACGCCTCAGGAGTGGAAGCGGTCAGAGCGATCTTCGATCGTCTCGAGGGCAGGGCAAGCCGGGACGAGGGCGCCGGTGAAGGCACCTCCAACCGTTCTGCCAAAAGGAAGAACAAGAAGCAATGGCGCGAGGACTTGCTCATGGCCGCTGCTGAACACAAGGGTGGTCAAAAGCTTGCGGAGGGCACTCGAACTACTTTGAAAAATTACTCAAGGGGTCGTGCCCGAACCATGCTTTCTCAGTAAAGCATCTACTCAAGGACTACAGCATCATGCGGTGGTTCCTGTCTGGAGGCTCCAACAAGGGGGAGGCAGGGAAAGGACCCTGCCCCCACCGTGGATGATGTCGAGGAGAAGGACGATGGCTTTCCGACGCCGAACATCTGCCTTATGATCTTCAGAGGATCAGCGGCCTATGACTCCAAACGCCGCCAGAAGGTCGTGCGTTGTGAGGTCTATACGGCTGAACCGGCGACACCTCCCTTCCTCCGGTGGTCAGAGTCCGCCATAACCTTCGATCGAACCGACCATCCGGACAGCGTCCCACACCCGGGAAGATATCCGCTCATGGTCGACCCAATCATCCGCCCAACCTGAGCGCCTTTCCATAGCATCATGCCTAGGAAGCAGGCCATGCCACTCGGGCAGATCGATCTGCCTGTTACCTTCGGGGATCAATTCAATTACATGACTGAAACCCTCACCTTCGAGGTGGTTGGGTTCCTTGGAACTTTCCACGCCATCCTAGGATGTCCATGCTACGCGAAGTTCATGGCCGTCCCCAACTATACATACCTCAAGCTGAAGATGTCGGGCCCCCACGGGGTCATCACCGTCGGCACCTCCTTCCAGCGCACCTGTGAGTGCGAAGTCGAGTGATGCGGTCATGCCATAGCAATCGTCGCCTCTAGAGAGCTCGCCACCCTCAAGGAAGAGGTCGCCGAAGAAGCGCTCGACGCTAAGAAGTCGACCGGGTCATTCGAGTCGGCAGAGGGCTCTATGGAAGTCCTCGTAGACCTCAACAGCTCCGAGGGCAAAACGGTACATATTGGTACCGCGCTTTCCTCCGAATAGGAAAGTGCGCTCATCGACTTCCTCCACGACAACAAAGACATCTTTGCGTGGAAACCCTCGGATATGCCAGGCATTCCGAGGGAGGTCGCCGAGCATACCTTGAAGATCCACTCGGGCTCCAGGCCGGAGAAGCAACGCATGCATCGCTTTGACGAGGAGAAACGCAGGGCCATCGGTGAAGAGATAGACAAACTTTCGACGGCCAGATTCATCAAGGAAGTATACCACCCAGAGTGGTTAGCTAATCCCGTTCTTGTACGAAAAAAGAGTGGGAAATGGCACATGCGTGTTGACTATATGGGTCTCTACAAGGCTTGCCCAAAGGATCTGTTTCCTTTGCCGTGCATAGACCAAATAGTCGACTCTACCTCGGGGTGTGAAACCCTCTGCTTCCTTGATGCGTACTCCGGCTACCATCAAATCGCGATGAAAGAGTCCGACCAGCTCGCGACGTCTTTGATCACCCCCTTCGGATCGTTCTGCTATGTTTCAATGCCGTTCGGTCTGAAGAACGCTGGGGCTACTTACCAGCGATGTATGCTCAAATGCTTCGAGGACCTCATAGGGCGGACCGTTGAGGCCTACATCGACGACATCATAGTTAAGTCCAAATGGACTGACCACCTCATTGCCAATCTTGAGCAAACCTTTGCGAAACTCTGAGCGAATAGCATCAAACTCAATCCTAAGAAGTGTGTTTTTGAGGACCCGAGGGGCATGCTGCTCGGCTTCATCATCTCCGAGCGTGGCATCGAAGTCAACCCAGAGAAAATCTCAGCCATCACAAGGATGGGCCTGATTTAGAACATAAAGTGGGTTCAGCGAATCACAAGGTGCCTCGCCGCACTCAGTCGATTCATCTCGTGCCTCGGCGAACGAGGTCTCCCCCTTTATCGACTCTTGAAGAAAGCAGACTGCTTTGAGTGGACATCCGAGGTCCAGGAGGCACTTGATATGGTGAAACTGCTTCAGACATGGGCCCCGATCCTGGTTCCTCCAAGCAACGGAGAATCCCTCCTACAATACATAGCTGCCACCACGCAAGTGGTCAGCGTCGCCCTAGTAGTAGAGCGGGAGGAAGAGGGGCACGCCCTCAAGGTGCAGCGCCCTGTGTACTTTGTTAGTGAGGTACTATCCGACTCTAAGACCCACTACTCCCATATCTAGAAGCTCCTATATGCCATCCTCATCACCAAAAGGAAGCTACGCCACTACTTCAAGTCATACCCCGTGACGGTCGTGACGTCGTTCCCCCTCGGTGAGGTCGTCCAGAGCCAAGACACCACAGGAAGAACCGCAAAGTGGGCGCTCGAGTTGATGGATCAAGGCATCACGTATGCCTCCTGAACGGCGATCAAGTCCTAGGTGTTGGCTGACTTCATCGCGAAATGGACCGAGGTCCAAACACCACCGGCGGTCATCGATCAAGAGTACTGGACGATGTACTTCGATGGATCGCTGATGAAGAAGGGCGTCGGCATGGGGCTAGTCTTCGTATCACCCCTCGGGGTTCGCATGAGGTACATGGTTCGTCTCTATTCCCCCTCATCCAATAATGTGGCCAAGTATGAAGCCCTCATCAACGGCCTACGCATCGCCATCGAGTTGGGCATCCGATGCCTCGACATCCGGGGTGACTCCCAGCTGGTCGTCAACCAAGTCATGAAGGAGTCGAGCTATCACGACGCCAAGATGGCTGTGTACTGCCAAGATGTCTGACGGTTGGAGGACAAATTCGACGACCTCAAACTCAATCACATCCCAAGGTGCCTCAACGAGGTGGCCGATGCGCTTGCAAAAGTGGCATCCGACAGAGAGCCGGTGCCAACGGGTGTCTTTGCCAGCGACCAACATGAACCCTTGGTGCGCTACAAAGGGTTGGGATGGGCTGACGATGGCCCATCTAATCTAGCCTCGGGGGCTAACCAACCGACGGCTCCGTCTGGCCCCGAGGTCATAGAGCTTGAAGAGGATCCGACGATAGAGCCCGACCCTTTGATCGACTGGGGAACGATCTACCTTGACTACCTTCTCCGTGACGCGCTGCCAATGGATAAGACGAAAGCTCGATGGCTCGCACGTCGTGCCAAATCCTTCGTTCTTGTAGAAGGCAAACTTTACAAATGAAGCCACACCGGGATCCTACAGCTCTGTATCCCCATTGAACAGGGGAATCTTTTGCTGAGCGATATCCACGGTGGGGTCTGCGGTCACCATGCCACTCCTAGAACCTTGGTTGGGAATGTGTTTCAACAGGGCTTCTACTGGCCCACTACAGTAGTCGACGCTAAGCAGATCATATGCCCTACGAAGGGTGCTAGTACTATGCTCGGCAAACTCACCTTCCAGCCCAGGCACTCCAGATAATCCCCATCACGTGGCCCTTCGCGGTCTGGGGGCTCGATCTGGTTGGGCCTCTCAAGAAGGCGCCTGGGGGCTACACCCACGTACTTGTCACCATAGACAAGTTCACAAAATGGATCGAAGCTCAGCCGATCTTCGTGATCAAGTCCGAGCAAGCTGTGATGTTCTTCCTCGACATCATCCATCGCTTTGGAGTACCGAACTCAATCATCACGGACAAGGGCACACAGTTCACTAACAAGAAATTCCTTCGATTCTATGATGAACAACACATTCGGGTAAATGGGCCACTGTCGCGCACCCCCGAACGAACGGGCAGGTCAAGCGCGCAAATGACATGCTCCTACAGGGCCTCAAGCCCAGGATCTTCAACCGGTTGAATAAGTTCGGCGCACGCTGGCTTGCCGAGCTCTCTACGATGCTCTAGAGCCTAAGGACAACTTCCAACCGAGCCACCGGCTACACGCCTTTCTTCATGGTCTATGGTTCCGAGGCCGTCCTCCCAACCAACCTCGACTATGGAGCGCCAAGGATCAAAGCATACGACGAATAGGGAGCCATGCATCCCACGAAGATGTCATGGACTATCTAGATGAAGCCCATGATGTCGCCCTCCTCTGCTCCGCCTAATACCAGCAGGTGCTGCATCGGTACCACAACCGACGAGTGTGGGACCGAGCCTTCAACGTCGGGGACCTGGTTCTCCGCCTTGTGTAGAGCAACAAGGACCGTCACAAGCTCTCCCCTGCCGGGGAGGGGCCGTACATCATCGTGGAAGAACTCTGACCAGGCGCCTACAAGTTGAAAACCATCGATGGCGAGGTCTTCACCAACACCTGGAACATTGAGCAGCTATGTTGTTTTTACCCTTAAATAAATACATACTTTCTCTTATCAGTTTTTGTCATAAAAATCCCCGATCTTTCATGACATCCGACCCCTACAAAAATGCTAGGAGTCGGACCTCACTCAGGGGCTAGTATGAGTACGTTTATCTTGAAAACATTCTCTATGTTATCTTGCAAACATTCTCTGTGTTTTCCCTCTTTTCTCACGGTAAGTCCTAAGGGCTAGGACTTCGGGGACAAAATCTAAGTATAATTGGTAGGAATGTGAGAAACCCACGCCCTAGCGGCTACGGTCTCCTTGCTCACCAGCGTGATTAGAATTGGCTCACCCACACTCCGAGTCTTGTGCGGCCGTAACTATGGAAAGGGTCGGAAGGCATTAAACCTCTTTTGCAAAAAAAGGGAGAGGAACTGAAAAGCTATTTGCCATAACAAAATTTGAGAACATGTTCATTTTTGCACAAATTCATCGCTTACAAAGTGATTTCATCACAAAAAGGGACTGATGTATTCATGAATACAAAAGACTGTTCCCACGGGGGCTCCCCCCACAACTTAAACGATTACACTTTCTGACCAGATCTATTTTAAGTACTACTACGGTCGACCCACCATGCTCTCCATCGGCAATGTCCTACTGCTCCATAGGACCCCTGAGGGTGTCATCGTCTACAACATCGAGCACCATGTCGGTGACCGTGGCACCATCGCCGGGGTGTCCAGGGACTACGCCATCATGATCAGTCGCAACCCTGACAACGGCACCTGGATGGGGGCCCTCCCCGCCGAAGAAAGGCCGCCATGGCTGATGGATGTCTCTGACATCTCATCAAGCTTCATGAACTGGCCGATCTGAGCGGCTACAAGGGCGAAAGCCCCCATTGACATAGTCCTGGGTGGCTTCCCCACCAACAAGGCTCTCCCGGCGAAGCTTCACCGGAGGAGGCCTCCGTACGGATCCATCCCGACAAAGACCCCGTGGACGACGACAAAGCCGACGACGCTCAGCACCCTCTAGTGCGCCTCCTCCTTCAGCGGAAGTGACCCCTTCTTGGTGAAGGTGGCCGACACCATCTCATCTATGTTGGATGACCTCTAGCTCGACATCGCGCTCTGGATTCACGAGCAGATTTGTGAGTTTTTCTCTCCCTGGCATTACCCTCTCTCACTTAGGAACCGCTGCGACGCACGAACGCATTCGGTGAAAAGGAAGAAGGAGAAGAGGTAGCAGCTCAGGAATAGGTGATGGAATGGGGACGAGAACACCCTCCCTCCCCTTATTTAAGAAGGAGACGCAGCAACTGAAGAAAGGCAAAAGGTTGGGACGAAAAACCCTCTCCCTTCCCCTATTCAATGTAGGTGGGAAATCCATGCTGACGGGAATTCGAGGGGACACGCCTGGACTGACGGGACGCGCTCTACTCGACGAAACGTCGCCTGGTCAAATGGGACGTGGCCTGGGCTTGACCCGCCACTATCACGCGTCGGGCATGAGAAACAAGGCGCATCCGCATGTGGGCGACTCTCCGCTTCTCTAGGCAGGACCCAAACGGACCCAGCGACGAAACCCCCACCAAGGGGAGCCCAATGGGCCTCCTGGGTCGATCAAACAGCCTAGGTGAACGCTGAATGAACGGCCGCCGAAAGATAATTGCCTTTGTTTACTTACTTTGGGTGTTAATTTCACTACCGAGCCTCCGACCCCAGCAACGGTAGGGGCACGGACATCGCTCGGGGGCTATAGAGAGTGTCTACTTGTTTAGACATCCTCTTCGCCTGACCCCTCCATACGTTTAAAACCAGAGATACGGTGTGTGGGTGTAAAACTTTGAGTAAAACTAGACGAACCGCTAGACCCCATGCCCCGGAGGCTACGGTGTTTTTGTTCACCAACATAATCTAATTCACAATTCCCCGCACCCCAAGCTTTAGCCTCTGCCTTCTCAAGAAGGGTTCGGTGGGGTCCTCCTACAGAATCACCTTCAAGGAGAAGCTGTCAGGTCGCCTAAATCAATCGAACGGCTCGGATCGCCGCCGAAAAATAGAAACAAAAAATTGCGATGCTCATGCAGGTCACGCTGGCCTCGTCGCAAACGTCGGACCCGAACCCCGCACGGACATGTCCGGTAAGATCTTCTCATCGCTCATACCACCAAGGTAACATCACCGACCCCCACATTCATTTCAATTAAATCGTACATTAAACCCATACATCCAAACGTTGCATATGCAATCGCTGCATCTCAATGCCTCGTGTCACATCAGGAAGTGGCAGTCGCCTCATTCGATATGAGCGGCAACTGACCGAGGTTCGAAGGCCAGCCCACGAAGGGCTCGAGGCCACCTCGCGTCAAACAGAGCCAGAGGAGAAAAACCAAAATGAGCCCCAGCGGCCTTGCCCGACCCGCTCAGAAGCGGACAGGGACATCTTGACCTTTATCGTTCGATTCTAACCTCGAGCTAAAACCACATAATCTCCGTCGAGGAGAGGCCAACGGGCCACCTGAGCCTATCGAACAACTTAGGCATCTGTCGAGAGGCGGGTTAAGAAGTAGTGGAATTCCACATGAGGGCTCTGTCGACCCCATCAGCGAATGATGGACCTGAATTCCACACGAACATGCCCGTTAGCGAGCTCATTGAGCGCGACACTCGAGCCATCGAGGCAAGTATCATCAGCTCAGCCCCTTCGGTTGCAGAAATCGAGGACGGGGTAACATGTAAAACACGGCCAAACCCTATCAGACCCCAAGGGGCTCGGGGGATCGAGCCGCCCAATCCTAGATCGGGAGACCGAGGTTCAGAGGCTGGCCCACGAAGGGCCCAAGGCCGCCTCGCGTCGAGCAAGAGCCAGGGGAGAAAACATAGATGAGCCTCAGCGGCCTTTGCCCAACCCGCATAGATGCGGATAGGGTCATCTCAACCATCTAGCTCAATCAAGCCTCTAGCCGAGCCCATAGAATCCCCATTGAGGGGGAATCTGTTGGAAGGCGGGTTATGGAACAACAGAATGCCACCCGAGGGCTTTACCGACCCTATCACGAGCAACGGGACCAGATTCCATTCGAACATCCCCGTTAGCAAGCTCATCAAGCGCGTCCCTCGAGCCATCAAGGCAAGCGACGTTGCCTCAACCCCTCCAGTTGCGAAAACCATGAACAGAGCGATAATCACAAAATGAGCCGACCCTTGACCGAATCCCCGCCACGCACGGGGGCTCGGGGAAGGCCAGGCCAGCAATGAAACTAAATGCACGGTCACAAAATGATCATTAAAATCCTAAGTAAGGGGTATGTGCAAATACAAAAGTAAGTTCGCTACCCTCGCTTCGGTCTCCAGTAACATTCGGCCCCAGCGACCGCAAAGGGTCGGATCTCACTCGGGGGCTGATAAAGGTATAAATACCTCCCCTTTTTTGAAACAATCGTTACGTCAGACCTCTTTCTCGCGTTAAGGTTAGCAGCAAGGTTTGTGGGAACAGATAAACGAGCATGCCTGGTAAGACTACAAAAAACTCATGCCCCGACGGCTATGGTAACTTTGCTCACCAACATAATTGAAATTTCCTCCTTATACACCTCGGGCCCTATGGCCTTAACGAACGGAAGGGTCGGATCGCATAAACCCCTTTTCGGATCACATAGACCTCTTTTCTCGAATGCAAAAAGGAAGAAAACAAGTTCAGACAAACGAAACAAAATTATGAAACGAAATTACAAATATGTTTTCGGACACAAAAGTACCGACACTTGTCCACATATTACACATAAATGTTTATCAGACTCATTCGACTAACTACTTCCTTAGGGGGAGAACTATGTCTTTCATCCTGTCCGCTAGGTTCCGCACAATGGGAGTCACCGCCTTCTCAATCTCATCCAGCTCGGAGGCTTCATAGACAGGTGCGAAGCCGAGGCTCATTATCTCCAAGTTAATTTCCCGGTCATAATGAGAGCAGGCAACAGCAAAGGCTTCGGTGATCCCGGCGTGAAAGGTGTTCTCCTCAAGCTGGCGCACCCGCGCCATAATATCTATGGCATGGGCCGCAAGTGAGCCAGTTTCCTCTGGCCGTGCCACCCCTAGGTCATCGAAAACCACCCCGATGGCAGCGCGCAGGAGATCGTGCTCATCACTCTTGGCCTAAAGAATCCCCCGCACCTCAGCGAGCTCCGTGCCCAGCTCGATAGAGACACTCTTGGCCTCCAACCTTCGGGCCACCGCGGCTCCAAGATCTGCCCGGAGGGAGCTGACCCCCTGACGCATCTCGTCGCGCTCTCGGATGGCCTGGTCGCACTCCTCGCGGGCCGTGCCACACTCCGAGTGGAGTCTTTCTATAGTTTAGCACAGCTCATCTCACTCCCTACGTAGCCGGGCAACCACCTCGGCTTCCAGTTTCGCCTTCTGTTGTAGGGCCGCAGACCTCTCCTCGGCTTCCAGCTTGAGATCCCGTTCCTTCTCCACCTCAGCTAGGAGGTCAACGACCCGTTGACAGGCCTTGACATCCTTCTGGAGTAGCTCGTCCTGCTCCTTTCGAACCCTGGTAGCCGCCTCCTCGTCCTGCCGCACCCTCACCGACAGATCCTGAAACATCCCATGGACCTCCTCCACATCCCGACGCGCCTTGGCTTCCCACTGTTGGGCGGTAGCAAGCTGGGCGCTCACATCTCCACGCAGTCGGGCCTCCTCAGTGAGGTGGTCCCATTCCACCTTCTGCTCGCCAAGGAACCAGGGTTTCTCCCGGCTACGAGCAATGAGGGACTAAAAAGAAGACCAGTGTCAGAAACAATGACACTGGTTTAGGACACCCAGCCAGTGAGAATGATGATGTCACGTAGGACACCCCTGGCCTGGTTCAGGACACCCATCATAGCCGAGATCCCTCCATCAAGACTCTCTCACTCTATGCTCTCGGTAGCATCATCAAGCGAGAAGAGAATCGGCGTTGGGTCTTGAGAATCCATCCACTAGAGCAGCGACTCACCCCGCGCGGGCGAGCAGTGGCTGCCCCCCAACATCAGGGCTGAGGGTGACCCCGCTGGTCCTCTCCACCACTGCCATGATGCCCGAGGACCCTTTGGCCGTGTCCCCCTCCGTCCGGCTTGCCTCGGGCGCCGTCGCCTGGGACGCCGGTGGCACAGATCGTGCCTCTCCATCAGACACCACCCTAGCCGCGTCTGGCTACGCCTGGCTTGTCACGGTCGTGGCCACCTCCACTTGCGATGTTGGGGCCTCGGCTTGCAGTGTCGCGCCCACTACAAAGCCGCCCACCACAGGGCCTGGCATGTCACGGTCATGGTGTCTGCTTAGACGTAGGCGGCGAAATCACCTCCGTCGTCGTTTGATCGACAACCCCCGAGGGTGCTCCACTAGCCTCGGCGTCTGCTTGACCCGCTAGGGGCATAGGCACCACTGCAGGCGACGCCTGACCGCCAATGAGGCCACAACATCGGCTCCGCTCCTGCCCGAAACAGGAGCGACGTCGGGCGACGGCACCTGTCCCGCCTAAAGAGCAACACTCTTCTTGGGCGCCAGCGCCAAAGAGCAGCCCTGTCTCAAGACTCTGTAAGAGTTAAAGGGCATAGGTCACACTGAAAAGTAGAAAAATAGAGGAATCGGTGACTTACGCTGGCACTGTTGGGCGATAGGGATGTTTTGGGGATGAACCCTCGGATTCCTGCTCCAATTCGTCTGGGTGGGACAGTTTTGAGCCTGCCCCCTGCTCCCAGGCAGAAGGGCTCATCTCCCTTGCCTCCGAGGATGCGGTGGCGGAGCCACCCCTCTTTGTTAGCACCTCGGGCATGGCGGCGGATCCACCCACCCCTATTAGATCTTGGGGTGCGACAATGGAGCCGCCCCCCTCCGCCGGCACCTCGAGCGCAGTGGCGGATCCGCCCGCCCCTATCATCTCTTGGGGTAGCAGTGAAGCCACCCCCCTCCACAAGCACCCGGCGCGGTGGCAGATCGGTCCGCTCCCATCGGTCCTGAGGACAGGCCGATGGTTTGGCCTGTCTCCGCCAGACTCATGGACTCACTTCCCCTACATGAAACGGGAAGGGTCCCTGCATGGACGAGTGGGTACCTGTCAGCGTATCCTCGCCCTCCAGGTCATCCCATACCACATCGACAGCTACCTCACATCATCGTCGTCGTCTTCGCTGTCTGTCTCCTCTCCTCGCTCTCGTGCCTACTGCTTCTGCTATTTCTTCTTCCGCTCGAACTCCTTGGTCTTCCTCTGCCACTCGGCCATGGTGCGGTTGGCTGCCGCCATGAACCTGTCCTTGATAGCGGGGCCGGGCAATCCATAAAGACAAGTTTCTTCGGCTGGTCCCGCTATCCCAATGTCAGCACCAAGGGGTCAGAAGTTCAATTAAAAAGGAGGCACGGGGAAAGAGAACTTACAAAGTCAATGTACCCTATTTTCGGCCACATTGGGGGATGCCTCGGCACTAGGTACACAAAGTCAAGAGCGGCGCCAACACCGTCCTTCAAGGGCTCCATCGCTTCCTTGATGCGCTGCGCCACTTCAGAGGGGGGAAGTGCTCCCTCGGCAAGCGCCGTCTCTACGAGTGACGCTCCAGGCGCCATCAGGTGCATGGGAAGCGCGCGCGCCATCAGCGGCGCCACCCTCCTCATGTGGTAGGCGCCAATGATCCCTGACCCCTTCACGCCCCTCTCCTTTAGATTTTGGAGGGCGGCGAGATGGTCCTTGATCTTCTTCTTGTCTTTGTCCAGGACACCCCACTTCCATGACTCTAGGACCTCTTCGATGATGCGCACGAAGAACGCTGGCAAGGGGGCAGCAACGTTGTCCTTGACGTAAAACCAATGCGAATGCCACCCCTTATTGGAGGTCGATAGATGCATCGATAGGTATTCGTTCACCCAATTGTAGCGGAGATGAATGCTGGCACATCCCACCGGCACGCTCAGCTCTTGCTTCCCGACCCGCTTCTTCAAAAGGTTGACGGCGAAGAGATACCATCATAGGTCGAAGTGGGGACTAATCCCCAAGAACCCTCACACGGGGCGACGAACGTCGCAATGTGCTGGACCCCATTGGAAGTAAGGTGCTGCAACTCCACCTTGTAGTAATCCAGCAGCCCCCAAAGGAACTTGTGGGCAGGGGTGGCGAATCCAAGCGAGTAAAGGACACAACATAACCTTCGGGCGGCGACAGCACATCTTCATCACCGGGCAGCTGCCACTCCTCGGCGGCGGTCTGCGGGCAAAGGAGGCCACGACGAACGAGGCCCTCCAGGCGCTGAAGGGTGATATCAGATCTACACCACGACTCCATTGGAAGATTAGAAGTGGGGTGGATGCAAGCTTGACGATGGCTACGATGCGGTTGTGGGAGGCTCAGGTGATTGGCGGCCGAAGTTGTAGATGCGAAGGCGAGAAGGCAAAGTACAGGACCCTGGGGGCGAACCCCTTGGTTTTATAGGGGCGACGGATGCGAGAAGGGCAACCGTCCTCCTAGATCTCTGTGCCTGCCACGATACTCCACCACGTCACATCACGGGATATGCACCCGCAATCCCTATCCTTTCCCACCAAAGTCGCGTCGGGCGTTCCGCCTTCCTGGGCAGATAGGACTCTTTCCCCACAGAGGGGATACGGGTCTCGAACCATTTCTCCGGCCCGCCCGGGCCTAGGAGTTCGAGGGCTGGCCTAATAATTTCGACGGCCGTCCCAACGAGGGATGGACCCGCAAGCGGACAGAACTCAGTCACACGAACCTCAATGAAGTCTCGATCCGCGATTGAGTCTCAACTGGGCTGACCCTGGACGAATCCCCACGAATAGGATACCAAGGTTCCCTTTAAACTATCTAGTTGTCAAAACACCAAATCTCATAGCCATACCCGCGAAGGGTCCAAAATACCGCCCGGGCGATTCTATCCAAATCACCCGGGGGCTACACCCATCGGGTGCGCTCGCGCGCACCCTCTGGCAAGTCAAATCACCCCCAGGCGATTCTATCTGAATCACCCGGGGGCTACTGTCGGGGACCTAATACTGGGGTACCCAATAAGGTGAAGCTAATAACCGTCAAACGTTGATGCTTTCAAACAGACAAGAACGCAACTGCACTTCTTGTCCATACGACCAGAGGTTGGCCGCGCCTTGCCCGGCCCCTAAGGGTTGGCTCCGTCTCACCTGACCCTCGAGGGTTGGCTCCGCCTCGCCCGACGACCAGGGACGGGCCTCGGCTCGCCTGACCCCTGAGGGTTGGCTCCGTCTCGCCCGACGTTTGAGGGCTGGCTCTGCCTCGCTGGACGGCTGAGGGCTGGCTCCGCCCCGCCTGACATCCCGAGACAGGCTCCGTCTCACCCGACGTCCTGGGTCTGGCTCCGCCTCGTCCGACAACTGCACCCTGCTCCTTCATAATGACGGACACAGGGTAAGACATGACAATCAAGTCAACCACAGAACCAAGGACCATGCCCTGCACGTCTGCAGGAAAGTACCGTCAGGATACGATGGGACGGGCGCTTTAAGCCCTTCCAGGCATGGCAGAGCCCGAACAGTGTTGTAGGCGCCGACTTTTGTCTTACAGTATTGTGGGTGCCGCCATCAGCCCTCGAACGTGGATCCTGACATAAGCATACGACAACCACTACAATCCAAGAGAGAACTCGCATCATCTACAGTTACAGACGTATAGTCACTTCCCCGTCTGCTCTCCGTAGGGTCTAAGCTCGGCACCCCGACATGCCGCACCATCCGCCGGGGTGGGATGGGACGTAATCACTTGCTGAAACGAAGCCAGGGCACGGCCATGCCAGGATCAGCGAACGTGTCTATCCCTGACATGGTCTACCATGTCAGCAGAATAGGTTCAAGGAAAAAGGAAGACCCGACGCATTCGAAGGACCGTCTCTACCTTTGGTTTTTTCCTCTTTCTCCCATCTGTAACCCCTGCTCCCCCTTCTCTATAAAAGGGAGGGCAGGACACTCGGCTAGGGGGACGGATCGATTCCACACACAACACATCACATAACACACAGCTAAGCTGCAACCGAGCTCTTGGCATCCTTTCGACCCTTCCATCAGAGACTTGGGACATGTCCCTCTCTCGACCGTTTGTACCCTCTACTACGAACTTTTTTCGGTGCTAATAACATGAGCAGCAGTAGACTGGACGTAGGGACATTCTGCCCGAACCAGTATAAACCTTGTGTCCTTTTGCACACCATCCGGGCATAACGCGCAACAAATATAAATTTACTAGTTGGTGTTTACTCGAAACACCGACACCGGTCAGCGCTACGCCATTCCTCTCGCCGCGCCATTATGCATGGCGCGACACAGGCGTTTCGCCGCGCCATGGAAATAGGCGCGGACAAAAGTGTTAGTTTTGGAAAAAAAATTATAACCATGTTAGATTTAAAAATAGTTTAAAAAGTATTAAAAATAAAAAAAAATCTGCAACAAAGTAGGCGGATACGTAATTACATATCCGGTGGTAAAAAGCTAGCTCTATCGCTCCCAGTCCCAGCAGTAAAACAGAGTACCACATCATGTCCGGTAAGCGAGAGCTTAATTATGGGTCGTGGTTGTGCGTGCCCTTCGCCGTGCCCGTCGTATGGATCATTCTCTGCCGGCCTGATCCAGTGTCCCTGTTGCTATTGGCTGTTGGCTGCTGACGCTTGCCCAGATCGTTCGGGCTATAGCTAACAGCGTGTCTAGTTTCATCTTAATTTAAAAAGCTGTGGACCGAATGCGATGTGCATGGGCATTAAATATAGATAAAAGATAAACTAATTGCACAGTTTGGTGGGAAATTACAGGGCAGCTAATTAGTCCATGTTTGCTATTTGCAAATAAAAAAAGCGAACACTGATGGGTTAGGGCTAAATTGTGGACCGCCTGCGATGCGGTGGCACGCCAGGGGCAGCTAGCTAGCTGCCTTGGGTTACTTTTGGGCCCGGGGGCGGGGCGGGCTCCAGTAACTTTTTCGCCCGATGCCGATGCCGGGCGAGCGACGGATGGATGGAGGCTGGCGGCCACGTCGCGGGCGCGGCACACAAAGGACGGCACCGAATCCTGTTGACTTCCCACACCAGACGGCCCCCGTCGCCCTCGCGCCCTTTATAAGCCTTCCACCCCACCCCCATTCGTACTCGATCTCCTGTCCTCCTCCTTTCTAGCTCGATCGAGCAGCTCAGTTTCACACCCCTGTAGCTGTAGCTGGAGCGCAACGCAACGACGCTCCCGCCGGCCTGTCCTGCTCGATCTGCGGCTAGCTACAGCTGATAAGCCCGTGTAGCAGCGAGACAAACCAGGCCTTTTTTTGCTCGCCCTTCCACACGGCCTCCGTCGTCGTCGTCGCCCCAAGCCTGCCTGC
This sequence comes from Miscanthus lutarioriparius, assembly GCA_904845875.1. Lineage (NCBI taxonomy): Eukaryota > Viridiplantae > Streptophyta > Magnoliopsida > Poales > Poaceae > Miscanthus > Miscanthus lutarioriparius. Next base: position 15,741,742 of record CAJGYO010000004.1, read on the forward strand.
AGCTAGCTTCTACCTGCCGGTTCGTTGTAGTTCTTGGAGCAAGCAGACCGGTCGATCCAGGCCATCGATGGGGCGCGCGCCGTGCTGCGAGAAGAGCGGGCTGAAGAAGGGGCCGTGGACGCCCGAGGAGGACGAGAAGCTCATCGCCTACATCAAGAAGCACGGCCAGGGCAACTGGCGCACCCTCCCCAAGAATGCCGGTGAGCGCCCTGACCGTGATCCCGACGGAACTCACAGCTCATCATACGCATAGATATATCCCATGCATATCCTCTCCTCACCCCCGATCGATCCATCGATCCTTCTCATGGCACGCAGGGCTGGCACGGTGCGGGAAGAGCTGTCGGCTGCGGTGGACTAACTACCTTAGGCCGGACATCAAGCGCGGCCGCTTCTCCTTCGAGGAGGAGGAGACCATCATCCAGCTCCACAGCATCCTCGGCAACAAGTAAGCACACACTGTTTCTTTTCTCCTCGCACCGAGAGCTAGTAGCTAGCTGGCCTAGCTACCCTGGCTTGGCTTGTGTGTAGCTTCGCTGTTTCTGCTCTACTACTCGTAGGAGTAGGAGTAGTAGCTAGCTAGGCGCAGTACGGTTTCTGATGCGTGATTGGCTACACTGATGGTGGTTAGGTGGTCAGCGATCGCGGCGCGGCTGCCCGGGCGGACGGACAACGAGATCAAGAACTACTGGAACACGCACATCCGCAAGCGCCTGCTGCGCATGGGCATCGACCCCGTCACCCACGCGCCGCGCCTCGACCTCCTCGACCTCTCCGCGCTCCTCAAGCCCGCCGCCGCCGCCTACTACCCCACGCAGGCCGACCTCGACACGCTCCGCGCCTTGGAGCCGCTCGCCAACTACCCGGACCTCCTCCGCCTCGCCTCCACCCTGCTCTCCTCCGGCCCGGCCGCGCCCGCGATCGGCGACCACCAGAACCAGCTCCTGCCGTGGATTCTGCAGGCGCAGATGGCGCAGCAGGCGGCCGTTGCCATGGCGCAACAGGTGGCGCCGCCGCCGCCGCAGGCCGAACACTTCATGCAGCAGCAGGGCGGAGCCACGTGCCAAATAATGCCGGACCTGGTCCACGCGAACTCGAACCCGACGGTGCAGCAGCAGCTCGCGGCCGCGCAACACCAGCCCCAGGACATGGCCGCGGCGGCTTGCCACAGCATGCAGCCGCCTTCGGGCTACGAGGTCGACAGCCTGGACGTCCCGGCGCTGATGCAGATGGTGCAGCAGCCCGACGCGTCGAACCTGCAGCAGTGGAGCAGCACGGTGACAAGCAGCAGCAACAACAACAACGTCGGCTCCGGCGTGTCCACACCGTCGTCCAGCCCGGTGGCGCGGTTGAATCACTCCACCACCTCCACCGCCACGACGTACGGCGGCGCGGGCGCGAGCGCGAGCACGAGCAACGACGCCGCCGCCGCCGCGCTGTTCTACATGCAGCTGTCTGAGCTCCTTGACGTGAGCGACTACATGTAACAACGACCAAAAAAATTCACGGGAGCACGGGCCCGAGATCCGTGGAAACTAGGTCCAACACTTCATCAGATCACGTACCGCAAGGGGCAAACGAAAATCTATCTCAGGACGGACGGACGGAGACGGACGCATTTTTGTACAGGATTGTTGTTGCACCTCCTTTATCCCAGTTGTTCGTTCATGATCGATCAGTGATTAATTACTGTTAGAAGCTTCCCATGAATTTCTACTACTGTAATTTTCGTGTTTTCAATTAGCTAGGCGCCTAGGCTAGACATGTGGTGCGTGTCAGTGTGGGGAACCACGGCGAAGGTGTCCTGGCATGATTGTCTCCAGCGAAGAAAATCAGGGTTGCTTTTCTTAGAATGCTACTGCCTTACTCACCCATGCTTCGTCTCCTTCTGATTTCCCCTTATGTGATTGGGGACTGTATGGCGGGAATATATAATAACAATAAGGACACCACCAGTAACTGTCATGGTCACATAACAATAAGGCTCATTCGCTTCGTTGAAAAAACAAGCCGAAACACTGTTCCAGCTAATTTGTTGGGAAAGAAAAACACGATTCCGGTTGAAAAAATAAGCTAAAAAAGACGGATTATAAGATAAGCGAACAGGGCCTACAATGATTCTTAAATGGTTGAGAAAAAAACAGTTCACTAGCTTGGTGTGGTGTGCATCGCAGCTTAATGATTGCTGTTGCCTGCCTGCTCCCTCTCTGATGAGCGGCATACAATTGCTTGATCAATTTGTTGATGAGATATATATATCATATACTACTAGTTTGTGTGTTGTTGTGGGCTGCTGTTGGGCTTTCAAACTCAAATAAATCTCTGTTGATGGCTATTACTTTTTAAGTTAGTAGACAACAAGTCTAATAACATATATATATATATGTCGTAGAGTATTGCAACTTGATTGATATTGCTTGCTTGGTCTATGCATGGTCACCAGAGGTAACGGATGACCCATGCATTGACAGTTTGACACGACTTACAAGCTTGCATGTGCCTTGTGCTCATACAGTACTCCGTACGTACTAATATACTCATGGACGGTATCGACACCAATGAGTATAAGGCCAATCTGCTGACACCAATGTGCATCGCCACAGTGCAACTGACCTTTGATCGATGCATTCATCGTCTCATGGACGGTATCGACACAGTAGCAGGTCAACGTCTGCATGCATGCACGTAATCGTGCACGTATAAACAAACTTATTAGCAGCGAATAAGTATTTTGCTCTTTAATTTGATAAAATCTACACGAAGAATGCAGCCGCGCGCCATGACCTCATCGATCTCTAACTCAAAAGTGTGGATATATATGTATGTGGGCTTTGAGACTTTGACTTTCTGCTAGAAGAAATATATCATGCTGACGCTGTTCAAGTCATCACAGACGTGCTTTGGTGCGTCTATAATAACGTGTCTGCAATAAGGGCTTATTATAGACGCGTGTGGACCCTGCCTAACTAGCGACCCTGATCGACGACTTACTACGTACCTTTGTTGGGAACACGCGTCTGTAAACTCATATCCCATACTCGCGTTTGTCTAGCGTAGGTAGGAATCGCCGGTAGATATGACTGTTTTTCACATAGTGCAAGTCCTACATGTTAGCCTTACAGGCAATGGCAGATGCTACTATGCTAGGGCCTAGGGGTAAAAAAAACTGCTTGTGTTATTACAGCTTCTGGCTATAAAAAGCCACAATCCACAATCCAAATTAAGATGAAATAGCGGGACCTAATATGAGTTTTTCAAAAACAATATGATGATTATATGGTAAATTGAGTCGTCAATCGTCATACTTTTTTTAGGAGCTAATAATTTGGCAGATGTTAGTATACACGTGTTACTGGTTAGTTGATGATGATTGATCTCATGATGACCTGACTTCTCATTGTCACGTGTTTCGTAAATTAGAATATTGTAGGTCAATTTGCATTGTTGGCAAAAGGTGTAGCAAGAAGACAAAGTGCGATAAAAGTGGTAATTGATGTAGCGGTGAGGTGGCTAGCTAGCTTTTGTTACATGCGAGGAAATAATAAAAAATGTGAAATGAGAGAAGTAAAAAGAGAGTGGATTGTGGCTTTTTATAGTTAATTTGTTACCTTGAGTGTATTACGCATAAGCTGTGTGTGAGCGCAAGAGAGTGGAAAATTAACATGTGCATGGCATTACTCCTACCCGTCGTTGGACCAAAGCGTACATGCGTATTCCCTCCGGTTCTCTAAAACAAGTCGTTTTAAGGTTGTTTTAAGTCAAATATTTTAAACTTTGACTACAAATAACTTCTTTTGGGTTGAGTTTAAAAATATGAAAGCGATGTAAGTAGATTCATCTCGAAATGTAGTTTCATAAAAGTATATATTGACTATATTTTATAAATATTTTATAACAAAAAGTTGCAGTCAAAGTCGTTTCTTAAAGATCGTGTCGATGTCCAAAACGACTTGCTTTAGAGAACCGGAGGAAGTACGCAGTTTATATACATATATACTAGTTTTTCGGGCGCGCCCATACGCGCGGTCCACTGGCCACACGTATTTTTTTTGAGAAAAAAAAGATAATCAAAGTTGGGCTGTATTTTGATTTGAGAAAAATCTGAGGATGTTTTCGCAAAAAACGGTGAGAGTGTCTAGGGAGCGCGAGTTGATTTTCGATAAAGTGGAGGTCTTTTTTGCAAACAAACCAGTGTCCATTCGGTCTGGACTGAGCATTGATTTGGAAATAATACGAGGCGTTTTTTGTAAAAATTTCTGAGAGGACGTCTGGAGCGCGGGTTGATTTCCGAAAACTTAAAGGGGTTTTTCGTAAAACGACCACGGCTCGCTCGATCTGGGCCGTCCGCGCGGCCGATCGAACGGCCGCGAAAAGCCGGCGACGTGGCCACCCTGAGGCCACGCCGTGGCCGCACCAAATCATATCTTTAGACTTGTGGACCGCTCGACGGGGACCGTCACGTCACTCACGTGTAGAAAAGGATCGAGCAGCAGGGCGGCCCGGGGCACGTACGGACGCACGGTGCACCCCGCGAGTGACACGCGCACGGTCTAGCAGAACAAATCAGTGTTCCTCTATGTCCGCACTCCTTCTATGGCTCCGGAGATACAATACGATGAAACCTTCCACGAGTGAGCAGGCCCGGCCCGTCCGTGAGCGCCGGCCCAACGTCAGGCTGCCCGGCCTAGAATGGAGGGCTTAGACATATTAGTATAAGACTAGCGTATGAGAGGAGGGGGGAGATCAGACTGGAATGTATCGTGTTCATTACTGTTCAAGTACTCCTATGTTAAGCACTTATATGCTACTTCCTGCAAATTATATTCAATACATCAAATTTCCAGTCGAGTATTCCAGATTCCGTTCTTCCTGAGCAAGCGATCCCCACTGCTGACAATTGGTATCAGATTTCGCCTTCCTCGATCCTGCTCCATCTCCCAGTTCGATCCGCACCACGGACGAGCTAGAACCTCACCAAATCCACCACAACCACTTCACCAGATTCCGTCGCACCTTGGGCGCCATGGATCCCCAACTCAAGGTCATCCTCAACGAGATCCAGAAGTCCAAGGAGGATTTCAATTGCCGATTCGACGCACACGACGAGCAGTGGATGGGTCGGTTCGCCAATCTCGACCGCGCCCGCGCCGACCACGCCGCCATCGTCGACAAGCACTTTGACGCCCTAGAGTCCACATGCCCGACCTCACCTTCGACATCGACAAGCGGGTCGCCGATCTGGAAGATCTCTCGCGGTGGTAAACTCCTCACCGATGGCTCCGACCGCATCACAGCTCTCGAGGTCACCACCACGGATCTCAGTACCTGGCGCCCGGAGATCGAGGCCCTCGTGGATGATCTGAAGCTCGAGGTGAAGAAGCTCTCCTAGGCTCCTGACCGCAAGGTGTTCGACGCCCAGCCGTAGTGGCCCAGCGTCGTCATTCCTTCCTCCTCAACGTCCGCCCGTGCTCTCGCCGGCGCACCCGTCGAATCACCCAGTGGGCACGTCACTGCATCGTCTCATCGGGACGTTGGGTTTGGGTCAGTCATGACCTGGACTAATGTCCCGGTCACGGGTAAGCCTCCAGATCCTCCTCCTCCTCTGCCTATTTCATCCGCTCTACATAGTCCTCTTCCCCTTCATTACCGTTCCCCACCTTCGCTCACAATTCCACCTCGTCCACCATTTCCATCCCCTCGGTTCCAAGCTCCTTCCCAAACAATCTTCCTCATCATACTATCGGTCGCCTTCCTAAACTTCCCTTCAACAAATTCAATGGTGAGAATCCCCGCCTCTGGCATTCCAATTGCAAGAAATACTTTCACATGAACATAGTTGATCCGTCTCTCTGGGTCAGCGTTGCTTCCATGTATTTGGAGGGCAATGCTGCTTGCTGGTATGAGTCCATCGACAACACACCAGCCATCGCTACATGGACAACCTTCTGTCAATCTCTCCATGATCGTTTTGATCGTGACCAACATGAAGCCTTCATCCGCCAGCTCTTCCAAATTAAACAAACCTCTACTGTCACCGATTATGTTGAGCGTTTCACCAAACTTGTTGATCAGCTCAAGGCCTATTCTGCTACCGTCGATCCACTCTTTTATACTACGTGCTTCGTTGATGGACTCTGACCTGAGCTGAAAGCAATTATTCTTGTTTCCAAACCCAAAAGCTTGGATGCTGCTATTTCTATGGCATTGGTGCAGGAGGAGGTGGCCATGGTGCCGACGTCTCTGCGTCGTCATCCCAGATTGATTGGACATCGTCCAACAAATTTATCCCCAAAGATGCGCTGCCATTGCCGCTTCCACCGTGGCCTGACAAGCAGCCAACCCCTACTACAGCAATACCAACCCCAGCTATGATGTATGTTGATGCTAAGTTGGCCACCGTCAAAACATATCGCCGCGCCATGGGTCTCTGTTACAAGTGTGGCACCAAGTAGAGCAAGGACCACAAGTGTAATCCTCAGGTCCAGCTCCATGTTGTGAAGGAATTGTGGGATCTCCTTCAAGATGAGGACTCCACAGCAGATACAGTTACCCCTGTCGATACTGAACCTTAGGTTTTCTTGGCTCTTTCTCAATGTGCTCTTACTGGTAGTTCTGCTCCTCACACCATTCAGTTTTTAGGCACAGTTCAGGGCCTTCTAGTGCATATCTTGCTCGATTCCGGCAGTTCAACCTCCTTCATCAGTGAGTTTGTGGCAGCTCAGCTTAGCCAGGTGTCTGCCAAGCGGTCTTCGTGCCAAGTTCGTATTGCTGCTGGTGGTACTCTCACAGGTGCAGTTATTCTGCTTGCTGTTCAGTGGTCTATCGGCCAAGTCTCTTTCACCTCTGACCTTCGGGTTCTTCCACTAATTGCATTTGTATGATTATTGGGATGGATTGGCTAGAATCCTTCAGTCCTATGCAAATCCACTGGCAACTTAAATGGATAGTCATACCTTATGAGGGCGACACTGTTCTATTGCAGGGCGAGTTCGTGGATGCTCCGAGCAAGTTGCTCTTACAAGTCTACAGTCTGGAGAGTACACCTGACACCTTCTCATCCGCCGGTATTCCTACTGCTATACAGTCCCTCCTGGATGAGTTCACTGACTTGTTTCAAGCTCCAGACTCCTTACCGCCTTCTCACCCCTGCAACCATTCAATTCCCCTCATTCCTGGTTCCCGACCCTTCTACATCCATCTTTATTGTTATCCTCCAGCACTTAAGGATGAGATTGAACGCCAAGTCCATGAGATGCTGTCACAAGGGCTTATTCAACCCAGTAGCAGCATGTTTTCTTCACCAGTCCTCTTAGTGAAGAAGAAAGATCTCTCATATCGGTTCAGCGTTGATTTCCGAAAGTTGAACTCTATGACTGTTAAGTCCAAGTATCCAGTTCCTGACATTGATCAGCTCCTGGACGAATTGATTCATGCCAGTTGGTTCACCAAGCTTGATCTGAGAGCCGAATTCCACCAGATTTTGCTGCAGCCTGGAGACGAACACAAGACAGCATTCCAGACCCACTTGGGGCACTATGAGTTCCGTGTTATGGCCTTTGGATTGACCGGGGCACCAGGTACTTTTCAAGGGGCGATGAATTGCACACTGGCTCCTGGGTTGTGCAAATTTGTCCTCGTCTTTTTCGATGACATCTTAATTTACAGCCACACTTTGGCCGAGCACATCGATCATCTTTCCCAGGTGCTATCATGGCTTCGCCAGGATTCATGGAAACTGAAATTATCCAAGTGCTCTTTTGCTCAACGATCAGTCGCCTACCTTGGGCATGTGCTCAGCTCCGATGGCGTCGCTACAGACCCTTCCAAAGTGTAGGCTATCAGAGACTGGTCAAGACCTACAACAGTTCGCGCCCTTTGCGGATTCTTGGGCCTTGCGGGTTACTACCACAAATTCGTCCGACATTTTGGCATCATTGCACAACCCTTGACTGAGCTTCTCAAGAAGGATGCACCCTTCGTTTGGACATCTTCACAGCAGGAGGCTTTTACTGCTCTTCAGTCCGCCTTGAGCACTGCTCCAGTCCTGATGCTTCCTAACTTTCAGCGGCCTTTTCACATTGATACAGACGCCAGTGGGGTTGGTATTGGCGCCGTGCTTCACCAGGATGGGCATCCCATTGCCTTCATCAGTAAGACCTTATGCCCTCATAATCGTGGGTTGTCCGCTTATGAGAAGGAGTACCTGGCAATCCTCCTAGCGGTTGAGCACTGGCATCACTATCTCATCCAAGGTGAATTCTTCATCCACACTGACCACCGAAGTCTCATCCATCTCAATGAGCAGCGTCTTCATACGGTCTGGCAACAGAAAGTTTTTACCAAATTGCTTGGCTTGAGTTATAAGATTGTGTATAAGAGGGGTTCGGATAACAGCGTCGCTGATGCATTATCGCGCCGAGATACTAAGGATGTCTACATGGCAGTTTCTTCTTCTTCACCACAATGGTTGTCCGACGTGGCCAGCTCTTATTCTGACAGTCCACTGGCTCAGCAGATTTTGTCTTAGCTGGCAGTTAATCCGGCTGCATTACCACATTATTCGCTAAACAATGGAGTTATCCGTTACAAAGGTCGTATGTGGCTGGGCCACAGTGAGCAACTCTAGACTCAAGTGCTAGAAGCTCTGCATTCTAGCCCAATCGGCGGTCACTCCGGCATACCAGTTACTTATTAGAAGTTGCGACAGCTCTTCTTTTGGCCTGGCATGCATGCAGCCACAACACATTTTATCAGAGCTTGTTATATCTATCAACGCGCCAAGCCTGACCGTTCTCGTTCTCCAGGATTACTTCAACCCCTCCCAATTCCTTCACCACCTGGGACGTCATCAGCATGGATTTCATAGGACTTCCACCATCCGGCTCAGCCAATGCACTCTTGGTGGTGGTCGACAAGCTATCAAAGTTTGCTCATTTTATTCCTTTGCGCCATCCATTTATAGCAGCTATGGTGGCTCGCCTCTTCATGGATCACATCTATCGGCTTCATGGAATGCCGTTAGCCATCATATTGGATCGTGACCGCATTTTTACCAGTGCCTTTTGGAAGACTCTTTTCAGCATTGCGGGCACAACCTTGCGTATGAGTTCCGCTTATCACCCATAGACGGACGGCTAGATGGAGCGTGTTAATCAGTGTCTTGAAACATACCTCCGCTGTTTCACCCACGCCTGTCCTTCCAGGTGGACTCAATGGATCCCCCTCGCTAAGTTCTGGTACAATTCTTCTCACCATTCCTCATTGGGTCGATCTCCATTCGAAGTATTGTATGGCTTTCCTCCACGACATTTTGTCCTTCGCCCTCCTACTGCCACACCTGTTGCTGATCTCAATTCTTGGCTCGATGACCGGGCTCTGATGACTTCAGTGATTCAGCAACACCTTAGCCGGGCTCAGACCCGCATGAAGCGCCAGGCCGATAAGCACCGTTCTGAACGTTCTTTTGCTATTGGTGATTGGGTCTTCTTGAAGGTTCAGCCTTATGTGCAGTCTTCACTTGCACGTCATGCTAATCAGAAGCTTGCCTTTTGGTTCTTTGGCCCGTACCAGATACTGGAGCGTATTGGTGCAGCAGCTTATAAGCTGGCTCTTCCTTCTTCCTCATCCATCCATCCCATCTTCCATGTATCACAGCTCAAGGTTTCTCATGGTAAGCTGCTGGTGTCTAATGCTCTTCCAGATGATCTTGCCCAGTTTTAGGTGCCTCAGCGGATATTGGATCGCCGCTGGACTCTAGGTGATTCACCTGTGGAGTGTGACAGAACCGTCAATTTATACAAGATCAAGTATGGCTGTCCCCGCTAACACATTGACACGCACATACTTTCACTTATACAAACCCAGTAGTCCGCCGAGTATCACGAAGGACCTCGGTAAATCAACATCACAACCAAGATCGCGTGATTAAGCAAATACACATCACATACGCAGAGTTGCAGCGAAAATAATATTACAATTTAGTTCACAAATAATAGTACAAGTTTGGGTTTTAAAACCGATTAAAGAAAACAACATAGCTTTCAAATGATTACATTAATATAAGTACCAAATACATTGCTAGCATAAGTGACATCCTCTAATAAAAGCATATAGGTGAGAAGTAAATATAGAGTCACCGAGCCCACCGGCGGTTAGCCACCATCTTCCGTAGGCCAAGAACTTCACCAGCAACATGGTGGGATAAACCCTGAGTACTCGAATGTACTCAGCTAGACTTACCCGTCGAAAACCAAAACAAATGACACCAAGGATTATGCAAGGCTTTCTTTAGTGGGCTAGCTGACTCATTTGCGAAAAGCATAAGCTATCATGAAGAAACTATTTTAAGTACTTTGCCTCATCTTTATTATGACCTATCCATCTAGGTAAGCACCTATACTATAGCAATCACTTGATTAACCAACAACATCTAGTTACCAACTTAGATTTAGCATATCCCATACCATCCAGATAACCATCATTGTTTCATAATAATTACTACGATGCCGTAGCTCGTGTCAAGTGCTCACTATCCAGGAGCGATGGTGATTCGAATCGATTCCTAACCAGCTGGTGATTTACTCCTCACACAAACCACGCTTCCCCCGTCAGGGTCGCTTAGATCACCAATGACACTTTTCAAGTAGTCGCGGGATAACAGTCATGGACCGCACTACCCAGGGACCGCCCGACTGCCAGGACGCACCTTGGGCTCACTCTTCGCGTCCCCGTCATACCCTCTTCAGCACCAGTCTACCAATCCAAGTTTATCCCAGCTCGAAATAGTGTCACTAGCTTTGCGGTCAAAAGGTACTTTATTCGGCCAGCTAAATGTGAGGCATGCGTTCAACATGACAAGAGGGACGAGCAACGATCGGTCCTTAATCGACATAGATGGAAACTAACAGCACCCCAGAACCCTGTCTGGTTGCCTCCAACTTTTTCCGTCCGGTCTCCAATTATCCATCACACATGGTTAATTCCAGGATATCATTCTTTCTATAGCTAAATTCTTCCAGTAACCACCTATAATGTAGGTGACCGGATATCACCGACCGCTACCGGTCTAAGCAAGGCTAAGCAGTTATTCGATCCTGACCTAACAGGGTAAAAGGTAACAAGGTAGGCAATGATAGTAATAAATGCATCAACGGTTTCAATCAACTCCTACAACTTAATGCAACAATATATAAACTCATATATATAGAAAGAATTACTTTTATAAATTAGGAGACTTAGAATGCTCCGGGGCTTGCCTGGAATCCAACACTAGGTTAGTGTTTGTTAGACGACACTCGCATAGTGAGCATGCAAGATGCAAGTGCATGAATATGAAGAATGATAATACAAGATACATCACATAAGCATTCAAGATAAACACAAGATTATGCAAGACATAGACACCAATAGCTATTCAACTAACATCACACAACTAACTATAGAGAGCAAGTACATCAAGCATGACACAAGTTTAACAAGGTCACAAGTATCATAACTTGACCATCAACAAGGGCATAAGCCACACTTAGCAACACATGGAGTAAACAACCACAACTAGCATATGTCTATTTCTAGACTGGAAACAACAGCTTCATGTTTGGATCATAACTAGAGTTATACAAATCCAAAAGCCATGAAACAAGATATTCAGGAAAGCATATGAAATTCTCTACATTTCATATATAACCATCACAGCATGATTCACAAGTTAAGTGGGTCGAAATTATATATTTACAGAAACTGGTCTAAACAAGACATAGAGCAATCAATTCTGTAACCCAACTTTAAATAGCTGTAACTCTTAAACTACTTGGCCAAATAACACCAAATTTTAACAGAAGCTAGATACATGAATTATCTACAACTTTTGTATAAACAAGTTTCACAACAAAGCACATTATCATAAAGAACTTTGCTAAGTTCCTAGATCTGTCCATAAACCACATCGGCAAGAAAATAATTATTAACCTATGTTGCAAACACATAATTGGGCAAAACCAACCTTACCAACATTTGACACATGACTAAAGAACACCAGAAAGCATGGTGCTCACCTCTAAATAAATTTTCTTAAAGCATTTCTTAATTTATTTAGACATCAAGGTGTATTTATGAACATATACCAAAAATGCACAATAAATTCTACAAAAATTACAGTAGCTCACATATCCTCTCAATAGTCTACTATACAAATTTCATACTATTTTCATAAGTATAGCTGCATCTATGAAAAAGAGAATTTGCTATTGCAAGAAATCATGTGAGAGCGAGATAAACCAATAACTCACTCATACTTCTTCCAATACTCATGAAATTTTTACCACAAATCAACTATCACATGAGTAGCAAACCACAAAAATTTCACTTCATTTGGAGCCCTATATCTGCCGTTATGGAAAATAACAAATTCAACTAGCATTATAACCTTACTACACAAATCTATTTTTGCACCTAAAACTTTAAACTAAAACATGCCATATTATAGATCTACTGCATAAATAATTTCATAAGGATTCCAAAAATTCCTCATTTACTATTTTACGATTTTTCTACTAATTACTATGAATTTTCAAAGCTGATCATTCAAATCTGTAAAAACCAGAGAAAAGGAATTGAAATCTTGCATCGGGGTCCCTGTAGAAAATACAAATTAAACAACATCGAATAGGTCCTTCTTATCACTATTCTTCTGAGTCAAGGACTTTGCAGATCGATCCTTCTCTTTTCTTCAATTCAAGCGTGAGGTCCTTTCTCTCGGTTCACAGCAGAGGAGATGGCCGGCTTGCGGCTCCGGCGGCCATGGTCGTCGTCGGTGTCGGTGAAGCTACGGGGGAGCACCCACGGGCCTGCGCACACGCGTGGGGCTGCACAATTCGGCCAGAGGCGTGCTGGGTTGGCCTGGCCACGCACGGCCGTCGGTAGCGACCAGCAGCCAGCGACGGTGGCCAAGGCGCGGTTAGGTACGGCAGCCCGGAGGCGCGGCACAGACAATAGATCATGGAGCGACTGCGGTGGGGGCGAATGGGAACTACAAGGGCACTCGACGGAGGGGGAACGGCAGTGGCAAAGGATCTCCCTCGGCGGCCATGGCGGAGCTCGGCGCCCGCGTGCAGGCGTAGAGCGGCTGGGTGAAGTGGGGAGCGGCAGCACGAGAGAGGGAGGCGAGGGCAGCTTCTGGCGCTCGGTTATGGAGGAGCAGGGCGCGAGGCGGCGACGTGGCACTGAGGTAGGACGCGCGTCGGCCATGGTGGGGCGCGCTCCGGTGCATGGCGGCCACGCAGGCAAACTGTCGAGCACGTGGCGAGCGTCGGAGTGGACATGGTGGGGAGTCGATTTGGGCCGTCTCCGGGCTGAATCAGATAGTGGGCCAAAAATGAAGTTTGCTCTCAACTCTGATTACTTTCCAACTTTGATTAAGGTTGTATGGTCATTAGAGCTCTTCATCAGCAGGTAATTGAGCCACAAACTGCTAGTGTCAGCGTGTTGACAGCGACAAGCAAACATTCAAATTGATGGTGAAAACGAGGTCAAACTGGTGCCATCTTTTTCCATGCTCTTCTCCATGAACTTAGCCCCAACTTTTATTTTGGGGTCAAGTCAACTTGCTTAACGAAATTTGGAGAACGCGGGATGCCAATCGTCGTTGCTTAGTGAAACTCTAGACTTGAGAGTATTTCTAAGTCTGAAAACAGCCGCTGATTCAATCTTCGAACCTCTGTTTGACTTATTTTCAAGATGATCTGACTCTTGGTACAAAAACAAATTTTGTTCTACTCCACTCAAACTTCAACTTTGATTTAAGGTGCAACTCCATGCAAGTACTGTAAGCCACAGTTCAAACCAAGTCAAAGTAGCATCACGGTAAAGCTTAAATTATCCTTTTTGATCTATTGAAGCATTTTCTTGACTTCCGCTCAATAAAACCCTTCATGACTTTCGTTGTAGAGTGTAAGTAGAGTTGTTTGAGCTAGGTTGAAAGGTTTGGTTGATGACCTATAATTCCATTCACTTAATAAAGCAATCCAAGAGAGGTTATAACTTATCATTTCATGTGACTTCTCGATTCCAAACTCCATGAAACTTTTCCAATCATCCATGTGGGTGGAAATTGATGTGAGGCACATGAAAGAAGCACCTTCATCATTACTTAGGTATATATTTGAAAAGGGCCAATATGCAAGCAAAGGTGTGTTGCCCAAGTTTAAGTTGGAGCTCACTCTTGTAGATTTGATCTTAACACCTTCATCACCACTTATCATGCCATGTTTGAGTTCAAACCCATTGCTTAACTGATGACAAACACCTGGGGTGTTACATGGAGGAGGTCCTTGTGCAGTGGTCCCAAATGCCATCGTCATTGGCTACCTAGGAGACACTGTAGCACTTGAAGCAGCGTTTCCCAAGAGCTCCGGCCTGGGGTCATGCCGGTTCCAAAGGAGGTGGGATTGTCAGCACTTCTTCTATGGCTCCAGAGATACAATATGATGAACCTTCCACGAGTGAGCAGGCCCGACCCGTCCGCGAGCGCCAGCCCAACGTCAGGCTGTCCGGCCCAGAATGGAGGGCTTAGACTTATTAGTATAAGACTAGCGTATGAGAGGAGGGGGAGATCAGACTGGAATGTATCGTGTTCATTACTGTTCAAGTACTCCTATGTTAATCACTTATATGCTACTTCCTGCAAATTATATTCAGTACATCAAATTTCCAGTCGTGTATTCCAGATTCCGTTCTTCTTCCTGAGCAAGCGATCCCCACTGCTAACACTCTATGAGATAGTACATACTACTGTCTGTATCTGTCGATTGTCATTTGTCGAACCAAAAACTAGCTATGGACGCGGCCGTTTCGGCGCCGGCGATGTCCGTGTGCGCGCGCATCGGTGCACACAGGGGTCGTCGCCGTCGCCGTCGCCGTCGCGGTCTGTACTGGACGTACCAGGGGCCCGCGCTCGCGAGCGTCGCGGTCGTGATCGATCGCGAGATATGCTCCATACATCCCCGCGCGCGCGCGGCTCCGTGTTCTCGGTGGTGGCTTTCGTCGCGTGGCGGGTTCGCGGCCACCGCCCGGCCCGCCTCGGCGGGGACGCGTGGGCTGCCACCTCCGCGCGCGGCAGCGGGCGTCGCTGTCGCCTCGCCCCGGCCCCAATCATATACCCGGTGGACTTCACCCCCGCTGTTCGACACGGATGGACGACGTACTACGGGCGCCGGGACGCCTCATCACACCATCTCAACGATCGCTTGGTTCTTCGCCGCCCGCGGCGTCGCAGTTCGATCTGTGGGCGTTACTTCGCCAGGCAAATGTACTGGCGTACTGGGTGCTAAGCTAGTTACAGGTGTTCGAATCGTCCAGGTGGTAGTGGTACTAGATATACGGAATCACTACGTACTACTGCTCTTCTTCACCTTCCCCACCGGCTGATGGCGACGCCGGCGATCACGATCAGCCGGGCAAGGTGTGCGACGTTCATCCAATCGTGTAAAAGTATGTGACACACCTTTTTTTTGGCATGGAAACCAAGGCGGTACATATATCATATATGCGACACGTACTCGCTGAGGCCGATCGGTCTTGATAGCGTACGTACAGTGATCGAAAAGAGATACTACTCTGTCTATGATGTATAGGACGGCCACTACTCTGTCTATGACTATGATATATGGGACGGCCGGCCGTAGACATAAGACATGCATGCAAGAACACAGCAAAATCGCATTTATACCCATGCACCCTACCGATACATGCATCACGCTACTGTAAGCATGACGGCGAGCACGACGCCGCGCTGCGCCACGTACGCTGCTCCACGCTGTGTGTACGTATCCAGACTGTTTTTTACACCTTGTTTAGTTGGTGCCCAAAGACTAAAGGCAACGTTGAGCATGGACCTTTAGTCGGTTGGAGACACCAACCGGGACTAAATCTCTCTGTGGGACTAAAGTTTTTATTTGGATGAAAATAATTTTCTACTAATATGACTATGATATATGTTGACTAATCAGTAGACATAAGACATGCATGCAAGAACACAGCAAAATCGCATTTATACCCATGCACCCTACCGATACATGCATCACGCTAGCATTTAGTATTTTGTTTGCATTTGGTAATAATTGTCCAATCGTTGAGTAATTAAGTTTGATGTGATGGGAATCTTCTTTTTATAGTGCCAAAGTTTGGATTTTGGGTAACTAGACAAGGCCTTAGGGGTGTTTAGTTCACCCCAAATTCCAAAATTTTTTTTTTATAAAAAGAAGTTTAGATTTTCACATCAAACTCATGCATATAGGCCTTGGAAAGTGTTAAATGTTGACGAAATTAATTAAAAAACTAATGAAAAGAAGATAATTTTGTCTTGTTTTTTACGTGGCATCTTAAATGAACGTTTTGAGTCTAATTATTCAACGATCGGACAATTATTACCAAATAAAAATAAAAATGCTACTGTAGCTACAATGTTGCCGCAGTGTATTCGGCGGCCGAACTAAACGTGGCCTTAGTTTGACTGCATACGCTGCTGCGCTCCGCCAGCTTTTCGCGACGAAACCCTGCCGCAGAAACGCGCAGGCTCTGATCGGGGGGCAGGCCACGGCCAGGACCACGGCACGCCCAGGCGCAGGCAGAGCGCTATCCAGCGAGCGAGGTGGCGCGGTCCCTGTCCCGATCCGCGACACGTTCGAGACCCGCCCGCGACCCTCAGCCTGCTGTCAGGGCTAGCACCAGCTGCCACGCTGCGCGGTTTGACCTGCCGCCAGCGGGCCGGCGGGAGCAGAGGACAGACTGCGGAGAGCAGGGGCGCAGAGCAGGGGCAGCAGCTAGCTAGCACTCGGGTTCGACGATGATGGCGGGCGGCGCGGGGCGGGCATGCACGTACATACTCCACGCGTGGGCGTCGCTCTCCGTCGACGGAAATACCACGGTTCCGTCGGGTCTCGGTGGAACTCCGGGTTTGTGCGACCGAGTAATGTAGTGCATGCCGCCCTAGCCCCCAGGCGGTGGCGTTTTTGACCTGTGATGTGAGTCTGTGATCCATCCGCGCGACGCCCGTTTCCAACTTTCCATGGCTCCGCCGACCAAGAAAACGGCCGCAGGATGCGTGTGACTCGTCCGGTCGTCGTCCCCCGTCTCACCCGGAGCAAAGCAAGCCACGCGGCCTCCCGGCTCCCGGGCACCCGAATCCCGAGCCGAGAGCCGGGACCAGGGCGGCGGGGCCACAGCCCCCAAAAGTTCTGTTTTGTCTGGCAATCGATCGCGGCATCGCGTTCAAATATCCTCCTTGCAGTCGCTTTTGTAACCGACCTAGTAGTCGACATGCACGTAGGAGGCGGCTGCTAGGCGTGATGATGCATTTCACGCACGAAGTTCACGCGAGGGCTTGAAGCGGTGGAATCATTGACCGACGACGCGGCCACGTCTACACATAGTTGGATGATGCTTCACTAATTAACAACTTTGGTATAAGGGAACATATGAGTCTGTATAGAGTTCATCCTATAAAAGGAGTATATAGCTGTTCCCTCGAACGAAGCCTGTTGGTTCACAGTAATATATGGTCCAGTGTGTGTCATGTTGAAATAAAAGGGAACGCAGATCATTTAATTCTGAAATTATTCTATCCATGGCGGCCGAAAAGACAGCTGCTAGCCATACATGTCCATGGCGATAATAATACCGTGGCACGTGCGCACGCGAAGAATTGAACGTTAGTGTAGTACAGAAAACACCTTTTCGGACACATCTGAAAACTCTCTCTGAAGATCGATGACGATAACGACGAGAAACAAAGTACTCACGATATAGCAATCGCGCCAAACTTTGCGCTATGGAGTGTTGCCAAACCTACGTACGTGGCCACTATATATGCCACTACATACACGCAGCGCGTTTATTCTCTCGTCTCATCTGCATCCCTGCACGAGGAGGTGTCTCCATGGCTACGCCTTTTGTCAGATGTTATCTCTTGGGGCTTGTTTAGATGCAAAAAATTTTGCAAAATGAGTACTGTAGCTTTTTCGTTGTTATTTGGTAAATAGTGTCCAATCATAATCTAATTAGGCTTAAAAGATTCGTTTCGTGGATTTCGTCTAAACTGTGTAATTAATTTTATTTTTTATTTATATTTAATGCTTCATGCATGCGTCCAAAGATTCGATGTAACGAGAAATGTGAAAAATTTTGCAAAATTTTTTGCAAACTAAACTGGACCTTGGTATTCTTGGAGCGAGCTAGTTTTCTACTGCACGAAGAGAGTGGGAAAAGGCGGTGATACGACGGCTTGCCTTTTTTTAAAAAAAAATGAACGAATGGTGGTGTGGTTTTGTAGCTCATGGTGCAGTGCGAACAGGTTTCCTTTCCGTCATGCCTTTTGATTTTGACCCGTCTTTTCTTACCGCTCCAAAAAAGAGAAATGGATTGTCGCATATATATAGTAGTAGAGTGTAGAGACTTTTTTAGATAAAAGTAGTGTGCAGAGACTGAGGCTTCATTCGTTTCGCTGAAAAAACAAACCGAAACACTATTCCAGCTGATTTAGTCTGAGAAAAAAATACGGTTCTGATTAAAAAACAAACTGAAAAGTACGGATAGAGAAACGAGGCATAAATAACATACTATTAAAATAATGCATGAGTAGGACGACTAGCAGTTTATTGTATTCCATATTCCTAATCTCCTATCAATGGCTACATCTCTGGATACAGAGAGGTTGGGTACGGTGTTCATTTCCCATCACTGAAAATAATAGTAATGTAATCATAGCACTACTATGTGTGGTTACAGTTACATGATTGAGGAACGAAGAAGATTAGTCAGCAAATGTTCCTTTTGATTTTAATCTGTTTTATTAACAGTGTGGATAACTGAAAATTTCTGTTAACAGACCATCGTCCAAAGCTAGTTCAAGGAAGCCAGCACGCACTGGAACCCTCCAATTGAACAACACAGTTACTCAAGCATTCCAAACACCAGGAGGGAAAAAGAAAATTGCTGTTTCACACGTGGGGCTCTGGTTTTGTGGCTGTAAGAAGCCGGGTAGGCACTACTCAAATTTTCAACCAAAACGAAAGTCAACTTTTCACTCAAAATTCGGAAGTTTGCGGTACGAATTTCACACTTGCAACCCGATATAGTATGGACCTGATTAGCATAGCTCACAACAGTTTCATGAGCTGTTTTTTTTTTTGCCAAACACTTATTTTCAAAACAGCTTCATGGTTGAAACTATTTTTCTTCTCCTCTCACAAAGATATGAGTTGGGAGGAAACTGAAAAAAAATAGCTTATCCTAGCTTTATCTCCCATATTATAATCATTCTATTCATTGTTCCACCATGTGAAGCTGTTTTGCCACACACTTATTCCAAAACAACTCAGCTTAAAAAAAATTGCTCATGAAGCTATTTTGCAAAAAAAAAAACAGTTTATATGGTGAAACTAAGCTGTACCAAATGGGGCCTATAATTCAGACTTCCAGCTCAGAGCTTTCACACTATTGCATCTCATTTTCATCTTAAAGTAGTATGTAGAAAAAGTCTACTCGGTTCAATTTTAAATACCTTTTCATCTCACCATGCCACCATGCATGGTCAGTGTATATATGTCTGCCAGTGCTTGTCCTACCGGTGCTCTCATTACTCCATCCGTTCAGAAAATTGTAATTATAGATCTAAGACAAATGATTCAAGTTTGAATAAATTTATAGAAAATAGTATTAATAATTATGCCTATAAATAGGTACACTATAAGAATATATTTTATAATTAATCTAATAATATTTATTTGGTATTATAAATATTATTACTATTTTTTATAGATTTAATTAAATTGAGTCTGACTTCCTGACAGGTGAGAATTACATTCCTTTTTAGGATAAGAGGGAGTATGGGTCTACCTAGACATGTCTGGTTTTTTTTTATATAAGTATGTTTGGAACTCAGAAAAAGTTATGGGCTATACCTAAATGGAGAAACTGCTAGCCCATGACATGATACGACGTCCAACCCGACCACATTTACTAAGTAGAGAACGTGGGCTGCTTGTTTCCCCAATGGAGAGCCCAAACATGAGAGTTCCTCGGCCTTGTTTCTCTTGGGTCGGCCTTTTTCTATTATCAACGCTAACAAAACAAAGAGAATATCTAAGGGCAGAATTGGTTTAAGGACTAGGGGAGCCTCCCTCACATCTAGCAGCCAGGATAAGCAGGGCCAAGCTAAACACATGCAGCACCATATTGTTTTGTTGGCTGAATCAGAGCATACTAGATGGATCATGCACTTGTTTGGTCAGTTGCATTAGAACCGAGAATTGAGAGAAACAAGTGCAGATGTTTGGTTTGCTATATACAATAGCTAGGTTGAGTGAGACTACCATATCAATTTTGGGAATACCAATTATCATAGAATGGATAAAAATATCACAACCAAGATGACCACAGAAAGGTTACAAACCAAAACTAAGACAACAACAAAATGAACAATGATAATGACATCTTTGCACTTATTGTAAACAATATCAAAAGTAAAGGGGTTCAATATTACAATAAAGATGTTCAAAGAAGCATATATATCGACTAAAATTACGGTGATAAAAAACTGAATGTTTTTTCCTTTTATTTGATGTCCTTGTATACAAAAGAGTCACCCTTTGTGTTTGCTGCTTGCACCCCACACTAGTTGTGAGTTGTGACAAACTACAAACTCCCACCATTTGTCTTTCAACCTTAGTAATAGGTGGTACCGTAGTGCTCAGAAATAACAATACATTATAGATAATAGACAATGCTCGGAAATAAAAAGTCAACACAATGGACAATGCTTCAATTCAGCAAGAATAGGAAAAAGGAGGTCATAAATGTAACAGTGATCATCACTGCGTATGTCATAGTGACTCAGTTCAATAACTAGAGAAAAGGAGATCATGAACGTTATTATTGCACTCATCGATCACTGCATATGCCAAAGTGATTTAGTTCTGTTAGAATACGGAAAGAAGGTAAATGTAATCACTGCATATGCCAATTGCCCAATTAAAAATCAGTAAAATATGTAGATGACAGAAATATCACAAGGAATTAAAATTGTACTAATCATTGCATGGTAGGAACCACAACAACACAAAGAAGCTCATATGCACATGTAAAAAAAAAGGCAGCATCAGCCACATGAAGGACCACGTTAATATCCAAGGTTGTTAAACACTTATGGATTTTGAATTTCAAAACTTGTCAAAAATAATGTACTCTAAACGATTTTAAAATAAAAAACTACAAAGTTGTAAATCTCATTGGGTTCTACAATTCTAATATAAAATTAATCTTCATTTGACTTCATATGCAAAATTTATATTTTTTTAATAACTATTAAGGGTTTTGAATTATGGATTCTTTAGTGCTTCAACATGAATTAAAGATCATAACAGTCAAATAGTTGTATTTTGCCTCCCCTAAGTTTTTTCAATGTTACAATTATATACTCTTTCAGTTCCAAATTCTAAGATATTTAGTATATGTATGTATAGCAAAAACTAGATATATCTAAAAAAACCAAAACATCTTAATATTTTTTAAGTAAAATATCTTAATCTTGTCATTCACTCATTTTGAAGAAAAGAATATTTCTTAATTGACATCGTCACCTAGGTAAGTCCCAGTTCTAAAAAGAAAATGGCACATGGCAATTCCAACTTCGCCGCACCAGTAAGTCGGCGTGCAAGGGACCGAGGCGTAGCTCGGTTGGTGAGCGTCTCGGGTGCGGAGGCCACAGGTCGTGTGTTCGAGCCTAGCTTGGAATGTGATTTTCCACCGGGGTTTCCCCTAAAATAAATATCAGCAGCCTCTCTAGAGCCACAATGAGATTGCGACGTACCTGTCGTCTACAAAGCCATGGAATGGTCTCGGTGATTTTAAGAAGGACGCGGTTGGTACCTGTGTGTATAGTTATAGGTATAGCAGTGCACAAGTGGTGGTGTGTGTGATGGTGTGCGTGCGTAGCGTGGGTGTGTGTATCTGTGTATGTGTACTCAGATGAGAGGTTAAAAAAAATAGTCGGCGTGCCCAGACCGGGTCGTGTCGGCGCGGAGTCCCTTTCCGACGCAAGTTGCCTGCGCCTGACGAACCCAACCCAGAGTCGCGTCGCGCGCGCGCGCCCGAGATGGTTCCGGCCTCCGGGCAATCGGGAATAAACCCTCGTGGATGCGGGATGCCCTCTCCTCCAAGAAAGAAATTCGAAAAGAAAACTCCCGAACAAAAAAAGCACACGCGATTTCGCAAAAAAGGGGAAACAGGGGATCTCCGCCTCGGCCGCCGACCGGGGAAGAGAGGAGCGTGCGACGGCACGCAGACGCATCTCGTCTCCCGCCGCCTCTACCTGTCTTCGCCATCGCCACCACCCCAAGGCTCGGTACGATTCGGCTGCGTGCCCGCGCGTCGGCACTGCACCGCGGCGCGCAGGCGAACCGTGCTGGGGTTTTGGTGGGGAGTAGGGGAGGGGCGTCCTATGCTCTGCGGCGGCTTGATCCTGTGAAGGCGGTGGCGGCAGCAGGCTTTCCCGATGCAACGGCTACTGGGGGTCGGCGAGAGGTGCCGCTCGATTTCTCCTTGTTCTTCCTTGCGTGCCCTGGTTCTCCTGCCCTGTCTCGGTTGCCGGAGGGGGAAAGGTGAATCGCCTGCGGTTTCGGATTTTGTTAGGAACGGCTGCGTATTCACTTAATTTTGATTACCATGTAGCCCGTGTTTGGCGTGCAACCTTCTTGACTCGTTATATTGCTCTGGCAACCTGAACTTTAGTAGCTGTATTGCTACATTTTCATTTGAGCATATACTAGTAGAGTTGGGTTCGCGTGCAGCCCACTTTACCTAATTCTTTGACCATGTCACTTATTTTGAGATTGTTGTGATCAATTGGTTCTTCTAATTTAGTTTTAGCTAGTCAATCCGTGCATGTATTGTGTAGATAGAGCTTTCTGTTGGTCAGGATAATCAGTTTGGGATTTGATGAGTACATTTTTGAAATGTACAAGAAAACATTCATATGCATGTCAATAAACGGCAAGTATTCTGGGTGTGGTAGCAGTATGGTCAGGCCAACAATAATCATGTTCTAGTCACATTTGTCGTTGTTCACATATTTTTTGTACATAGTTTCACCTCGTAAAATTAGCTATATAGCAAATGCCAGTGAAAGCTTGAAGACTTGCGAATTGTTGACATTTTCTGTGCCCATGTTTGAGCAGGCTATTGGCAATTGGAACAAATAGGCGGGCAGCCACTTATTCCCATCCGAGGCACAAAAGTGGGTACTACACAGCAGTGAGGGACAATGGCTTGTCAACAAGGCGTAAGATTCCAGCCATCTTCTCAAGAATGTTCTCACATTACAAAGTCGTTATCAGAAAGAACAGAGCTGAGGATCACAAGTATAGAACCAGGATGTCAAGAGGCTACCACACACTCTCTGTGCCAGTGGCAAATTCATCTGCAACCCAGCAAGTGCAATTGGCATGGAAGCAGCTCGGTCATAAGTATGAGTATGCATATAGAGGTCCACGGTTCCCACTACTGAGCCGAGCAGCTTGTGCTGTAAGTCTGTCCTTGACGAGGTTCCATATCATCCCTGGGGTCATGGGTCTAGCTTTTGGCAAGATGGCACTTGCACCTCCTGTCCTGGCAGACTCACGACCCTTCAAGCCAAGAATGGATGGCATCATCACAAAGGCACAAGATACTCGCCAGTTTCTGTCATCTCTTGTTTGGTCAATCTGGGAGGGCATCACTTTGCTTGTTAGAGCTGTGCATTTGGCATTCCTATTCTTCCCTGCAACTGCATTAGCTCCATTTGCTGACAAGTTTAGTGTTGCATTCAGAAGAAGGTGGCTTAGTCTTATGCGCCGGACCCTTGAAAAGGCTGGGCCAGCGTTCATTAAGTGGGGCCAGTGGGCTGCAACACGCCCTGATCTTTTTCCAAGTGATCTCTGTGTTGAGCTTGCAAAGCTTCACAGTGCGGCTCCAGCACATGGCTTTGCTTACAGCAAGGCTGCCATTGAGAAGGCATTTGGTCGTGAGCTTTCTGAAATATTTGAGTCCTTTGAGGAGAACCCTGTAGCTTCTGGAAGCATTGCACAAATACATCGGGCCACACTAAAACATCAACATCCTGGAAAGCATGTTGCAGTTAAGGTGAGGCATCCTAATGTTGGAGAATCAATCAAGAGAGACTTTCTACTCATCAATCTTGTTGCAAAGGCTTCTAATATTATCCCTGGATTAAGCTGGCTGAGGCTGGATGAGAGTGTTCGCCAGTTCGCAGTATTCATGATGTCTCAAGTTGACCTTTCTAGGGAAGCTGCTCATTTGAATCGTTTTATCTACAACTTCCGCAGATGGAGACATGTGTCTTTCCCAAAGCCCTTATATCCATTTGTGCATCCATCTGTCCTAGTTGAGACTTTTGAGAATGGAGAAAGTGTTTCTCGTTTTATGGATGAAATCGAAGGGAATGCTCGAATGAAGAAAGACCTTGCACACATTGGGACATATGCTTTCCTGAAGATGCTTCTGGTATGTGTGCATTTTTTTTAAAAAAAATTCTATCATTCCTTCTCTTTTCCCTTAGTGGTAGTGTTTGTGTCAGGTCAAGTGTGCTTCATATTGTTATCAATTTATTGATAAAAGCATTCTCCCTACTTCTGTAGGAGGACAATTTTATTCATGCGGATATGCACCCTGGGAACATTCTTGTCCGTTTAAATGAGAGCAAGCTTGCAAGGAGACGATTTTTCAGAGCTAAGCCCCATATTGTGTTTCTTGACGTGGGCATGACTGCTGAGCTCACACGATCTGACAGGGATAACTTACAACAGTTCTTCAAGGCAGTGGCTACTAGAGATGGTCGTACTGCTGCTAAGTGTACCCTTCAGTTATCAAAGAATCAGAGCTGTCCAAATCCAGTCGCCTTCACCGAGGTAAAGTATGAAACTATGTTTTAGGAAAAATGTCTGTAAACATTTAGGACTCATTTAAATCCAATGTCTTTTTACATATGGATATTGCTGTTTGATGATAATGATGTTGACGATTGAATGGAAGTAGCTTCTTTTTGCATATGCTACACATGTACTTTATTTATTGTTGTGCCTTTTGACTCATATCTATCTTAAAATGTGGTGTCTCTCTTGATGCATATGGATGCAGACTCTATTCTGTTAGACCCAGGGCAGTTCATCATGTTTTTTAATAATTATACCATGATAGTATAGACAATAAAAATAGTCTCTAAAAGTTGAACTTGTGGCTTTGGTTACACAAATGTGACTGATCACTAGAGTGACCGTTCTTCTAAGTATGCTGGCACGTGGATCTCCGGATCTCCGGCGCTAGCTTTGTATGGTGCATCATGTATTGCCCATCTTAATGTTCCTTTTCTGTTTGTTGGTTGTTTATTTTGATCCAGAGTTTGACCAGTGCACTTTATTTGCTGACAGTTTCTTCTGTTATGCTGTACTATTGATGTGTAGTACTAATTGTAGTGTGCAAATGTTTTTCATTGAATGACAATTTTAATTTCATTTTTTATAGGAGCTGGACATGACGTTTACATTTTGGGGGACGCCTGAAGGGGATGTTTTTCATCCTGTTGAATGCATGCATGAATTGCTTGATACAGTTCGCCGCCACAAAGTCAACATTGATGGCAACATCTGTACTGTAATGGTTACCATTTTGGTCCTTGAGGTAAACATCTTTGGTAAAAGAATTGATATGTGAAATATTTAATCTTAAGTATTATGCTGTGGCACTGTGCAGAAGGGATTCAATAATATTTACTGAAAAAAGGCTATAGACATGTATGATATGCAGATTCAGGTTCCAGTTTGTGAAAAAATGTACAACAATATAGCATGCACAAACTGACAGCTTAGCAACTCGTTGACAGCCATTAATTTTCTGAATAGCATTTAATTTTATTATATATTATATTGAACTTCATTTTCAAATAAGGAAAACAGTAGGGGGGAAACCTATGTATACTTCATTTGACCAAACTTCATATGATTCTATATGAGGGAGTATGCTTGCTAGACATTTTGATGTGCGTTGTAGTTTGAATGTAGGCTTGTCTAGTACCACCCAAGCTAGCATATAAAGCCATAAACGTATGCAATGTCTTGGTGTTCGATTGTTCTGCACAGGGAAGCCTTGTTTGGTGAAATTGTGTTTGGTTGCTTACATGTGTTGCATGTAGTCACCTCCATGCTCTAGTAGAGGTCTCATGTTTCTAATGGAGGTAGGGCAGCTGGGAAGTGAGCCATCAGCTTGAGCAAATCCGCATTGCCTAATACGACTAATGTTGCATTGGGCCTACTTTGAGCAAATGTGCAAGCCTACTTAAGAGCTTTTGCGGGCAACCAAGCATGGGCAAACTGCATTGCACAAGCTTGGATACAGGCTAATGCAGTCAACCAAACAAGCCTATAGTATCAGCTACCAATACCTTGGTTTTATATGCTACTCCTTTCATACTAATTTGTTAGCCCTTGCCCATGATTAACTTTACCTCAATTTACTTATAGATGGGCATACACAATATGCTTACATGATAATGTTTCTGTAGGCTCTTGTCTAGAGTTTTTTATGCTACCTACTAATTGGATGGCCCATGCCCATTATTAATTTTACCTCAATTTGATCATAGATGGATACACAGTATTCTTACATGCTAATGTTTCTGCAGGGGTGGCAACGCAAGCTGGACCCAGGCTTTGATATCATGCACACGTTGAAGACTTTACTACTAGAGAAGGATGTAAAGCAACCAATCGATTTTTTCTCATAAACAAATGATGTCAGGTAATGTTGATTCTTGTAAATGAGCTTTTTTTTTGTTCGATTTTTTTCACCCAAGAAATTTATAGAGCAATTACTACTGCACCCAAGGAATAGTACCAGCATGAAAATAATGTCATGGCCTTTCTTCTAGAAAAATCTGTTGCTGCAGGGAATAACATTGCAGCTGATTACGGCAATTTTGTTTTGATTTGTGATTCCTATGCATAAAACTTGTCTCACATGATTATACATTTCAAAGTTCCTCTGGAACAAAACTTCTAAAGTTGGGTTATTATTCTGATTGTGAGAGATGACAAATCCCATAAGAGGATGCCATCTTGTTAGCTTTGTTGCTCGTTGAGGTTGGTTGTCAGAAGCTGGTCTCTTCACCTTATGTAGTTTGGCTGTGGCACAACATAACAAGAAGTCTGGGATACTTTGTGGGTTACTTCTAAGATCTATTACATCCCAACAACCTGTATGATATGCATTCTGCACCGTCTTTGGATACCCACTTGTACTTGGTGCCATCGAGCTAGTAGTTTCTTTCTTATGTTCTTTGCTAGTCTGGTCATGATAAGTAGCAAATTGGTACATTCGGATTCCGCAAACTCAAAATTCTGACCCATGTTGCTTCTCTCTTCAACAGATCGTTCTTATGTATAGAAACAGTGGAAGATGATGCCCTACCGATCAGAAGGCGAAACATCTAATCTAACTCGAAGCAACCTGGCATTAGTTGAGCAAATATACTATGCACTATGTTCTATCTCTCCTTTCTGATAGTAGAAGTAACAGAAACTGTCTGCACTAGGTTTCATTTTTGACAACCTTCAGTATGAAAATTTTGCCCACCACCCAGGCAGGTCCAGCCATGGGGTTCATTAAAATTCTTGGAAAGTTCCTGTCCACAAACTCCGTGGAAGAGCAAACAATTGTAGAACAGAGTAGTCATTGAGGCCGAGTTGAACTACATTGCTTATAGCACACATAAGTTTGGTTCCAGACTTATGATTCGGACCGGCAACCATGCCATCTGATGTAAATTTTGGACCCAAAGAAGAAATGGCTAGCCTGAAGTTTTGGTTGTCCGTTTTGAGCGTCTCGTGCGGATGAGCCGTTATTATTCCTTGTGCCTCGCTGCCTTTTGTTGCTTCCCGTGTATCCTATGCGCTGTACTCAATCAATGTTCAATGGTTGGATCGGAGGACGGTACCATGCCATGGCACATTGGCACCTCGGCTTTTGCTTAGGGTGCCCTGGCTCTGGCTGGCGGTCTGGCCTGGGCTTTCAGCTGCCTTGACCTTCTGGACTGGGAATCTTGCAAAGCCGGCATGGCATGTCGAACAGCGTGTACCAGGTACCACGTTTCGGGTTTCATGTCGAGTCGGTTTCACCAATTACAGCGCTATACAGCCTATACAGGGCTCTCTTGAGCGCTTCCCTGGGGTAGCTAGGTCGTGCCGTCGTGTGGCGTGGCTGGCGTTCGCGTACGTGAACCATCGAGGTTTTCGGTGGAGTTAAGCCGGCGCCGGCCGATACGAAAGCCGGGATATGCACGTAGTCGGTAGTACTAGGATCCACCACGTTGGACAGGAGCACGTTTGGTATTAGCTCATGCTCTCGCAGTCGCACCGTCCTGGAGTCCCGGTTGCCGTCGGCAAGGAAAGCTGGACCTGCCATCCGGACGTGTGGGCCGGCCTCAACTAGCTCGGTCGACCCTGGCATCAAGCAATGCTTGACGGACGGTCACTGCTGAATGCTGACCGCGCAGCATTCGAATTGCAGGTGCACTAGTCTGGCGTTCATGGTGCACCGCACCAGTTCAGGACCAAAGATGGTTGCAGCGAGAAATTTTTAGGTAGTACAAATCATGCATAGGTACGTCCATGGCTCCACGCTAGGGTCACGTGCTGTGTTGTGTCCCCTCTTCGATCCTTGGCGGCGTTCGGTCAAGACACAAGGTCTCTGAGGACTCTGACGATTCAGACGTAGACCTACACGGGGTGTTGTAGGCACGAACTATAGTACTATACGTAGGTGACTGGTCTGCGTATCTCTGCAGTATACACATGCGTATCCAAACCTGTTGTGCCATTATGGCCCGGTTCGCGTGCCTTTAAATTTGGTTTGATCCGCTTTTTTTTCATCCGAAACAGTTTTTTCTCTCACAAATTTCTCCAAACCATCCAAATTCTTCCAGAACCATACCATCCGATCCTATAAAAGATGGTCCTATAAAAGATGGTCACGGCCTACGTGTCACTAAAAAGTTCAAACACACCTATATGTGTCATGATACTTTACTTTTTTTTTCCTTCTAAGCCATTCGTGGACTTTTTCATCTAACAGTATCAAATAAACGGATAAAATGACCGTCTTACCCTACAGTGGCGCCCGTTCGTCAGCAACCAAACCTTCCTCTTTCTCTTCTCTTCTGTTCAGCGCCGCCGCGGCCGAAAGACGCAGCACTGGGGGGCATCCCCGGCCAACGTGACCGGCGCCCCGGTCATCGCTACCGGCGTGTGGGCGCGCTCCGGTGCGCGCGGGCACCGCATCCACAGCGGCCGCCGGCGAGCGTGCGGGCACGAGTGTAGGCACTGGGATGGAGCAGGTCGTGCGCGCACGAGCAGCGGGAGCGTAGTGGCCCGGGATGGAGCTGGCCGTGCGCGCGGTGCGGATGGGGATGCAGTGGTGGAGGCCCACCGCGGCGTCCTCGCTGGACGACCAGAGGTTCGGCGGGCCCGCGGTGGAGAAGCTGGCCGCGGGTGCTCGTTGCCGGCAGCGCGAGCGCCCCGCCCCACGCCAGGGACGTGCAGGCCGTTCTCGACGCCGGCCGCGCGGGCGCCACCGTGAGCACCCCACGAGTGGGAGCAGGCCACCGGCAGGGGGGCCAGGCGGGAGGAAGCCCAAATATATAAGACGCTCACCGCCAACAGCCAAGGGCAAGCGGGCGGGGCGGCCGGCCGGGAACGGGGAGCGATCAAGGTGCTATAGCCGATAATGATCGGACACCGAGCCGCCCGACGAGGATGGCGCGGCCGTGGCCGCGGCCTCGAGCGAGGAGACTACGTGCACCACGACGAGGATGCGCGCGCGGCGTCCACGACGACAAGAGCAGAGCAGGGCAGGAGATGCTCAGCGCCCCGAGCACGACGACGACGATGCTCCATGCCGCGCGGTCGAAGCCGGACACTGGCGCCCCACCCCATGGCGATGTCGCTGTTGCCTAGACGGCCAGAGCGCGTCCGCATCCGCCACCTCCTCCTACATACTAAATTTAAAGTGTATTATGCGGATTTGCTTCCTATGCCAAGTCCCTGCTGGATATTCTAAAATTTTAGCTGAGCGCATGGGGCAGCTCTCCGAGGTGTTCGCCGTGCTGGCCGACATGCAGTGCAGCGTGGTGGACGCCCGCGCGTGGACGCACCGCGGCCGCCTTCCTCCGCGGGGAGGACGCGGAGGCCGACTGCGTGGCGCGCATCCTTGCCCGCCTCAGCCACCTCCTCCGCGCGCGACAGCGAGGACCCGGGCGCCGTGGCAGCCATGCCCGCCGCGGGCGTCGCGCACCCCGACCGCCGCCTCCACCAGCTCATGGCCGCGGACCTCGACCGCACGCTGCTTTTCAGGGCCCAGCGGCGTGTCGGGGCCGGGGCGCGGGGCAGTCGGCGGACGCTGGCGCATCGGGAGTAAGGCTGGTTGAGCTGTGGCGATGAAAAAAAAAAATGCTGCTTTGTGGTCATGGTTTGGACACATGGAAAAGCGCCCCACCCCATGGCGATAGAAAAGCTAAAAAGCTATTTGGTTAAATAAGTATAAAATATACCTTTTATCTTTATTTCTCTTGAAACAACTATGGAAGAACTTTTATTCTGGCAATCGAAAAGGCGAAAGAAAGCCAAAAGGTGAGTCAAGCGCATCGGGATTTTCAAAAATGAACTACTAAAAAGCATTGCTTTTGCAAAAAGACGCTGCAAAAGCAGCCCCTTTAGTTGAGCTTTTGGCTTTTGGACGCAAAAGCCGCCGCCAAAAGCCCAACAGGGAGGGCCTAAGATGACAACGCGGTCGAGTTCGGATCGGGTTGAGTCTCCATGCACTCAAACGCGAAACCGAATTGAAACCCGAATCGTCGTGGCGGCCAAACCGATTCGGGGAAAATTCATCACCAAACCGCCGCCTCCACCGGATCATGGCCCGAATGGATACCGACGCTGTCTTTTCGAGGATATATATATATATATATATATATATTCACATGTATAAACAAGAGGCAACAAATAATAAATATTTTCATGAGTCAACTTTAAATAAATTTAATAATAAACAATTATTATTATTAGTATATTATAAAATATAAGTTTTAATTCCAAATGATTTATTTGGATATCCATTGGATATCCACGGGTGAAAAACCAAACCCTAAACCAAAATGAAACCGTGGGTGAAAAACCATCCCAAACTGGCGCCCAGTAGGAAAACCCAGAGATATCCACCCCAAACCCGATCACGCCATCCTTAATCGGACCCAACAAACCGCCTCCACTCCCTCTGTTCGATTTCCACTGCTCTTTTCTCGCGAGGAACCGCCGTCGCTATAAATAAACCGTCAATAATATATATATATACACACAGGTGCATTATATATAGAGAAAGTCAAACCGATGCTCCGCCGAGGCCGCCTCGCCGCCCCCACTCGCCCTTCGACTTTTTTGACAAACCGCCTTGCTCCCCTGTTCGGTTTCCGTTGCTGTTTTTCTCCACACCCCGCTCATGCGCTCTCCGCCCATTTGAGAAAACGCCCCCCACTCGCCCTTCATTTTTGTATTTGCTCGTACTTTCTCCATTTGCTTCCACCTCTTGATTTTCGGACTCCAGGGTTGAATTTCTAGACCTAGGGTTCGGCGTCGCCGTGTTGAGGCGCTCAAATTGAATCGCCGCTTTTTATCCCGATGTAAGTCATCCCTCATTCCCTATCCTTACTTAATTTTGAATTGAATTCGTTTTAACTGGCTATTACGCTCGTTTGTAATCGGTTTTTTTATGGTTTGTTTGCAATTTAGAGGATCCATGGGGCAATTGCAATTGTAACCATATTAGTACTTAATTTTGTAATTTTTTGCGATGACTTGTGTAACTAGCCTATTTGTTCTTATGTTTGCAAATGGTAGGGTGTTGTAGTTGTAAATGGTCGACAATTCATTTGAAATTCAACCGATTTTTTGTAATTATTCTTTGCAACTCACTTAATGAAGTTGCATCTCTAGTGTTTTATCGGTTGCAATTGGTTGACAATCTTTGGTTTGTTCATTTCGGGTTCTAATATGTAGAGGATCTTTGTTCGATTTTTGTTTTGTTTTGATCTATGGCTCATGGGCTCAAAATGACACCATTTTTCATGGGTTCTAATATATGCATGAATTGGGACTTTTTTGTTTTCGATAACCTTATAAGTGTTGATGGACATAGTACAAACGTCGGACTCAAAACCTTTCATGTTTTGCTCTTGATGACTTGTGTAACTAGCTTCTAACCTTAGTTGTAACTGGGAGGGTGTTCAAGTTGTAATTTATTAACAATTCATCTGAAACTAAACTGAAATTGTAACTATTGCTACATCCTGCTTTTTCAACCCTTTTTGAAGGTGCAAGTGTAGTGTTTTATTGGTTGCAAATGGTTAACAGTGCAATTTTATGTTTTATTCTCTTTTTTTGTGCAACTGGCTTTTTTTCTTATGTGTATTTTTTTCAATGGCAGTGGTTATATTGAATTCGGAAGGGAATGTATCAGGTTCCCAGGGCAGTGACCCTCCCCGGCGTTCCTCTCGTGTTGCTTCGCATGAGCAGAATGTATCTGGTGCTCAGGGCAGTGACCCCCCGGCGTTCCCCCGTTTTGCTCGCCCGAGCGAAAAGAAAAAGGCTGAATGTATACAAGTCAAAGGGCGGGAAGAAGAGATTAAGGCTCCCAGTCCACCCCCGACTGACGATGTTGAGAGTGAAGTGCATGAACAGATGGGAAAGAGAGCAAGATCAGATTTTGATCCCGCAGCGATGGTGGTGACACAGGAGTGAACAACATGGAGAGGATGATGCCGAGGTTTGGCGGCGATGGTGACACTTGGTGCTTGATGGTGATGGGGATGCGGTGAATGTAGCCAATAAGAAGAGGCCCACAAGCGACCTCCACGCAATTCGTTGCTCTCCTTCAAAATTTCATGAACTTCTCAAAGCTCTCCCTGCCGACCTCGAAGATATAGTAAAGGCAAGGGGTTTTGGTGGATTGTTGGGATTCAAACCAACTTTGCCTAGATAGGAAGTTGCTCACACGGCTTATGTTGAGGCTTAACCCGAAACAATGAAATTAGAGCTTGGTGGTGGTAAAGTGATTGATGTTAATGAGCACACTATTTGGTGTCCATTCCAGATACCCAAAGTTGGCGGTGACCCACCTTATATGTCCGACCTTTGAAGAAGCTCGTGTTAGGCGGAATGAGTTGGGAGAACAAATCTGTCCCAGTACATACAAAAGACTGGGTATCAGGATTACGGATATTGTGGATGGACTGAAGAGCAAGAAGCTCACGGGGGATTTGGGTCTCAGGGCATTTTTTATGGCTGTATTCTAGTCTCTACTTTTCTCAAACACGATAGTTGCATCAGGCTTGAGGATGTTATATATCCGAGGATCCGGACAACATTGGCAAGATTAATTGGTGCAAAGCGAGAGTGGACAACCTTAGCAAAGCTGCACATTTGTATAAAAATGATTTCGTGGCGAAGGGCGTCCATGCACCTCTCACAGGATGCGGTATTTTTCTTATGGTAAGTTTTTGTTGCATTTACTGGCTTTGTGACACTAGTAGTTTTCCCCTGGTTGTGTAGTAGTTTCTCCAAAAACACATATTTTGTTCATGGCAAGAGTTTTAAATGGGGTCATGGCATAGTAGTAATTGTGTTGTAGTTTTGTTGCAATTGGGTCATGTTTCCAGTAGCAATTGGTCTCCTGTTGATCTTTTCTTATCTAGCATTTTTTATATTTTTGACTTGTAATTTTCTGCAGTAGTTTTTGTTGCATTTTCTTGGCTTGTTACACTAGTAGTATTTTTTTCTGGCTGTGCATTTAGTTTCTCAATAGTTGCTAGTGGGGGTCATGGCACCATAGCAAATGTGTAGTAGTTTTTGTTGCAATTGGGTCATTCTCCGGTAGCATTTGGTCTCACTGTTGTTTTTTATTTTGTTTATCATCATCTCTTGTATTTTTGACTAGTATTTTTTCGTAGTAGTTTTCGTTGCATTTTTCTTGGCTTGTTACACTAGTAGTAATTCTCTGGGTGTGTAGTAGTTTCTCCAAAACACACATTTTGTTCACGGGGCAAGAATTTGGAACTGGGGTCATGGCACTAGTATCAACTGTTTAGTAGTTTTCTGTTGCAATTGGTTCATGTCTCTAGTAGTAATTGAATTGTTCATGTCATCGTGAGTAATTGTGTAGTAGTTTTTTGTTGCAATTGGGTCATGTCTTGAGTAGTAATTGGTGTCCTGTGTGTGTTTTTGTTTTGTCTTTTTTATACATGCAAATGCTATATCGTCGATCACTGCAAAGCATGGGCTCTGTGTAGACTCGTTCGTGCTCCCCTGATGTGCTATTTTGGATAGCAAAATTATCGACAGAATTACAACATTGGATCGCAGGGGAGATGTTTCAGAAGATGCTATTGAATATGGCAACCTCAGGGTAAGATGCTGATAATTTGTTTTTCTTTTTTTGATTTTTTCTTTTTTGCATGTTTTTTATCCAAATTATGTGATTTTATGTTTGGATAACCAGTTTCATTTTTTTTTTGTTTTTTAAAAACTGCAGTTGAGAAGCATCATCGCCACATGTTATACACCCCGCTTTTGTCCCATTTGCTCCCGCTATTGTCTGCCCCTCGCCTATTCTTGCTCTTGAGGGAGCTTCTTATGCTATTGGTACCTCAATGGACGTGGTCGGCACACATCATCCCCTGGCGGGCATGTTGCCATGGAGCTTGACCTCTGTTCTACACCAATACCCGAGCTTCCGTCTTGCTTTTGGCGAGCATTGGTGATGTAGTTGGAAGAAGTAGGAAGTCGAGGCGCTTAAGATATTGAAGGCTTTTGATGACAAGATCTTGCTTGTGCCCGGACCTACGTGACCAAAGGCTGCTCAAAGACGTTACTATGGCCAACGATCTAATGGCAAAAGTCATCATAAGTGCTTGATTGCTATTGAAGCTTCTTCTTTGATTCCCATCTTTGGTAGGGAAGGCGCTAATGAGCGTAGGAGGGAAAGAGGAGGAAGAAGAGTAAATCTGGAGCATCGGGTAGTTTGTTGCGATTTTCAACGTATTCATATTGCAATTACTAACATATATATGTGTTGCAATTGTGTGTCATACCAGTTTTGAAATTTTTATTATCGGTTTGTTTGCAAGACTAACAAATTTTTGGGTATGCAAAGAATGACTAAATTAGTTGTTGATGAAGATCAACGCATAAGCGATGGGTGACGAAGATGTTCTAGAAGAAGAAAATGTTGGAGCAAATTCTGGAGGAGGTACTTTTGTTGCATTTTGTCTTTGTTTCATTTTTCAATTATCACATTATCTATGTTGCAATTGGGGGGCAGGGGGGCCAACAAGCTTACGTGGGGTGTCTATTTGTTTGGTATCCAGGAGGAGAGACTAGCGGAGGACATATTTCAGATGTTGAACCACCACTAGGTTCTCTTTTTTTGTTGCATTTTTGTCGTTTTGTTTTCATGTTGCAATTACAACCATTATCTATGTTGCAATTGGGGTGCAGGTGGGCCAACAAGCTTACGTTGGGTGTCTATTTTTTTGGTATGCAGGAGGAGAAACTAGTGGAGCTGGATTTGGCCAAGATGATTTTCATGAAGAAGAATTCGATGGAGATGGATTTGGCCAAGGACATGATTCAGACCATGATATTGGCCAAGGACCTAAAGGTGGAGATGGAGATGGCCAAGAAGGTGCTGGAAAAGGACTTGAAGGTGGAGACCGAGATGGCCAAGAAGGTCTTTGAAAAAGAATCGAGAAAAAAGGACTGAAAGGCGGAGACCGAGATGGCCAAGAAGGTCTTGACAAAGAATCAAAAGGGACGAGAGGGCAAAAAAGATCTTTGGAGAAGGTGAAAATATTGGAGGTAATCCTCGAATACTTATGTTGGAATGGACGAAATCACCATGTAATTTTTTTGTTATTCTTTTCATATTTTTTTGTAATCACCACTAGTATTTTTTCTTCCTATGTAATCTTTGGGTCATGCTTTTGATGAGTATTGTGTGTTTGTAGTTTCTATTGCAATTGGGTCATGTCTCCGAGAGCAATTTTTGGTCTCCTATGTTTTGTCTTTTTGTTTTTTATACATGCGGATGCTATACGTCGATCTCTAGTAGCATGGGTACAGTTATAAGTGTTTTTATCTAGCATCCTTTGTATTTTTGACTAGTATTTTTTTCCGTAGTAGTTTTTTGTTGCATTTTTTATTGCCTTTTTTGTTACACTAGTAGTATTTCTTCAAACACACATTTGTTCATGGCAAGAGTTGCAAATGTGGGTCATGGCACTAATAGCAACTTTTGTAGTAGTTTCATTGCAATTGGGGTCATGGCACCGATAGAGTTGTCGTGCAGTAATTTTCTGTTGCAATTGGGGTCATGTCTCCGAAGAGAATATGCATTTGCAATGTGGTAGGGTCCTACAACCTTAATTATTCCAGCTTATATTTTCCTTTTTTCAAAGTTACAGATCCTCATTCTCGAATTCATGAACGATTAAACTTGAGTCAAGCAAATGGCAATGTTGATGCCTAGTCATCTCAGATTAGCCCCCCACACACCCGCCAACACCTAGCAAAGAATGTTGATGACCGGAGAAAGGCATATCAAGTAATTCTTTTATATGAATCTCCCTCTTTTTTGGTTGTATTCATTATGAGTTTTTTTCTTCCGTTTTGCCATGTTAATTCTTATATACTTTTCTTTTCATTTACCCCTAGCACCGCTTCCATTGCGTGGTCCTTCAAGGGGTGGAGTCCATAATTAACCATTTGGAAACATCTATGCTTGGTGATCCCTCCCTTGACCGGTGACATGATGATCACTTCATAGTGTAGTAATTCTTGTAGCATCAATATTGTAATTGGATTGTCTTATTGGTTGCAATTTGTATTCCACAGAACATAACCAGTGAGATTGGAGGTGCATCCAGGCAACCACAACCACAGCCTGCCAGTCCTGAAGTTGAGGCACTGAGAAAGGAGGCATCTAATCACATGGAGGATCCCTTGACAACCTCAAGCACCGGCCGCAAAGTTAGCAAATCTGTTGTAAGCTATTTATGACACAAACACACACACACACAATTATTTTTTATGCAGGCAACTTTTTTTTCTCGTGTCTGTTTGCGTATATATAGCTTTTTTTCTAATAGTTTGCAGCTCACTATAATTTTCCATTTTTTTCCAAGCCTCTTCGTGGTGGTCGTAAGAAAGCGAAAGCTGTTCGGACACCTGCCGGGAACAAGAGGTCTCTTGCTCGTATGAAGAAAGAGCAGGAAGCGCGCCGCGCTCAACATGAGAAATATCTATGTCCGATGCGCGATGAA
The DNA here is from genome assembly GCA_904845875.1 of Miscanthus lutarioriparius. NCBI lineage: Eukaryota > Viridiplantae > Streptophyta > Magnoliopsida > Poales > Poaceae > Miscanthus > Miscanthus lutarioriparius. Next base: position 15,779,207 of record CAJGYO010000004.1, read on the forward strand.
GCCAATGTAGAGATTGCCATGTTGAAGAGCAGTGTCGTTGGTGAGGAAGGGCCTAGCAGAGCTGCATCTGATGCATCTTTTCCAGATGATCTAATTGAAGACATAAATTGCTTAACCCCACCTATCCGGTTGTCTCAAGAGGAACGTGAACAAGGATCACAAGACTTCAATCAGTTCCAAAAGATGATCTTCAAACATGTGGGAGAGCGGTTGAAGAAGAAGCTAAGAAAGTACATATCTCCTTTCCTAATTCCCAATGACCGCTCGAAAGTACCATTGGCAAAGGCTCTAGCTCTGAGGATCAAGATCGCGTCTGATGAGAAGCTAAGAGAGTAATCACCCACATATCATTGTTGCAAACGACATACATCAGTGTTGCAATTAGCTTCCTATCTTCTGATTTTTTTGATTTTTTTTGTAACATATTCTATTTCTGCCCACTACACAGGATGGCTCTGATTGATTTCAACATCTTTTGCTCTTTTGACGGCAATGATCTACTTACCAGTTTTGCGGATGACAAAGATGGTGACTCTTCTGTTCTAGATTTCACTATTCATTGTCTCCGTTATGATGATATTGTCCACAAGGAAAATTCAATCGGATATAGGCTGTTCCTCACCACCGGCTTCTATGTGAGTTTTTACTGAACCCTCATACACACTTTTCTTTTTTGCACATTAGCTGCTGTTTTAATCTTCGCATATTTTGTTTTCTCCAGCACCTGGTAAATGGCATTAACAGTGTCTACACAGATGATGGAAAAACTGAGACTCAAGAATTCACTGTATTAAGACAGCACCTTGAGAATGAAGTCGAGCATTATCTGATTTAACGAGAGCAAAATTTGGTTAGTATCTCGATTATTTGATTGGTTTTGCTTTTCTCTCCTTTTTAATGATTTTTGAACCAGCCACAATCGATGCATCATACTCAAGCGATGTGTAATTAACCTTGACAAAGTAGTCCCACGCAAATGTTAATTAACCAGAGTTGCAATTGTGTCACATCCCATGTTGCAAGCGATTGTACAGTGAGGTGTAGACAACAACTATTTTTGTTTACTCAACTGATGAATCATACTCAACATACGCATGCAGATATTTATTCCAGTATGTGTTGGGAAGCATTATTTTGTTTACTGCATCAATCAAATTCACAATTAGATCGATATCACGGACTCAATTGACTATTTTTTGGCGGACACTAGCCCTCGCATCATGCCACGAGCCCATTTTTGAGAAGATCCCCATCATAAGTCTTTGTATTCCGGAAAGGTGACAAGAAAAAATTCCCTCAAATTGAGAAATGGAGCAAGCCATTCGTTGAGGTCCCAAAACAAGGCGGGCCCGGTGATTGCATGTTTTTCCTTTGGAAATATATGGAATTTTGGGATGGCGAGAAGCTGAACATTGACATCAATCCAAAGTGAGCATTTCCTCTTTTTTTGCCCCCACATTTTCTTTGTGTTCAAATGTATATATGATCTCGCATGTTCTATTATCATTTTTAGCAGGTCTCAAATGTTCTTTTTTTTTCTTCTTCTTCTTTGTGTTTTTAGTTCAAGGGCATGATATACTGTGGTAGAGCTCATGCACTACTTGGTGTTTCATCCTTTGAACCAGGTGACCTACCGATTTAACTGGATGTTTATAGGATTGGCGGAAGGAAGATACTTTGGGATGCTTAAAGCAATGATGAACTTTCACGACATGTTGTTTTGTTTTTTGTGTCATTGATGTTTATCAAACATCATGCACATTGTGTTTTTTTCGAAGACGATGATATCTGTGTATGTTTACACTTTGTTTGAAAACTATGTGTCATAACTTGCAACTCCTCGAGCACTCGTGTTGTAACCTGGTTCAAAGACTTGTTGTAAATTGCAACTCCTCCCTGATGACATCTAAATGATGCAGCAAATTTGTTATTAATAACAAGGTTGCATATGTGTCATAACTTGCAATGCTTTTGTGCATATGTTGTACATAATCGTTATATTTCTTCTTATTTATTTAAGCTGTACTATACCGTGTCCCATCGTTTTGCTTACGAATGCATACAACTCGATCAATTAACCAGAAAACTTAGTTGAGGCTGGAATTGGTTGTCATACTAAGATAATTAAACGGTTGCAATTAACCATGTTGCAATTCGTAATTAACTGAGTTGCAATTGCGTCACATATCATGTTGCAAATGGTGTACAATAGGTGTGCAATTTTGTATTAACCTGAGACTTTTTGCCATCATTCTCATTCTATTTTTTGCTTTTCCCAAAATTGGTTCTTAAACTAACAATTAACCAGGTTTGTAGTTAATCAGGTTGCAAATGGTAATTAACTAGATTACAACTGCGTCACACCCATGTTGCAAAACGGTGTACAATAGGTGTAGAGAGCAACTATTTTTTGGCAGCATTCTCATTATATTTGATTGATGTTTTCCAGAAATATCAACTAGCAAGTATTCAAAAACAAACAAGCATGTGTTTTAAAGATGTAATCATATAGTTGTTAATTTATACACATGTAACCTATAATTTGTAGAGGTTATAATCTACACATGCCACACTATGTGTTTTTGCAGCAAGAAAATACAAAGGACTTTTTTGTTTTTTTTGGTCCAACACTTTTTACTCGTTGCAGTTCACACATGAGCTCTCTCCCCATGGCCTCTCAGTTCTTTGAACCTCTTCCTCTTCGGCCCGGCCCTTCTGCAGAGAGCTGCTAGGTTGTGTTTTAGCAACTTCAGCAACATCTTCATCACTTTCTTCATGCAGATCCCTCACTATCTTTGGCCGCCCTCTTTTCCTTGGAGGCCCAGCATTTGCTTTAGCACTCTTTTCATGGAGACGCATTTCTGCTGCCTTGCTTCGATCGGGGTTTATCGGACATGTCGTGACGTAATGTGAACCCCGGACCCCACACCCGCTGCATTCCTTGTTACCATAGTTTTCTTTGTCATATGTGCTTTGAGCAGGATACCATCACGTGGAGGCTCAACTTCATTTTTCCTTTTCTTCCCCTCGCCTTTTGTGCGTGCTCTGGGGCTCAATCGGCAACAATCCATCATGCAACAAATATGATGATGGGCTGCGATCGGCCGCTACCATTATCGAGGTTGTGTTGTTGTCACCATCGATCCAATTCTGCCGACTGCCCAATCGCCAAGCGACCCATTAGCTATGGTGTCATCATTAGCGGGGTGTCTTTGTTGTCGCCATTGATTCGATTCTTGTGACGGCCACTACCTAGCGACCCATTCTCCATGCTTCTTGGCAACATTTCAATTCCTAGGATGATCTTGTCCAGCTGCCTATTTGTCTCTTGACAAGCACGATCTGACCTACTTCCTGCCCTTCCGAGCTTCATCAACTTAGGTAGCAAGCTGGACATCCGGGTCTATTCTTGGCTTGCTGCTGGACCAATTAGCACGCCGTCATGCCTATCCCACGTAACTTCTTGCCTCGCACTACGAGTGTACCTTTTCTGGATGTACTTCTCTAGGATTTTCCTAACCTGCAGGTGGGTGAAGGCTCTTATAATATGCATGCAGAATAGCCCTGTAATTTTTTTAAAAAACAATAGATGCACATGTCAGAAGTTGCAATCATTTGTATGATACATGTTGCAAATGTGTGCCCACGAAGTTGCAATTGGAGCTTTTAACAAATATTTTTTCAGATCCACACATACCTGTGTGTTCCCATTGTTTGCATTCGCATCTATATTCACCATTGTCCTTATCAGCAACCACCCTAAATTCATGTTGTGCCCAGCAGAAGCTCCCTCCCCCTTGTTCATGCTTCACCAACCACCCATTACTCATCCGTGGGTCTGGATCAGGGCGAATGACAAATGCTGTGCTGTTATTGTACTGCTTTTTGTACTCTTGGTATACAGGTCTAGTGTACACTCTGCATAGCTGCTCATCAAATTTTGCTTTGCAAGCCCGCACCACCTTAGCCTGCATTTAGCAATCTTTATTTTTTAGTATGTTTGTCTTTTTTTGCAATTAGAATATGGACTGTGTTGTTATGGCGGGGAATAGTAACCATTGCAAATGCCATGTGATTTTTGGGTTTTTCTTTTACTGTGCATAATGTGTCTCTCCTGCGTCCATGTGGTCGGGCGTCTTTGAGTGAGTCTAGCATCCTTCTAGCGAACATGTGTAGGCTAGTGCTCTCACTAACATAGCCATCTTTGAGCACCCCATTCGGCTCTCCGATCGTTGCGTCCGACGTCATCCTACCACAATACATTCCCTTGAAATAAATAAGTAGCTATCCACCTCTCCCTCTTATCCCATTGTGGGCTCTAATGGCGGGATGATCGGCAATGCCACACTCATCAACTAGCTTCTCCCATTCAACCTCAAATTGCGTCGGGCCCAATGGATAGTTTATCAACGATTCAAGCCTTTCCTTCAAGTTTTTATCCATGTGCTCGGTGTACGGCTGGTCCAACTCAAACTCCCAAGGTCTTATTATGTGCCAAATGACGGTTTACGTGTTGAGACTTGAAAAACACCAACTCAATTGCGACTTTCATTGCTTTGGATCTTTATCCGATAAAAGATGAAAAAATGGGGAAAGCAGGATCAAGAACAACACACAAATGACATTTTCTTTGCAAGCAACTATACAATTTTTTTAAGGTTGCAATCGGTGTTTTTAGAAAAGAAGATAAGGCTCACCCGTTAGGATAACATGAGGTTCCTGCCCACCCATGCAACTCTTGAGCGTCTCAAACAACCATTTGAATGATCCAATCGATTCATCACCAATCAGAGCTTGTCCGAAGGTCACATTCTTGAGGTTATTGTTGGCTCCAACAAACATCGCCGGTGCATCATCTTCTTTGTTGGTTTTATGTGTCGTATCAAAGGTGATGGCGTCTCCAAAATCTTTGTATTCAGCTCTCTGGCTTGCATGACTCCAGAATATGTTTTTGATCACTCCAGTCTTTGGATCTGCATCCACATCCCAGTAGAAATATTCGTTCTTCTCCTTGCATTCTCTAAAGAACTGCAGCAGCTTATTAAGATCATCTTCTCTTTCCTCCCTAGCCTTCGTCGCCTCTGTGAACATTTAAAAAATATAGGGCAGTTTTTGTTAGAAAAAGTTCAGTCACATGTTTTTTTGCAATTCAAATATGTGACATCTTGCAATTCAGATATGTGACATGTTGCAATTCAGTGAAAAAAAATTCAGCATGTACATATTCTTTATGTCCTTCTCTGTAAAACCCCACGTCTGGCGACCATCATACAGATCCGCCATCACATTCAATGCTGCCTGATGTGGAACTCCGTTCCTTGTCATTATGTTAAATAAGTCACTCATGTCTTCTGCCATGTTCTTGTGCACGTGCATGTATCTTGTCACAAAAAACAATTTTTTTGTATGCAAGGACAAAATGACAAATCAGGGGATTTTTGTAGCCTCGCCTCGCTCGCGCTTCGCATGTGTGTCACCGTCTCCTACACTCCACAGTCGAAGACCCTCCCCAAGTCTAATGGAGACGGGGATCCCGATCTTCCGTCAGGTGATGGTAACTATCGTTGTGGCGGAGAATGACACACCGATCCGGCTTCAGATCAAAAGATCGAACCCTGCAATCTTAGTACCATAGCTCCTCTGGTTATTAACCGAGTCACGGACCAGGTTGACCTCGCCAAGAAGGCTAATCCCTGCCTGCGCAACGAAGAACACAAGCAAGAACAAGAAAGAACGCAACTAAATTGCAAATGTATGATTAATCTCACGAGTTGGGGTCTCACGAAACTGTTTCTTGACAGAATAATCTAAGCAAAACCCAAACCCTAATGGAGGGGCGGCGGCTGTTTATGAAGACTCTAGGGTTGTGCAAGACCCCTGGACGCGCCCCCCTAATAGGCCCAAACTCGATACATGGTCCAACGAACCAAAAGGCGATGTCGCAGCACCCTGGCAGATTCTGGACGCTGACTTGTTTCGACGATTCCTATTGATTCCGAACAGCTTTTGACATGAAACCACTTGGATTGGCTTCCTTATCAAATTAGCTTTCCATCCATATATAGATCATCGAAAACGGAGTCCGGATGCGTCCTGGGCGTCCATTTTATTGCAGACTGGTCCTGATGACCGAGGCAGACTCGAACTCAGATTGGACTGGGCCTCTGGCTTGGCTTGGACGTCCTTGCTGGCCTCCTAAGGTGGTGGCCAAGGAGGAGGACGTCCAAGGGCTTTCTTGGTGGGTTCTCCAAGTCCTTGGGGTGTGCTCCCACTTGGACTAGGGTTCCAAGGATGAATAACAAGCCCATAACGATAGTGTAGCTCCTAGCAGAAACAGCGACATAATATATTGGCGATTTGGAGGCCTTGCCGATGTGATATTGAGATGAAACCAGATCTATTTGAAAGCTTATCAAACAAGCTTTCCATCAAGTGCTCATTGACCTCGATCGCACTCCGGATGGATGAGTTATGGCCTTCCCAATGAGGCACTATCGGACTGCCGACGAACCGAAAGTTCAACTTTGATGAACTTCCATTATGAAACACATTTGAACCTACAATCAAATAGTGACATGTACATGTGGAACCAAGTGAATTATAACCAAAGCCACTATGCAAATGTAGGAACGAGCGCACCTTATAATCATTGTTCGTATCCGAAGGTGCCATGTCCTCATCATCCTCCCCTTCTTGACAACAAACCGTCCTTGGTTTGGGATTAGATGAAGAAAACATTGTTGGTAGTAGCCAACATTGCTCCCCTTCTTGAAATTTAACATGTTTCTTTATAACAAAACTAGGGGAACTCGACATGACAAGATTATAGCAATTGCAATTCTTTGGTTGATCATACTTTTGCACAATATAAGGAGATTTCAGATTTGAACAAATATAGACACGATGCACCATATACTCTCCTTTACAATTATATTTTCTAATAAAATGATATATATGTCTAGAGAACCATGGCAAATCAGCATATGCATAAAGTTTCTCCTCTAAAGAACTAAGATTACACGGAACATCAAATTCAATGTAAGCCAAAGTATTTAAAGAAGATAACAATTTTAGCTCATCAACTTCACTAGCATTATGAATAACAAGTCTATTTTCAGCACAAGTGCTCATTTTCAGCACACATATAGCGTGATCATTCTTCAATGATTGCATGGGTATAACATAAATATCATCATGCAAGTCATCTTCGTCATAAGAAACATCAAGCAAATCATCTTGTGACAAAGGTAAATCAAGCGAATGCTCCACTAAAATTTGCTCTATCATAGCATGATTGGTGGAAAAATTCAGCACATCAAGAGAACTCTCACCTTCTGTGAGGTTAGCATCATGGGCATTACCTTTGCTCTCATGTTCAGCAGGGGTAATAGTTGATGGTTCTAAATTTTCACATGAGACTGTGAGCTTCTCATTTTCTGTCACGGCATCCTTGCTCTTTTTTACATTATCCTACAAAAGGTTAGGCATAGCAGGAGGAATAACAATAGACTCTTTCTCTAAATGGTGCACCTCATCATATGAAGTCAAAACAGGAGGTCGATTAACAAAGGTTTCTCGCATAAGAAGTTTCATATCATTCCAAGTTTGAGGCTTATCAGAAGGATCTAAAGACTCCCACCAAGATAAAGCAGAATGTCGCAAAACACTAACTGCATTTTTTACCTTCCTCCTTGGACACATAAAGTGAGTAGTAAATATGTTATCGATGGCAATTTCCCACTCCATGTACTCATCAGCACCTATACCATCATAAGTCGGTGGATACGAACAACTTTGTCATTGTAAACACAAAAACAAGGAACAAGCGGTGAAAGTTATCCCTACCAAATGACTACGTGGTTGCGGTGGTGTCACTTTTCACAACAAGTGAAAGCGTCTTACCAAGCTCTTACAAAGTTCTTACCAGCATAGCAGTGGCGGTACAACCGGCGTGGTGGTTCGTGATACTGTGATGCGATGGGTACCGAGATTGCAAGGGTCTTTTTTACATACCGATCTGAAGTATATGTGGAGCTTGGGAGGCACAAAAAGAACAAATATATATATGTGGCACACAAGTCGGTGATGAGATGACAATATTGAATAAATGTCCAGAGCACTTGTCCTAGTTCTTTGGCCTATACGTGTTCCTATCACCAGTTGTGATAAATAAGAGAGAAAACAAGGATGAAAGGAAACAAGTATTAAAGGTAGCAACGGATATGAATAAGGCAAAAGGTACCACAAACAATAGAGCTATTGAGTGTTCCTTATGTGCTCCTTTTCGATATCTTCTATTCTCTTTTACTATTTTTTTCTTTTATTTTTTTTGTCTAATCTTTTTTTTTTCTTGCTTTTGCTCTTTTGATATTTTTTCTCAGCAAGGAGCACACAAGAATAAACCACAAAAAATTTGAGCTCAATTGAATAAAAGATGTGGCCTATAGAAAATTAGGACTGTGCTCTAAAAAGCATACCAAAACTTGTGGGCTCAGAAACTCAATTTTCCTAATCGAATTTCGCAAATTTAATTTTTGCGAACCCAGCATTGCTGGGATGAAATAGATCTAAAATTTTCTGGCGTTCTCCGTAGATATAAAATTTGTCCCGTTTCGAGTTCGGATGCAAAAGTTATGACTGTTTTAAGGAAGCTGCTCGAATCAGGGATTTAGTGGACACAAGATGCAAACCGATGCTGATACGGAATAGCGGCGGGTGAAGGGATCAACACAAACTAGAAAAGAACACAATCTAAACCAGCAACAAGACTTTGACCTAGGACACAAACTCAACAAAGCGAACTCTGAAACTGAATCATGCAAAGGCTATGGCGCGGATGGTTATAGGATAGGAAACAAATATGGCATTGGACTATGGGATAAAAGCAAAAACACTCAAACGAGGGAATAAATGTGAACCTGACGGTATACCTTAGCTCTGATTACCACTTAATGGAGACGGGAATCCCGATCTTCCGTCAGGTGATGGTAACTATCGTTGTGGCGGAGAATGACACACCGATCCGGCTTCAGATCAAAAGATCGAACCCTGCAATCTTAGTACCATAGCTCCTCTGGTTATTAACCGAGTCACGGACCAGGTTGACCTCGCCAAGAAGGCTAATCCCTGCCTGCGCAACGAAGAACACAAGCAAGAACAAGAAAGAACGCAACTAAATTGCAAATGTATGATTAATCTCACGAGTTGGGGTCTCACGAAACTGTTTCTTGACAGAATAATCTAAGCAAAACCCAAACCCTAATGGAGGGGCGGCGGCTGTTTATGAAGACTCTAGGGTCGTGCAAGACCCCTGGACGCGCCCCTAATAGGCCTAAACTCGATACATGGTCCAACGGACCAAAAGACGGTGTCGCAGCACCCTGGCAGATTCTGGACGCTGACTTGTTTCGACAATTCCTGTTGATTCCGAACAGATTTTGACGTGAAACCACTTGGATTGGCTTTCTTATCAAATTAGCTTTCCATCCATATATGGATCATCGAAAACGGAGTCCGTATGCGTCCTGGGCGTCCGTTTTATTGCAGACTGGTCCTGATGGCCGAGGCAGACTCGAACTTAGATTGGACTGGGCCTCTGGCTTGGCTTGAACGTCCTTGCTGGCCTCCTAAGGTGGTGGACAAGGAGGAGGATGTCCAAGGGCTTTCTTGGTGGGTTCTCCAAGTCCTTGGGGTGTGCTCCCACTTGGACCAGGGTTCCAAGGATGAATAACAAGCCCATAACGATAGTGTAGCTCCCAGCAGAAACAGCGACAAAATATATTGGCGATTTGGAGGCCTTGCCGATGTGATATTGAGATGGAACCAGATCTATTTGAAAGCTTATCAAACAAGCTTTCCATCAAGTGCTCATTGACCTCGATCGCACTCCGGATGGATGAGTTATGGCCTTCCCAATGAGGCACTATCGGACTGCCGACGAACCGAAAGTTCAACTTTGATGAACTTCCATTATGAAACACATTTGAACCTACAATCAAATAGTGACATGTACATGTGGAACCAAGTGAATTATAACCAAAGCAACTATGCAAATGTAGGAACGAGCGCACCTTATAATCATTGTTCGTATCCGAAGGTGCCATGTCCTCATCAAAGTCACCGAACGAGATCGTTGTGGGCAGCACTCGCCACTCGCTCTCGCAGGCGGTGAGGCGGCGCTGTCAGAGCGGACTCCGCCCCAACCCCCCCACGTCTCCCCCACAGGTAGGCCTGCAACCATGGCCGCTGCGGCTGGGCTCAGCGCCGCAAGACAGGGAGGCCGAAAAGCACTGAAGCATGTGTGTTGAAAATCCCCTGAAGACAGTTGAAAAGAGAGAGGGAGAAATCCGCGTGTTTTTTTTTTGCTAAAACACATATGTGTTGTATAGCATTTCTGCAACTAAAAAGACTAAAAGTATGACTATTTTTATGTGACTTTTTTTAGGGTCGCTCCTCCCTTCCGGCCATGCGATATCCCGCGCGATAGAAAAAGAAACTGTCATTCCTACGATCCCCGCCTGCTTTGAAGGAAACAAATCGATCACCTGAGGCCACATGCATGGAAGGAAACAATTATGCATGGAAGGAAATAATTGGCAAAGATCAAGCAAGACTCCTCCCTCCCGGCCACGCGATACCACGCGCGATAGAAAAAGAAACTGCCATCCCTGCGATCCCCGCCCGCTTTGAAGGAAACAAATCGATCACCTGAGGCCACATGCATGGAAGGAAACAATAATCATGCATTGAAGAAAATAATTGGCAAAGATCAAGCAAGACTCCTCCCTTCCGGCCATGCGATGCCCCGCGCGATAGAATTTTTTTTTGCCATCCCTATGATCTCTATCTGCTTTGAAGAAAACAAATCGATCACCTGAGGCCACATGCATAAAAGGAAACAATAATCATGCATGGAAGGAAACAATTGGCAAAGATCAAGCAAGACGACTCAATGAGGTTGGCCCTTAATTTTAGTGTTTCCAGCATGCAGACCTAAAATTAAAAAGTGGCTGCTCCTTGAGAACATCAGTGGTGCCAAATAAAAGATGTGCAGGTTATACATGGTGAGACTGGTAAACCTTCTGCAATTTCCTAAATGAATATTCCCACCATTCGTATATAGGTCCATTCGTATATCTGAAGAACTGCAGCAGCTTATTAAGATCATCTTCTCTTTCCTCCCTAGCCTTCACCGCCTCCTATGAACATTTAAAAAATATAGGGCAGTTTTTGTTAGAAAAAGTTCCGTCACATGTTTTTTTGTAATTCAGATATGTGACATCTTGCAATTCAGATACGTGACATGTTGCAATTCAGTGAAAAAAAATTCAGCACGTACATATTCTTTATGTCCTTCTCTGTAAAACCCCACATATGGCGACCATCATACAGATCCGCCATCACATTCAATGCTGCCTGATGTGGAACTCCGTTCCTTGTCATTATGTTAAATAAGTCACTCATGCCTTCTGCCATGTTCTTGTGCACGTGCATGTATCTTGTCATCCTAGGAGACGACTCAAGTTTGTGGTTGTGGGCTTCCTGCACATGGTCAAAGAACCAGAAATTGTGCTTCCCATCCTTCTTAACTTTCACATAAGCCGGGCAGCCGCATCTTCTCGATCCCTTTTTTGTTTTTGCTTCTTCTTCTTTATTTTTGCTCTCATGTTTCCCTTCCCTGTTGCAGACCCAATGATTCGTCTCCTTGCTTGTTCATTGTCCTCAAACCGAACCCAACCGACTTTGCATAATCTTTGTAAAATATGTAAGCATCATTTTTGTAGAGAATTGTTGCCTCACTCTTGGCACTAACACAATTTGGTATAGTTGATTCTGACAAAAGAAAACATACAAAACATGTGTGATATTTTTTTCAAAATAAAATGATGCAAACTCTTTGGAAAATTCTCTGTTGCAATTACTACCATGTCTCTGTTGCAATTTATACCACATCCTAGTTGCAATCAGTTGCATTTTCTTTTTATCGAGATCCATGGAAAAGCCAAACACGGTGATTTAGTTTAAAACTCAAAGCCATGTGTAGCAATTACTACCACTTCTCTGTTGCAATTACTACCAAATCTCATTGCAATTAGTTGCATTTTTTCCGAGATCCATGGGAAAAGTCGGTGACAGAGTTATTCAGTTTAATCCCAAAGCTATGTCGCAATTACTATGAAAGTCGTGTGTCGTAATTAGTTGCACCAAAGACACACGAAATCACGGTGATTCAAGCATTCAACTCACAGCTGACATAAGGGAGGTCAAGTGCTTTTTTTTACGGGTAGAACAATTTGGTTGGCATCTGGAGTCACCATGTCCCTGGAGCCAATGTCGCCCGTGGCGTGTGAGTGTTGTCGTATGGTGGAGGGGATCGCTTGTAATTGCTGTTATCGGGGGAAGCATGGGTGTCGATAATGGCGGAGGCTCTCTCCGATGTGCTCGAATCAACGCAGCGACACTCTTCGATGCCGTCGGTGGATCACGCAAGGCGAGCGGCCCAGCCTCGACGAGCGACGGCGGCGTCGGTCCCATCTCAATGCTGGAGGCGGGACGCGGGGAGGCGGCTCGCGCGGCGGCGTAGGGCGAGGAGCGCACTCCCCCTCAAGGCGCTCCGCCGCCGACGGCGGCGCCTCTACTGCGAGAGAGGGGGGCGTGGGGAGGGATGCGTTTTTTCCTCCTCAGGCGATCCCTTTTTCTGTTTCTGTCGTATTTCTTACTTGCCGTTCAAGACATCCCATGCACATGCATATATGTTGCAACCAGAACAGAATCGAGGTTATAATCACAAGACACACGGCGTTGCAATTGGCGCTCGATTCGGACGAATCGAATGCGCGCGGCCCATTTTTTGCGGGGAGGCGAGCGGCCCATGTGCTGACGGCTGCGCGCGGCCCATGCGTGGGTGGATGCGGGACCGCCCAGAATGGGCGTGGCCTATTTTTGTCGGGCGCGGGGGCGGGAGGTGTTTTTGTGGTCTGTGCAATTGCTATATTAATTGCACCTTGTTGCATTTTAGCCTCGTCGGCATGAAAGTAATCATCAACATAGGCTTAGGGGTTTAAACTAATAAATTCTATATTTTTTAGTGAATCTATGTTTTCTACAGGGTTTATTCAGAAAACCGTCAAGGTGGACCTATATGTTAGAATTAACCGCGCTTATCCGCGACATAAACAGCACTAGAAGGATCTAGAAGATACCAAAAGACACCACACCACGGTGGAGGGTGAGAGCCCACCAGGTGGGGCCAGCCGCCCCCTGGCCCACTGAAAGTGCATCTAGCCCTTTAGTGAGTTTTTGGTGATTGAATGACAACACGATTAAAGGACTAACATGTTTGCTAAGTGTTAGACAGGAAATTGATTATCTCACATATACTTGATGAAATTGTATAAAGCCAAAAATGATGTATTGTTGTATAAACAATCTAGTTCAAGCACAAGACAACAATACAAATGGAATTCATGCAAAGGCTTATTTATTGTGGGATTTCAATGATCTATGTGAAAGCAAGCACGATAAGAGTTAATTAATGAGACATGAGGGATTGCATATGGAATGGTCTCTTATTTGAAGCTTGCTAAATTGAAATGAAAAAGGCAACAATACAAATGAATGGTTGATTTAATACAAGATGTGACTTGACAGCTTGAGATGGTGAAGATAGCAAGAAAATGCTTCGAGGTACTAAGCAAGGGTGAAGGGCAAGCGACGGCTTGATGGCCGAGGAACCTAGCTAGGGTGAAGAAGAAAGTACTTGCATTTAGTTGAGGTACTAATCAAGCTATGATGGTCATATTGATGTGGAGGATCAAATCTATATTGGACAAGTTGATTAAAGTGACTTGATGCATTTGGAGTTATTCATATTTGATGAATGGAATCAAGTCATGTGCTCAAGATGGCTATGCTCAAGTGACAAGATCAATATTGACATGTTGGCACCCTCACTTGATGAAGATTGAAAGACACAGCATCAATTTTAAAGAAGATCAACTCAAAAGGTTTAATTTCGTTTTTCTTTTGATCTTGAGTTAATAGGTATGTCGTACTATTAAGAGGGATGCAAGTTTAGGTGGTCTGAGGAAGATAGAGCGCTCAAGAATAATAAATAAAATCAAAAGAGAGACACTCTAGCACTTCACGAGCATATAGAATAATTTTCTGTGACTGTCGGTGTCGGAAGTCCCGACGTAAGCTGGAACTCCCGACAGTTGGAAGTCATGACTCTTGCCGGAACTGCTGACTCCTAGTCATAGCCTGCGCGGTGACTGTGGACGTCGGAAGTCCCGACGTGAGTCGGAACTCCCGACAGTCGGAAGTCCCGACCCAAGACGGGAGTCCCGGCATCGATGGTTCTACTGACCTGCTGTCTGTGCCCGTCGGAAGTCCCGACGTTCGACGGAAGTTCTGACCGTCAGAAGTCCCGACCCATGTCGGAAGTTCCGACGGTGGCTGTCTCGAGTGGACTTTGACCTCGCGTGAACAGTGTTTTCTTCATACGTCGGAAGTCCCGAGATCTGCGTCGGAACTTCCGACATAGATCTGAACGGTTAGATTTTGCCTTGAAGTATATATACCCCTCTCCTTGCTTCTAACCGTTGCCCACTCATTTTCATTGCGATGAACACTCGGCCAAAACAGCCCCCAAGCATTCTAGGCTCGCCACTCTTCACTCCTTTGCTTCTAACTTCAATTCCTAAAGGGTTTGAGTGTTAAGAGAGTGGATTGAGAGAGAAAATCACTTTGAGCAAGCTTGAGCACTTGATTTCTTCGTCAAGCCGGTTTGATTTGTATTTGTTACTCTTGGGGATTTTCCCCTAGCCAGCTAGGCGTCGCCCAAGAGCTTCCATCTTGTGGATGAGCCTTGGGAAGTTTGTATTACCCTTGTTTTCTAGTGAAGAAACTCAAGTGACCTTTGTGGTATCCTTGAGTGAGGCAAGGAGGTGGAAGAGACTCTGACCTAAGTGGTCACCTCAACAACGAGGACGTAGGAGCTCCTTTGTGGGGCTGCCGAACCTCGGTATAAATTCTTGTCTCCCGCGTGCTTGTTGTTGTTGTGATTTGCTCGAAATTACTTGTATTTGGTTGTCTCCCTCTCTCTAGCTATTTCTTAGGGTTTGGGACTCGATCTACGGAGTGGTGGCTTATCAACTTCAAGAGAGTGACCCAACACCTTACCTTACCACTAGGAAGTGGGTTTGTAAGTTACCGGCATCACAAAGATCATTTTAGCACTTGCAGTTCATTTCCCGTAGGGGTCGGAAGTTCTGACCCAAACGTCGGGACTTCTGACACGTCGGAAGTTTTGACCCAAACGTCGGGACTTCCGACATTAACTGACTAGTGCATTTTGATTTAACTCTTTGGTTGCAGCTGTTTGGCTCCCTAGGTTTATCTAGTATCTTTTATATACTTTGTGGATATCTTGTGAGGGGTGGTATTACTCTTATTTAGAGTTTCCATTTTGGAAACTTCTATTACTAATCGTTTCCGCTTTTAAAGGGGTTGATTTTTCAGAAACGCCTATTCACCCCCCCTCTAGGCGGCATCCTAGGTCCTTTCAATTGGTATCAGAGCCAGGACTCACTACAAGCTTGACCGCTGTGAGAAAATGATGTCAACGCCTATCGAGTTGGAGCCAGTGCTTCTCCAAAATGATGGTTCAAACTTTCTACCTTGGTCAATTTATGTACTCAATGCTTTTAGAGATATTAGTCCTCTTGTTGAGCATATTGTGTTTGCAAGCATACCTCTTCCTATAGTTGATTGGAGCAACTATAAGAATTTATCAAAAGAGGAAGAGATATGCGTGCAACTCAATGCTCAAGCTATTAATATCATTTTGAGTACATTAAGTGCAGAGGTTCAAGATGAGGCAATATTCAATGGACAACCACCTCCGGAGAGTGCTCATCTCATTTGGACCAAACTCGTTGAGTTATATGGAAAATCCAAATGCGATGATGCACTTGAGGTCGAGTCAATGGAAAATATGTCCATTATGTCTTCATGCAGCGAAGAAGCCTCACAAGACCTCGAGAGCTATTGGCGGGAGCAAGAGGTGCAAGTCGAGAAGCGATCATTGTCTCTAAGCTTATATCTGGGACGTGTCCAGTATCCCTACCAAACGTGTGTCCGGTATGGCGAGGTAGCCGGACAGCCGGCGATCTATGATGATTAGGTTCAAGCCCGGTGGCGGCCAAGTGATGAGTCAACCTCAGTATCTCATGATACTCATCACTTGTGTCTCATGGCCAAGAAAAGCAAGAAGAAGGCTAAAAGGAAAGATCAAGCCAAGGAGATAGCACGGGTAGATGATCAAGAAGAGAGTGATATTGAAATTGAAGATAGCTACACTCTTGATCATCTAAGCAACAAAGACAAGCTCATTCTCATGAAGCTAGTTGAGAAGAATGATGAGCTAGAGGAAGAGAATGAGAAACAAGAGCAATCACTTCAAAATCAAGAAAAGTTTCTCATCTCCAAATTGCAAGAGCTAAAGACCATAAATGAGAGGTATGAAAAATTATCAATTGAGCATGCTTTAGTTACTAACTCCTCTTCTAGTGTTTCACAACTAGAGAAGGAAAACTTTGAGCTCAAGGCAAAATTAGATGAACTCTCAAGCAAATATAATGTGCTACAAGCAAACTATGTTCATCTCAGGTGCTCTCATGAAGAATTAGTAGAATCAAGCATCATGCTTGAGGTGGCTCATGAGGTTATGATTACAATGGTAAAATCATCTCAAGCTTCCACTCACACACTCACTTGTACGCAATCTCAATTGAATATTTCTTGTGCTAATGAGTGTGCTTCTCAAGCAAGCCAATCTTCGATTGAGCAAAAATTTATAGAAAATGTAGAGCTTAAGGAAGAAGTGCAAAGGCTAAGAAATGATGTGATTCGATTGAAGGGTAAGGAGAGAGCACAACCTTCTCAAGATAACCGTGTTAACATGGTGAAGAAGCTTGAGAAGGGTTCAAACCTTGCTTCCTCCAAATCCCAACAAAAGAATCACATTTCAAGCAAGGCCAACACAACCAAGAGCAAGAAACATGGAAAAAGACTATGCTATGGTTGTGGAGTGAATGGACATGAGATTACCATGTGTCCACACAAGCGTTGGGCCGATAAGTGTGAAGTGGCCGATCAAATGGCCTCAAACAAGTTGGCCAACCAAAGGAAAAGTGATGGACAAAGCACTTGTCTCATGTACAAGAAGTTGGGGCATCCAACCAAGAAATGCCCAATGTACAAGGAGGCAAGAAAGGAAGCCCAAGTTGCGACAAGAAGATGATATGGATGCAATGAGATGGGCCACAAGGTTGATGGATGTCCATACAAGCAAAACAAGCATAGAGCAAACAAAGGTCGCATATGCTATGCTTGTAGAAGAAAGGGGCATCTAGGCTATGATTGCCCAAATGGTAACATCCCTAAGCCAAACACATTTGTTTATGATAATATGCTTAGGAAGACCACAAATGGAGTTAGCACTAGCATGGTGATGTGTTCACCACAAACTACTACTAAGGCCATTTGGGTGCCTAAGCACTTGTTGACTAACCCAAAAGGACCCAACAAGAGTTGGGTACCAAAATGTGCTTAGGTTGATAATGTAGGTACTTGGTGGTGAGATGAAAGCTTCAGGGTGGTTGAGCAAGCAAATTGAAAATATTCACTCAATCTATCAATCAATTCTTATCATAATCTCATATATGGTTGACCTGAAGATAAATCAATGACCATATCGTTTACTTCATCTCTACCATTGGTAACAAGTACCTAAAAACCTTATAGGATAGCCACTTTGTGCTTAGTGCTCAATGGCTCACAAATAAGCATATTTGTGAAATAATTAGAAGTGGCTAATTAGTTTCATTTAATAATTATCATGTTTGCCATGTGATGCTTTTAATGGCTCTCTAGTAGAGCAATGCATTTGTTCAGATGCAAGCATACAAGAAGTACTAGAGCTAAAACGAAGAATCACAAGCAGCGCTTCAATTGTTTCTGTCCTGCACCTACGGACATGTCCGGTATGGCCAGGGCAGAAAGGAAAAGTGTTTATGTTCTTCACATGCCGGACGTGTCGGTATGTCTACCGGACGTGTCCGGTATGGCAGGAACCAGAGCACTAATTGGGATGCAATTGAGGTTTGATCCATATGATTTCATATATCCTTAATTTGCTCATAAGCCTGTGATCTATCAAACCTAAGTGGGTTGTGAGTATGTCTCAACGAAATTTAAATATGGCAAATTACTTTGTGTTGGTCAAAATAGAAAATTGACTCCCAAATTCTTAAAAGAATAAAGTGCTTGTTGAAAGTCATTCAAATTACTTGTGGTACTTATTTAGGGGGAGCTCAGTTTCTATTTTGCACCATTGTGGACTAACAAATTTATCTAGCATTATTTGTAGTCCTTTGGATGAAAATTGATTTCATATATGGTATGATTATTTGACAAGTGAGGTCAACATGATGTTGTCATGCCATGTATTATCTCAGTGGTGATATTGTGGGCTCAAGGCAAAGATATGTATTTACATACATGCATTGTAAGTGCATCTAAGGCCCTTTATATGCTAGTGTGTGCATTTGTGTGATATAGGATAGATGTTTTTCATAATCCCTAACTAGCATGTGTAGGTGGTGTGGTTTTTGAAAATCTTGTGGTTTTGGGTCTTTGTGACCTAGTCATGTCATATTGTGATTATTGCTACCCTTGGTTGATTATTTGCCTAATCACATGTGACATGGTTCTCTCAAGTCCATAAAAATCCCTATGTCTCTCTAAAATCTCTCTCAAGTTTTGAAAATCATAAATTTGCCAAATATTTGAAAAAGAGAAAATCAATTCTTGGCTAATTCATGTCCCCTAAGTGAGAACCCTAAGCCTATTTCAATTGATGCAAATATTATGCCTAGGAAAGTTTGTTATGGTACCTTATTGGTTAGTATTAAAAAAATCCGCTATTCATACTAAGGCTATGCCTAAGTATGTTGCGTCTAACATGAGAGGACCCAAACTAGTTTGGGTACCATCGAAAAGTGAATGATCGTTTGTAGGTACCATGGCATTGGAGACTTGATTCAATGGAATTATTATTGTTCATCTTATGTTGAGTCAAGTATTGAAGCCTAGTGCAATTCTATCACAATGCCAAGTTAAAGTTGAGTGAAGTCCATATGCTATCTACATACAAGTGTCATATTCAAGTTGTGGGAATTTATTGATATATTTGAAGGCCTGAAAATAAGTGGACTTGAAGCTTGCAAAGATGATCATAAGCTATCAAGGTATATCTCTTGTTGATCAAAGTTTATTTGGGTGCATATGAGTTAATTGAATTGGATATATATGCATATGTTGCTTGCTATGAGATGTTTGAATGGATTAAATGCTTAAGTAATCAAGTTTGAAGTTGGTTTGATTGGATATGTTCATAAGATTTCTTCTAGTAAGTGGTTTGAATGGACATATGTCTTGTGAGAGTATTCAAACAAGTTGATTTCAAGTTTGGTTCAATTTGGAGAAAAATAGCTCAATTATTGAAATCTGTCCAATATTAAAAATCTGAGCTAGCAGTGATCATAGACATATTTAAGTAATCAAATCTATTTGTATTGGCTTGAAATTTGGTCTGCATGCTCTACACTTATGGTATTAGTTGTTGTGCAAATCTCATGAGATTTGGATAAGTGATACTTCGGATTTGGAGTAGATCTTGTCAGCTATAGTGCAGCAGTTTTCAGCATGTAGCAGTGTGGAAAGATGTGAAATCTGGTAGCAATATAGAAGTCAAAAGAAGCTCAAATTTTTACAGCTACTAGAAGACTTAGTGTGTCACATCTTCACCAAATTTAGTGGTTTTTGGATATGTACTTTGGGAGATATGATTTATTCTTTGAAGAGTACAGAATCTGCCAGAAAAATGATAATTATTGAATTGATCAAAAGTCACTTAGATTCAAAGGTCCTCAAATTAGAATCATATCTATAAGTGATTGAGGTACCTATGTTTTGGTTTTGGTTTGAAATAGAAGCATGACAAATGATGAGTACAAGACAATTTGTTTGAAGAGTGTCTAATACACATTTGGTACTCAAGCTAGAGATCAAGACCAAGATCAAGATGGAGTTTAAATTCTAGTGATAATTGGAGATCTTTTGATAGAAAGAAAAGGACTTAAATAAGTAGAAAGAAAATGACTTAAAGAAGGATTCAAAGTTATTCATCAAATTAAGTCCAACAATATGGATCAATCAAACAAAATCTTTCAAGTGGATCAAGTGATTTTCTTTCAAGTTATTTCAAGTGAGTATCAAGGATGGTTCTTTGGAGAGAGGTCACTTCGCCCTAGGATTAGATGGCTAAAATCGAAGTGGTAATCTAAAGGGACATTTGAGGTACTTGGTTGAAGAAAATCAAGAGATTGGACTAGAAAGCAAGCAACACCCAAAAGAGAACAAGTCATGAAATTTCAAGTGGTATTACAAGTGATGCATCTTTTAGTTCTCTCAAGCAAGCAATGATCAAAGAAGAAGCAAGCCAACCACAACAAGAAGAGTGCACTTGATCATTAGTGATTCTCAATTCATATGGGTGAAGAATAAGAATTCAAAGAATTAGTATCTATTGGTCTTCACCAAGCTTATAATTGGACTTCATGGTGCTATTGGAGAAATGAATTGAAATCTATATGACTATCTTCCTCTCCAACATAGCAAAGGTATCATTGTATTGTGCATGATCATTTTTCATCCCTTACTAGTATGCGGTTAGTGCATATAGTATATGCTTATAGGATCATGAATTACAAATGAAAATTTTTAGATTCGTAGACTACCACTATTGCTTGAATGATTATATGATCTAGTGGTTAGTGTATGAGTTTGTTCATGAGCTAGTGAACCCATGTACTTGATCTATTTTGAATTACAAACAAGTGACAAGTACAACCTCTTTAAGATGACAAAGGAGGAGTGACAAGTAATATGACCCACGCCATGACAAAGGGGGAGAGTTTAATACAAAGGGGGAGAGATTAGTACAAAGTTTGAACCTTAAGCACCCTTTGTGCTTTGTGTGACCCTTTTTGACGATAGATGACAAAGGGGGAGAGATATGATTAAAGCTTAAGGAGGAGAGAGATGAAAGCTTAAGGGGGAGAGATATGTTTAAAGCTTCAAGAGTGTAACCTTGTGTCTAGCTATGAAAGGGGGAGACTAGCTATGACAAGGGGAGAGATATGTCTTGAGAAATCTTTGTGATGAGTGCTATGTGTGTGATATATATATGTGTGTGATATATATGATGTATTTACTTTCATAAGGACCATGCATGTTTTAGACTGACTTTGTATGGTGTGATGCTTTCTGTTCAGTCTTGTGTGATATATCATGTCATATGCATCACGGTTTTTTATTTTGACACACACTTGCACCCCACGGATGCAATGATTTAAGGGGGGTCTCCTATGTGTTTTAGTATGTGCAAATTGATATTTGAGGTCATTTATGAATTCAATTCATATTGCACACATTAAGGGGGAGCCTCTCATATATCATTGAATCCAAAAGCCTAATTGTTTATATCTTTTTGTAAGCTTTAATCAGGTTGTCATCAATCACCAAAAAGAGGGAGATTGAAAGTGCATCTAGCCCTTTAGTGAGTTTTGGGTGATTGAATGACAACACGATTAAAGGACTAACATGTTTGCTAAGTGTTAGATAGGAAATTGATTATCTCACATATACTTGATGAAATTGTATAAAGCCAAAAATGATATATTGTTGTATAAACAATCTAGTTCAAGCACAAGACAACAATGCAAATGGAATTCATGCAAAGGCTTATTTATTGTGGGATTTCAATGATCTATGTGAAAGCAAGCACGATAAGAGTTAATTAATGAGACATGAGGGATTGCATATGGAATGGTCTCTTATTTGAAGCTTGCTAAATTGAAATGAAAAAGGCAACAATACAAATGAATGGTTGATTTAATACAAGATGTGACTTGACAGCTTGAGATGGTGAAGATAGCAAGAAAATGCTTCGAGGTACTAAGCAAGGGTGAAGGGCAAGCGACGGCTTGATGGCCGAGGAACCTAGCTAGGGTGAAGAAGAAAGTACTTGCATTTAGTTGAGGTACTAATCAAGCTATGATGGTCATATTGATGTGGAGGATCAAATCTATATTGGACAAGTTGATTAAAGTGACTTGATGCATTTGGAGTTATTCATATTTGATGAATGGAATCAATTCATGTGCTCAAGATGGCTATGCTCAAGTGACAAGATCAATATTGACATGTTGGCACCCTCACTTGATGAAGATTGAAAGACACGGCATCAATTTTAAAGAAGATCAACTCAAAAGGTTTAATTTCGTTTTTCTTTTGATCTTGAGTTAATAGGTATGTCGTACTATTAAGAGGGATGCAAGTTTAGGTGGTCTAAGGAAGATAGACCGCTCAAGAATAATAAATAAAATCAAAAGAGAGACACTCTAGCACTTCACGAGCATATAGAATAATTTTCTATGATCGGAAGTCATGACTCTTGCCGGAACTGCTGACTCCCAGTCATAGCCTGCGCGGTGACTATGGACGTCGGAAGTCCCAACGTGAGTCAGAACTCCCGACAGTCGGAAGTCCCGACCCAAGACGGGAGTCCCGGCATCGATGGTTCTACTGACCTGCTGTCTGTGCCCGTCGGAAGTCCCGACGTTCATCGGAAGTTCTGATCGTCAGAAGTCCCGACCCATGTCGGAAGTTCCGACGGTGGCTGTCTCGAGTGGACTTTGACCTCACGTGAACAGTGTTTTCTTCATACGTCGGAAGTCCCAAGATCTGCGTCGGAACTTCCGACGTAGATCTGAACGGTTAGATTTTGCCTTGAAGTATATATACCCCTCTCCTTGCTTCTAACCGTTGCCCACTCATTTTCATTGCGACGAACACTTGGCCAAAACAGCCCCCAAGCATTCTAGGCTCGCCACTCTTCACTCCTTTGCTTCCAACTTCAATTCCTAAAGGGTTTGAGTGTTACGAGAGTGGATTGAGAGAGAAAATCACTTTGAGCAAGCTTGAGCACTTGATTTCTTCGTCAAGCCGGTTTGATTTGCATTTGTTACTCTTGGGGATTTTCCCCTAGCCGGCTAGGCGTCGCCCAAGAGCTTCCATCTTGTGGATGAGCCTTGGGAAGTTTGTATTACCCTTGTTTTCTAGTGAAGAAACTCAAGTGACCTTTGTGGTATCCTTGAGTGAGGCAAGGAGGTGGAAGAGACTCCGACCTAAGTGGTCACCTCAACAACGAGGACGTAGGAGCTCCTTTGTGGGGCTGCCGAACCTCGGGATAAATTCTTGTCTCCCGCGTGCTTGTTGTTGTTGTGATTTGCTCGAAATTACTTGTATTTGGTTGTCTCCCTCTCTCTAGCTATTTCTTAGGGTTTGGGACTCGATCTATGGAGTGGTGGCTTATCAACGTCAAGAGAGTGACCCAACACCTTACCTTACCACTAGGAAGTGGGTTTGTAAGTTACCGGCATCACAAAGATCATTTTAGCACTTGCAGTTCATTTCCCGTAGGGGTCGAAAGTTCTGACCCAAACGTCGGGACTTCTGACACGTCGGAAGTTCTGACCCAAACGTCGGGACTTCCGACATTAACTGACTAGTGCATTTTGATTCAACTCTTTGGTTGCAGCTGTTTGGCTCCCTAGGTTTATCTATTATCTTTTATATGCTTTGTGGATATCTTGTGAGGGGTGGTATTACTCTTATTTAGAGTTTCTATTTTGGAAACTCCTATTACTAATCGTTTCCGCTTTTAAAGGGGTTGATTTTTCAGAAACGCCTATTCACCCCCCTCTAGGCGGCATCCTAGGTCCTTTCACCCACCTATCAACCTTCGCCTCGTTATGTCGGTTCTCCACCGCCTCCTAGATTTCATCTACGCCATCCATTCAAGTCGGTTTGATCCGAGAGCTCAGGATTGACGCTCCGGTCTATATATACCAGTCCCTGCCACCCCCCTAAGGCATCAAACCCTGATCAAGTCAGTTGAGAAGATAGAAACCCTAATCATCCTCAGAACTCCACCATATTCTAGGGCATTGCTAGCTAGGCTAGGTCTAGAGAGAGGCAAGTTTCGCTTGGATTCCAGATCTTGTCAAGAGCGTGGCTTGGTATAGCTTTTGTATCCCCTCTCTCTTTTGTATCTCTCATTACTTTTATATGTTTGCTACAATAGTTATGATAATGTTCTTCGTATCGTTCATGTTTCTAGTTATAATGTTCATCATTTACTTTGATTATATACTTAGTATAGCTAGATTGTCATCATATTCAAGTATAAGTTCGTATAACGCTCGCTCTGGTGTACACGGGGTGAGTGGTCGACATTGTGTAAGCGTGGTGCTTATACATTATTTACCTACGAATGCACCCTATATTGCGGACCATGTGATAGATCACGGATGGACACTCCCGTTAAATCCTTTGTAGTCCACTCCCCGAATATATGACAAGTAGGATCTAGTTACGAAGAAAGACAAGCTCTGTTTTTAATCTTCCTTAGTAATATCCCTTATGTGTAGATATGAAGTTGATCTTAGCCATGACTACTAGGTGTAATTGCACTAATCAACGTATGCTTTGACTTGTAATTAAGAATGACTTATGAATTGTTCCTCTAATGTTCTACTTAGCCATGCTAATGCCATAGAAAGAAGTACTCTAAGTGATCAATGATTAGTTATTACTTACTATTCATATACTTTTATCTCTTGACTTACCCCTGTTGTGAGTAGAAGTTGGGTTATGTTTTATTTCTCCATCATGTGTATAAGTTATCAATATATTTCAATTGTCCGTCCTTCCTTGTGGTAAAATTATAAATAACGATACCTGAAATACTTCCAAGTAAAGTGCTACAATGGTATATTATTTGTGCGCTTGCAGATCCCTTTAAATTCATATTTATATTCTTTCTAGTCACATAAAATATTAAAAGTACTTTATAGTATCATTCTAGTAGTGATGCTAGGCAGTACCAACAAGTATTTCTGGCATCATCGCTAGGGATGACAACTTGGCAAAAGAGATGTTAATAAGTGTTATCAACATTAGGTGGCTATTTAAACAAGTGACAAGTTAATAAATACCAACACTGGTGCATCGCGGATGTGAGAGGGAGAGGGGAGGCGGGCTCGCCGGAGTCGAGAGGGGGGCTCGCTGGAGTTGGGAGGGGGCTCGCCGGAGTCGGGATGGGGGTCGTTGGAGTCGGGAGGCCGCGCATCGCGGAGAGGGCCGTGCGGTCGGAAGAAGATGCCGAGAGGGAAAAATATAGAGAGCAGTTTACGCCTTGTTAGAAAGGCATTTTGGACGTTTTCACTGACTGGGCCCACGTGTGAGGGCTGACAAACAGTAAAAATCAAACAGAAGGTGAATAAAATGGCTTAGGAGGAAAAAAAAGTAAAGTGTCATGGCACCCAGATGCGTTCAAACTTTTTAGTGATATGTAGACCTCGACCATCTTTTATAACGACACAAGCGTAAAAGGCTCTGTGCAATTACACATGATATCCCCGTGGACGGATGTGCCACACTTTCTGAATGCTGAGAGCAAAACAGATAGCCCTATCACTGCTTACCTTGTTGTCAAATTCCGAGGAGCCCGGGCATCTCGGCCATCATTCTTGTCACCACCCTCAAGCTTTCGTCACACCCAACCCAATCCCAAGCAAAATAAACAAGCCCCTACTACCCCTTAATCCAGGCCATTGCTTAATATTCCCGTGGCGCTAGAGACAAGTGTTTGCTGCCCCTGGGCTAGGACTAAACAAAGGAGACTGCAGCTACCTGACAAACAGACACGCATGCCATGCCCCTCCCTCTCCCTTCCATCCGTGGACTGCAGCTAGGCTTGCATTGCAGGCAGTTGCAGCCTGGCCTGCGTACGCGATGGATAGGATAGGATAGGATAGGATAGAGTAGAATATCGCTTGCAGTGTGTCCTGGTAAGGATCATTTTTATATAAGTAGGGCTTTACACCTAATGTCATTTTTATACGGCGATCAAACAGAGATGGGTCCCTGACAGTTGACGTATATACTCCCGTAGTCCCATATTCCGAGCTCGCTAGTGTACCCAGCAAAAGGGTCTGGGAGAGAAGCTGCAAAGTAGAAAGGGCCAGCTCAAGTCTCAAAAAGAGGCAAATCCCCACAAGGATTTGTGCTGGACCTGGTGCTGCTCATCATGCGCCTGTTATTGGTACTCCGTATCGTCGTAGAAGTCCAAGCAACGACCTGGCTGCGGGTGTCTCTGGCTGGATGTACGGCCTTGTCTAGATCCGTAAAGTTTTGGAGTGTTAAGTCGGATGATACATGTAGATATCGCATGAGATGTTCAGATACTAATAAAAAAATAAATTACAGAATTCATCAGTAAACCACGAGATGAATTTATTAAGCCTAAGTAATCCATTATTAGCACATGTGTTACCGTATCACTTTATTGTCAAATTATAGACTAATTAGATTTAAAAATTTTGTATCACAAATTAGTCGTAAACTATGTAATTAGTTATTTTTTTAGTCTATATTTAATATACATACATGTATCAAACATTCAATGTGACCTGGTGTAAAGTTTTGGGACGAGAACTAAACACGGGCACTCCTATTCAAATGTCTCCGGTGCCCATGGCTTTTCTTGTTTCCAAGAAAAGATGAGAAAGGCGCCTATGGTTTGGACTGTTCCTGCTCGTGGGTGTACGTGGTCCTTGGCGCCGTTGGTCCAGGTAAAACCACACGAGCAAGAACGAGGAAAAGGGCAAAATCCTCGACTCCAGCCTTCGCGCAGGCTATTGTTTGTGCTACTCTCTCTCTCTCTCGCGCGCGCGCGCGCATCGGTGCATGCACAATTAGCGCAGACAAGTGGACAGCTTCTGCCGTCAGAGCGACCGAGCATGGCAGGCATCCTGACAAAGGGGCCTTGCCCCTTGCTGGCTTGCATGCCTCTCTCAGCCTCAGCTCCGGCCTTTTTCCGAGGCCGATTGCCCAATGCAACGGGCAATCCCCAATCAAAGCTCCGGCGACCGGCGGGCTGCCGGAGAGAGCAAGAGCATGAAGATTGAAGGTGAGCGAGCCCCCGTGACGGACCGGTTCGTGCGACGGGACGGGGCACGGGGTAGGGACAGGACATAGCTGCTGTCCTCTCGTTACTGGCTTCCAGCGGCGCCGCGGAGCCCAACGCCTGACGCTGTTTGGCACTGGCAGAGTGGCACCTGTTCGTTCACGTGAAGGAGTGGTAAGGCCAACGGCCAGGCCCACCCGGCAAAAGGTGCGCCCTTTCCCAGTCTGTCTCGAGTCTGAACTGTGGACCTGTGACCTGGTGAGAGTGAGACCTACCACAGCTCTGGCTCACCTCAGTGGCTCCGCCAGCCGACCTGCGGCCTGCCTCTGCGTATCTTTTCCTCGTCTTTGAATCCTGTTCCTCTCCTTAAAAAAAATCCTGCTCCTCTGAAACACCTCTGATGGCCGTGAAGGAATTGGCCAAATGCAGTGGTTTTTTATTATGTTTATCTGAGGAAACAGCCTAGCAGGATTTGGTGCTGTGATAAAGAATTGTAAGGCTCGTCGCTCGTTGGCCGAGTGTCTGTTGCAGCTGGACTGGAGCAGGGAATCACGACACGGGGGGCTACTCGCCCCAGGCGCTCAGCACTCTTCTACCTGCCGCAACCGTCCTTTTCTCCCCTAATTATCAGATAATCCTACAGTGCTAATACCACCGTCAGGCCGTCGTGCTTTGACGCCACGATTCCCGGCTCTTGTGTCCCTACCGGTGACTCTCAGGGCCGTTCGCATGTCGTTAAACTCGGCTTGATGTGCTTCTTTTTTCATTCGGAACAGTATTTTCTCTCACAAATTCCTCCAGCATTCTTTCAAACCATCCAAATTCCTTTAGAATTCCTCCAAGCGAACAAGCCCTAAGTGACAGTGAGCATAAGAAATTGCTGTTCCGCAGTTTCAGGCAGGGATTTCATATAATTCCTATGGGATTATAAAACGCAGTTCGTGCATGACATGCAGTTCGACGAGCCAATGGTTTACATTAGCAGCCAAGCGTCGAGATCGATGGTGTGGTGAGGAGTGAGGTGAGGACAACAGCATTTTTGTTCTCCGACCTGTTCGTTATGGTGTAGCCTTCGCTATTTCTTTAGTCGTGGATAGAAATGATGATTGTACTAGTACCTGGTCGCTGCTCCCCTACCCTGCCGTTTACAGCATGCCATTCGCCCATTCTTTCGTCCTCTCTTCTGCTTTTCGATCTTGATTTGACCCAACTGTTTGCAGCATCGTCGGATCATCATGGCAAAAAAAGAACACCTCCACGGGGATGCTAGTACAACTAGCGGCCAATCAGGATTGCCATCTCACGTCTGAAGTGTAAGAAAGCAATTTGGAAAGAATGACCGCAGCTTGTATTTCACTCATTTGGGGTATAAGTACAGGAGCACAGCTCTGGCCAGCCACGAATGAATACATGCAGATCCTACAGAGAAGGAATGAGGGGGCGCGTTGTTGCCGGAGTTGGACGACGGAGGAGCGTTCTGGCGGTTGCGGTTGTCCCTGTTCGCGCATTCTGCGGCGGTCACCACACCACCACCAGACGGCACAGGACGCAGCGCAGGCGTAGGGCGGTGGAGGCGGTGCAGACTTGGGGACAGCGGTGACAAATAATGATAAAATTGTATATTACCTGGCAGCGAGGACAACCGCCGAGCCTCCATCTGGAGCGAGTGCTTGATGCGGTTCTCCTCCTGCAGGAGATAGGACTTGGTGTAGAGGAACGTCGGGCGGCGGCGTCATGGTGGAAACAGACAATCGCATGACACCGAACTTGTTGTTCAGCCCATGCAACTGTTGATAGCAACGAGAGCGGGTCGGAGGCGGCGCTCTATCTCGTAGAGGGTGTCGGCGAGCCGCTTGAGGCGGACGCGAAGCTTTCGCCAATGGACATGTATGAACCAGAAGAGGCTATGGAACTGACACCGGGCATTAGATTTGCGTTGAAATTTGTTGTCCGGGAATTGCCCGGTGATGGCGGACCAAATTGAGCGTAAAGGAATCAACTCATTTTTATTTTGAAGAGCGTCGATAGATGTCCTTGACACCGTGGAATAGACCACGACACGATGCGAGCATAGATTGCAGCCCTCTGGGGTCATCAGATCATGGCGGCGGCGTCCACCGTGCCATCGATGTGACATTTTGAGAGAGAAGTTCTTGATGGTGAGCTCAAAGAAGGATGTGCGCCAGTTCGACGAAGCGGAAGTTGCCGTTGTTGGTGGCAATCAGTTGGAGGACGTGGTTGTGGATATTGATGAGAACAGTGTGGTGGCTGGGGGGAGGAGCAGGTTAGGACATGTTTAGATGTGTAGGTTGGAGGAGATGGAACCATCGGGGCTCGCCATATAAGCCAAAAGATATAGAAGATGAGAAAATAGGGTCATACATGGAGTTTCTGAAACTCTAAAAAAACTAAGTTTTGACAAAATCATGGTTCTAAAAACTAGAAGATTTGTTGTACCCAAACACCTAACACTTTTAATAATAAAAGTTTACGCAAAACCATAGTATTTTTAAATACGTTGAAAATAGTTTACATCTAAACAAGACCTTAGTATAGGATTTTTTTTAACCCTTTTTAAAAACAAAATCCAAATCTAACACCGTTGTTTTTTTATTTTCAAATCTAACCCGTTTAGCCGCGCCTAAGTCTGTGGCGCAGCAAAAATACGCTATCGCGCCACATGCATTGCCGTGGCACGATCTGCCACATCGGACAACGATTTCTACGTGGAAATCATTGCCGCGCCACTCCCATTGGCGCGGTAGCACTATAGCACCGTGCCAACCAGAATGGAGCGGCACGGTGCAACCTTAGAAAAAAAATATCTTTTTCATATGATCTTGGATGAAGATGATTTTTATATCAAAATTGTAGCACTCGACGAGGTCTATAACTTTCTAGTTTTGATTTCTTTTTAATATGAGGTCATTAAGATGCTCAAAAAATTAAATAAAGTTTTAGCTCCCAAGCATTCAAGGCGCCTTCCTTCTCTCCTCTTTACTCCAATCTTTGATTCCACTAGGGTTTTGAGTGAAATGAGAGTGGATTGAGTGAGAGAATCACTTTGGCAAGCTTGAGCACTTGATTTCTTCGTCAAGCCGGTTGGATTTGCGTCTATTACTCTTGGGGCTTTGCCCCTAGCCGGTTAGGCGTCGCCCAAGGGCTTCCATCTTGTGGAAGAGCCTTGGGAAGTTTGTATTATTATTGATTTCTTAATGGAAAGCTCAAGTGACCTTTGTGGTTTCCTTGAGAGAGGCAAGAAGGTGAAAGAGACTCTGATCTTTGTGGTCACCTCAACAACGAGGATGTAGGAGTTTCTTTGTGGGGTTGTCGAACCTCAGAATAAATCCTTGTGTCCTGCATGCTTGTTGTTGTTGAGATTTGTGATATCATATTTGTTTTTGTTGGTTTCTCTTTCTCCCCAAAGCTTCTCTTAGGGTTTGGACTCGATCTACGAAGTGGTGACCTTTCGACGCCAAAGGAGTAGCCCCAACGCTTCACCTTACCACTAGGAAGTGGAGTTGTAAGAAATCTCGCACTCAAAGTTTATTTTAGCATTTGTAGTAGTTTCCCCGTAGGAGTCGAAAGTTCCGACTCAGCCGCCGGAAGTTCCGGCCCAAACTGTCAGAACTTTCGACTATTGCTGACTTTTAACTTTGAGTTTGTGTAGAAAATTTTAGATACGCCTATTCACCATCTCTAGGCATTGTTTAGATCCTTTCAGGTTGCCTCCATCCTATGCAATTGCAGGTCCATTGTCAGTCATAGAGAGAAACCCCTGTATCGGAGACAAGACCCTCGCAATAGTTGCTACCTAGCGGAAGAAAGTTAAATGGAAAAACTTAATTCGACACCGTATAAAAAAAGATAACAACCTTAAATGAAACAACTTAAAACTATAAAGTTGTAAATTTCATGAAGAGATACAACTTTTATATAAAAAGTATCTTCATTTGCCACCGTACAAAAAAAGATATGATTTTTCGAAGGCGAAAAAAACTTGTATGCGATTAATATGTTGCTAAAACTTTATATTATGTTTTTGGACATCTTAATGATCTCAAATAAAAAAATTCAAAGCTATAAATTTATAGATACTATCGAGAGCTATAACTTCCATATAAAAATATCTCCATTTGACACCATATAAGAAAGATATGATTTTTTCCTGAGGTGGCAAACAAGTACGCGATTAATATACTGCTGATATATTATTTAATTTTTTTGAGCATCTTAATGACCTTGGATTAAAAAACTCAAAATTAAAAAGTTGTAGATCTCGTCGAGTGTTATAACTTTCATATAGAATGTATCTTTATTTGACATCATATAAGAGAGATACGATTTTTCCAAGACAACAAGCACTTGTACGTGATTAATATGCTGTTGAAATTTTGTTTAATTTTTGGAGCATCTTAATGCTCTCAAATTAAAAAATTTAAAACTAGAAAGTTGCATATCTCGCCGAGAGCTACAATTTTTATATAAAAATCATCTTCATCTGACATCGTATAAAAAAGATACAATTTTTCTAAGGTTGCACCTTGCCGCGCCATTCTGGTTGGCGCGGCGCTACATTGTGCCACGTCAATGGGCGCGGCATGGATTCGTGGAAATCCTTGTCCGACGTGGCAGATCGTGCCGCGCCGATGCATGTGGAGTGGTAGTGTGTTTTTGCCGTGCCACGGACTTAGGCGCAGCCAAACGAGTTAGATTTGAAAATAAAAAAGCAACGATGTTAGATTTAGAATTTGTTTTTAAAAAAGGTTAAAAAAAATCTAGTAAAGAGGGTGGCTCTAGTACATAACATTTGAGGTAACTAGTTATGACCTTTTCTAAGTATTTTCTCCAATAAAAAAAATAACCATTTGAATTTGTCTTAAGTAAAATTCTTTTTTAACTTTGACTAGCAAATATCCATGTAAAGTGTAGCATTATCTTAGATGAAAGAGTTATATACTATGAAAGTACATTTTATAGTGAATCTAGTAACGCGAATCCTGTTTTTTTTTAATTATGCAAAATTTTAGATACGGACATTTTAATTTAGAAGATTTTGACTTGAAGCAATCTAGATAGACTATATTTAACGATTAGAGGAAGCAGTAGATTCGATACAATACCAAGGGAGAAGCTTTGGGTAAACTGGAGTTGGAGTTAGAGCTGGAGCTCCGTTGGTCAAGTTCCTTGTCGTGTAATCTGTTCACTCAGTTTTAAGTCTTGAACTTGACAGTAAATCTTTCGGTTTCTGATGTGTTCTTGGGGTAGGCGTGGGTGTTCATACGTACGTGCGTCTGGCTGTGTGTTTTAGCTAGCTAGCAGCACCCCTACCTGTGTTTGGTAAAAATAGAGAAGCTACAGTAGACATAAAATTTCGCATGTTCTTCTTCAGATATCCCCCTCAAGGCCTCAACCGAGAAAACTCCCACAGACATGCCCCTCCCGAGTATGGATGGCAACGGGGATGTACCCGTCGAGTATCGCTGGAACGTTCTCTTCCCCGCTACGGAGAATTCATCCCGTCCCCGTCCCCGTTAACTATCTCGGGTATAGATTCTTACCCATCCCCGTACCCGTCGGGCATCGGTCGGGTAGACAGATACCCGACGGGTACTGCATACCCGATAAACAAGGACACTAGGGTCGCAGCTTTGCAATCGGAGACGTTTCTTCTTCACCCGGGTATAAGTGTCGGAGTCTCGGAGATGCCGAAGAAAAGGAGCGAGGTTGCGAGGAGAACGAGCAAAGGTGACAGAGAGACCGAACTGAGGAAGCGAGGAGCACGAGCGCTCGTGAGACAGACATGCTTATGCTGTTGGCGGAGATGGTGAGGAAAATTTGAACTAGGGTTCCTAAAACACACAAACTATATATATGATTATTTAGATTTGGACCAAAATACCTATGTTGAGCTTCTTTGGACCTAATACTCGCATGACAGCTCAAATAGTCGGGTTCCCCAACGGATAACGGGGACGAGTAAACAGGGAATGTTCTCATACCCGCTATACCCGTCGGGGATGGACTCTTGTCCATTTAAATGCCCGCGGTTAATTATATGATCTATTCCCATCCCCTAATAAATCAAATACCTATCAGGTATCTGGGCCGTTGCCATCTTTACTCCCGAGTCCCAACTCCCGACCTCGCGGTCGCGGTTCGGCTTATATACAACACCCGGACCCGGTCCGGCGGTCCCCAAAGAAAGGCCACACACTCACACACCACTTCTTGGCTCTCGCTCACTCCTGCCGCCACGGCCACCTGGTCCACGTCGCCGGCGGCAATGTCGGCGCACCTCGCCGTCGCGCTGTTGCTCGCGTTAGCCGTCGTTCCCTCGTCCCGCGGCTCCGACGTGCCGTCGTTCCCGCTCTCGCAGGCGCAGTCCCCGTCCAACTCCTCGTCCCCGTCCAACGCCTCCTCGCCGCCGTGCCACCTCGACCTCTCGGCGGAGCTCTTCGGCGGCGTGGCCGCGGCGTGCGGCGCTGGCGGGGGCCCGGGCTCGCTGGACCGCGGCCGCTGCTGCCCGGTGCTCGCGGCCTGGCTCTTCGCGGCGCACGCACGCACCGCGCTGTCCGTGCCCCCGGCCCCCGCGCCCTCGGCGCTCGCCGGGGAGGAGGGGCTGGGCCCCGGCGACGACGGGCCCATGGTGCCGTACGACAACCAGAGGTGCGTCGACGCGCTGGGCGCCGCGCTGGACAAGCGCGGGGTGGCGCTGCCCCGCCCCAACGCCACGTGCGACACCGTGCTCTGCTTCTGCGGCATCCGGCTCCACCAGATCGGCTCGCTCCGCTGCCCCGCCGCATTCGCCGTCGGCGCTGGCGCCGCGGCCAAGAACGCCACGCCCACCGCCGCCGTGAAGGACCTGGAGAAGAGCTGCCGCAACGCCTCCTACGCCGGCTGCTCCCGATGCGTGCAGTCCCTGCAAAAGGTAAACCTTTCTTGCTAGCTTTCTCTCGTAAATTAATAAAATAATGACCATTGCTTTGGCGCACCTTTTCCGTTCTTCTTGTCTCTTTTGTTTTCGCAGTCCTAACTAATCTTTGAAATGTTACACCGCGCATATCTTGCCTTCTTGGATTCAAATCATTAATCGATTTCTCATTTCTACCCCCTGCTTATATAGAGAGGAAAAACTTGAACAATTTTGTCAATTTATACTACTCTTGCAGAGCAATAATACGGCGCTACAAGCGATGCCTTTTCTCCTTCTTTCCTTCTTTTTATCTATCAAAAAGTGGCCATTTTGATGGCGTTGCCGGAGATCCCCTTTCCCACAAAGGGTTCCATTTCCACTGCACTTTCTAAGTGCATCATTGTTTCAACTTTCAAAATGATCTGCTTGTTCTTGAGCTGATCACTATCACTACTAATCATTTGCTACTTGATTGCCTTTCTCTCCTAAAGCCACCGTGGGAAAGGGCAATCCCCAGTAGCTGCAGTGAGAAGTCACCAAAAAATGTAGCTGCAGTGAGTTAGCCCGCCAGCTAATCACAGGACAGGACCATTCCTTGAACACACGTGTGGGGAGAAACTATCCTAAGGCGGACGACAGCCACAATGTGCAATGTCTTTTTCAATTATGAATGCTTTAGCTGGTTAACCACCACTTGCAGCATCGAAAGCCGTGGATTATTGAGCAGACCTTGTCCCCGACTTGCCTGTCCTGCATCCAGATTGGCATCGTATTAGTCTCTGAACGACATGATTATGACGAACAGTCATCATGTTATCATTGACAATCATGCATTATCGAGCCTCAAACTTTTTGACATTCACTTGCTTGCATTGCAAAAACCTACTACTGAAACTAGTGGCAACGCGACCAAATCGGTCGGGAGAACGTGTGTGCGTGCGCGGTAAGAACAGGTTGTTGTGCATGGGGAGCATTTACTGAGAGGCCGAGCAAGCCAAATGCAACGCTGAGTGCTGGAACAAAGCCCACCAACTTTGCAACAAAACCTGCATCGCAAGAACGTCCCCTGCATGAACCACATTAACTGCATTCGCGTTTCTTCAGGTCTTTGTTCGCATACGAGCGAGGTCACGGTGCTAACCTGCAGGTTCGGTTGCCCTCCTCCCTTCTGTCCTGTGCTGTGCAGCTGAAGGGGAACGTGAGCCGCGAGGTCTCGGGCGCCGGTGGCGACAGCGCGCGGCGGATGCTGGGGCGGGACTGCCAGCTGATGGGCCTCACGTGGCTGCTGGCCAAGAATAAGACGGCCTACATCCCCACCGTCTCCGCCGTGCTGCGCGCCATGCTCTACACCGCGCACCCGACGGAGTCCGGTGGCAGCGGCAGCGGCGCGCCGCCACGGTGCAGCCCCGACCAGGAGAACATGCCGCTGGCCGTGGACTCGCTGCAGTTCGAGCGCACCGCCAGCACGGGCTCTGCGGCTGCCTCCGCGACGCCGCGCGGCGCCACCGCCGCCGCCCTCCTCCTCGGCCTTGCGCTAAGCCTGATGATCGGCTGGTGGGATGCGTTCTTGTGAGCCGAACCAACAGCGCTGGAGGGCGTGGTGGAACCTTGTTGATACAAGTATTTTGTAGTAGTTGTTAGCAGGGAGTAGCTTATTTTGCATAGCGGGGATTTTGCATAGCATGGCTGTGAATGCGTTCGTGGTGTTGCAGATGGCTGGCTGCTATTGACATCTCTAATCTTGGTGGTTTCTAATCGTGTGGGATTGACTACTTCTGTTTTTTGTTTTTGTTTTTGGATGAAGTAGTGCACCGTTTGGATGAACTTCTGAATTCCTGATTGTTGATAGAGAGAAAGAACTGTTTCCGCATACACTAGTTGATGGTTAATGGGATACCGTACCGTAGTGGTAGTGGAATGAAAATATAGGGCATCTTTGGCGAGACTTAAATCATGGCTCACCGTCGTCTTCATCTTGTAGTGCATTTTCAAAAGAGACTCGTATGAGCCTTGTCAAAGAGGCCCATGAGGCCATGATAAGAAATCAAATGTGCGATGTAGCCAATCAGAAGGAACGAATTTACGTTTCAAATGAAATGAAGCATGGACATAGCGATATGAATCTGAAATGAAATGTGCCGGGTTTAAACTTTAAAGAGTTAAATGCATCGGGGATCCATGAACTTGTCATGATGTACCACTTTGGTCCATGAACTCTTAAAATATTTTTATGGGTTACATAACTTGTTAAATGGTGCACCGTGGGTCCATACAACTCCGTCAGCGTTTTCTTGCTTAAGTGGCATGAAACTTGGCATGGTTTTTTTTTGCATCAAACCCCTTACAGCCAGGAACAGAACGCGCGCTGGCACAACGTGACGAGCATGTGCACGACCGCGAGGATAACACACTCCACCATCGCACACACCACTCCTGCGCTCCTACCGGTCCTGCCGCCGCCACTCACACTCATACCACGCTTGCAGCCACCGCCGCTTCCTACCGCGCCTCCACTGGCGTGAACCACCGCAGCTCCTGCTCCTCCTTCCACACGCGACGCGCACAACAGATGCGGCGGCCGGCAAGAGAGACGAGGCGGAAGAGGCCAAGGAGACTGAGGACGTCGTGGCCGCATCGTCGTCCTCCTGCTTATGAGGGCAGGGCCTGCGCGCGGCCAGCAAGCCGAGACGGCGAGGGCGAGCGCGAGCCGTGCGTTCCGCGAGGGCAGGAGTGGTGCAGAGCGAGTATGGCGGATGGTGTGCAAAGGAGGCATGGAGCACCACGCCGCTCGATGAAGTGCGCAAGTGCGGCGGCCGCACACGGCACATTGGGGTCGCTGCTTCTGTTGTTATGATGACCATGTATCAACCGCTGAGCGGAGCTGACCATGGGCTGGCGATGGTCGCAGGCGAAGCTGGAGAAGAAGAAGGCGGAGTACGCGGAGAAGATGAGGAACCAGGTGGCAGCCGTCCACAAGGAGGCGGAAGAGAAGCGCACGTCGATGGAGGCGCGGCGGCGCGAGGCAATCCTCAAGTACGAGGACATGGCGGCCAAGCACCGGTCCAAAGGGACTACCCCGGCCACCAAATTCCTCGGCTTGTTCATTGTTCTCGTGTAGATAGTAGTTACATACATACTCCTGCATGCCTTCGTCAGTCATCTTGGTTGTTGCTTTGCTGTGTGGACTTGTGGTGGGCATTGTTTGCTCAAGGCAAATGTTTATCCTCTATCTCTGCGTCCGATTGTGTGCTGTGCAGAGTGTATTGTAATTTGCAACTGTATGTATTGTAGCCACGCAAAGAACATTTTCCGTACCTCAAACCATGTACTGCATGTGTGCATCCTGTGTTACTAGGATTATTACTTTGACGTTGCTTCAGTTTTGTCAGAGGCATGGAATGCAAATTGCAAAACATGAAGCAATGCAGAGCCATTCTAAGATTGTACTGTAACAACAACGCAGCAATGCAAAACATGGTAACGACAGCTATTAGATATTTAGATTGCAACACCAGCTACGTATGTGTATATAGTAAGTACTCTCCTACTTGCGACTATAAACTGCAAGCGGCAGCGGCGGCGTGAAGGAGCGAGGGAGAGACCACGATCACGATCACGATCACGATCAGGTTGGAGCAGCAGGGCGTTGCCGCACCGCTCGTTGGCGTTGCGCGATGTCGGCGGCGGCCACGGCGGCAAGTATCGTTGCGGGAACTGCCACGCGTACCTTGACCCACGTTTGAACAGGCCGATGAGCTGCGCGCTCTACCGGCCGTTCGCGGGCGAGGCTTGGTAGTAGTGGTGCAGCGTGGTGGCCAGGGCGTCGCGGTAGTGAGGCGCTTTGTCCGACTGCGCTTCCCTCGGCGAAAAGCTGCGCTGCCAGGAGGCACTTCGACAAGCCTAGGCCACAGCATCCGAGTCAAAGGCGCTAGCGCGCGCTGGTCCCTGTTGTTGCTCGCGATGATGCGGCCATGGTGACAAGGCGCGCTTTGTTCCTAGCTGTAAGGGGTTAGATGCAAAAAAAAAACATGCCACATTGATATGCCACGTAATAAAAAAAACGCCGATGAAGGACCTGCGGTACACCATTTGATAAGTTGGGTGACCTATAAATACATTTTGAGAGTTTATGAATTTAAGTAGTACATCATGACATGGACCATTGTTCGGCTGGGCTGGAGCTCAAACAATCGTATATCGATCGTGCATTATTACTACTGGCTGGTGCGAGAGAAAAATAGTTTGAAATTTACGATCGTTTGAACAGGCCGATGAGCTGCTTGTTGGCTCTACTGGGCGTTCTGGCGTAACAGTTCACGAGGTTACCTGGTAGTAGCGGTGCACTTTTGCGTGGTGGCGGCTGGCGGGCGTCGGAGTCCCCGTGTCGCCTTGTGTAGTGTACGACTGTACTCTCGCTTGTCCGGCTTCCGCTTCCATTTCCCAACTTCACCGGACAGCGGGACAGGTAACCGAAAAGCTGCAGTGATTCGGGAATCGGGAGGGAGGAGCCACCACGGCAGTCGGCAGTTCGGCACGCCACAGGCCACAGCGTCCGAGTCCAAAGCCTCGGTCCGCTACATTACTTTGGCGCGGACCGCTGCGACACCCCCCTGTCCCTGTCCGAGGCCCACCGAGGCACAACAAGATAGGCCCAAGAATAGCTAAATTGCACTCGGCCCGCTTCAGATCTCAACCGTGGGCCGTAGCATCTCACGGCCCACCCAAGGCCTTGTACATGAGCTCGAATACCACTGTGGGTTAGTTTGGATGGAAGGGGATGCTGTTAATAAAGCCTACCTGATTGTCCTAAAAAAAGGAAAGATCATCTAGCAATCGGTCTAGAGGGGGGGGGGGGGGGTGATATACAAAGACCGGAAAATGAATTCGTTCATCTTCAACACAGCAGGCCGGTTGAGGAGCAGGGAGCAATTGCTCAGAATAAAAGAGAAGAGCAATTCGTGTGGACAGAGGCTCGCCAAAACGTGTTTAATTCAATCAAACAATACCAGACAAAAAAAAAAACTCCTGTGTTGATGCCGCCGAAAGGGTATTTTTGTGCTAAAAACAATACCAGCCGGCCAGAGTTCGAACCCCTCGGGGACGGATTTATTGGCCGGAGGAGACACAGTTTATCTACGCATGGAAAGAAATCTCTTCAGTTGCCCCACGCAAAAGCACAGGTCTTAGGCCAGTTCAGTCTCACGATTGTTGCGGTGACGCTATGTATGGGTGGGGCTGAGGTTCGTGGGTTTTCTCGACCTGCGGGTCTTCTTCTTAAGCACAATGTTCGGGGGCTGTCTTACCCCCGCAGGTCGAGTTTTTTAAAAATAATACCAGACGAAACCTCCTGTGTTGATGCGGCCGAAACAAGGGTATTTTTGCACTAAAAAAACATTGGAATAGAGCATCCGTCCGGCCAGACCGGTGGGCGGTGATGCCAGCCCAAATGTACCCTCTCTCCATTTGTCACTGCAGTTCTAATTAAAAAATCGTACATCCAAGCGGGCGCATGCTACACGAGACCCTGTAATCAATCCTTCTTTGTGAGCTTTCGCGACAGCCACCTGGGTCGGAGGCTGCTCGCGCTCATCACATGCTCATCTCATCTTCTGGCTGCCCATGGCTCATCCCGGCCGAAAGGCGGAGGCTGCCAATTGCTCGCCGTGTTGTTGTGGTGGAGCTTCGCCCGCGTGCGGCTGTCATGGCGGTGGCGAGCCTGCCCGCAACATCTCGAGCTCCGCCTGCCCGGCTCACCATGGCTAGAGCAGAACTCGCCCACGCATAGCTCGTGACAGGCGGGATGGAACTCGTTCACGCATAGCTTTCGCAGCGGACCTCACCTCACGCACAGCTCGCGCTCCACCCGCACAATGTGGAGACCCTCTCGCGGCCTTCTCCACCACACCTGCGGTTTCTCCACCATAGTGGCGAGGTCCGCACCACTGGTGAGCTCGGCACCAGTGAACTCCACATGACAACGAGCTTCCATTCTCCCACGCAGCAAGGGGATGTTGCGCAGAAATCATATGTTGCAAAGCGTATATTTCAAGTGTTTCAGATGTTTCAAAGGTATGTTGCAGGTGTTTCATATTGATGTTGCAAAAGTAAATCGAGATGTTACACATGTTGCACTGGTTGTACACATATGTTGTAAGCGTCTATTCTAAATGTTTCATCTGTTTTTACATACGTATGTAGCAAATGCGTTTATTTGGATGTTGCATATGTTTTACGCATATGTTGCAAGTGTTTTATCAGGATGTTGCATATGTTTTGTAATGACATTTTAAGTGTTTTCATGTGTTTTTTTGCAAGTGTTTAACACGCATGTTTCAAGTGTTTTATCTGGCTTCAGACACATGTTGCAAATGTTTCATTTGGATATTTCAAAAGTAGATCAGATGTTGTATCTTCCTTCTCGTTGGTTTGAGCGCATCACGTATGTGCTCTCTAATCTCCGTGTCTTCTCCTCCTCCCAAGCGCTAATCACTGGAATCCGCCGCCCTCCTCCTTCTTGTTCTTTTTCTCAATGCTGGTGACGTTCCCTCACCGTGGGGACACGGTGGTGGGCCCCAACCTCGGCGAGGATGGTCTATCTTTTGCTTCCACTCAAATAGCATGGGAAACGGCCGAAGGTGCGGGCGTCTTTATTTATTTATTTTTTTCTCCAGCTGCCAAGCGATGACCATCGGTCTCCTCTCCTCCCCTCCCCTCCGCTTGGCTGATGGGCTCCCACTCCGGTGCCTTCGCCGAACACGGCATCCGCGCGCTCTTCCGCGACCGCGAGCTTCACCTGCGTCTGTCTTTTTTACATTGAAAAAATATAGGTACCAGTCTATTCAACAGATGCATGCTACCGCACATCAACTGGCAGTAATCTACACATCCGTTCATCGAGGTCTAACCATACTACGACTCTGATTCGACAAAAAAAAGGGACTCTGAATCATTGTGCTATATATTTTTTGACAACAGAATCTAAGTGGGAGCCAGGATGGAAAGATTCAGAGGGAATAATTCCACGGAAGTTTCTTTTCATTTAAAAAACAAATGCTTAGAAGAACTGGTGAAGAGTGGATTGTTAGATTGTGACAACCAAACGCACCCAACAAACACATTTGTGTAGAAGTTGAGAACAAAAGCTGTATATACCTGTAATTTTATTTCAGACTAGCTATATGGTTGGCACCCAGACGCTCCCGCTGTGGACGAGACTCGCCTGCAGTACTGCCACCATCACCACACCACTACGAGTCTACGGCGTCTAGAATACTAGGAGTATCATCATGCATAAATGGTCAAATACTCAAATGTCATTGGGAGGGAAAGAAAAAGAACGGACTTCAGGCTGCCTCCAGCCCTCCACTCCACGTTTATCTAGTCGATCTTCTTCCCCGATCGAAAGCACTGCTTCCGGCACCAACCAGCATGCAAGCCATGAAGAGGACGATCGTTCTGTACCCCGGCCTCTTCGTCAGCCACTTCGTACCCATGATGCAGCACGCAACGCCCTCGTGGAGGCAGGCTACGCTGTTGCGGTGGCGCTCATCGACCTCACCATGGACCAGGACGTCGCCCTGGCAGCCGCCGTCGACCGCGTCGCCTCCGCCAAGCCGTCGGTCACCATCCACAGGCTCCCTCGGATCCAGAACCCTCCCGCGATCATGGACTGCGGCGGCGACGCACTCCTCTGGTACTTCAAGACCGTGAAACGCTACAACGACCGCCTCCGTGAGTTCCTCTCCTCCCTGCAACAGCAGCAACCTCCCCGAAGCGTCGTCCACGCGGTGATCGTGGACGGGCCCTCCGCCGACGCGCTCGACGTCACCAAGGAGCTCGGGGTCCCGGCGTACACCTTCTACACCACCAACGCCTCCGCCGTCGCGGTGTTCCTCCAGCTTCCATGGACCCACGCGGAAGGCCAGCAGCCAAGCTTCAAGGAGCTCGGAGACACCCGTCTCAGCATCTCCGGCGTCCCACCCATGCCAGTGTCGTACCTCATGCCATCGATGCTCCACGACCCGGCCAGTGAGTCATACTACGATGATGCGTGTGATGCGCCGGAACCCCGAGCCCGATGGCATCCTGGTGAACACGTTCGCGTCGCTGGAGGCCCGGGTGGTGAGAGGTCTCAGGGACCCACTGTTCCTCCCCATCGGCGACGGCGACGGCCGTCGGTGCAGGAGGACGCCTCCGGTGTACTGCGTGGGGCCGTTGGTCATTGCAGCCGGCGACGGTGACGCCGACGGCGAGACGAAAGAAAGGCACGAGTGCCTCGCGTGGCTCGACGAACAACCGGAGCGCAGCGTCGTGTTCCTCTGCTTCGGAAGCTTAGGCTCCGCCACCCACTCGGCGAAGCAGCTCAAGGAGATCGCCGTCGGCCTGGAGAGGTCAGGGCACCGGTTCCTGTGGGTGGTGCAGGCGCCTCTCCCCACCGAGGGAATCGACCCTGTGTAATGATCTACTTATAGAATGAGAGATTTGGGGATTGGATAGAAAGAATTTGGGGCAGGATTGGATGGAACGCGGCTGATGTTCGCGAGGTGGAGTTCTATTCAGATACAGGAATGTCCAGACTGTTACATGCCTCCCTTCATCACCGAGGCGCCAGCTATATAGTTGCTCTTCTACAACGGGCCGAGCCCACACTTACAAGGTCGGAACGACACAGCCCAATCAGCCCACTACTCACTAGCTATACGGGCCCGTTTCCTGATAATGCCCTCCCCTTCGTAACCAGCTTGTCCCCAAGCTGGTGCCTTCGGAAAGCGACGACGAAGATCATAAACCTCTTCCCAAGTAGCCATATCCGCAGGTAAAGACATCCATTGAACCAATACCTGGCGAACAGTGGAGGATCCTTTGGTGCTGTATCTGATACCCAGAAACGATTCTAGTTGCAATACCAGCATTGGATCGATGCATACAGTGGACAGATCTTGAGATACTTGGACAGCTGGTGGAGTATGCTTCTTCAGCTGGGATACGTGCACCATAGGATGGATCTTGCTTGATTCAGGCAGAGCAAGCTTATAAGCGACAGGTCCCACTTTCTGCAATATCTCATAAGGACCATAAAACCAGAAGGGCAGCTTGTGATTCCCTCTGTAAGTAACAGAAAGACTGCAGATGAGGTTGCAGTTTCAAATACACCAGCTCACCCACTGCAAAGCTTATTTCAGTTCTATTTTTATCAGCTGAGCCTTCATCCTTTGTTGAGCTCGCAGGAGTTGCTGCAAAATGAGCCTGTTCAGCATCCCTCTCTTTTAGACATTGTTCAAGATCTGGGACAGAGCAAGTCTGAAGATTTTTTATGCCCATGTGTCTAGGAGAGTACCCATATAGTACTTCAAAGGGGGGATTTGCCCAGAGCTGAATGTTGGGCAGTATTGTACCAGAATTCTGCCACTGGTAACCACTTACTCCGCTACCTTGGGCAAGAGTGTACCATGCACTTGAGAAAAGCTTCTAGGCACTGGTTTAGCCGATCTGTTTGACCATCTGTTTGTGGGTGGTAGCTAGAGCTCATCAGCAGCTTTGTGTCAATAAGCTTGAACAGTTCTTGCCATACTGTACTTGTAAATACGCTATCCCTATCAGAAACCATAGCCTTGGGTAGCCCATGAAGCTTGTAAACCTGATCCAGGTATAGCTTAGCAATCTGTAGTGCTGTGAATGGATGATGCACTGGAATGAAGTGTGCATATTTTGTAAATTTGTCGATGACTACGAGTATTGCATTGAATCTATCTGATTGAGGGAGACCTTCAATGAAATCCATGTAGACTACTTCCCAAGCTTGAGAAGGAACAGGCAGAGGCTCAAGTAATCCTGGGGGTTTGATATGCTCATGTTTTGCCTACTGACAG
This sequence comes from Miscanthus lutarioriparius, assembly GCA_904845875.1. NCBI lineage: Eukaryota > Viridiplantae > Streptophyta > Magnoliopsida > Poales > Poaceae > Miscanthus > Miscanthus lutarioriparius. The sequence goes on from CAJGYO010000004.1 coordinate 15,823,152, forward strand.
ATCTGACAATGTTGGACAAAGAGCTGTATTGATTGTTTGAGAGAAGGCCAAGCAAACAGCTGTTTCACCCTATGATATGTAGCAGCCATTCATGCTTGATGATAGCCAAATTTGAAGTCAAGTTTAGTAAACCAAGCTGCACCAGCAAGCTCATCCAATAATTCATCTACAATTGGCATTGGGTGCTTATTTCTCACAGTGATTACATTGAGTTGTCTATAATCAATACAAAAGCGCCAGGAGCCATCTTTTTTCTTAACCAATAGCACTGGAGAGGCAAAGGGGCTGCTACTTGGCCTGATTATTCCATTCTGTAGCATCTCTTGTAGTTGCCTGTCAATTTCATCCATCTGGATAGGAAAATACTTGTAAGGCCTCACTTTAACAGGCTGAGTTTCTGGGACTAAAGGAATGGAGTGGTCTGCACTTCTATGTGGAGGAAGAGTAGTAGGAGTGGCAAACAGATGGTCATGTTCTTTCAATAAATCAACTATCTGGGGTGGACAGTCCACATCCTCAACCGACTGCAGAACACATAACTCAGCTTCAGAGTGATCCTTTGGGCTATAGCACTGAAATGAAATACAGTGGGACACCATGCCAGATTTGAGCAGGCCTTTGAGCTTAGTGGAAGATACTGAAGCACAAGGTGAGTTCTGTTCCTTGACCCCTTGCAGTGTCACTCTCTTGCCTTGGTATGTCACCTTCATGACCTTCTACTTGTGAAAGGATCTAAACAATGCCTAGAGGAGGGGTGAATAGGCGTATCTAAAAATTTCTGCGGCAATGAGATGCATCTTCATCTTGTAGTACCAATCAGTGTATCTTGTTCCATCAAAGTGAGGTGGCTTACCAATGTTGACGGAAGGGGTATGTAGAGGTGAACCTTTGATGAGTTGTCCATAGTCGAAGTTTATGTTTGAATATATTACCTTTTCATGAGCATGCTCACCGGCTCCAATATCACTAGCGGCATCTTTGTTTGCTTCATTCTTGCCACTTATTGCATCATCAACCTTATTGCTCAATTCTTCCTTCATCTTGCTCATCTCATCTTGCATCTTTTTCATTTCATCTTGAAAGAACTTGACTTGAGCAGTCATCAACTCTTTAGCTATCTTCTTGGCCATCTCGGTGACGTCGGCTTGCATCTTGTCGGTCTCCGACATTGTTTCTTCTCACGTGGTGAAGTGCTAAAAGAAGACCTCGCTTTGATACCAAGTGAAATGATCTCAACAATGCCTAGAGGGGGGGGTGAATAGGCGTATCTAAAAATTTCTGCGTAATCTCAAAGTCAAATGTCAGTGACAGTCGGAAGTCTCGATAGTTTGGGCCGAAACTTCCGGCAGCCAAAAGTTCCGACGCAAACAGCCGGGAGTTCCGACACCTACGAGAATTGCACTACAAGTGCTAAAACAAACTTTGAGTGAAAGATATCTTACAACCCCACTCCCTAGTGATAAGGTGAAGGGTTGGGGTTGCTCCTTTGATGCTGGAAGGTCACCACATCGTAGTTCGAGTCCAAACCCTAAGAGGAGAGTTGGGGAGGAAGACAAACCAACAAGAACAAATGTGATAGCACAAATCACAACAACAACAAGCACGCAGAACACAAGAATTTATCTCGAGGTTCGGCAACCCCACAAAGGAGCTCCTACGTCCTCGTTGTTGAGGTGACCACAAAGGTCAGAGTCTCTTCCACCTCCTTGCCTCTCTCAAAGCAACCACAAAGGTTACTTGAGCTTTCCACTAATAAATCAAGGGTAATGCAAACTTCCTAAGGCTCTTCCACAAGATGGAAGCTCTTGGGTGACAGCCTAGCCGGCTAGGGTTCCAAGAACCCAAGAGTAAGAGACGCAAATCCAACCGTCTTGATGAAGAAATCAAGTGCTTAAGCTTGCCAAAGTGATTTTCTCACTCGATCCACTCTCCTTTCATTGAACACCCTAGGGGAATCAAAGATTGGAGCAAAGAGGAGAGGAGAGGGGTGCCTTGAATGCTTGGGAGCTATTTTGTACGAAGGTTGGTGAGCAATGAATGAGTTCATCCTGGTTAGAAGAGAGAAGAGAGCTATTTATACTCAAAGGCAAATCCAACCGTTCAGATCTGAGTCGGAAGTTCCGACACAGATCGTCAGAACTTCTGGCTCAACGCAAAAACACTATTCATGCAGACAGTCCACTAGGCTTGCTCGTATATCGTCGGAACTCCCGGCGGTCCCCGGACTTCTGGCTTATGGGACTTTCGACAGACATGGTGAGCTAGGCGACTAGTCCCAAAGCATCGGGACTTCCGGCGGGAGCCGGGACTTTCGGCACTCGGAACTCCCGACTCTAGTCGAGACTTTCGACGGGCGAAGATGCATAGGCAGGCTGTGGCTAAGTCAGCAAGCGCCGGGACTTCCGGTACCAAACGTTAGGACTTTCGACAGCCGGAACTCCGGCTCATGCCAGAACTTCTGACTACCAAAAGTCCACAAACTATGTCCAAGTGTTCGTGAGGTGATTTTGTGTCTCTCTTTTGATTTAATTTTTATGCTTGAGCACTCTATCTTTCTCAGACCACCTAAACTTGCATCCCTCTTTATAGTATGGCATACCTAAACCCAAAACTTGGGTTCATCCATTTTTTGCACTTGAACAATTGAGGAATACCATTTTATCTTAAATCAACTCTTTTAAAGCTTTCAAGGGACTAAAGCTGCAATATATCTCATTAAGATCTCATTAGTCCCTAATTTGGATGTCATCAATACACCAAAACCCATATAAGGGGAAAATGCACTCTCAATCTCTCCATTTTTGATAATTGATGACAATCAACTTAGGCTTTCATAAGAATGTAAGAATTTAAAGCTTTTGAACCCCAAAATTTATAGAGAGCCCCCCTTAATATATGTAATGAATTTGAATTTCAATAATGATCATCAACACATCACTTACATATATTAAGGTAGAAACTCCCCCTAAATTTTGCAATCCGTGGGGTGCAACAAGTGTATGTGAATAAGTGAATATCCGTGAAAAAGAGAATGCAATATGACATGTTATATTCACTCAACAAGTAAAAGAAAATATGATGGCCAAGATCTCAAAGTGACAACTTGAAACAACACATGGCCATCCAAAATAACATCCACCATTCACATGTAGAGACTAATAGATATGTAGATAAACATTACTTGTCCTACAATCATCCATCACACACACAAATATAGTTGTCCATCACATAGTGCAACCACACAACATAGTTCATACAAGCCCTGTCCCCATGGCTAAAAGTTTTACAGTCTCACAAGCTCCAAGCGACCAACTAACTTATTACAATAACATCAAAGCCTAACACTCCCCCTTTGTCAACAAGTGCCAAAAAGGGTAGGCCGCATGAAAGAAATGACTACTCATTGTCGTAGTCCTCGTCATCATCACGGTCACCACCACCACCATCGTCGTCGTCATCATCATCTTCCTCGTGGTACTCCTCATCATCGACATCCATTTGTGACTTGCCATGGGGACAGGGCTGATCGGATGACTCTCCATAGTATTCCTTGCAAGCCTCATCATAAAGCTTGAAAGGATCACGATGTGGCTCCAAGTCCCGAGGTGGTGCGGAGTGAATGTCAAGCTTTTGCTCAATGCGATGCATCCTCACTAGCATCTCTTGCTCACGCTCAGCACTAGCACAACAAGCTCCAAACATATACTTCATGAAGAACTTGAACTTGCTGGGGGGCTTATCACCGAGGAGGAGGAGGACTGAGGCTCCTCACTATGAGCACGGCAAGAGTGCGAAGCACGTGGTGGAGAAGCACATGAGGAGGAGCCCGAGACACCTTTGCCTTTTCCTTTTCCCTTAGAGGCCTCTTCTAACTCCGTCTTTGCCTGAAGTGACGTCTTGTTGGATAGTTTGAGAACTTTGTGAGGGGCATCTAAAGGGAAGTGAATGCCTGACACATGCTCAATGATATGCATGATGAATGGAGCATAGGGGTAGTGCTTCACCACATCCTCACTAGCCACGAAGATCTTGTCCCAAATATAATGACTGATGGAGAACTTGGTGAACTCATCTCCAAAGCAATCAAGTACAACATGGGAATCCTCACGGAGATTAGTAGTCACCTATCTTGGGATATAAGATCTGACGAAGGATGTTGTTGAGCACATAGTAGTAGGGCTTCAGCCAAACGGTCTTCCCATCAGTACGATGAAGCGCCCCTGGTTATCTAGGAACTCAAATGTGATACAAATACTAGTCCCAGGAGGCTAATAACATATTTATTACATCAGATAAGTCTCAGTGCAGTAGTCTCGACAAGCGTGGATAATGAAGACATGCCACGATTAGAAGTAACCATAACATAATATAGGTCCAACAGACCTAGAAACAAAAGGAATCACAGACAAACATCTGACGGGTCCTAATGCCACGAGCTTAGTTGGGTGCAGACATGACCTTACCCGAACGTAGCTTTGGGATTGAAGTCCAGATCTTCCTCTATTCAACAACGCAAGGGTGAGTACAAGGTACTCAGCAAATCTAACCTTACCTTATGGAAGGGGATAACAGTACATGCATATGGATAAATCAAGGATAAGGCTTGGTTTTATTTGCATAAAGCTATCTTTCTGACACATGCAGGGTTTCATTTTATAAATACTTTTGCTAAAGACATATATTTTCCATATATAAGAGTAATTTCGAAAAGGAGGTTTGTCACAATTTTAAGTGCTGTTGAACACTCTGTTCCCACAACACATGGCCGGCAACCATTTGTTTCCAAAATCAAACACACGCTCATGTTTTCACTCATCCCAACCCATCTAGTTGTTGAAACCAAACCATAACCCATCCAAGACTGTGGACATGGCTGTCCAGATATATTTTTACACTCTACAGAGGTTGTACACTTTCACCACAAGTAGGATGCTGTAACTTAATACCGTTGTGCAAGCACAGATCCATCAGAGCCATTACCCTCCATAGCTGAATACTAGCGCTCACCACGGGCACACTAAGGCAACAATATCATAATACAATAAATTACAGAGTTCATTATATTTCATACAATTCCTTAGTTTCCACATATACCTTGCACACCTGCCTCTAGGTGATTGCCATACCAACTAGGGGAATTTAGACTAAGCCTCGCCACATACAAGGTCAAGTGGTTGTACGGTAAAATGAGTGTAACACCCTAGTGTTAAGCCTTGTATTTGGCACTTGCATTTCATGAGCACAAGCATCATCCAAGCATTCATGAACATGAGCATATGAAATTTCATCTCGTTCTTATACCTTATCACATGAAATGTTGATTTTATATATATGCTTATGCTTGCAATCATGTATAACCAATGTATGAAATGGTGGTAAGGTCACAACAATATCTTAGACACATCTAGAATGGTGGATGTAACAACTTTTGCATTCATGACATGAACCAATTTTGCTTCTAAGTGTTGGTGTACTTTGAAATATCATTTTCATGATGCTAGTTTGACCAAAGTTGAACAATAACTTAGAGAGTTTGCATGGCGGTGTGACCTAAATAAAAGTTGTAGTTTACATCGAGGGTAACAAACTTTATTTAAGGGTCATGAGCTAAATCAGTGTCTAACATGGTCAAATGGAGCTCACATGTATCAACAAAATGTTGTTTGGTGACTTAAGAATTTTTCTAAGTGTTAAAGCTGTTTTGAGTTTCAAAGTACCTTGCTTTGGAGCACTGTAGTTTGAAAAATGTTGGGAATTAGGCCAAACTCCTTTAAGCATTTTTGTAGTGTTCACGTAGGGCATCACTTAAAGATCGGGGAGTTGATAGCAAAACTAATAAGAGAAAGCGTGCATAATTTTAAGGTTAAAAGCGACATAGCTGTTCGATGTTTCAGGCATTGATGAAGACTTCACCGTCTATGGTCTTGAGCTTGTAGGTTCCTGGTCGAAGCTACTCCGCGACGACGTACGGTCCCTCACATGGCGGAGAGAGCTTGCGGCGGTTTTTGTTGCTTTGGACGAGGCGGAGCACTAGGTCCCCGACGTTGAAGGCCTGACCCCGTACTCGATGGCTGTGGTACTGGCGCAACGCTTGCTGGTACTTGGCTGAGCGAAGGAGGGCAACGTCACGCGCTTCATCTAGCTGGTCCATGGCATCCTCGAGGGACGCCTCGTCTCCCTATTCGTCGTATGACCTGACCCTTGGCGCTCCATAGTCGAGGTCGGTCGGGAGGATAGCATCGGAACCATAGACCATGAAGAATGGCGTGTAGCCGGTGGCCTGGCTGGGTCGTCCTCAGACTCCAGAGCACAGCGGGAAGTTCTGTGATCCATCATCCGCCAAACTTGTTCAACCGGTTGAAGATCCTAGGCTTAAGGCCTTGTAAGACCATGACATTTGCGCGCTCGACCTGCCCGTTCGTGCGAGGGTGCGCCACGGTGGCCCAATCGATGTGGATGTGGTATTCATCGTAGAATCAGAGGAAGTTCTTCCCGGTGAACTGCGTGTCATTGTCCGTGATAATGGAGTTCGGGACTCCAAAGCGATGAACGATGTCAAAGAAGAACAGCACGGCTTGCTCGGACTTGATCGCGGAGATTGGTCGAGTCTCTATCCACTTTGTAAACTTGTCTACAGTGACAAGCAAGTGCGTATAGCCCCCGGGCGCCCTCTTGAGAGGTCTGACCAGATCGAGCCCCCAGACCGCGAATGGCCACATGATGGAGATCGTTTGGAGTGCTTGGGCCGGTAGGTGGGTCTGTCGAGCGTAGTATTGACACCCTTCGCAGGTGCACACAATATGTTCAGTGTCGGCTACCGCGGTCGGCTAGTAGAAGCCTTGTCGGAACACGTTTTCGACCAGGGTCCTAGATGCGGCATGGTGCCCGCAGACCCCACCGTGGATTTTGCTCAGCAACCGCTTCCCTTATTTGATGGGGATGCAGCGCTGCAGGATCCTGGTGTGGCTTCGCCTGTAGAGCTCGCCCTCAATAAGGACAAAGGACTTGGTGTGACACACAAGCCGCTGAGCCTCCATTTTGTCCGTCGGCAGCCGCCTCATGGAGGAGGTAGTCGAGGTAAGGCATCCTCCAATCGTCCAGAGGGGCGGGCTCTATCGCTGGATCCTCGTCAAGCTCCATGACTTTAGGGTCAAATGGAGCCAATAGTTGGTTAGCCCCCGAGCCCAGGGCAGGTGGCCCATCACCGGCTTGTTTTGGTTCCTCATAGCGGACCGAGGGCTTATACTGATCACTGGCGAAGATGCCCGTCGGCACCGGCTCTCGGTCGGATGCCATTTTTGCCAGCGCATCGGCTACCATGTTGAGATGCCTCGAGATGTGATTAAGCTCGAGACCGTCGAACTTGTCCTCCAGCTGGTGGACTTCTTGGCAATATGCAGCTATCTTGGCGTTGTGGCAGCCCAACTCCTTCATGACTTGGTCGATGACCAGCTAGGTGTCGCCCCTGACGTCGAGCCGTCGGATCCCCAACTCAATGGTGATGCATAGGCAGTTGATGAGTGCCTCATACTCAGTCACATTATTGGAGGAGGGGAAATGGATGTGAACCATATACCCCATGCGTACCCCGAGGGGTGAAACGAAGACCATCCCCACACCAACGCCTTTCTTCATTAGCGATCCATTGAAGTACATCGTCCAATACTCTTGGTCGATGACTACTGGTGGCATTTGGATCTCGGTCCACTCTATGACGAAATCTGCCAGCACTTGGGACTTGATGGTTGTTCGGGGGCATACGAAATGCCTTGACCCATCAGCTCAAGTGCCCACTTCGTGATTCTTCCCATGGCATCCTGATTTTGGACAACCTCACCAAGAGGAAAGGACGTCACGACTATCACCGGATGTGACTCGAAGTAGTGATGTGACTTCCTCTTGGTGATAAGGACAGCGTAGAGGAGCTTCTGGATTTGAGGGTAGTGGGTCTTGGAATCGGACAAGACTTCGCTAATGAAGTATACGGGACACTGCACTTTGAGGACACATCCCTCTTCTTCTCGCTCTACCACCTAAGGCGGCGCTGACCACTTGCGTGGTGGCCGCAATGTAGAGCAGAAGCGGTTCTCCATCGTTCGGAGGGACCAGGATTGGGGCCTTCTTCAAAAACCGCTTGACTGTGTCAAGTGCTTCCTAGGCCTTGGGCGTCCATTCAAAACACTCGGATCTTCTTTAGGAACCGATAGAATGGGAGACCACATTCGTCGAGGCACGAGATAAAGCGGCTGAGCACGGTGAGGCACCCTATAACTCATTGTACCCCATTTATGTTCTAAATCGGACCCATCCTCGTGATGGCTGAGATTTTCTCCGGGTTGGCTTCAATGCCACGCTTGAGACGATAAAATCCAGCAGCATACCCCTTGGGACCCCAAAAACGCACTTCTCGGGGTTGACCTTAATGTCGTTTGCTTGGAGTTTTGTGAAGGTCTGTTCTAGGTCAGCTATGACCTGGTCAACCCATTTGGACTTGACCACGATGTCATCCACATAGGCCTCAACGGTCCACCCGATGAGATCCCCAAAACACTTGATCATGCAACATTGGTGCCGACCCCGCATTCATAGGCGCGCTGGAAGGAGGTGCCAATGGTGATGACCCCACATGGACCTAGCATCTTCAACTTTAGATAGGTGTAGTTGGGAATGGCCATTAACTTCACGAAGCATGGATGTCCTAGGATAGCGTGGTAGGTTCCGTGGAACCCGACCACCTCAAAGGTAAGGGTCTTCATCCTGTAATTGGTTGGATCCCCAAAGGTGATGGGTAGGTCGATCTACCCAAGTGGCACGGCCGGCTTTCTTGGCACGACGCCGTGGAAAGGTGCCTCGGTCGACCGGATGCACGCTCGGTCGATGCACATGGCATCGAGCGTTTCAGCGTACATGATGTTGAGGCCGCTGCCTCCATCCATTAGCACCTTGGTGAGCCACTTCTTGCCGATGATCGGGTCAACCACGAGCGGATATCTTCCCGGCTACGGGACGGTTTTTGGGTGGTCGGTTCGATCAAAGGTTATGGCGGACTCCGACCATCGGAGGAAAGTAGGCGTGGTCGGCTCAGCCATATAGACCTCATAGTGCGCAAGATTCTGGCGGCGCTTGGAGTCGTAGGCCACCGACCCTCCGAAGATCATGAGGCAGCCATCCAGCGTTGGAAAGCCACCGTCCTTCCCCTCGGCGTCGTCTGTGGCTGCTTGGGGTCCCCCATATGCTCCCCCTTGTTGGAGCCTCTGGTTAAGAACCGCTTTATGAGGATGGTCCTTCGAGCAGCTTTTTGAAGTGGTTCGGGGTGCCCTCGACGGGCATCTGACCCCCTTACGGTCGGCGGTGGCCACGAGCGAGCCCTCGCACCGCTGCTTGTTCTTCTTTTCTTTGGGATGGTTGGAGGTGCCTTTGCCAGCATCCTCATCCCGCTTCGCCTTGCCTTTGAGGCAGTCAAAAATTGCCCCGACTGCCTCCTCGCCCGAGGCGTGGCTGGTGGCGATGTTAAGGAGCTCCTTGGTGGTTCATGGGCCCTTACGTCCCAGCTTGTGAACCAGGGACTCGCAGGTGGTCCTAGACACGAAGACTTCTATGACGTCGGCGTCGGCGACGTTAGGCAGCTTGTTGCACTGCCGGGAGAAGCACCGGATGTACCCACGAAGAGTTTCTTGGCCTTCTGTTGGTAGTTTTTGAGATCCCATGGGTTCCCACGATGCGCGTATGTGCCCTGAAAGTTTCCCATGAAGATCTCTTTCAGGTCCACCCAACTTTGGATTCTGTTGGGCGGAAGGTGTTCCAACCACGTTCGCGCCGAATCGGCCAGGAACGATGGAAGGTTGCGGATAATGAAATCATCATTATCCACTCTACTAGTTTAGCAAGCAAGCCGATAATCCTCGAGCCACAGTCCGGGGTTCGTTTCCCTGGAGTATTTCGGGATGTTGGTCGGCGGTCGGTACCGCGATGGAAAGACGGCGTTGAGGATGTGTCGGCCAAAGGCCTGAGGTCCCGGCAAGTCGGGGCTCGGGCTTCAGTCATCGCCGCTGTTGTAGCGTCCGCCATGACAAGGGTGGTAGTCGTGGCTTGCCCCCTCCCTCGCATCACTGCGGGTACATCTACGGGCGTCGAGGGTGTCGCCCGCGTCACGGTGAAGGCCGAGACACTCATGCACCGGGACCGTGGTGCGTGGCCTACCACCTTCATGCGCTGGTGGACTAACACGTCCATGTTGGGTCGCTCTAAGGGTGTGTGTTGGCAGGCGTCGAGCTCGCGCCATTAGGACAGCGAGCTCTCAGCCTATTGCGCCGCCACACGCTCGAGTAGCGTGCGAATCTCACGATGGGCCCAACGATCCTCGGGCGTCGCGGGCCCTGGAAGCCCTCGGAGAAAGGCCGCTGCGGCGGCGATGTTCTGGCTTGCTCAGTTGAAGTGTGGGAGGGCTTCATCGTCCTCGATAATCCTTCGGTTCACGTCATGAGCCACGACGCGTGCACGCCCACCATCTCCGTGGTGCTCGATCTCTCGCTCAAGCTTTGCGCGTTCCTGCTCGAGCTAGAGTCATGCTTCCTTGAGCTCTTGGTGTTGGGCCTTCAGCTGCTCTACCCATAGGCGAGGTCAGGCCCCTGCATCCCTCTTGACCTCGTCGTCGAAGTTGTTCGTTGGGGTAGCCTCTCCCTCATGGATGCTTTTGATGTGTCCCTCGGGGGTACCTGCCATGAAATATTCATGAGAGGGGTGATGGCTCCCCCTACTCGAGTCAGAGTTGGATGGTGACTCTAATTCTCCTATGAGGAGGTCGTGGAAAGATTCCGTGACATATTCGATCATCCCCACAAACTCGTCGTTCGTAGGGGATGGGGGAGTCCGTTGCGCCACAAGGTGGCCAACGGTCTCTACAGCGTTGCGCAGATCGGACGGGAGCGTCGTTGGGGTGCTCTGGATGAGGTATTCCAGGGAGAGCGGCTCTCCTCCGGCAAGCTACGTCATGATGTTGGCGAACGAGAAGGTGAGGTGGCGTAGGTCCTCCCGGGACGGTCGGGGTCCTAGGAAGGCGCCGAGCCAGTGCTCTAGCCTCTCGTAATCGAAGTCAAGGAGCTACTTGCTCCCGGGGGTGTGGGCCTCCGGTGCATGCAGCTGCAGCTCCTCAAGCGCCTCGATGACAGCATCGAGGCCGACAGAGTGGAGAGGTTAGACGGGCGGTGGGAGCCCGTGCTAACTCTCCCTCTGTTGTGATGATGAAGTCTAGGTTCCCGAAGCGCACGTGCGTGCCCAGGACCCAGCTGACGCCGTGACTAACCATCCGAGGCCTGGTGTGGATGTCGAGATGCGCAAAAGGCCCCTACCTGAAGTGCCAATTGTCGGTGTTTTTAGTTACCAACGAGTAAATTTGTATTTGCGCGTCTGGCTTGGATGGTGTGTTTAGAGGACACGAGGTTTATACTGGTTCGGGCAGAAAGTCCCTACGTCTAGTTCATCGTTGCTGCTCGTGTTACTAGCACTAAAAGTTTGTAGTAGGGGTTATAAACAGGCGAGACAGGGAAAGGATCCCAAGTCTCTGATGGAAGGAGTGATCGGGTGCTGAAAGGACGGTTGCTGCTCAGCTGTGTGTTCATGTCATGCTCTTGTGTTTTCTATCCCGTGGTTCGGCCTCGTGCAGATCTAGATCGATCGAGTCCCCCCCTTTTCATGGGGTGCCCTACTTCCCCTTTTATAGGCGAAGGGAAAGCGTGGGTTACAGTCGGAGGAAAAAGAGAAGAACGAGAAAGAGAGAAGAAGGTCTCCAGGGTCGTCGGGTCCTTCTCCTCCATGCGGGTACCATTGATCCTGTAGACGTCAACAGGGATGGCTCCACGTCGCGGCCCTGTTCGTCACTGGTGCCATGCGCAGGCGTCATCTGCTGGTTATGGCGTCCCATTCCATCCCGGCGGGCATCGTGGTGAACTAACGCGCCTATCAGCGTTCGTACGAGAGTTAGGCAGAACAGCACCGGCACGCCCGACGCTGTTCTTGATGTGAATCCTTAGGTATGGCATGTCACGGCCACGGGTGTAACGTTGAGTCCCGACATACATGGCCCCGGCCCACTCTTCCTAGGAGTGATCCGACCCGCGTAGCAACCCGCTTGAACTTTCGTCCTGGTATTTAAGTTGATCTGGCGAATCCTGAGTTTCCAGTATGGTACTAAACCTGGTTGCACAGTGTTTTTTCGTGGTGCTACAGTAACCCGTGAACAGTACCCCCGGCTTTGGCCGGTCCATTTTTGGGTGAACAGTGCTCGGCCCACAACTGGATTGGATTGGGCCCTCTTTGGCCCATTAGGATGTTACAACGGGTTACATCAGGGCATGCCGGTCTCTTCCTTAGTGTCAGAGTTTTGACCCAGGCCTATACGCTTGGACCTAGAGTGGTTGGCGGTGGTATGGGTCCTCATTGGGCAAGACGGAGCCCGCACCCAAGGGGTCGGGCAAGACGGAGCACAAACCCAAGGGTCGGGCGAGACGGAGCCTGCGGCCTCGAGGTCAGGCGAGGCGGAGCCCGCGGCCTCGGGGTCGGGCGAGGCAGAGTCCGCGGCCTTGGGGTTGGGTGAGACAGAGCCCGCGGGCTCGGGGTCGGACGAGATGGAGCCCCCGACCTAGAGGTCGGGCGAGGCAGGTCCCCCGACCCAGAGGTCGGGCGAGGCGGAGCCCGCGCACCTAGGGGTCGGTTGGAGCTGTAGTCGCGCTCTTGACTGCTCAAATGAATCAATGTTGATGACCATTAGCTCCTCCTCTTCAGGTACCCTAGTATTGGTCCCCGACACCAGCGCCAGCGGAGCCCAACCACGCCGATGGAGCTTGGCTAGAGCCACCATGGCCTGGCTCCAGCGGAGCTCATCTCACCAATGTTAGCGCTGCGAGACGGAGAAACGGCGGCGTCAAACTGGATTGACCCCACTCGCCTGATTAACCGCTACCAAAGTACATGGCAGAGAAAAGTCGTAGTCCTAGAGTTGATACAGTCCTTTGGGTGGGGATGGGGGGAGGGGCAGTAGCTTATGTCGGCCCGAGTCATAGTGGATTAGCGTATCTGTGTGATGTGTTGCGGTGTGTTGCTATGACCATGTTTGGTATGATTGTAAATAGTTTTGACTCTTTGCTACAGTGCATGGAACAGTAAAAGCCTACTAAACGGGGCCTACTGGCTCATGAAGTCATGCAAGAGAGACGCACCGCGTCTACAGTGATGGTATGTTAGGAAATCTCATGACCTACTATGGTTGAGTCGAGACTCAGTGATGGATAGGAAGGGCCCTAGTCTCATTCACGCTAAGATAGGAAACTAAACTGATCCTTTAGGGGTGTTTGGGGCGTGTTTGATTTCTGGCCAGGAGGCCTGGCCGTGCCCATGGGCTGCAGAAGCTCGTGTTTGATTTCCTTGGCCCACCATCGAGCTCGGCTAGCCAGATGCAAAACGTGTTCTCTCTCCTAGCTCTTTGAAAATGAAATCCAGTTTCGTTTCTTGGCGGCCCAGCTCGCTTCAGCGCTGAAGCACACGCTCGAGTCACCTCCCATCCCTTTCTGACTTCTCACTTCCTCGCTGCCGCCACCGCTGCAACCCCAGTCGCCATGGCAGGAGGCGAGCTCAGGGACCCTCTCCAGCTCCCAGTCCTGCCGCACCTTGACGTACCTCGCCCACCTACACGCGTACAGGAAGATGCCGACGAGCAGCGCGTGGAAGAACAGCCAAACTGCGGCAGCGATGGCAGCTTGGAGGGTGTCTAGCGGCGGGCTGCTTCGCCTTCCATGGCGAAGCTCTAGCCCAGGGCGTGGCCACAGAGAAGCTCCATGGCAAAGCTCAAGCCCAGAACGTGGCCGTCCATGGTGAAGATCCACCTCGACCTCTCCTGTCTTCTTTCTGCCCCACCCACTCCCGCTCTGCTCCCGTCGATCTACCATCCTCTGCCTGCCCCGCGCGGCACGTCTGCTCTAGGGATTTGATTGAGACGTATATCCACCAGAGATTCGGGAGAGGAAAGGAGGCGGTGGGGAGGGGCGGGGGCCGGCAAGCTGACGTGGAGGCCATGGTGTTGTCAAGGACCCGGGACGACAACGATGTCCATGAACCAGAGGCTGCCGCCGTTGGCTTCAGCCCTAGTCACGCCGTCAGCCGGTCCCTCCCTAGAAGCAGTGGTGGCGCCACCGGTGAAGCTGGCACCTGGTGCTTGGTAGGACGACAGTCTCCAGCGCCTGGTAGCGGCTTCATCCGCCCCGGCCACCTACTGGTAGCGCTGCCGGCGTACGTCTGGTCCCAGCTGGTGTCCCGCCGGCGCCACGAGGCCGAGGTGGGTGCGTCCGCGTTCGCCATGGTGCTCGCCCTACATGTGTTCGATCAAATGCCAAAAAGATGATGGGGGGGGGGCGGTTGTTGACGTTACCATGTTCTAGGTCTAGGGTCACCGTACTCTTCTGTACAGGCAAACAGACACGTTCTCATATGAGCTCGACTATGCAGGAACAAGCAATGAAACAGAGGCACTTGTGTACCATTTGGACAGACTCTGGCTGGCCATAGCCAGGGCGGCCAGGTGCATGAAATCAAACACGCTCTTGGTTTCCTGCTTGCAGCCTCGACTGGTCAGCCAGATGCAGGTGACGCTTGATTGGTTGGCTGGGTGGCGCCCCTCAGGCTGGCTCCAGATACGAAAATTTTTCGGGTTTCCTCGGAGCCTGATTGACGCGCGCGGTGCACGGACATGTGCCTAGAAGGTGTACTTGAGAGGCTTACATCGTTCTGACACCTATGCATCATGGAACCAAACTAACAGCCCTACTAGACCAAGCTCACGGTATACCATGAACCAAACAAGGCCTCCTCGCACGCGCCTAGCATGGCTGCTAGGAACCAAACGCGCCCTTAGCATATCATTCTACGTTTTATATCTTTTTTTTGTAAAGGGTAAAACCAAATTTCATTACCATATAGCAATGAAATTACATGAGTTTTAGTGTGTGTGTGTGTCTATATATATGTGTGTGTGTTATTCCATGCGTTGCATTTGGGGGCTTAATTTTTTGCTGCAACATTAGGGGGAGGGGCATAGGCCCCTGGCCAATGACGGATCTAGGCGATGCACGTGTGTCGCATGCAAGAAAACCCAACCCACACACAAGAAAATGGTGGTTTTTGCTGTGCTTCTCCTAGCTTACATCCACTCACACGATAGGTGGTTCCGGACAAAGCAATCCTCCGGGCGAAACAACGTGCCCACGCAGCGAGTCGCCTTACCAATCCCTTCTGCGCTTTCATAGCTTACATCCACCCACACGAAGGGTGGTGCCAGACACAGCAGTTCCCCGAACGTGGCAAGATAACCCAAAAACTGTACTGTTAGCACATCACTGTCACGGCGGTGAACCTGCGTTCGATCGTGTTATCCCATTCCACAACCAGCCGGCTTAAAACACACAGCGAACAATGCTCAGCGAACCTCCTAGAACCCATTTATTCCCAAAAATAGACACAATGACATGCATCGCGCCGGCGCAAAGGCACAACAGCTCAGGCAGAAACGTACACAAAGTGCAGGAAAAAGAAAACTGACACGATAGGTGCACAAGGTCAAAAGAAAGGGCTCAATCACCGTGGGGTCTAGGGGCTATGCTTGTCGGAGAAGCAGGACTTGACATGACGCCCATAGCCACAGTGATCGACTCGGTGCCCACGGCCACACGACGCGGCCGCCAATGAGGAGATCGCTATCATCATCGAAGTGCTCAGGTCCTCGCTTCGCATCCCAGCAGGTTCGCTGCTGGTCCGAGGGGGACAGGTTTTTGGTATAGGGGATATACCCAGGTGATCGGGTTATGTATTTGCATTGTGTGGATTTTTTTGCGAGATTGTGTGGATTGTTTTGTTTGCATTGTGTGGAGTACATCATTGTGTATTTTATGTGGATTGTTTTGTTTGCATTGTGTGGAGTACAACATTGTGTATTTAAATTTCAATGCAATCCAGGTGGGGGCGACACCTCCAGCTTCTCCTCCTCAAAGCAATCATGGCAAAAATTTAGGAGAGGCCCTAGGGCTCCATGGGATTGGGGGGCTTGAGCCCCCCCCAAAGATCTGTCTCTACCCCTGATCACCCCAAAACACACATGAAAACCGCTCTCACATGACAATAGTATGTATACTTACTCCCTTTATCATTTTAGGTCTATGCATGGGAATTTAACAACTAAAAAACGGTTTGGTGGATAGAAAATGAAATGATAGAAATAGGGATATAGATATATTGAGAAAAGATAAAAGGTGCACCGAAAGGTGAGAATGACAAATAATTTAAAACAACTATAGAAGGCTAGAATTACTATTTATTATGGGTAGTAGGTGCTACCGAAGAGAATCCAAGAGCAATATGACCGTAGAGCTAAAAAAAGAGCGCCAAGACTAAAAAAATTAACTTAAGATAACTCTACAAATTTAATGGATAGAGGAAGTAAGAATCATATGAATAAAATAGAAATGAAGGGAGAAAACAGAGAAATACAAAATACGGGAAAGTTACAGAAAGTGGTTTGAAATATAGAGATAGAAAGTAAAAAAAAAAGCGGTTAAAAACACCAGTATCAAATAAAAATAATTTTAACCCTTTCACTACTCACCCGTTTGTTCTGATCACCCTCTCTGCCGTTCTTCCAGAACTCCATCGCGTCACGCTCTCTCCCTCCGCCGTTTTTTCGAGGGGCTCCATCGTGGTCAATCCACCGGTGGTTCCTGTGGGTGGTGGTGCGAGCCCCTGATCAGGCTGTGGGCACCGCAGGGGGAAGTGCTCCATGCCTCCATCACAATTCACAAGGCCATGTGTGTGTTCATGACGCACTGCGGGTGAAACTCGGTCCAGGAGACGATCGCGGCGGATGCACCTGCTTCATGCGTTGGTGAATCGATTGGAATGCCACCGCACAGTCGACAGACAAAGAACCGCACAGTTGACAGAAAAATAGCATGCTTTTGCTTGTATGATGTGGTAGATTGTTCAAGCTATGTAAATATGTAATGTAGTGGCAGTATGCCTCTTCGTATTGCTTTCACCATCGAGTCGCAAGGGGCCAAATGGCAGAGCAAGAAACTAGCCTCACATGAGAACAATACGATCTTGTCTGCTACTGAATACTGATGGTACCGCACATACACATAACCAGGCAATCCCTTAAACGAACGGCAATACAACCATTCCATCAGCTCTCGCCTCTCGGTAGTGTAAAAAAAAAGCCATAACCATATGTACAACGATGTTTAACATAATGACTCCCGGATCAAAGACGAACAACACAACAATTAAAGATTATCCACAGGTCACAGGCCTAAAATCAAAGGCCATATAGGCCGATAACCGCACTAAATCAAGCAACCTAATCAGGCAAACTACCCTCTAACGAAGTCTGACCATATCATACACATCTTCAGGCTTCATGGTAATCAACAAGTCAGCTTGCGCTCCCACCTGAAAGATGAGCCAACACGAACTGCATCTTCAGAGACTATGTGGACATTGTTTCTGTCTGGGCAGCTGTCGATAATCTTCCATTACTCTCAGGTACAGGTGAGCCATGAACCTGAGCATCCTTCACTCCAGAATGATTGCCTGCAGCATCTAGCTCACAATCTGAACTGAGCTCTTCAGACTGGCTACATGGAGATGCGTATATCAGGTTCAGCATGGCGTCACCGCAGCCACCCAGCTCAATCGAAGGACAAGTAATGCTGCCATCCTCATGAACAGACTCTTGTTGAAGCAGCCGGTTCTTGAATTTATCTTCGGGTGTGCTGTCCGACATGTTTCCTTCACGTATCTTCTGACAGCAACTTAGGCACAGCTTGAAAGGGCATGTTGGGCAGCATCTCAAGAATTGGCTCACAGAGAACTTACAGTTATTACTGCTTTCAGAAAACATTCAACAAGATCTCTGGTTAAATGAGAAATTGCAACAGAAAATAGCAGTTGACAAATACATCAAAAGGCAGCATAACCACTACCAAAATGCATATGGCCCTGTTCGCTTCTCTTATAATCCGTCTTTTTCAGCTTGTTTTTTCAGCCGGAACAGTATTTTCTCTCACAATAAATCAGCCGGAACAGTGTTTTGGCTTGTTTTTTCAGCGAAGCGAACGGGGCCATTAGAATAGCTAAGAAAAAAGCTAAACCGTAAAATGAAAAAAGAAAACTGAACTCTCTCTAGGATGATCAATGTAGATGCTTCAATGCAAAAGAATCATAAGGGTACCATAATCCTTTTAGCACACCTATTGTTAGGTAACAGGCAAGGTAATAGCGTCGACTTGTTTATACGACATAAATATTTGAACATGTGAAAATAACTGACAAAATTGGAACGGTATTGGTACTAAACTAGTGACAAGACAACCATTAATATGCAGATTAACGTTTGCCTGACCAAAGAAATATCTAACTGTATGTGCATTTACAGGATTGATTTATTTTATGCTCACCACAAGTATAAGAGTAAACACCCACAGTCCTTAAATTTTTTTACAGGTTTTCATCTAGGTTCAGTCTCAGTGAGGATCCGGGTAATAATACATTTAAATTGGTTGCTCTAGAGTGAACCACTTAAAAAGAGGACCTCATTTTTAAGAGTTTATGGACCTTAGGCGAGAATCCAAAAAAAAAAAAAACTTTAAAGTGAGCCACTCAAAAGCAAGGACCCAGTTACACTTTATTCTGTCTCAAATAAGTGAAGGATGAAAACTTATTGAACTGAGAGTTACTAGCTTATATGTAGCTGATGACCACATAGTAGCTGATGGCGACATAAGAGATTAGAGCTTACCAGTAGAGTGACTCATTCTGACCATTTTCAGCAACCTGGACGCGGACATTAGATATTTTTGTTCCTAATTAAGAGTAGACAATTAGATTACAAAAGAACCACATAGCTTCAGATTTTTAAAAAGTACAAACAAACCTTGTATTTTAGCTTCTAATTCCAACTCATCAAGCTGCTCCTGGTCAAGTTTTACAGGTAAAAGCTTGTAAAATTGATGGTTGGAAATTTTTATGCTGAGTATCTTCCTTTCACCACTTGGCGGTTCCTGGAGATCCAAGTCATAAAGCCAAAAAAATAAATACAACAATAAAATACCATTTCAATTGCTTTCCGCTGAGTAGAAGAAAGATCACCTTATGCGTAGCACCCTTGGTATGACCAAGGCTGCATTGTTTACAATTGCAGAGACCACGGCAAGCTGGACAACGAGCCTTTATATCCTTCCTGGACAACTTAGAATACCTGCAGGGTGCAGTGTACTAACAGTCAGGGCCAAGATTTACTAGAACCAAAGCACACATAGGCATATCAAGGATTTGAGATCTAATTAACAATCTCCTGACATAAAATCAGATAATCCATGTCAAACCCAAAATGAACTACTGAATCATTTGTTCCAAAGCTCCAAATAAATCAAATAATGCATCTCAAATTTAATGCGTTGGTACTTATGTAATTTCCATAGGTTATCTCAAATCTAAGTTCAGTGATTATTCATCAGTTTGCACTTCTCAACTAAGAATGTTCAGCAATCAAGTACCATTGTTATTGCGATTAATGATATCTCCTAATATTTGATTAACTCACTTTATTGTAATGCAACTCGACACTTCTAACTCTGACACAAGCATCCACCACAATTAGCTAAGTTACAGCAGACAAGTTATTGTAGGTATTCCTTGGAAAAATACATAAAATCAGTATGAATGCATTCATGTATGAACAGTCAAGAACAAAGATGACAAATCAGTTCACATAAATGCAATGTACAGAAGATAAAGTTGTCATTTCAATAACTAACTTCAATAATGTTTTCTAAACACTCCAAGCTCCCTAAGGGCATGTTGGACAGGAGGGATATTAATTCATAGGATTTAGTTCCTAGTGCGGTCTCCTGCAAAACTTTTCCTAACTGAGTAGCAACAGAACAGACACATACATGTTCACGAACTAATTTAAATAAGGAGGAGGTGTGATCTTAAAATACACTAGGTCCTTCCAATCTAGAGTTACAGGTTTGTTAAACTAGTATTAAAACCTAACATGGTAATATCAAACAGCCATCTGTAGTCTATCTGTTTATGCACATGAGCAGCCATAGTATGGGAACATAAAAATAAACAAGTTACAACCTTCAATATGTAGAGGGTCCATACTTCTTTAGTTGAGGCGTGTTTGCCACTTCAGTGTCATAATTTAGAGTAAAACTCTGTTTAAATTTTTAGGAAATTGAATTGTTAGCACCGGTTATTGGGGGAGCGCCAATAACATTATCAGCAATATCAGGGACACTGCTGCAGCAGACTACCAATAAGTCAGCACCCTGACATATTAAGGCCACCTATCACGGATGAACCGATCAATTCATTTTTTATTTTCCCCTTTTTTCCTCCTCGCCCTCACCCCCACCCCCACAGCTCCCATTCCTGTTCTCTCCCTTCTCTCATTCCCAGCTGAGCTGGCTCATTTCTGCCACCAACTCTGCCAAGGAACCCCCTCAATGCCCGCAGCTGTGGCATGGCCTTTTTTCTGTTAGATGAAGAACGGGGCGACCACCTCGAGGGTGGGGTGACCACCCTTGACACCAGCAAAGGAATGGGCATGTTTCCCATGCACCCTAGGTCAGCCAGGCCGCACATCACCAAAGGTGGTTACTTCACCCACGAAACAGCACAGGTATTGGGGGCCTGGGACAGCTGGACATGTTCCTAGGGGTATCAAATTGAGGAAACCCTTCTATATGATCCCCCCACCCCCCGCATTTATGTTGACATGGCACCACATTTGCTTCATTCAGAATGGTGCAAGGAAGTAATTTATGCGAACTCTTCAAGTATAAATCTAAGTTAAATCCCCTTAGCAGTATCCCCAATCACATCAAATAGAGATATTTAAGCACTAGAAAAAGAATAGCTGAAATTGATTATAACTAATATACACAACGGCAAGTTCGAAGTTATATGCAAAATAATTTAACATGCATGGAAAACACAGGATAAGCACAGCTACATGGAAACAATAGTTCATAAACTAAGCAAATCTGTCTCCAATCTCTACTTCCTCCTCTGTAATCATTAACAAAATTTAACAGAGTACAGACCTAGAGTTCGTTATCCACAACTACACAGGAAAGTAATTTGATGACATCAATAAAAGGCATAAGCCCCCCAGGTGCACCTCTTCAACCACTATAACAAGCTAAATAGCGAGCTAATCTCTTATATAATTACTAAATTGCAATCTACCAAGTTCTCATTACCCCATAGTTAAAACTTTAAAAGTTTGAACTTTGTGTGTAATTTAATCATACGTTCCTGATGCACTGATTAAGCATGCAAATAAAGCAATGGCAAGCAAATCAAAGACTAACCATTTATTAATGCAGCTGTTACAGAAATTCTTATCACAGTTCTTGCAATTGGCAACACGCGCTCCCTTCTTTATCCCGCAGCAGTGACATGTTCTTGCTGCTGCTTTTGTCATACTCATAGCACGAGGAACAACCTAATCCCAAACAAACATCAGTAATAAGCAAAGACCCAACAGAAAGCTAAATAATGAAGATCAAACTGTCAGTCATGAACAATTGAAGATTAGCTGGGTATAACCTTCACAGGACCAACAGGCAATGGCTCAGCATTCTTGGAACGATAGCACCGCTGTATAGGTGCAGGAATTTCTACACCAACCTTTGTAGTAACAGGACTTGACAGTGCTGCAGGTCCACTGCTACCTGGCGAGATCGTCATCAGTCCGTTCGGGAGATCCCTGGTCTGGCGGTCAGTCGTGGCTGCCTGAGGGGACATCGGCGGATTGATGCTCCTCCTGCCCTTCCTCTTGTTCTTCTGCCTCTGAAGAGCAACAGCTAGGACCTCCCCATCCGCTGGTAGCTTCTTGCCCTTGTTAGCCCTCGCGTAGTGGTACTCGCAGAAGCTAACAGTTGGGAGCGCACGGCCCGAGCAGCGCCACTTCTTCCCATCGCTGCGACGGCAGCGGAGGTGGTCCGGAAGTGGCGGCGGAGAGTCACCACGCTCCCCTGACTTCCGACGGCGCCGGCGGCGCGACGGCGCAGGGGTCTCCTCTGCTTCATCATCGGGAGTGGCCGCTCGCTTACGGCGGCGAGTACGGGAAGGAGGGGATGGAGGGGATTCCGCAGCATCACCTTCGGTGTCGGAGTCCCCACCGTCCTCTTCGTTCTCGCCGCCCGTCTCAGCGGCTTCCTCTTCACTCTCGCCGTCGGTCTCGGCGGCGGCTCCCTCCTCATCCTCGCCGTCGGACTCTTCCGCTTTGGCCTTCGGATCAGCACCCTTTGCATCTGCTTCGCGGTCGGAGCCAGTCTCACCGCCCTCTTCATCCTCGGCATTCGAGGCGTCAGGTTTCGACTCCGCCTCGGTGGCTGCGGCTTCAGCCTTGGCCTCGCCGGCTTTGGCTTCAGGCTCCGCATCCATCTCGTCCGCTCCGTTTTCGCCGGCCTCCTCGTTGGCCTCTGCATCCATGGACTCGGCGTCGCTCTCCGATTCGTCTTCCTTCGCGTCCTCGCTCTCGGCGGCGGACTCCTCCTCCGCCTTCGCGTCCCCCGCCTCGATCTCGGACTCGACGGCTTCCTCTAGCTCGGGCTCGGGCTCCGGCTCCGTGGCCTTGGCTCTCGGCTTTGCCCTACCCCTCCCCTTCCCTCTACCGCGGCGCGGCGGCATGGCGGCGGCTGGCTAGGGTTCCGGCGAGTCGGCGCGGGGTCGGGATTGCTAGATCGAAGTGGGGGGAAGTGGTGCGTGTACTGGCTGGCTCGGGGAGAGGGACACAGGCGCGGGGTGCGGATGGGGTTAAGAGGGCTGCGCGAGTGGGGCCCACTCTCTGACGACTCAGAGGCACCTCGTCGGATGCGAAAGCTTTAAACGTGGGGGCGGTTACTGGCGATTCGGAAGCAGTAGGGAGTTATTAAGCTCGTGGCGGGCTGCGCCGGCCGCGGGGAGCGGCCTGAGATTGGGTGGCTGAGATCGTACGATGTGTATTGATGGGAGATTTTTTCTTTTTGAGGAATCATTTATGGGAGATTTTTCGCATATATATATATATATATATAAATCATTTATGGGCCATTCAGTGGTGAGCTGCGCGTGATCTGGACCGTGTTAAATCTGAATCGAACAGTGGTAGACTAAGGCCCCTTTGAAAAACAGGGTTGCAAAAGCATAGAAATAGGAAAAATATAGAAATTTTATAGAATGCAATTGTAATACAAAGGATTAAAACCTATAGGAAAGTTGCTGAAGATAGATGTTTGATGCTCGCAGGAAAGTCATATGAATAGAAATAAGCATGTTCATTTTGTTGGTTTTACCAAATTTCAAACCAAACCAAAGTAAATTAATAGTGTTTTTTCTCTCATAAAAAACTAAAGAACAAACAAGTCATTTAAACCAAAGACCAAAGACCAACCAAATGAACAAACCCATTAGGAAGCGCATAATGTCCATTCATTAATTTAATTAATGGTGTGCCAGAGCTCGGACTTTATTATCCCTTTCCAAGCCAATTGTTTTAGCCCTGGTTCCCAAGCCTACCGGTGTGTACAGTCTACTAATCATGAGTCGTGCCTTGATCCTACGCAAGCGAGTGGGGGGCCTTGTTTGATTGGGGTTAGGAATTAATACTAGACACTATAATATTTTCGTTTGTATTTGATAATTATTGTTCAATCATGGTTTAACTAGGCTCAAAAGATTCGTCTCGTAATTTACAATCAAACTGTGTAATTAGTTTTTTTTATCTACATTTAATACTCCATGCATTGTCTAAAGATTTGATGTGATGGAGAGAGAGTGAAAAAACTTACAATCTAAACAAGGCCTGGGAAAAAAGAGGCCGGAGTGAATGTTTCAATTCCTACGAAATAGGTTCAAAAGCAGCAGCGAAGGAAACTTTCCTCCACCTTTCCTACGCATGAATCCTACAAATCAAAGGTGTCGGTATTTTTGGATCACCAACGAGTAAATTTGTATTTGCGTGTCTGATTCAGATGGTGTGCTCGGAGGACACAAGGGTTTATACTGATTCGGACGGAACGTCCCTACGTTCAATTTGCTGCTGCTCGTGTTACCAGCACTTGGTTTGCAGTAGGGGTTACAAACAGGTGAGAGAGGAAAAGGATCCTAAGTCTCTGAACGGGTGCTGAGAGCTCGATCGCTGCTCAGCCGTGTGCTTGTGTCATGCTCTTATGTTTTTATCTCTTGGTTCGGTCTCGTGCGGATCTGGATTCCCTCTCATGGGATGTCCTGCTTCCTCTTTTATAGGCGAAAGGAAAGCGCGGGTTACAACAGAGAAAAAGGAGAAGAACAAGAGGGAGCCGAAGGCTTCCAGGATCGTCGGGTCCTTCTACTCCTTTATGCGGGTCCCGCCGATCCTGTAGATATCGACAGGGATGGCTCCACGTCGTGACCCTGTTCGTCACTGGCGCCATGCGCATGCGTCATCTGCTGGTCATGGCATTCCGTTCCGTCTCAGCGGACGTCGTGGTAAATTGACGCGTCTGTCAGCGTTTGTACGAGGGTTAGACAGAACAGCACCGGCACACCCGACGCTGTTCTTGATGTGAATCCTCGGGTATGGCCCGTCATGACCGCGGGTTACATCGAGGCATGCCAGTCTCTTCCCTGGTGTCAGGGTTTTGACCCAGGCCCACACGCTTGGACCTGGAGTGGTTGGCGGCGGTATGAGTCCCCATCGGACAAGACGGAGCCCGCACCCGAGGGGTCGGGCGAGACGGAGCCCGCACCCGAGGGGTCAGGCGAGATGGAGCCCAAACCCAAGTGATCGGGCGAAACAGAGCCTGCGGCCTAGGGGTCAGGCGAGACAGTGACCGTGGCCTCGAGGTCGGGCAAGACGAAGCCCGTGGCCTAGGGCCGGGTGAGACGGAGCCCGCGGCCTTGAGGTCGGGCGAGACGAAGCCCGCGGCCTTGGGGTTGGACGAGGCGGAGCCCGCGGCCTTGGGATCGGGCGAGACTTTTTAATACGTCTTGCCCTATCCGGGAAAGTCAGCGTGGACACTAACTTCCTTGCTTTGGGTATGCCTAATATCGATACCCGACAGTAGCCCCCGAACCTACGGAGGAGTAGAATACTCCTTTGTAGGTTTTGCCGGATGGAAGGACTCTGAGGGCCTTGGTCTTCTTTTTGTAGCCCACGACGTGTCCTGGTAGGGCGGTGGTTCCCTTTTGTCATGATCGGTCTTCTTGGGGCATGTAATCGTAGGATCCGGGAGGTCGAGAAGATTTTTCTTGATTTCGGTCCCTAGGGTCTGATCGGTCCATCGTCGTATTGTACCGCGCACTCGGTCTCCTTGCGAGTCCAACTTTCCTCGAGCCCCCGCACGTAGCAGAGGTCCGGTCGAGGGTCGGCTCATCTTTATGATGGACGAAACATGGTGCTCGGTGAGCTGTTAACGGGCTAGTCTGAGTGGGGCTTTGGCTTCCTGTTCGTGGGGGTCCGGCATGGGTCAGCTGGTGATCGACTCCAGACTCTTGGTGGTCAGTCCATATAGTTTTTGGGTCCGTTTAGCCGGTCCTAAGGGCTCGTTGCCTTTCTTTGAGAAAAAACCATGGACTGGGAACCAACCAAGACTTGAACGTGGGCCGGGATGCCCGCGGCGCTAATGCGCCTGGGTACTGGCCACTAGTGGGCCCATCCCTTTCCACCCTTTGCTCTAATGGTGCCCTAGAGCGGCTGTGAACCCGTCGGTGGGACCAGCCTTCGAACTCCTGGTCCTAAATGGGCCGTAGGAGCATTTTTGCTCTGGATCCCTTCTTACCTGCGATGGTTCTTGGCCCATTTGAAAGGGTGAACCATCATCCGGCATGTTCTTTGAGGGCGTGGACAGAGATTACGTGCGCACGATCTTCGGAGGGAGGAGACATGACATGGCATAGTGGGCGCATGAATCTAGGCGGATGGTTCGCCTTCTCGCCCCGCTCCGCCTTATAAATAGCAGCCTCCAACTTCATGTTTCTGCACACCAAAACTATAGCCTTACCTTCTCTGTTTCTTTGCCGTCGCCGTTTGGATCTGCCATGCTTGCTAGTCCACCGCCGGAGCCCTAGATCTGTAGCCTCCGCTCCTCCGCTGTCGCCTTTGCTTCTCCATAGCCACCTCCATCCTCCATGGATTTGTGGCATCGCTTTGATGTTACGTATGCGTGCATGGAGGGCCTCATCAAGCATGGTCTTCTCCGTGGGAGGACCGATGTGGCGGAGTGGCTTGTGCCAGGACACAAGGAGGCGCCGGCGCCGGCCGATGGCTATGTCTTCTCATTCGCGCTCTTCCACGAGCGCGGACTGGCGGTTCCTCCTCACCCGTTCTTCCAGGGTCTGCTGCACCATTATCAGATCGAGCTACATCACTTGAACCTTAATGGGATCCAGCACATCATGGCCTTCATCGTGATGTGCGAGGGGTACCTGGGATCGAGCCCCACTTCGAGCTCTGAAGATATTTCTTCTCTATCTCCTTGATGAAGAAGAAGGAGAGAAGCCGGGAGACCCCGGTGCCGATGGGATGCGTGGGCATCCACCTTCGGGGGCAGCGGGCGGCTGAGTACATGCCCTGTCAGCTCTCTAGATCTAACAAGGGGTGGCACTTACATTGGTTCTACCTAAAGGATGACCCTGCCACACCCATGCATATCTTCTCTAGGCATTTCATCAAAGAGGTTCCATCGTCATGGCCATGGGGGCCACCCGTCAAGGAGAAGAAGAGGATGAGCGACCTCCTCGAAGCCATCGTGTTCCTGAAGACCCATGGTCTCCGCGGGGCCAGCATCATCAGGGGTATCACGCAAGCAGGGTGGCGCTCCTGATGGCGCACATCCTCCCACTGTACGGGATGACTCTCGGCGCGCAACTCATCAGGACGACGCTCGCCCAAGGGTTGCTCCACAACATCGAGGTCACGCAGCGCATCAAGGAGGCTGACACCATGTTCCTAATCCTAGGGCATCCCGTGATGTGGCCGGACGTGGGCTTCATTGAGCTACCAGTGGGGTTAGTCTTCCAAGACTCCGTCGCGCCGCTGCTGCCAGAGCATGCGCCCATGAGGGCGGCGAATCGTGCCATGGATGAACAATGAAAGAAGAAGAAGGATGACGAGGAGAAGAAATGGCGGTTGAAGCAGAGAGGGAAGAAGCGTCAAGGCTCGTTGGAAGAAGAGGAGGAGGAGGATGGCTCCATGTCACCCATCCTGTGGGATGATCTGGCCGTTGGGGACAAGGACCCACCATCACCACAAGCGGGGCCCTTCCCGTGGCATGTCACGAGGTAGGAGGGGGAGGATGTGCCCCAGAGCCGGTGGAGACGAACTGCCCCACCATGTCTGGGCCTTCGATAGAGGCCTTGGAACCGGCGGGGTCAGGCCACCTCACCTCGTCCAGGCCTTCGATGGCGGCCTCGAAACCAGCGGAAACAGGTCACCTCGCTCTATCTGAGCCCTCGGTGGCGCCTCTGGAGTCGGCGGGAGGTGGCCATTTTGATTCGTCCGAGCCCTCCGAGCCGAGGGAGGTCTCGAAGCGACAATATGCTGACGAGGAGCAGCCAAGGTTAGGCAAGCCAGCCCCAAAACATCCTTGTATGATGGCATCAAGGTGAGTCAAGAGTTTTTGTCATCCTTTTGTCCTAACAAATTTTTGTCATGAACTGATCGCCGTGTCCCTTGCAGTGTCGGAGAATGTGGGACTCTCCTCCGGCTCACTCCGAAAAAGATCCTCCTTTGGCAAATGCGCCAAGAGCCGGCTGGCGCCACACCGATGGTGAGCGTGATTGGCATTGGGGCAGCCACAACATCGACCGAGGAGGCACAGCTGATGGCTACGTCAGGGGAGGGTGCGTCTGATCATGTCCTCGCCTTCGTAGGTAGAGGCGGTGTAGCCAGAGCCGTTGTCTGTGCAGGTGGTCATGTCCGTGGTGGGGCGAATGGAAGGGGGTGCACCCGAGTCATCCTTCATGGATGTGGCAATAAGGCAGGCATCCGTATTTGCGTCACCCGCCCCCTCCATTGCCAGGGGAGCCACTCTAGAGGAGTTGTCACCGCCAGAGAGGTTGGCGCGGGGATGTCCCGGTCTCTGGTCCGGGTGGCTGCCCTTGATGAAGCGACAGAGGAGAGGGAATGGGGGAGCATCCACACGGAGGTTGGGGATGTGGTTCGCGCCCTGACCACCATGCTGAGCTCGATGCGTGACATTATCACCTCAATTGGCCAGGTATGATATGATCGTGCTTTTGACCCTTATGTTCTTCTTTCGTGCCTCTAAGTCTTGTCTTCTTCATAGATCCTTATGGCCCGTAGCCGGGAGAAGTCCTAGTTCCTTGCTAAGGAGACACGGTGGAGTGAGGGGCTAGCCGCACAGCTCGTTGCCGCCCGTTCGGAGGTGACTGAGCTTGCCCCTACTGCCCGGGAGGTGGCTGACCTCTAAGTCAAGGAGAAGGACGCTCACAACGACTCCTGTGAGGCCGAGGAGAAGCTCGCGGCCCTGATCGAGAGGGCGTGCATGGACATCATGGAGGCCAAATGACTATGGAAGGAGTAGGACAATTTGCTCCGAGCCATGGAGGAGCTCCACACGGGGACTAAGCTGGCTCGCTAGGAGGGTGTGTCGCTCAGCAATGGATCAGCCACCTCAAGAATGAGCTCCGGGGAGAGAGGGACTTGAAGGTTGCAGCCGACGGCATGTCCACCGGGCTCGCCGTGGAGCTCGGGCAGCGTCAAGAAGAGGTCTAGCGCCTAGAGGCCGAGGTGACCCGACAGCGCGATGAGGTGCGCAAGCTTTGGGTGGATGTGGATAGTAAGTCCCTGGTTTCCCTTGTTGTCTTTCTTCCTAGAATCCGTGGTAAGCCTTTTGACACGGTCGGTACGTGACTTGGGTAGGTCTCGATGATAAGCTTAGGGAGGAGGTGGTGAAGAGCTGTGGCCTGGAGAAGGAGCTCAGCAAGGTGAAGGACAACCTCTAGAAGAAAGCGACGAACATGACAACATGCATGTCGCCGTCCAGCTAGTCTGCGATGAGCTTGAGCTAGCCCAGAGCAGGAGACAAGCTCGCTCGTGGTTCGCGCTACCCGGATCACGGACTGGGCACATGATATGGGAAGGAGTGCGCTTCACTTTGGCATTTAGTAATCATTCGTGATCGCCTGTTCTCATTACGAGAACATTGATCTAGCGACGATGAGCCAAGACTTAGCGCCCATCTATACCGACGTCGAGTTGGACGACATCGAAAAGGATGTGCCCCCTGGAGCATGATCTTTCCACCAAGATAGAGGATGAGATCATCCCCCAAGGGGCTAGTTTAGTTAGATAGGTCTAGCGGTGCACTTGTAATAAGCGGACAACTTCTAGCCCTTCTATTTTGTCTAAACAAGCTTGTTTTTTCGTTTGAACAAATTTGTTCTTTCTCCCTTTTTATGTGTAAAAAAGGGGTAATGCGTTCTGACCCTTCCTGTTGTTAAGACCATAGAGCTCGAGGTGTGGGTGGGAAACTCTAGTAACGCTGGTAAGCAAGAGTGCCATAGCCAGCTGGGGCATAGGTTTTTTGCAGTCTGACCAGTTTTTCTCGGTGTTCGTTTCCACAAAACTTTGCCTCTAGTTTTTTAACGTGAGAAAGGGTCAGGCACAATGATTGTTTCAGAAAGGGTATATGTATACCCTTATCAGCCCCCGAGTGAGTCCCAATCCCTTGCCATTACCGAGGTCGGGTTTCACTAAAGATCAAGGAGATGATAGCGAAACTGGTAGGGGAAAGCGTTTTTTGTTTTAGAGACGATATTCTTAGTTTTCGTACGTATCCCCTCCCTAGGATCCAAGCCATTGTTCTGTGACCACGCATTTGGTCTCCTTATGAGTCCAACTTCCTTCGAGCCCGCTCGTTGTAGGGGTCCAGTCGAGGGGTCAGCTCATCTTTGTGATCATCACCCCGTCCACGGTTTTCGCAACTAGAGGGGTTGAGCTAACTTCACTTGCCTCGATGGCTCGAGTGTCACGCTTGGTGAGCTTGCTAACGGGCATATCTGAGTGGAATCTAGGTCCATCATTCGTAACGGGGTCGGTGTCGACAGAATATCATCGGCAGTCCTCCGAGGGGTATCCCACGAAGGTAGATTGATCGATAGAGGTGCGCGTAATCAAGAACAAGAGGGCAACAAAGACACAAGAGTTAGACAGGTTCAGGCCGTTTGCACGACATAATACCCTACTCATGTGGTTTGTTGGTTTGTATTGGCTATCGTATGATATTGCGTGTGTTTTGAGGGGGTCCCCTACCCACCTTATATAGCCGGGGGTAGGGTTATAAGTCGGTTAGATCTAAGAGATAACCAATAAGTAATAATAGATTACAGGAATCATGGGATCGAGCATATCCTAACAGATCTCATAGCATCTTCAGGATATCGCCCTTGATGTCCTATGGTACATGCCGAGCAGTACCGTGCACCATAAGTCTTCGTCTTATGGGCTGGACCACCCCTGGCGGCGTAGCCCATGTAGTCTGCCATGGGTATCCGGGGTCGTACCCCCCATAGCTAGTCCTGAGTGCCTTGTATCTGTTGTGCAATGCCTTCTTGAGCTTATCCGAGCAGGTGTAAACAAAGCCGAGTAGTCAGACTCATAGTACGACCACCCTAATGAGTCGTCGAGCAGTTGTGGATCGTAATTGACTAGCTTAACTGTCCGGCTAAGCCCGGGCTTACCCAAGTAAGGCTTGCCAGAATGATGTAAGGAGCTAAAGTTCAAAATAAAAAATTTCCTCGCTGTGAACCAAGTGTGTCCACTTAGAGTCCGATCACGAGAAAGGGAGATAATCTTCTTCAACTTCAGGCGGCACGGAGTCTTCTAATGAACAGATTAAAGAAAACACACTCACCGCAAGGTGAAGTGTGCCCACTTAGTCCCCGAGCCTAACAGTAGGTGATATGGTCACGTGGTGCCAGGGTCTAGAAAGTAGAAGAAAGACAGATGACCAGCCGAACAGGCAACCAGTCCACGAGGTGAGCCCTGAGATAAAAAGCGCACATTCACTGCAAGGTGAGTAACCAGAAAAAAAGTCCCTAGTATGGTGAAAAACCGAATCATAATGATGACGTAGTCCACGAGCCACAAGTGAAAATCTCGGATAAATCAAGACGTGCCGATTACTCAAATCATGGAGAAAAAACTAGAGTAATGACTGTACAGTAGAAATTACTGAACCTTTATAGTATTGCGGAGAGGTCGGTGAATATTCGGTGTGTAGTACCGAGTTGCATCGAATAATGGGTGATATGGGCCGTAGTTGCGTGGAAACCCAGATAATGGCTAGCACGCCACTTTGGGGAATTCAAAAGGGCGCAAATTGGGATGTTGCGGTTTCCCAAAAACCCTTGAAGGCCTTGATTTTGGAGAAACATCCCGATTTGCGCCCTTCTGAATTCCCCAAGTTGAAGGTCTTGATTTTGGAGAAACATATGCCCCGGTTGCTAGATTGAAAGCAATTAGAATCTTGCTAGCCTATGCTTGTGCCCACAACATCAAGCTTTATCAAATGGATGTCAAGAGTGCATTTCTCAATGGTTACATCAATGAAGAAGTATATGTTGAGCAACCTCCCAATTTTAAAGATGACAAGAAGCCCAACCATGTGTACAAGTTGAAGAAGGCATTGTATGGTTTGAAGCAAGCACCTAGAGCATGGTGTGAGAGATTGAGGGACTTCCTACTCTCTAAAGGGTTCATGATGGGCAAGGTTGACACTACTCTTTTTGTCAAGAAGATTGGAAAAGATTTATTTGTGTTGCAAATCTATGTAGATGACATCATATTTGGATCAACCAATCAAGACTTTTGTGATGAGTTTGGAAAGATGATGGCTAATGAGTTTGAGATGTCCATGATTGGAGAGTTAAGTTACTTCCTTGGTCTTCAAATCAAGCAATTGAAGAATGGTACATTTATGAGTCAAGGCAAGTATATCAAGAAGTTTGGCATGAGTGATAGTAAAGCTATTAGCACACTAATGGGAACAAATGGCAACTTGGATAGTGATGCAAGTAGCAATATGATGGATAAAAAATTATATCGGTCTATGATTGGAAGCCTACTCTATGTGACCGCATCAAGGCCGGATGTCATATTTAGTGTATGCATGTGTGCAAGATTTTAAGCCTCACCAAGAGAAAGTCATTTGAAGGCTAAAAAAGAATATTGAGGTACTTGAAGCATACACCAAATGTTGGTTTGTGGTATCCCAAAGGAGCAAAGTTTGAGCTAGTTGGTTACTCCGACTCGGATTATGCGGGATGCAAGGTTGAAAGGAAGAGCACCTCGGGCACATGTCAATTGTTGGGAAGATCACTTATTTCACGGTCATCAAAGAAGCAAAATAGTGTTGCATTATCAACCGCCGATGCCGAATACATATCCGTCGGTAGTTGTTGTGCACAAGTACTTTGGATGAAGGCCACTTTGAGTGACTTTGGAATCAAGTTCAAGAAAGTGCCATTGCTATGTGACAATGAGAGTGCAATCAAGTTGACCAACAATCCGGTTCAACATGCAAGAACAAAGCACATTGATGTCCGCCACCATTTCATAAGAGATCACCAACAAAAAGGGGACATTTGTATTGAGAGTGTAGGCACCGAAGATCAACTTGCCAATATATTCATCAAGCCATTGGATGAGAAAAGGTTTTGCAAGCTAAGGAATGAGTTGAACATATTGGATTTCTCAAATATGTGTTGATGCACACCCCACTTATATGACATACCTCTCCTTCGAGCAATCCAAGGTAAAAGTTGATTGGTATGTCATACATACTTGTTAAGGACATGTTTAGTTCATCTAGACATCCCTCATATTTAATAGGCTCATTCATGAAAATAAAATGATTTTGATGATCGTATGGTACCACTATTGCTTCTATGCTTATTTTGATCTAGTGGTAGCATATGACATGTTTGTGGGCTTGTAAACCTAGTGTTTGATCTAGAAAATGAGCTCTAAGTGTTTAACTCAACATGATACAAGATAACCCTTATTTGGAGGTGTGAAGAAGCTTGTTCTTAGATCAAACCGAGTTAAATATCTTTGATAAATGATCTAGATTGGACCAAATTTGAGAAAATGATCCTCACCCCATTGATTGACATTGATAATCTCAACCTATCTATATTTTGAACCTTTATGGTCATTGATGACAAAAGGGAAGAGAAACAAAGATATAAGTGATAGAGGAAGAAATAACAAAGATATTAGTGTTATGGGGAGAAAAGCAAAGATAGTAAAAAGACAACAAAGGGGGGAGATTTTGACATAGGGAGAGAGATATGATAAAGGAAAGGAATCAATTAAAATTTTGAGCACACAAGTAGGGGGAGCAAGCTCATGAACTTGTATGGTGCATTTGAATGTGCATTTCATATGTTTGCTTGCATGGCACAAGTTTTAAAGTTCTATATCCATACTTGTGTGGTGTATGCTAGTTGTAGGTTTGAATGATAAAATAAAAATCTAGCATGCATCGGTTATCTAGTGATTTCATTTCCAAGTGTTTCCAAGTGGTATCGAGCTAACCATGGTGCTAAGGATGGTATAATGGTGCACTTCGATTGATATCACGCTTCAAAGGTCCATCTTTTATACCTTAGCATCATTTGGTAGACATTGACTCCTATATTTCCTATCTAAGCATATGTGCAAGCTTCAATCCAAACTCTTAGCACATATGTAGGAGGAGCAATTGCTATCATTTGGAGTTCATGAAACTTGTCCATATCCTTTACACATGGTAAATATGCTTGGACAAGCAATATGGATTCAATTGAATTTTAATTCATATCTTTGAGAAAGGGTTGTCATCAATTACCAAGAAAGGGGAGATTGAATGCTCTAGTTTGGTTTTGGTGAATTGATGAAACCCTAAGTGCTAACCTAGTTTATCAAGTGATCATGAGATAGGTAGCACATTCCAAGTGGTGAAGCAAATGAAGATCATGACATGATGATGGTGATGCCATGGTGATGATCAAGTGCTTAGACTTGAAAAGAAGAAAGAGAAAAACAAAAGGCTAAAGGCAAAGGTATAAATTGTAGGAGCCATTTTGTTTTGGTGATCAAGATACTTAGTGAGTGTGATCACATTTAGGATTGATAGCCGTACTATTAAGAGGGGTGAAACTCGTATCGAAATGCGGTTATCAAAGTGCCACTAGATGCTCTAACTCATTACATATGCATTTAGGATCTAGTGGAGTGCTAACACCTTTAAAAAATATTTTATGAAAATATGCTAACACATGTGCACAAGGTGATACACTTGGTGGTTGGCACATTTGAGCAAGGGTTAGGAACTTCACTGGCGGAGTGTCCGCTCGTAGAGTGTAGTTAGTTCGATGGTGCCACCGGCGCCCTAGACAGAAAAGACGGAGGTCACTATAAGTGATCGGACGCTGGTCTCGGTAGGACCGGCGCGTGTGGTCAGGTAGAGAATGAAGACGCATTGGCGTCGGTCTCTGACCGGACGCTGGATCACTTAGTGACCGGACGCTGGAGGGCGCGTCGGTCCCGCGCTAATGTGCAAAGGCATGGAGTCACGTGATGAGCACCGGGTGGGTGTATCGAGCATGACCGACGCGCGTCCATCGTGAAAAGTCATCTCTGGATGCTTACAGGAAACGACCGGACGCTGGGGTTCAGCGTCTGGTCACTTTGCAACAGCGTGTTTGGTCATCATTTGACCGTTGGGATCGGGCGCTCAGCATTTGAAGAGAGGGAACACGTGGCATGCATCGTGTGACCGGACGCTGAGGTCCAGTGTCCGGTCAATATGACCGGCACATCCGGTCGGCCCGTGTTCAGTGCAGTGAAGGGGTATAACGGCTCTATTCATGGGGGGCTCTCTATTTAAGCCCCATGGCCGGCTCAAGCTCACTCTCTTGGCCATTTGCATTGACATAGCAACCTTGTGAGCTTAGCCAAAGCCCTCCCACTCATCTCCATCATTGATTCATCATCTTTGTGAGATTGAGAGAATCCAAGTACATTGCTTGAGTGTTTGCATCTAGAGGCACTTGGTGTTCGTGTTTCGCTGTGGGATTCGTTTGTTACTCTTGGTGGTTACTACCACCTAGATGGCTTGGAGCAACAAGGATCGTCGAGCGGAGGGTGGTGATTGTCTCCGGCTCCGATCGTGGTGATTGTGAGGGGTTCTTGACCTTTCCCCGGCGGAGAGCCAAAAGGTACTCTAGTGAATTGCTCGTGGCTTGTGTGATCCTCATCTTGTGTTGGTTGTGAGGCACCCTATAGAGGGTTTGGTGTGTGATGCCAATTAGCGCGTGAACCTCCAAATGAGTAAATCGCCACAACGAGGAGTAGCTTGTCGGTAAGCAAGTGAACCTCGGTAAAAAATCATTGTGTTCATCATTTGTTTTCGAGGTGATTGGTCTTCATTGATATTGATTCTTTTGATTGATTGGTTCACCCCTCGACACGACGGTATAACTATCTTGCTCTCACTCTTTACATTACCGCAAACTAGTTATCAAACTCTTTAGTATAGCTAGTTGTGAGAGCTTGTTAGTTTGGTTAGTGTGGCTGTTTAGTTAGTCTTTGAGAGCACACTAACTTAGGGTAGTGCCATTGCTATTGTGTGGATAGAAACTATAGAAACTAGAATTGTGGTAGGTGGCTTGCATTTTTAGTAGGCTAGCGCAACACTTGCTTCGCCTCATAATTGTCTAACCGGTTTGTTAAGTGTTGTTGTAGAAAATTTTATTAGGCTATTCACCCCCCTCTAGCCATTAGGACCTTTCAGGGCTTCCAGTACATCCTTTCTTGCGGGATCTGTTGGAGTTTTGGGGAGTGAGCTTATGTAATCTTCATTTGAACACTATTTTGCACATTTCTGTGTTTATCCACTTCTACGAGGTTTATCTTGGCATTCTTCCCCATTTCAATCTCTTCCGACACTTTTTCTGGCTCAAGAAGAATGGAGGGGGTGGTTCCAAAGTTGTCGGCGGTGTGTATCTACAACTCTACGATGGGATGGTGAGCGAATACATTCCTATGCCGCTGAGTACCTCACTGAAAGGGTGGAATACTAGGTGGTTCTATATGAAGCAAAGTGATCCTACCATCCGATGCGATGTCGACCAGATTCGGAGAATCAAAGGAGCTGGTCGGAGAAATCGACCAATGCTGATATGGAATAGGTGAAGGAGCTCCTCAAGCTAATGAGGGGCATGAAGATGAGTGGAGTGGTGGTGGCAGTGAACTTCATACTGCATCGCGTTCAGCCCTGCAAGGAGAGGGCTCATCCAGGCTTTGACTTCAAAGGAGATACTGACGGCACCCGAGAGAGGATGGAGAGACGGACGAAGGAGGCTGTGCTACACCAGGCCGCTGAACTATTCACTCCAAATGTGTCATACACCGTGGCGGGGCAGCCAAAAACCTTCAACTGCATGAATTCACCTCCTCAGGTAAAAATCTTGACTTTTGTTCGTGGTGCTTTGTATCCCATGCTGGGGCAGCCGAGCAGTGGACTAATTTGCTTGTGGAAAGATCCATTGGCAGGAATGGGTGGCGTACTTCTCGGGCATGCCGAGGAGCGATTGGCTAGAGGCAGTGGATGCCAGGCCGACCACTCAGCTGGAGGAAGGTGCCGTCAACACCTCGTTTGAATCGGAGGTGAAGGTGCTGGTCAAAAGGAAAGTCCCCTCGATATCGAAGAAAGTTCGGGGGAAAAGGGCGGTGAAAGATGAGCTAGCCCAAAAGAAAAGAAGAACGGTGGATGTAGCTCCCCGCAAGTTGGTTGGCATCTCATTTGGTTGCGATCGGATCGCTCAGACACAAGTACGGTGATATCTAAGTGGTCGGACGATGATAGGGCTCCAGTAGCTCCCCCTCTGAGCTCCAAAATGTCATCGCGCGGAATGCGCATGGAGGTACGATCGAAGGGAGGAGCAGACATCTAGTGTCAAGTCCCTGAGAAGCAGCCGGTGGAGAAGAC
The DNA here is from genome assembly GCA_904845875.1 of Miscanthus lutarioriparius. Classification (NCBI taxonomy): domain Eukaryota; kingdom Viridiplantae; phylum Streptophyta; class Magnoliopsida; order Poales; family Poaceae; genus Miscanthus; species Miscanthus lutarioriparius. The sequence continues at coordinate 15,860,228 of CAJGYO010000004.1, forward strand.
GCTGACAGCGGGGGCCGCAAGACCTCCATCCCAAGACATGCAGGTTGACTCCAAAGCAGTGCCTGGGTGCTTGGGGAGGCAGCGCCAGTTCAAAACCATTCATCAAGAAGCCAATGTGTAAGTACCTTTGCCTTGGGATCGGTAGCTATCCAATTTTTATAGTTGCGGTGATCGATGAGCTATTCTGGTGCAGAACGGGGCGCGCGGAGGATCTGAATCCTTCAAGCCAGACTGGTAAGCAATCGAGGGCTAGCCACAGCGTGGAGACATTGCGGATAGACTCCGTCCAAGAGTCCTCGAGCGCTCATCAGTTTGCGGAGGATTCGACCACCACTGCCGATGGAGTTGGAGGTAGAGAGCGTTTGGCGACAACGATAGGTGATTCGATGGTGATGCCAGGAGCAGCAGTGAGAGCCACCGAGTCTTTGAAGGTAGAAGCGGGAGCTGTGCTGAAATCAAGGGTGCAGAGGCCGACAGTGTCAGAGAAGCAAGCGGCACACCCTAAGATGCCATAGGGCGTGGTCGGTCGCTCTGTGAGGCCGCCGAGCCCCCAAGGAGCTGCACCAGCTGTGGAGGAAGAGGATGAGGTCGAGGAGATTGAGCATGAAGGATCATGATCTCAAACCATCCGCATCTTCCGCAAGCGAGGGAAGGAAGTTGTGGCCGTAGAAGAGGAGGACACCATGAGGGAGGTGAAGAGGCTACGGTCCACCCTTTGCACGGCTATGAAGCAAATTGAGGTTAGTGTTGCGTCAGCGGTGTCTGTCTTTGGCGTTGGAGACTATGATTTTTTATAATCTTGTTGCTTTGTAGGTCATAGCGCGTACTGCTGAACAACGATAACAGTTGATCAAAAGGATGGAGCCCCTCGCCGAGGAGAATGAGAAACTAAGGGAGGCGATGAAACTGATGGAGAAGAATGTCTAGAGGGCCCAGCGTGAAAGGGATCTTGCTGAATCAAACACTAAGGACCTAGAGTACCAAAAGGGCATCTTATCCGAGTAGTTGAAGACCATCTCCAAGCAGCTGGAGCGCACCTCCGAGCAGCTAAAAAGCGTCTCCGAATAGAAGAAAAGTATTACGGATCGGTGAATTTGTTCTGCATTGCCGAACAGTCTTGATGTTGCTATCGACCGTTACGTTTGTAGAGCAAAATGCGGAGCTCGGCTGGTTGCGTCAAGTTGTTGGGCAACTCCAAGAGGAGAAGGAAAAAACATCTAGGTGAGCAGAGAAACTGGCCGAGGATCTAGGAGGTGAGTCGTTCATGGTTGGGGGTGTTGCCGATATGATTTCTTCGTTTGACGAATGCTTTTGGTGTCTACAGAATACCATCGAAAAACCAAAGCAAAGTTCCACGTGCTGGAGCTAGAGGCAAAAATCCAGAGGGGGAAAATTTGACACCATGGCAGCCAGAGTTAGGCCGATGCTCGACTGTATCGATATGAAGGTAGCTCCTCAGCCCGGTGATAGGCCGCCCTGTTCGAACACCATTATTGATAGGTGCAAGGCGGCGTGAGAGAGCTTCAAAGGCTTCTACCGGGATGCCGTTGTCTCTGTCATGACGCATGCCCTGGCGGTGGTCCGATCCCACTACCCTACGATCAATCTTCGAGCGATAGAGGCCAGATTCACCAGAGGGATGAGTGCGACGAAAGAGGAGTAGCTGAAAGATGAGGTGGAGGACGCGACGAAGAGGCTAGCCGGCGATGTTGATTTGTTCGGTGAGGTAGACGGTGATGGCCAAGCTCAATAACCTGAGTAGGGAGGAACCTATATGGGACAGCTAGAAAAGGGAGTTAGATGCACGAGGGCCTAAGTAAACATTTGTGTATTTGTATAAATGTTGTAAGTAGACGCCGTATGCGTGTTTAAGCGGCTTGTTGGCGTTTGTGGTGAAAAAGAGATGTGTTGTTAACCCTAACGCGTTTATACATGGTATAAGTAGCGTCCGAGCAGTTAGTTCATTACTGGGCTCCTGGCCTTAGCTAGCCTGTATCCCATAACGTTGATCGCTAGAGCCCGTGCACATGTAGGGGGAATAGACGTGACAGAGGAACCATAGCCGACCACCCATAACACAGAGCGCTGGAGCCCATAGCACGTGTAGGGAGAGATCGGAGACAGGGTTTTCTCCAAAGAACACAGAGCGGAACGTGTACTGCTCGATGGTTGGCGGAATATCTTAAAGATATTTTAGTATGGAGAAACGAGGTGAAGCATTTATGGAGATCACGTATAATTGTCGGAGTTTGTTAAGGAGTAGCTTAGAGCTGGTAATCGTAAACGGAGATCAAACTAGAGTGGAGAAATAATGGAGACAATTTATGGTGATGAAAACTTTATTCATTATGGAGTGAAGAGTACATATCTAGAGCGTTTCAAGGATAGAAACTTATAAGGTGCTTGATGTGCCATGAATTAGGAATATAGATTCCCTCCATGTCACATAGTCGGTAAGACCCTGGTCGGATAACCTCTTTGACCACGTAAGACCCTTCCCAGGGGGAGGAGAGCTTGTGTATCCCTTCAGTTTTCTGCTTTCTATGGAGAACGAGGTCACTGATCACAAATGAACGACCTTTGATATTGCGATTGTAGTATCTTCATAGGCCTTCTAGGTATTTGGCTATGCGGATGCAAGTGATAAGGCATTCTTCTTTGGCTCTATCGACGTCCTATGTCCAAACAGCTGTGGCTTGCTCTTCATTATAATGCTCTACCCTGGGTGCTTGAAAGGCAATGTCCACGAAAAGTATGGCCTCTGAGCCATAGACCAAAAAATATGGAGATACACCGGTGTTGCTACTAGCTTGAGTGCGCAGTCCCTAGACCACAGTTGGGAGCTCTTTGAGCCATCTACCCGGATGCTTTTCGTCTTTCTGGTAAAGTCCCTTTTTGAGGGCATCGAGGATCATTCCGTTCGCCCATTCGACCTAGCCATTGGCTCTAGGATGGGCAATAAAGACGTATTTGACGGAGATGCATCGGTCTTCTAAAAGCTCTAGTTTAGTTTTAGTGAATTGATAAAACTCTAAGTGCCAACCTAGTTTATCAAAGTGATTATGAGATAGGTAGCACTACTCCAAGTGGTGAAGCAAATGAAGATCATGACATGATGTTGGTGATGCCATTATGATGACCAAGTGCTTGGACTCAAAAAAGAAGAAAGAAAACAAAAAAGCTCAAGGCAAAGGTGAAATTGATAGGATATTTTTAGTTTAGTGGTCGAGACACTTAGAGAGTGTGATCACATTTAGGATTGATAGTCGTACTATTAAGAGGGGTGAAACTCATATCGAAATGCGGTTATCAAAGTGCCACTAGATGCTCTAACTCATTGCATATGCATTTAGGATCTAGTGGAGTACTAACACCCTTGAAAATGTTTGTGAAAATATGCTAACACACATGCACAAAGGTGATACACATTGTGTTTAGCACTTAGGAGCAAGGGTAAGTAACTTCACCGGTGGAGTGTCCGCCCATAGACTACGGATAGTCTGATGGTGCCATCGGCGCCCTGTACAGAAAAGATAGGTTTTGACAGAGTGCATCGGGAGCGTCCAGTGGCTAAACCTAGGCAAATGGAGGTCACTGTGACTGATTGGACACTAGTCTCGGTAGGACCGACGCGTCTGGTCAGTGGAAGCAGTGAAAACGCTGGCGTCGGTTGGACACTGGCTGGGTGCATCCGGTCCCGCTAACGTGGCAGCACAGAGAAGAGAAGAACGGACTGGACGCTAATGCTGCTTCTGATCGTGACCGACCAAACACGTCCGGTCATGAATTTTCACAAATGGAACCTTTCTGGAAATGACTGGATGCTGGTGTTGGTGCGTCCGGTCACTTCAAGCAGCGCATCCAGTCACAACTTAAGTGTACTGATGACCGTTAAGATCGGGCAATCAGTGTTTGAAACCGATGACATGTGGCAAGCATCGGGCGACCGAACGCTGGGGTCCTGCGTCCGATCGATCTGACCGAAGCATCCGGTCACCCCGAGTAGTGCTCAGTGAAGGGGTACAACGACTCTATTTCATGGGGACTTCTATTTAAGCCCAATTGCTGACTCTAGCTCACTCTCTTGGCCATTTTGCATTGACATAGCAACCTTGTGAGCTTAGCCAAAGCCCTCCCACTCATCTCCATCATAGATTCATCATCTTTGTGAGATTGGAAGGGAATCTAAGTGTATTGCTTGAGTGTTTGCATGTAGATTCACCACCTAGAAGGCTTAGAGCAGCAAGGATCGTCGAGGGAAGGTTGGTGATTGTCTCCGGCTCCGATCATGGTGATTATGAGAGGCTCTTGACCTCTCCCTGGTGGAGAGCCAAAAGGTACTCTAGTAAATTGCTCATGGCTTGTGTGATCCTCATCTTGTGTTGGTTGTGTGGCACCCTATTGAGGGTTTGGCGTGTGATGCCAATTACCGCGTGAACCTCCAAGTGAGTGTATCGCCACAACGAGGACTAGCTTGCCGGCAAGTAAGTGAACCTCGGTAAAAATCATTGTGTTCATCATTTGATTCTGAGGTGATTGGTCTTCATTGATATTCATTCTTGTGATTGATTGGTTCATTCCTCGACTCGGCAGTATAACCTTCTTGCTCTATCTCTTTACATTACCACAAACTAGTTATCAAGCTCTTTAGTGTAGTTAATTGTGAGAGCTTGGTAGTTTGGTAGTGTGGCTCTTTAGTTAGCCTTTGAGAGCATGCTAACTTAGTGTAGAGACATAGCCATTGTGTGGATAGAAACTATAGAAACTAGAATTGTGGTAGGTGGCTTGGAATTTTAGTAGGCTAGCGCAACACTTGTTTTGCCTCATAATTGTCTAACCGGTTTGTTAAGTGTTGTTGTAGACATTTAAATAGGCTATTCACCCCCCTAGCCATTAGGACCTTTCATCTTCGCAGAAGTCCCAAAAATGGTGACCAGTGAATGTAGTTTCGAGGTCGGTGATAATGCTGTTCGGGAGACCAAATCTATGGATGATATCTTCGAAGAGCTCGACTGCCTTCTTTGCAGTAGCCGAAACAAGCGGCTTGTATTCGATCCACTTAGAGAACTTATCAATGGTGATGTATACGTACCAAAAACCGCCTGGCACATGCTTGAAAGGCCCGATCATGTCGAGTCCCCAGCATGCAAAAGGCTAAGAAGCTGGGATGGTCTGCAATTCCTGCGTTGGTAGGTGTATTTGCTTGGCGAAAAATTGACATCCCTCATAATGTCAGACGAGGTCTTCTGCGTCGGAGATGGCCGTGGGCTAGTAAAAACCAGCTTAGAAAGCTTTGCCGACCAGGTTTTGGAGGCTGCGTGATTGCCACAGGAGCCAGAGTGAATTTCAAAAAGCAACTTCACTCCCTCTTCTTGGGTGATGCATTTCTATAGTATCCCTTCCTTGACATTTTTCCTCATCATCTTATCGTCTACCAGCACATAATGCTTGCTGCGATGGATGAGACATTCAGTTTCGGTCTTATCGGTGGGGGGTTCTTAAACTTCCTTCTCTTCCTTAATAGACGGCGTAAAGAGGTCTTGAATGAAGACTCTAGGTGGAATCACGACGTGAGAAGAGCCTATCTTAGATAGGTGGTCGGCGAGTTGATTTTGGTCTCATACCATGTGGTGGTACTCGATACCGTAAAACTTTCCTTCGAGTTTCCTGATCTTGGCATAGTATGCATCCATCTTCTCACTGGAACAGGACCAATCTTTGTTGACTTGGTTGATGACCAGCACAGAGTCTCCGTATACCATGAGGTGTTTGACGCCGAGCTCGATGGCTATACAAAGTTTGTGGAGGCATGCTTCATATTCCGCAGCGTTGTTGGAAGCTAGAAAATGAATTCGGAGGACGTATCGGAGCTTGTCCTTAGTCAGAGTAATAAACAAAATGCCAGTGCCAGCACCATTGATGTTGAGGGCGCCGTCGAAATACATTATCCAGTGCTCGAGGCAAGCAGCAGGGATGGGCTCTTGGATCTCAATCCACTCAGCAACGAAGTCAGCCAGCGCCTGCGACTTAATGGTTGGCCTGCTCCTGAATTCGATGGAATAAGTGCTGAGCTCAACTGCCCACTTGATGATGTGGCCATTGGCCTCTTTGTTGCGGAGGATGTCCCCTAGAGGGACTCGGTGACCACGGTGATCTTGTAGTACTTGAAGTAATGGCGGAGCTTATGCGATGTGACCAGAATGGCGTATAACAGCTTCTAAACTAGAGGGTAACGAGTTTTGGACTGATTAAGAACTACACAGATGAAGTAGACCAGACATTGCACCTTATAGGCATGTCCGGCCTCCTCGCGGTCAACGACGATAGCTGTGCTAACGACGCGAGAAGTAGCGGCAATGTAGATCAATGGGGTTTCGTCTGGTTGAGGCACCGTCATGATCGGGGGCTTCATTAAAAACAACTTGAGCTGTTTGAAGGCTGTATCAGCCTCCTCCGACCAAGAGAAGTGCTCGGAGGCCTTGAGTAGTTTGAAGAACGGTAGTCCCTTTTCATCGAGGCGTGATATAAAGCGGCTGAGAGCAGCCATGCACCCTGTGAGCTTCTATATATCCTTTACTTAGGTCATCCGTTTCATATTGGTAATAGTGGAGACCTTGTTGGGGTTGGGTTCGATGCCGCGGGCGCTGATGATGTAGCCCAGGAGTATGTCGGATAGAACTCCAAAGATGCACTTTGAAGGGTTCAACTTCCATCTGTACCTTTTTAGGTTGGCGAACGTTTCTTCGAGGTCGGCGATGAGACTATCGGTAGTTTTGGACTTGACGACCCTATCGTTGATGTAAGCTTCGATGTTGCGGCCTATCTGTTGGTCAAGGCACATCTGGATGGCCCTTTGGTAGGTCACTCCGGTGTTTTTAGTCCAAAAGACATGGTTGTATAGCAATACGCACCGAAAGGCATGATGAACGATGTTTTGATCTGGTCGTCTTCTTTGAGAGATATCTGGTGATAGCTAGAGTAATAGTCGAGGAAGAAGAGTTCGTAGCCGGTGGTGGAGTCTACAACCTCATCTATCCGAGGCAGACCAAAGGAGTCTTTAGGATAGTGTTTGTTGAGATCAGTGTAATCAACGCATTTTCTCCATTCTTTATTCTTTTTTTGAACAAGAACTAGGTTTGCCAACCACTCAGGATGATACACTTCTTTAATAAATCCGGCTGCTAGGAGCCATTTTATTTCTACCCTAATAGCCTCCTTGTCTAGCGTGAATCGTCGGAGCTTCTGCTTGATCGGCTTGGCGGTCGGCGAGACATTCAAGGAGTGCTCGATCTTCTCCCGTGGTACCCCCAGCATGTCTACAGGTTTCCAAGTAAACACATTGGCGTTGGCACATAGGAAGGAGATGAGCATGCTTTCCTATTTGGGGTCAAGATGAGCCCCAATCTTGGCGATCTTGGTGGGGTCATCAAGGCTAAGGCCGGCCTCCTTTGTTTCCTTAGACTTGGCGGAGGCACAAGGAGGCTCTAGTGCTAGGATCTCAGGTCGTTGGCGGGCACTGTCTTGGCATTGGTGACCACGCTAGCCATCTAGATGGAGAGGTCGGTGGCTTCGGCGAGGGAGAGACTCTATTTCATAGGCATAGGCGATGGAGAGGTTGGCCCGTAGGGCTAGAACTCCTGCAGGCGAGGGCATCTTCAATACCAGATAGGCGTAGTGTGGTATGGCCATGAACTTGGCTAGAGCTAGCCGACCAAGTATGGTGTGGTAGGCCATGTTGAAGTCGGTGACGTAGAAGTTGATGTGCTCGATGTGGAAGTTGCTAGCCGTACCAAATTGTACCAGGAGGGTGATCTCTCTAAGCGGTCATGATGCCCTGCCAGGTACCACACCCTAGAAGGAGGAGTTAGAGGGAGTGAGGTCTTCTACTCCAAGGCCTAGCTCCTTTAGGGCTCCAGCGAAGAGGAGGTTCATGGCGCTTCCACCGTCGACAAGTACTTTCCTAAAGAGTACTTTCCTGACGGTTGCATCGAGAACGAGAGGGAAATGCCCTATGTAAGGGATGTCCACCCACTGGTCAGCCTTGCTGAAGGTGATGGGGACCTCAGACCAGGGGCAATAGCGTCGTCTGTGTTGACAGAGAGCACCCGGTGGGCGGTGAGTTTTCGATCTCTTCTGTTCTCGATGGTGGCGAGGCCCCCGAAGATAGTGGTGACCACTTTGTCATGATCCTGGAAGGCATTATTGTTGTCTCTAGGTGGCCAGTGACCTCTGGCTCCATCGTCGTTGTCGTCATCCTTCTTTTTGGCCAGGAACTCCTTAGCCAAGCCAAGGTAGTCCTTCATCTTGTGCTTACTGTTCTTGTGGAGGGGGCACGGGCCTTCGAGATTTTTTTGTACTGCTCATCATAGTTACGTTTGGCGCGAGGTTCATCAATGGTGGCGACGATGTTCTCTAGTTGGCGGCGGCGATACTGACCAGCTTTAGACCCTTCTGGCCAATCGCAGGCACTATCCTGATGGTGGCCGCAGTCGTTGTAGCAGTGGTCACTGTGGTGTCATTCGTTAGGGCACTCATCGCTGCGGTGAGTTGGGCAATGAGTGCTCACATCCTCGTTGAAGTGAACTTTGGCCTCTTCAGTGTTGGCGTATTGATCGGCGATCGTGATCTTCTCGTGAATCCCCTTTGGCGGCTTATGATTGAATTTAGAGTAGAGGTCGCGGTGATGGAGTCCTCTGACAAAGGCGGTGATTACTTCTGCTTCCGTGATGTTGGGAATAGAATTTCTCATCTCGAAAAATCATCTGATGTAGCTACGGAGAAGCTCGGACGGTTTCTGATAAATACGATTCAAATCGTGCTTAGTGCTCGGCCGAGTACACGTAGCCATGTAATTGTCGGTGAAGACCTTCTTCAACTGTTCCCAAGATTCGATGGAATCTAGGGCAAGGCTCGTGAGCTAGTTCATTGCGATCGGTGGGAGCATGATGGAAAGATAGTTTGCCATGGCACTAGTATCTCCCCCAGCGGCATGCACAATGGTGGCATAAGCTTGTAGCCACTGTGTGGGGTTCATCCACCCCCCATAGGGCTCGACCTAGGTGATTTTGACACCATAGGGCCACTGGAGTGTTTGAGTGCTCTCATGAATGCTTAGGGCCCTTAGGAATCATCACCATCAAGATCGATGGCATTGCTGAGGTTAAGTGGCTGGAGGGTTGTATCTGAATTACTGAATTCTTACTCATATTCTTGACGCCGGTGTACTTCCTTCTCATGCCAAGAGAAACGGCGCCCATCGATATGACATCGTGCATCCCGGAGGTTGTTGATGTGTGCTCGAACATCTTGATCGACTTCTTGGTTGAGTTGGCGAGGGTAGTTGATACAGTTCCCCCTAGCTCCCCCTAGAGGGGTTGTCCATCATCATGATGTTGGTCGGTGAAACGGCTTCTACCGGGGCGGCAATTGGATCTTGACATGGCGGATCGGCAATTCGAGCTTGTTGAGTAGGAAGGTCCCTGATCCTGGTGGATCTCGTTGACCTGGCAGTGCGCATCCTTAAGCATTGCGGCGACCTTGGCGACCTCTGGCGTTTGTTCGAGCTGAGCGAGCTCATTAGCGGCCACGACTAAGTTGGCGCTTGGGGTCTTATAGACATCATGGCCGTCAACATGGATGAATTCATCATAGAGGTTGCGGTGGAGTGGGCGTGGCCTTTCTTGCAAGTCGAGTTGTTCTCCGTTGCGAGTAGCCTCGACTAACACAATGGCGGCCTCATTTGGCCGGTGCTACGCATGGTTGGTATTTCTATTGACATGAGCTGTGTAGTCCTCATCGGTTTCTCCATCCCGTGGAGGGCTGTCGATGCTGACATTAAAAATCCCACCTCCTCAGAAGGGTGGAAAAGGAGGTCAGACGGTGGTGGCTTCGGCGATAATCTCAGTGGAGCCCTAGGACTCAGAGTCTGGATTTTCCTCCAAGATGATGTGGAGGGATTCTTTGGGACGTTAGCCGATTTGCGGCATATTGATAGTTGGCGAGAGCTGGTCGGCGAGAGGATAGACGTCTCCCATCTGATCGGTGAATTTGTCCCTTAGGGCATCCTGATGGATGGTGCATGTAACCCTTGGAGTTTCCTGATCGGCCTCCGATAGATCAGAATCGGAGGGTGGTCGGCGCTGAACTAGAGTGGTTAGAGCCGATTCCACGAGGGAGAGGCAGTCAGCGAGCTTCTGGCCGACCTGATCGATGGATGCAATCAGATCATCGTTGTCGATCTGCTTCCTCGGGTAGCGGGGGAGCAAGCGGTGAGTTGTTGGTGAAGACAACCTCAGAGGCAGTTCCAAGATTGGATCTGTTGTTGTAGGTGTTGGGGTGGTTGGCGCAGAATGGATCTGCACCGGCTTGATGATCTCTCCGTCTCCATCAGCATTGTAGGAGTCAGACAGGTTCGGGTCGTCTGCATTCCACTTCTCAACCCGCCTCCCGGCAGATGCCCAAGTCATTCCAGAGACCGATTTAGGTGGCCCGCTGGCCTCTCCTCGATGGTGATTCTGTGGGCATGGCTCGAGGTTAGGATTGAATGAGAAGGTCGAGATGACCCTGTCTGCTTTTGAGTGGGTCGAGCAAAGGTCGCTCGGGCTCATCTATGTTTTCTCCCCTAGCTCTGTTTGACGCGAGGCGACTTTGAGCCCTTCGCGGGCCGGCCTTCGAACCCCAGTCGGTTTGTCACTCATGTTGAATGAGACGACTATCGCTTTGTGTCGAGACGTGAAGCGTTGTGATGCAATAATTGCATATGTAATGCTTGGATGTATGAGAATGGATGAATGAATGCTCATGCATTGGAAAAGTAAAGTGGAGGTTGGTAAAGTTACCTCGATGGCTTGAGTGACAGGTTCAGGGAGCTCTTACTGGATATGTTCGAGTGGAATCCGGGTTTGTCGTTCGTGACAGAGTCAGCATAACCCGCATGGGGCATCCTACTGCTCCTTACCTGTCTCTCGGCAGCGGCTCGAGCCATCTGATCGACTTGGGTGACCCACTGGCATAGGACTTACCTGTAGAGATAGAGGATGAGATCATCCCCCCAAGAAATTAGTTAGGCAGATAAGCAAGGAGGTAAGCTCATAATAAGTGGACAACCTCTTAAATTTCGTTATGGCCAAACAAATTTTTAGCCCTTCTCCCCCTTTTGTATAAAAAGGTTAATGTGTTCTGACCCTTTTCGTGATTAAGGCTATAAAGCTCGGGGTGCGGGTGAACAAACTCTAATCACGCTGGTGAGCAAAAATGTTGTAGCTGCTAGGGCGTAGGTTTCTTGCAGCCCAACTAGTTTTACTCAGCATTTGTTTTCGCAACCCTTGCTTCTAGATCTTAACATGAGAGAGGGTCAGGCATAGAGAACGTTTGCCTAGTGGATATACTCTTAAATGTGTCCTAGCTCTTTCCATAGTTAAGGCTTAAGAAGCTTGGGGTGCAAAAAAAACTCTGATCACGCTAGTGAGCAAAAACGCCATAGCCACTGGGACGTAGGTTTCTTGTAGTCCGACCAATTTTACTCAGCGTTTGTTTCTGCAAGCCTCGCTTCTAGGTTTTAACGTGAGAAAGACTTGGGCATAGAGAATGTCCACCAGATAGTTATGCTCTTATCTGCCCCCGAGAGAGGCCCAACCCCCTGCCGTTGCTAGGGTTGGGCATCACTAAAGATCGAGGAGTTGATAGCGAAACTGATAAGATGAAGCGTGCGTAAACTAAGGGTAAAAGCGATGTAGCTGTTCGATGTTCCAAGCGTTGACGAAGACTTTATCATCGATGGTCCTAAGCTTGTAGGTGCCTAGTCAGAGAACTTCCACGATGATGTATAGTCCCTCCCACGGTGGAGAGAGCTTGTGGCGGTTCTTGTTGCTCTAGACGAGGTGGAGCACTAGGTCCCCGACGTTGAAGGCTTGACCCCACACTCGACGACTGTGGTACCAGCACAACGCTTGCTTGTACTTAGCCGAGCGGAGGAGGGCAACGTCGCGTGCTTCATCTAGCTGGTCCATGGCATCCTCGAGGGACACCTCGGCTCCCTATTCATCGTCCGCTCTGACCCTCGGTGCTCCATAATCAAGGTCGGTCGGGAGGATAGCCTCAAAACCATAGACCATGAAGAATGGCGTGTAGTCGGTGGCCCAGTTCGGGGTCGTCCTCAGGCTCCAGAGCACCGTGGGAAGCTCCACGACCCATCGTCTGCCAAACTTGTTCAACCGGTTGAAGATCCTAGGCTTGAGGCATTGTAGGACCATGTCGTTCACGCGCTTGACCTGCCCATTCGTGTGGGGGTGCGCCACGGCGGCCCAATCGATGTGGATGTGGTATTCATCATAGAATTAGAGGAACTTCTTCCTGGTGAATTGCATGCCATTGTCTATGATGATGGAGTTCGGGACCCCAAAGCGATGGACGATGTCAAAGAAGAACAGCATGGCTTGCTCAGACTTGATCGTGGAGATCGGTCGAGCTTCTATCCACGTTGTAAACTTGTCTACGGTGACAAGCAAGTGCGTATATCCCTCGGACGCCCTCTTGAGAGGTCTGACCAGATTGAGCCCCCAGACTATGAATAGCCATGTGATGGTGATTGTTTGGAGTGCTTCGGCCGGCAGGTGGGTCTGCCGAGCATAGTATTGACACCCATCACAGGTGCGCATAATCTATTTAGCGTGGGCTACTGTAGTTGGCCAGCAGAAACCTTGTCAGAACACATTTCTGACCAGGGTCCAAGCTGCGGCATGGTGCCCATAGATGCCACCGTGGATATCACCTAGCAACTGCTTCCCTTGTTCGATGGGGATGCAGTGCTGCAGGATCTCGGTGTGGCTTCGCCTAAAGAGCTCACCCTCAATAACAACAAAGGACATGGCACGGTGTGTGAGCCACTGAGCCTCTATTTTGTCCATCGACAGTGCCTCACAGAGGAGGTAGTCGAGGTAAGGTGTCCTCTAGCCAGCTAGAGGGTCAGGCTCTGTCGGTGAATCCTCATCAAGCTCGATGACCTCGAGGTCGGATGGAGCCACCAGCTGGTTAGCCACCGAGCCCAGGGTAGGCGGCCCATCATCGGTCTATTCTGGCTCCTCATAGTAGACCGAGGGCTTGTACTAATCATTGGCGAAGACGCCCGTCGGCACCGGCTCTCGGTCGAATGCCATTTTTGCTAGTGCGTCGGCCGCCTCATTGAGACGCCTCAGCATGTGATTAAGCTCAAGATCGTCGAACTTGTCCTCTAGCTGGCGGACTTCTCGGCAATATGTAGCCATCTTGGTGTTGTGACAGCTCAACTCCTTCATGACTTGGTGATGAAATATGTCGCGAGCTGGTTGAACTCTTTCATCGCGATTTGATGGTACCCAGAGTACGCATCAAGGAAGCAAAGGGTTTCGCACCCTGAGGTCGAGTCGACTACTTGGTCTATGCATGGCAAAGGAAATAGATCCTTTAGACACACTTTGTTGAGACCCGTGTAGTCAACACACATTCTCCATTTTCCAAATTTTTGAACAAGAATGGGATTCGCTAACCACTCGGGGTGGTATACTTTCTTGATAAACCTGGCCGCCAAAAGCTTTGCAATCTCTTCGCCGATCGCCCTGTGTTTCTCCTCGTCAAAGCAACGTAGGCACTGCTTCACCGGCTTAGAGCCTAGCCTAATCTTCAAGGTGTGCTTGGCAACTTCTCTCAGAATGCCTGGCATGTTCGAGGGTCTCCACGCAAAGATATCTCTGTTGGCGCGGAGGAAGTCGATGAGCGCGCTTTCCTATTTGGAGGAAAGCACGGTGCCAATGCACACCACTTTACTCTCGGAGTCGCTGGGGTCTATGAGGACCTCTTTGGTGCCTTCTACAGGCTTGAAAGACCTGGCCGACCGCTTAGGGTCGAGCACTTCTTTGATGGCCTCTTTCCTGATGGCCGCAAGCTCTTTGGATGCAACAATTATCGTGGCGTGTTCGCAGCACTCGACCTCGCACTCATAGGCACGCTAGAAGGAGGTGCTGATGGTGATGACCCCTCATGGACCTGGCATCTTCAACTTTAGGTAGGTGTAGTTGGGGACGGCCATGAACTTCGCGTAGCATGGACATCCCAAGATGGCGTGGTAGGTTCCATGGAACCCGACCACCTCGAAGGTAAGGGTCTTCGTCCTATAATTGGTTGGATTCCTGAAGGTGACGAGCAAATCAATCTACCCAAGTGGGATGGCTTGCTTTCCTAGCACAACGCCGTGGAAAGGCGCCCCGGTCGGCCAGATACGCTCTCGATTGATGCCCATGGCGTTGAGCATTTTAGTGTACATGATGTTGAGGTCGCTGCCTCCATCCGTCAGCACCTTGGTGAGCCACTTCGTACCGATAATGGGGTCGACCACGAGCGGATATCTTCTTGGCTGCGGGATGCATTCCGGGAGGTCAGCCCGATCAAAGGTTATGGCGGACTCTGACCATCGGAGGAAGGAAGGCGCGACCAGCTCGACCGTATAGAACTCATGACATGCAAGCTTCTAGCGGTGCCTAGAGTCATAGACCGTCGACCCTTTGAAGATCATGAGGTAGCCATCCAACGCCGAAAATCCACCATCCTTCCCCTCGGCGTCATCTGCGGCTGACTTGGGCTCCTTCCTATGCTCCCCCTTGTTGGAGCCTCCGGACAAGAACCACTTCATGAGGAAGCAGTCCTTGTATAGGTGCTTGACGGGAAAAGCATGGCTCAGGCATGGCCCTTCGAGTAGCTTCTTGAAGTGGTCTGGGGTACCCTTAGTGGGCTTCTGACCCCCCTTGCGGTCGGCAGTGGCCACGAGCGGGCCCTCGCGCCGCTACTTGTTCTTCTTCTTATTGGGGTGGTTCGAGGCGCCTTCGCTGGTGTCCTCGTCCCGCTTTCCCTTGCCTTTGAGGTGGTCAAAAATCGCCCCGACTACCTCCTCACCCGAGGCATGGCTGGTGGCGATGTCGAGGAGCTCTTTGGTGATTCACAGGCCGTTATGTCCCACCTTGTGAACTCAGGACTCACAGGTGGTCCCAGATAGGAAAGCTCCTATGACATCGACGTCAGCGACGTTGGGCAGCTTGTTGCACTACCAGGAGAAGCACTAGATGTACCCACGAAGAGTTTCCTAGGACTTCTATCGGTTGTTCTTTAGATCCCATGAGTTCCTAGGGCGTGTGTATGTGCCCTAGAAGTTTCCCACGAATATCTCTTTTAGGTTCACCAAACTTTGGATTCGGTTAGGCGGAAGGTGTTCTAACCACGTTCGCGCCGAATCGGTACAGCGGTGGGAAGACAGCGTTGAGGATATGTCAGCCAAAAGCCTAAGGCCCTGGCAAGTCAGGGCTTGGGATTTGGTCCTCGCCACTGTCATAGTGTCCGCCATGATGAGGGTGGTAGCCATGGCTAGCTTCCTCCCTTGCATCACTGTAGGCACGCCTACGGGCGTCGAGGGTGTCACACGCATCACGGTGGAGGCCGAGACGCTCATGCACTGGGACCGTTGTGCGTGGCCTGCCACCTTGTTGCGCTTGGTGGACCAACACGTCCTTGTCGGGTCGCTCTGAGGGCGGGCGCTGGCTGGCGTCAAGCTCATGTCATCGGGATAGCGAGCTCTCAGCCTGCTACGCCACTGCATGCTCGAGTAATGTGCAAATCTCGTGATGGGCCTGACGGTCTTCGGGTGTCGTAGGCCCCGGAAGCCCCTGGAGCAAGGCCGCCGTAGCAACGATGTTTTGGCTTGCCCAGGTGAAGTATGGTAGGGCTTCATCATCCTCGATGATCCTTCGGTTCATGTCATGGGCCATGGTGCGCACGTGCCCACCGTCTCCATGGCGCTCGATCTCTCGCTTGAGCTCCACATGTTCCTGCTCGAGCTAGAGTCATGCTTCCTCGATCTCTTGGTGCCGGGCCCTCAGCTGCTCTACCCACAGGTGAGGTGGGGCCCCTGCATCCCCCTTGACCTCATCGTCGAGGTCATTTATTGGGGTAGCCTCTCCCTCGTGAATGCTTTTGATGTATCCCTTGGGGGTACCTACCATGAAACATTCATACAAGGGGTGATGGTTCTCCCTGCTGGAGTCAGAGTCAGAGGGCGACTCTGATTCTCCCGCGAGGAGGTCATGCAAAGATTCCACGACATATTCGGTCATCCCCATGAACTCGTCGTTCGTAGGGGATGAGGGCGTGCGTTGCGTTGTGAGGTGGCCAACGGTCTCCGCGGCGTTGTGCAGACCAAATGGGAGCGCTGTCGGGGCGCTCCGGATGAGGTATTCCAGGGAGAGCGGCTCTCCTCCGACAAGCTACGTCATGACATTGGCGAACTAGAACGTGAGGCGGCTCAGGTCCTCCTGGGACGGTCGAGGTCCTAGGAAAGCACCGAGCTGGCGTTCTAGCCTACCATAATCAAAGCCGAGGAGCGACCAGTGCGTGCAGCTGCAGCTCCTCAAGTGCCTCGGTGATCGCATCGAGGCCGGTGGAGTGGAGAGGTTGGACGGTGGCAGGTGTAAGAAAAATGGACCCTAGGCCCATTTACTTTGGATTTTGGTGTTTGATGACCAACACAACCAAATTGGACTAATGAATTTGCAAGTAATTGTTTTGTAGTTCAATATGGTGCTAGACGTGACTTAGATGAAGGCGACATGATGATCCCATGATCAACACCAAAAGCAAGACCCTAGAAGGACAAGAGAAGACCCAATATATCAAGAAAAGTCCAAGCATGATGATAGGAACCAAGCCAGATTCAAGATCACGAAGAAACAAGCTCAGTAGAGGTGACCGGACGTGGCCCTAGGAGGACCGAACGCGTCCGATCAGTTGCTCGGCAACAGTAGGCGTCAGCAGATATGACCGGACGCTGAGCGAAGCAGTGACCGGATGCACCGATGACACTGTTCTTCGTCATGGCAATGTTTTCAGCGTGATCAGATGCAGCGGCACTAGACGACCGGACACACAAAATACAGCGTTCGATCGAGTCTAGAGAGGTTCTAAAGCGGCGCTAGCACGACCGGACGCGTCCGATCGAGTGAGACCAGACTTGGCCCAGAGTTCGATCAACGCACGCGCTCTAACGGTCGGGATGACCGGACGCATCTAGTTAGGACGACAACAGCGTCCGGTCAGTAGCAGAAAGCTAGGTTTTGCCCCCAATGGCTACTTTCCCGGTGGGGCTTATAAATAGACCCCTAATCGGCCATCTGAGATGTGGAGAGCTGAGAAAACATATCAAGGGTGTTGACACACCATTTTAGTGATCTCCACTTGCATAGTGCTTAGTGATACATTCGATGATTATCATAGGTGCTTTGCGAAGTGCTTAGGTTAGTTAGACCACCATTTATGCTCTTGCTCTAGATTTAGGCCTAGTGTTTAGTGAGGTTTGCACACCTCTTACCACTCGGTGCTTGCGCACACTATTGTTGTACATCGAAGGGGCTTGTAGTCTTGCGAGATCACACCAACCGTGTTTGTGGTGTGGCCACCACCGTGTACTAGAGGGAACAAGGCCCGCGGTGTTTTGGCCAAAAGCTTGATAGTGAAGATGGCAAGGAGCAGTTTGGGAGAGGCTTTGCCATGAGTCGCTTAACCGGAGACCCGCTTGCATGTGGGGAAGGCCTGGGGCTATCCACGAAGTTACCTGACCAGGAGCTTGGCCCTAGCGAGGGATTCCCGGCGAGGGGCTCTAACGAGGACTAGGGGAAGCTTGCGCGCTTCTCGATACCTCGGTAAAAATATCGGAGTCATCGATGGGAGTTTGCATATCTCTACCTTACTCTTTAGCTTCCATATTTACATTACAATCTTGGTGTGTGCTTTACTTTCCTAGCTTAGTAATAGCCTAGTTGATAGGTTTGGAACCTAGGTTGCATAACTCTTTTTGCGGTAGAGATAGCAACACACCTAGCAAAACCGTAGTTGCACATTTAGATAGTTTATCTTTTGCATAGGTTTTGACTAGGTGAAATTAGAGGCCTTAGTTAGATTTAGAGTTTTAAGTTGCATAATTCACCCCCCCTCTTAGGCATCACGGTCCCTTATAGCGGGAACTTGCGTCAACTCTCCCTCCGTCGTAACGATGAAGTCCAAGTTCCTGAAGCGCACGTGCACGCCCAAAACCTAGCTAACGCTGTGACTAGCCATCCGAGGCCTGATATGGATGTCGCGACACGCAAAAAGCCCATACCTGGCATGCCAACTGTTGGTGTTTTTAGACCACTAACGAGTAAATTTGTATTTGCGTGTTTGGCTCGGATGGTGTGCTCGGAGGACACAAGGGTTTATACTGGTTCGGGCGGAACGTCCCTACATCTAGTTTGCTGCTGCTCGTATTATTGGCACTTGGTTTGTAGTAGGGGTTATAAACAGGCGAGAGAGGGAAAGGATCCTAAGTCTCTGGTGAAAGGAGTGAACGGGTGCTGAGAGCTCGATCGCTACTCAGCCGTGTGCTCGTGTTGTGCTCTTGTGTTTTTATCTCATGGTTCAGTCTCGTGCGGATCTGGATTCCCCCTCATGGGCGGCCTGCTTCCCCTTTTATAGGCGAAGGGAAAGCATGGGTTACAGCGGAGAAAAGGAGAAGAACAAGAGGGAGCCGAAGGCTTCTAGGATCGTCGGGTCCTTCTACTCCTTCATGTGGGTCCCGCCGATCCTGTAGATATTGACAGGGATGGCTCCACATCACGACCATATTCATCACTGGTGCCATGCACAGGCGTCATCTACGGTCATGGCATTCCATTCAGTCCCAACGGACATCGTGGTGAACAGACGCGCCTGTCAACGTTCGTACGAGGGTTAGGCAGAATAGCACCGGCACGCCCGACGCTGTTCTTGATGTGAATCCTTGGGTATGGCCCGTCATGGCCATGGGTTACATCGAGGCATGCCAGTCTCTTCCCTGGTGTCAGGGTTTTGACCTAGGCCCATATGCTTGGACCTAGAGTGGTTGGCGGTGGTATGGGTCCCCGTCGGACGAGACAGAGCCCGTACCCAAGGGGTCGGGCGAGATGGAGCCCACACGAAAGAGGTCGGGAGAGACGAAGCATAAACCCAAGGGGTCAGGTGAGACAGAGCCTGCGGCCTAGGGGTTGGGTGAGACGGAGACCGCAGCCTCGAGGTTAGGAGAGATGGAGCCTATGGCCTCGAGGTCAAGCGAGACAGAGCCCATGGCCTCAGGGTCGTGTGAGACAGAGCCCATGACCTAGGGGTCGGGTGAGATGGAGCCCATGGCCTTGAGGTCGGGCGAGATGGAGCCTGCGGCCTTGGGGTCGGACGAGGCAGAGCCCGCGGCCTTAGGGTCGGGCAAGACTTTTTAATACGTCTTGTCCCATCTAGGGAAGTCAGCGTGGATGCTAACTTCCTTTCTTTGGGTGTCCCTAATATCGATACTCGACAAAAGGGCTATACAGTATCCATTCCTATGGATTGCTAATTCCTGAGATTTTTCTTTTAAAATCCTCCATTCCGAAGAAGGCCTAAAGAGTTTCCCCATTTGAATCCGTTTCTTGTGGGGATTGTACCAAAAGCCTAGTCCATGAAACATCATGGTCTTCCCTACTAGAGCCGATGGGTTTGGGCCTTCCACAAAACCCCACATGCTAGCCCAAGATTCTTTGCCTCCCGGCTTCACTCAATGCCAAGCACCGGCGACGGTACATGGTGACCCGATCACAATCCCATGACCAACCACTATTATATACGGAGTAGGGACTGCACGTAATACCTTCTAGAATCTAGATCCTATTCCCTGCTATTTACTTGGGGTACCAACTAGATAGCCATCACACATCAATTTTGCATCATGATATCCTAAGATCTCGACTCGAGGCACTTTCAGAGTTGACAATGTTTTCATTGTTCTTTTTGGTAACTCTCAGGAGCGGACGTTCGAATGGACCTGAAAGCATCTAGGCCCCTAGTTGGGTTTCGGTGATTAATGACAATACAATATTACTATGACTAATGTGTGTTTTGCAGAGGCAATTAAGTTAGGTCATGGTAATGGAGATCAATTGGGCAATCAAGGTGGTCATGCCCCTATGATGGACATCGTTTCAGTTTTCAAAGGATGGACGACAAGGTTAAGGATGACTAGTTCTAAATGTCGATTGGAGTTGGAGAGACACTTAGAGTAGTTTAGGACTTTGTTTTTCCTTTGGTCGTACTATTAAGGGGGGTATGGACGGGTAGCTTGACCTAGATGAGTCTAGTGAGTTAGGTGTGGTGCACACTTGTTGAAACTAGCACTAGGTAGCTCCACAACAACCCTATGATCCTATGGAGCAAACTTCATTCACATATGATCAAGAGTTGGAAGTGAATGGAGGGTCAAATACTGACCGGACGCTGGCTCCGGTGCGACGGGACGCTGGCCGCAGGGTCCGGTCAGTTCATTTGATCAAGAGACTGCATTCGGTGCGACCGGACGCTGAGTAGTCGAGTGACCGAACGCTGAAGACCAATATCCGGTCGACTCTAGTAAGGCTCCAAAGAAGGGGATCTACGACTGGACACGTCCGGTCAATATTGACCGGACCCTGAGGATCCAGTGTCCGGTCGAGTACAGTAAGCATCCAGTGAGGGAAAAATGCGACCGGACGCGTCCGGTCAGTGGTGACCGGACCCTGCCAGCGTCCGGTCAACACTTAAACACTAGTGTACGGGTTGAACTGACCGGAGCGTCCGGTCAACATGACTGGAGCGTCCGGTCACCCCGTAGAGGCACATAACAGTTCGTTTTTTAGGCTGTCTTATAAATAGAAGCTCCACTCGTGTGTGGAGTTACTTTTGCTTATTCCAATAGCTGAGAAACACATTTGTGAGTGCCAAGAAGAGCAAGGTCCTAGTGAGGTGATTGAGATTTGAGAATCCAAGAGAGTAGCCTCATTAGTGAATCAAGAGTAGCAAAGTGTGCATCCACCATTCTCATTAGGCTTCGCGTGGTCAAGTGAGAGTTCGTGCTTGTTACTCTTGGTGATCGCCATCACCTAGATGGCTTGGTAGTGATTGGGAGCTTGGTGATCACCCAGCGGAGCTTGTGGGTGACCCAACTCAAGTTGTGAGCGGTTTTGGGTGATTCACCGCGACGGAGTGTCGAAGAATCAACCCATAGAGAGCACTTGATCCTTGCGCGGATCAAGGGGGAGCTATACCCTTGCGTGGGTGCTCCAATGAGGACTAGTGGGGAGTGGCAACTCTCCGATACCTCGGCAAAACATCGCCGTGTTCCTCTCTCTCAATTTACTTTGGGCATTTACTTTGAGCAATTCAATACTTGTTCTTACATTCATAGAATTGCCATGCTAGAGTAAGTTTGGAACATAGGTTGCAAGTCCTTTGTGTGTTAGATTATTAGAAACACTTTTGTAGGCATAAGGGGTTAATTGGGCTAACCGTAGGACTTGTTTATTGCGAAGAAATTTAGAATTAGCCCAATTCACCCCCCCCTCTTAGGCATCTTGATCCTTTCAATTGGTATCAGAGCCTTGTGCTCACGTTTTTAAGCTTAACCGCTTAGAGCAAGATGTCTCATGGGGATGGACCTCCTCCTATCTTCGAGGGGGATGATTTTCTATATTGGAAAATTCACATGGAGGCGTACCTAGAAGCTCTAGACGTTGGAATACTTAGAGCCGCCTCACATAGTCCACTTCATCACCTAGGAATCCCACACAACTTTAAGGTGATGAAGTGGACTATGAAAAATGGAACGTAAAGGCTCGCAACACCATCTTTAGAGGCCTTTGCAAAGATGTGTTCAACCGCATAAGGAACCACAAAGACGCCCATGCACTATGGTCGGACGTTTGTGCGCTCCATAAGGGAACCAAGAGTGAGCGTGAGGAACGCTATCATCTTGTAATTAAAAAGCTAAATTCATTTGAGATGCTTCCCAAAGAATGTGCTAATGAGATGTATTCACGTTTAAATGTTCTTGTAGAGGAAGTCAATGGGCTTGGACTTACTCAAATGTCACCATCCGATGTTGTGAGAAAGATCTTGAGTGTCCTCCCCATTAACAAATATGGGCATATTGTGACCGTGCTACACCAAGGTGATCTTTCCACCTCTACACCGACACAAATCTTGGGAAAGATCAATGCTCATGAGATGTACATGCACATCACGCCACAAGATGGCTCATCCTCTACCAAGAAGAAAGAAGGACTTAGCATTCAAAGCTAGCCAAGATAAGGGCAAAGCAAGACTTGAGTATGAGAGCTCAAATGATGAAGATGAAGATAAAGATGAAGATGAAGATCTTGCTCTCATGGTGAAGAAAGCCGCCAAAATGCTAAAGAAGCTAAACAAGAGTGGCATCAAGTTCGACGGCAAGAAGAAGTTCTTCACAAGCTCTAGGAGAAAGCCAATCTCCGAAATGGATTGCTTCAATTATGGTGAACTTGGTCATCTAGCACACCAATGCACCAAGCCCAAGAAAGACAAGTTCAAGAATAAGTTCAAGAGCAAGAAAGATGACTCAAGCAATGAAGAAGAAGATGAAAAGAAGAACAAGCCATATAAGAAGAGAGATGGCAAGTAGAGAGACTTCCACAAGGAGAAGAAGAGTGGAAAGGCCTACATTGTCGGTGATTGGCTCATGGACATCGATTCATCTAGTGGATCATCCGATGATGATAGTGACAATGAGAAGGTGGCCGCCATTGCTATTGATCTTTCATCTTCACCGTCACCATCGTCATCATCCTCTACACACCTATGCCTTATGGCCAAGGGTGAATGCAAGGTAACTAATAATGACCATAGTAGTGATGATGAGCAAGCTAGTGATGATGATAGCGATAGCGATGATGATGATTCACCTTCATATGATGATCTTGTCAAAATACTAAGAAAATACACTAAGATCATTAGAAAGAGTAGAGCTAAGAATGAAAAGCTTGATGCTAAAAATGATTCACTCTTAGCTAAATGCGATACATTGGAAAAGGCTAATGTTGAGCTTAAAGAAACAAATGATGCTATATCATCCAAACTCAAGGAGCTCAAATCTTCTAAGAAAGAGCTTAAAGATAAACATGATAAACTTGAGTGGGTGCACAATGAGCTCATCACTAGACACAACAAGCTAAAAGATGAATACACTACTCTTAAGATCAATCATGATACTCTTGTTATTGCTCAAGAATTTTTACCAAATGAGCCACATGATGCCACTAACTATGTTGTTAAGATTGATATAGCCACATCATGTGATGATTTAATTGATGAGAGCATTGAGCAAGGATCTAGTGGCAAAGGCAAGAACGTGGTTGAGTGCAATGACTATGATGAATATATCAAGCTTAAGAATGCAAATGAAAAGCTCATGAAAATCTTGAAGAGATAAAAAGCCACAACACCATTGTGCTAGAAAATCTTGATCATGATGAAGAGTTGATCCTTGAGAATGAGAAGCTCAAAGAAGAGAACAAGAATCTCAAGGAAGAGAAGAACAATGATGTTCTCAAGGAAGAGAACAAGAAGCTTAAGATAGAGAAAGAGCATCTCAAGATGGGATTGAGCAAGTTTGCAAGAGGCATGCATCTCCAAAGTGAGCTACTCATGAACACCGTCATGAAGATGGATAGAAGTGGCATTGGATATGTGACAAGTGTAGAGAAGAAGAAGGCTCAAGTTCAACAACAACAATCAAAGCCAAAGCCAAAGCCAAAGAGATGTTTTGAGTGTGGACAAGAAGGCCATTTTGCTCATGAGTGCCAAACTCCACCGCCACAACCCTTGCCCAAGCATGCTAGACCCTTTGCCTTTAATGCTCACTACATGCTTAGAAAGGATTCTAGTGGAAAGATGAAAGTCATGTTCTTAGGACCCCCTAACAAGAATAGGCCTAAGAAGATTTGGGTGCCTAAGTCACTTGTTGAGAAGGTGAAGGGCCCTCAACAAGTTTGGGTTCCTAAAGCTTGAATCTCTTGTGTGTAGGTGAACTACAAGACCAGTGGAAGTCATTGAGTTATTGATAGTGGTTGCACTCAACATATGACCGGTGATCCTTGTATGTTCACCTCACTAGATGAAGAGGTAGATGGACAAGAGAAAATAACATTTGGAGATAACTCAAAGGGCAAGGTCAAAGGATTGGGCAAAGTGGCAATATCAAATGATCATTCCATCTTTAATGTGCTATATGTTGCTTCATTGAGCTTCAACTTGCTATCCGTTGGACAATTATGTGATCTTGGCTTCCAATGCTTGTTCACCGAGAAGGAGGTTGTTGTATCCAAGGTAGATGACAATCAAGTGATATTCAATGGATTTAGATACAACAACTTATATCTAGTGGACTTTACCTCCGAAGATGCAAACTTGAAGACTTGTCTATTCACCAAAACAACACTTGGGTGGCTATGGCATAGAAGACTTGCTCATGTTGGTATGAGTTCACTCAAGAAGCTAATGAAGAATGATTTGGTGAGAGGGTTGAAGGATGTGAAGTTTGAGAAGGACAAGCTTTGTAGTGCATGTCAAGCCGGCAAGCAAGTTGCAAATATCCATCCAACAAAAGCTTTTATATCAACCACAAGAGTGCTAGAACTCCTACACATGGATTTATTTGGATCAACAACATACACAAGTTTGTGAGGTAACCTTTATTGTCTTGTGATTGTTGATGACTATTCAAGGTATACATGGGTATTCTTCCTTCATGACAAATCCAAAGTTGCATCTTGCTTCAAGAAGTTTGCCAAGAGAGCTCAAAATGAATTTGAAGTGAAGCTCAAGAAGATAAGAAGTGACAATGGAAAAGAATTTGACAACACAAATATTGAAGCTTATTGTGATGAAGTTGGGATCAAGCATGAATTGAAGCTTATTGTGATGAAGTTGGGATCAAGCATGAAGTATCCACAACTTATACTCCTCAACAAAATGGTGTAGTTGAGAGGAAGCACCGGACTTTGATCACTCTTGTAAGGATAATGCTAGATGAGTACAACACCCCCAAAGCTCTATGGATGAAAGCAATCAACACCGCATGCTATGCATCAAACCGTCTATTCCTTCAAAAGTTCCTTGGCAAGACACCTTATGAGTTGCTCAATGGGAAGAAGCCGGACGTCTCCTCCTTTAGGGTGTTTGGTTGTAAATGTTACATCTACAAGAAGCGGCAACACCTAGGAAAGTTCCAATGACGTTTTGATATTGGTTTTCTTGTTGGTTACTCATCAAAGTCCAAAGCATATAGAGTATTTAATCATGCCACCGGCTTGGTTGAAGAAACATATGATATAGAATTTGATGAATCTAACGGCTCCCAAGGAGCACATGAGAATCTTGATGATGTAGGTGATGAACCATTGAGGGAGGCTATGAAGAACATTCCGATTAGAGACATCAAGCCTAAAGATGATAAAGATGATGTACAAGTGATAGATCCACCCTCTTCATCAAATGTACCACAAGATGGCGAAAAAGATAGGAGAGTAGAAAATGAAGACACTTATGTCTCCCATGAGCAAACGGTGGTACAAGCTCAAGGTGTTGATGCTCCACAACCTCCTCCTCAAATGGTTAATAGAAGAAATACACCTCTCCTACAAGATTATCCACAAGATCTCATCATAGGGAGTCCATCAAAGGGTGTAATGACTCGATCTTAAAAACTTGCTTCATTTATTGCTCATCACTTTTTTGTCTCTTGCTATAAGCCTACCAAGGTAGAAGAAGCTCTTAAAGATCTGGATTGGATCAATGCCATGCATGAAGAGTTGAACAACTTTACTCGCAATGAAGTTTGGACTCTTGAAGAGCGACCAAAAGGTGCAAGAGTCATTGGAACAAAGTGGGTGTTCCAAAACAAGCAAGATGATCAAGGTGTTGTTGTGAGGAACAAGGCAAGACTAGTTGTAAAGGGGTTCTCTCAAGTTGAAGGTTTGAATTTTGGAGAGACCTTTGCACCGGTTGTAAGGCTAGAAGCCATTCGTATCCTTCTTGCATATGCATCGCATCATGAAATGAAACTATATCAAATGAATGTGAAAAGTGCATTTTTAAATGGCTTTATTAATGAACTAGTCTATGTTGATCAACCTCCCGGGTTTGAAGACCCTAGATATCCTAATCATGTTTATAGGTTGTCCAAGGCACTATATGGGCTTAAGCAAGCCCCAAGAGCTTGGTATGAGTGCATTCGGGACTTCCTCATTGAGAAGGGCTTCACCATTGGAAAGGTCGACACCACACTATTCACCAAGAAGCTTGATGGGCATATCTTCATTTGTCAAGTATATGTTAATGATATCATCTTTGGATCATCAAATGAAGACTCATGCAAAGAATTTGGTGAATTGATGTCGAAGGAGTTTGAGATGTCCATGATTGGTGAGCTTACATTCTTTCTTGATTTTCAAGTCAAGCAAATGAAAGAAGACAACTTTATCTCTCAAGAGAAATACACAAAAGATCTTCTCAAGAGATTCAAAATGGATGAATGTAAGCCAATCAAGACACTAATGCCCACCAATGAACATCTCGACCTAGATGAGGGAGGTAACCCGGTTGATCAAACTCTCTACCATTCCATGTTTGGTAGCTTATTATATTTAACCGTATCTAGACCCTACATCATGTTTAGTGTGTGTATGTGTGCTAGATTTCAAGCTAATCCTAAAAAACATATTTAATTGTTGTAAAAAGAATCCTTAGGTATCTTAAGCACACACCAAGCATTGGCCTTTGGTATCCCAAAGGAGCTATATTTGAATTAATTGGCTATTCCAATTCGGATTACGCCGGATGCAAAGTTGATAGAAAAAAGCACATTCGGAGGGTGCCATTTGCTTGGTAGATCACTTGTGTCTTGGTCGTCCAAGAAACAAAATAGTGTGGCATTGTCCACCGCCGAAGCGGAATACATTGCCGCGGGTGCTTGTTGTGCACAAATACTTTATATGAAACAAACTTTGCTAGACTATGGTGTAGTTCTAGAAAAAGTACCTCTTTTGTGCGACAATAAAAGTGCGGTAAAACTTGCAAATAATCCGGTTCAACACTCGCACCAAGCACATAGATATCCGCCATCACTTTTTAAGAGATCATATTGCTAAAAATGATATTTCACTAGAAGGTGTAAGAACCGAAGATCAATTAGCGGATATCTTCACTAAACCGCTAGATGAGGCTATATTTTGTAGATTACGGAATGAGCTCAATGTACTTGATTTTAGTAACTTCACTAAAAGATGAGCTTATGTTGTCCCTTGCATTCATTGTAATATACAACATGTTTAATTTTTGGTAATGCATATAGGGCTTGTCTAACATGGTTAAGATAACCGCCGAAAAGCGTGTGAAGAAGCTTAACCTTGGATCAAACTTGACAAGCAACTAGATTTACTTTCAAGTATTGCATATGCATGAATGTTGTTTGTTGTTTTGTTCCATTTGCCCTTTTATTGCCTATTTTCATAAAAAGAATTATAGCCTAAGGCAAAATATTTTGAAAAACTTGAGGGTTTGAGAGAGGTCACTCACATCAGTCCCAATTGGTGTTTATTTGGATCTTATTCAAGTTGGGACTAGATTAGGAAAAGGCAACACAAAGGAACTTTGAAGATTGGCTGGAAAAGAGTGACCGAACGCTGCACCGGACTCTGTAATCCAGCATTTGGTCAGTTCACAGGAGGTGAACTCACTGCGAAGGAGTGACCGGTCTCTGTCCTTCAACGTCCGGTCAGAAGACGTCTCAGTGTCCGGTCGTGTGAAGAAGAAGAAAGGCTAAGTTGACCGGACTCTGGCTGCGTCCGGTCGGTGTCCATCGGACGCGTCCGGTCATGATTCCAGAGGAATTGGACCTCTCTGGAATCAACCGGACGCTGGGTGGTAGCGTCGGTCGCTACCACCAGAGCTTTCGGTTAGTAGATCTCGTGCGGCATCAGGACTCTTATCTTTGTTTCCTTTTTTTGACTTGGGGAGCCACCCTATTTAACCACGCGCCGTCTATCTAGCCCCACATCCGCCGTGCCCTAGCTGCCGTGAGTCGCCATAGCCACCATCTCCAGCCGCCAGCTCGCCGTGCCAGTGCCACCGCCAGCTCGCCGTGCCAGCGCCACCGCCAGCCCGCGCGCACGCCGCCGCCTACTCTCGCGCCGCCAGCGCAAGCTCCACCACGCGCGCCTCCATTCCAGCGACCGGCCCTCACCTACGTTGTGCTTCTCTAGCCGTGGCCTGCGCCGTCGTGGTCCAAAGTTGACCCTCTGCCATCCAGCGCTGGTAAGGCCCTGCTTGTGCCCGTGCATTCTCATTGCAACTCGCCCATGACCTAGCTATTCATCACTGCGCCAGTTTCACAGGGCCATCGATTCACTGCTCACCGCCTACCCTAACCCTAGATTCGGTGGTTCCCCGTGTGTCACTTCTCTTTTCATCGGATCGCTATTTTGTCAGGTAGCAAGCCAGTCGTCTCTATTTCGTATCTACATTGCTTGCTCTTATAGGGTTTTCGCATCTATTAGATATATCGTATTTACTTGTATATCCTTCTATTCCATCGTGCAGCGAGTCGGTTCCATTGAGGTGTCAGTGGCAGTTGTCAGTCAACTCGAGAGCCAAGCTCGCGAGTACGGATCGAGGCCAAGCCTCGGAAGTGTCAGGGCAGTTACTCTTGACAGCGGTAATTGTTCTTGTTAGCAGCAGTTAATCTTTTCAGATGGCTCGCACGAAGAATGTCGGGGGTGGTCCAGGAGATGATGATCGTAGGCCTCCGCCTCGCCTACCTACTGATCCAAAAGGCAAGGCGACAAAGAAGATTGCATCCAAGAAGAGGAAGTACCCAGATGTAGAGACAGCTCGAGCAGCAGTAGTTGCAGAGGCCGCAAAGCGTGTCGAGAGAGGAGGTTCTCGCAGTGGTGTTGTCATTGCAGATCAGCAGCTTACACCAGCACAGAGGGCAGCAGTTGATGAGGCTGAGCGTCTTCATGGTAGTCCACCTGGGACTGTCATGATGGTAGGACGACGTCTGGCTATTGAGGAGCCTCAGCCTTAGGGGGAGTCACAGCAGGAGTCACAGCAGCAGTCCCCACCAGCAGAGCCTCAGCCAGCTCATGAGACATAGGAGGGCCAGCAGGCCAAGGAGGCCGAGGAGACAGAGTAGGCACCACAGCCCTAGCTACGCCGCTCTGGTCGTACCCGTGTTCTAGTCTCACCGAGGCCGCCGACACAGCGGAGGGGATCACATCCACCGCCTAGACCACAGGGTCTGCCACCAGTGACCCACCTTGACTTGAGGGCCGCCACAGCCAAGCAAGTCTAACAGCTGAGGTTTGTAGAGTTTGAGGTGTGGTTTCCTCCGAGGAGGGATGAGAGAGCAGCAGAGGGTTTCTATACACCGCTCTAGGAAGACTTCTACAATGCATATCTGAACAGTGGGGCAGTCTTCCGATCTCAGAGAGTCTGCAGTATTGAGGCTTTTATGGCAGCAGCCGGAGAGCATATCCGCCCCTACTTATCATATTTGCTGGGGCTGACAGATCTGATTGGCCGGACAGGATTGTATGTACCATCTTGGGTTCGACAATTCTATGCTTCGCTCTTCGTTGACCCACATCACAGATTTATTCACTTTGCATTCAGAGGCAGAGACTACAGGATGATGAGTCAGAGGGCTAGGGAGATACTAAGGCTACAGGAGCAGCCTGTCAAGTTACATGAGGTATGTCATGGACAGCAAGAGCCTCCTATGCGTCCTCATGGAGGTTTGGTGCCCCCTACAGATCTTATGCACCATTGCTTCAAGGAGCCCTTTGGTGAGGGGTCGAGGAGGAACCCCAGTGACCTTACTTCTACAGCTAGAGTGCTAGAGGCTATCATAAGGAGGACACTACTTCCCAGGTTGGGATACAGAGAGGGCTTGACTCGCCTCTAGCTTTGGCTCCTCAATGCCCTGATGCAGCAGACAGTGTTCGATATTTGGGATCTTCTTCTATCTGAGATGGAGGACACGATAGCTGAGGGCTTCAAGGGACGCAGACAGCTTCCATATGCACATTGGATCACATTCCTTATGCTCAAGGCTGTGCAAGTTAGGACACCAGAGATGGTTGCAGAGTACAGAGGTGCCACCACAGAGTTTCCAGCTTATAACATGGCACAGAGGATCAGGCATAGCACACCATAGGCACTCACTCAGCCTCATCGTCGTCCAGATGTACCAGAGTCCGCAGCTCAGCAGGATGAGATTATCAGAGGCATAGCAGCTACTGAGGAGTAGCTTGAG
This sequence comes from Miscanthus lutarioriparius, assembly GCA_904845875.1. Lineage (NCBI taxonomy): Eukaryota > Viridiplantae > Streptophyta > Magnoliopsida > Poales > Poaceae > Miscanthus > Miscanthus lutarioriparius. The sequence goes on from CAJGYO010000004.1 coordinate 15,890,448, forward strand.
GCTCAGCAGGAGAGGAGTGAGTCTAGTGACAGTTCGGATGATGACTACCTACCTATTCCTCAGATGCCTCCACACAGACACGATGCAGAGGCTGGCAGTTCTAGCTCAGCTCCACCTACACCGTAGACGGACCCCGCTTTGATTGCTATTCTTGAGCGGATGCAGCAGGATCAGGCTAGACAAGCTCAGGAGACCGTTGTCAACTTGCACGCAGAGCTCGTCGGGGACGAGTTCCAAGCGCCAAAGAAGAGTCCTCTAGCAGCAGAAGATAGAAGAGATGCATCAGAAGAAGCGATTACTCATGCAAAGCAGGCTTATGGGATTTATGCAGCTTATAGTAACATCACTTTGGGCTCCATAGTCACAGCCTTCACCCTAGCTTGCTTAGCCTGCCACCACTACGATGACTCTAGCAGTATAGCCCAGTGGGCTCTAGAGTTAGGGATAGCCTCCAGCTCCATTTGCTTCTCCCCTAGTACAGGTGTTCCAGTGGTTATCCTCGCTTGATGGTAGCCCCTGATTCACACCACTTGCACGGGCTTCACACACCGGATCGGTCATCCTCGCTATTTGTACACGACACGCCGGGTCTCCGAGAGTCTTGGAGCATCTTTCAATGAGTTTGACAGGATGTCTACATCGCCACATATGCATGCCCCTGTGTCCTTCTACAGCAGCTCCCGTCGTCAGAATTCACTACAGAGAGGCTCCCTTCATCATCGCATCTTGAGATCCCACGACAGATATACTAGCAAAGATCCTGCAAAGACTCTACCCCAGCTTAGACCTGCAGACCACTTCAAATGATGCTTCCAGCCACAGAGGGTCAGTCAACACAGAGCTCAGGGTCAGATGATGATGCCGCCCAGTTCTAGCTTGCTCCTCGTACTTCAACACCCGACTCGTCCGCTGCAGCCCCGCCGACCAGCCCTTAGGTTTTGGTGTTTGACGCCAAAGGGGGAGAGGGTTCGAGTATGTAGACTTAGGGGGAGCGACTTTTAGGGGGAGTCTAGTTAGCTATTAGTCTATTATATACATGGCGGATATCAATTTGATTTTTGAGATATACTATTACTATTATGCAAGCTTACGGACTTAAACAAATGCATACTATTATATCTATGTGATAGTGATATCCATTGTGATTGTGAAATATGGGACATGTTGTGCTCTCTACTTTGTATTCATTGATATGTCATATCATTTGTTATGCAAATATTTGCTTTTGCCTCTCCATCAAGACCCGACCAAAGACCAAATCCAAGCAATTATCGATAAAATAGTATCTCATGCTCAAGATTTTCATATCCTCTTGACAAAGGTAGGAAGGGTGGTTGGCTTGGGTGTCATATAAGCTTGCCTAATGTTTTTGTTCTTATTGAGCAAAAGCTTATATGAAGGCAATTGATAAAATCAAAAACCTCACTCGAAAAGAAGCTAATAGAGGTGGTATTGTCAAAGTTTCAATCATCTAAAAGGGTGAGATTGAAAGCATCTAGACCCCTAGTTGGGTTTCGTGAGCTGGTTAATGACAATACAAGATTACTATGACAAACCTTGGTGTCTCGCCATTTCAAGTGAGCAAGGAGGTGGATTAAGTTAGATCATGGTAATGGAGATCAATTGGGCAATCAAGGTGGTCACCCTATTGGAAGAAATTGATGGTTTTCAAAGGATGGACGAAAAGGTTGAGGAAGTAGTGACTAGATTCTAAGTTTGATCTAAAAGAGTAGGCAGAGACACTTAGAGAGGCCTTGAGTTGAGAAATGGATTTTTCCTTTGGCCAGTACTATTAAGGGATGGAATGGACGGAATTGTGGGATAAATTACCTAGATGAGTCTAGTGAGTGGGGTGTGGTGCACACATTTGCTTTGAAACGAGGAAGCACTAGGTAGCTCGCATGATGTATTTTTATGATCATATGGAGCAAACTTCATTCACATGAGAGAATCGAGAGTGGGCTCCTCCCAAATGCCGCAAATCATGTGGTGGTGGCTGGCTCTGGTGTCTTTGGACTGTGTGCTTGCTCGGAGAGGACTTCCTCACCCGGCCATTTCATCAAGAGACCAAGAACAAGAAAACATTGATCACCTCCTAGTTGGTTGTGTGTTTTGAGTTTGCGAACACCAAGACTGGACTGTCTTCACGACGCCTCAAAGGATTCTTGGGAGGATTGGTGGGAGAAGGCAGAGGCGGCCACCGAGATGTGAGAAAAGGATTAAACTCCATTATCATCCTTGGAGCCTGGAGGATCTGGAAGCACCGGAATGATTTGTGTCTTCAATGGGTGGCACCTAAAGCATCCTTAGTATAGCTAGGGATGATGCCCATTGGTGGTGTTTGGCAGTGGAGCCAAGGGTCTGCCCTGTGCTCAACTTGCTAGGGGTGCTTAGTTAGTTAGCATGCTTGGTCGACCGACTCTCGCATCCGGTGATGTAGCTTTAGAAATAACGGTTCATTTTGGGGTGAGTGTTTTTGGGTCTATGTATGACTCCTTATTCTCCACTCATGATGTGGAGTTACTTTGCTCATTCAAAAAAAGAAACACGTTTATGAATGCCAAGAAGAGCAAGGTCCTAGTGAGGTGATTGAGATTTGAGAATCCAAGAGAGTAGCCTCATTAGTGAATCAAGAGTAGCAAAGTGTGCATCCACCGTTCTCATTAGGCTTCGCGTGGTTAAGTGAGAGTTCGTGCTTGTTACTCTTGGTGATCGCCATCACCTAGACGGCTTGGTGGTGATTGGGAGCTTGGTGATCACCCGGCGGAGCTTGTGGGTGACCCAACTCAAGTTGTGAGCGGTTTTGGGTGATTCACCGCGACAGAGTGTCGAAGAATCAACCCGTAGAGAGCACTTGATCCTTGCGTGGATCAAGGGGGAGCTACACCCTTGCGCGGGTGCTCCAACGAGGACTAGTGGGGAGTGGCGACTCTTCGATACCTCGGCAAAACATCACCGCGTTCCTCTCTCTCAATTTACTTTGAGCATTTACTTTGAGCAATTCAATACTTGTTCTTACATTCATAAAATTGCCATGCTATAGTAAGTTTGGAACATAGGTTGCAAGTCCTTTGTGCGTTAGATTATTAGAAACACTTTTGTAGGCACAAGGGGTTAATTGGGCTAACCATAGGACTTGTTTATTGCGAAGAAATTTAGAATTAGCCCAATTCACCCCCTCTCTTGGGCATCTTGATCCTTTTAGGACCGACTCCGCTTTCTGGGCCTGCGCGCTATCGGCTCAATAGATCTACCTTCTTCTCTGTATTTTCCCATCTCTCTCAAAAATATCTTTCACTCCCGTGCTTGCCATCACGTGCTACTACGCCTGAGCCCGCTGTTGTCGTCTTTCTTGTCGCACACCCCATTTTTTGCGATGCACGGCTCCGCATCCAGCGTCGCGCCACACTCCTTCCCCGCCATGCTCGCTCTAGCTCGCTATGTGCTGCATCCCCATTGCTACGCGTCGTGCCCCATCCCCATGTGCGGCGATGTGTTGCTAGGGTGTTGCCGAGGTGCGTCCGACGTCGCCGCCGTTCCCCACCAGAAGGTTGTGGCCGCTGTCGATGTCGTGGCCGCCGCGATGCATGACCTCTATAAGGAGATGTTGCGATGAAAGCACATGTTGTAAGTGTAAGTGTTTGAGATGTTTCAGAGGTATGTTGCAAAAGTAGATCGGGGATGCTGCAAGTGTTTCAGAGGCATATTGCGAGTGTTTCAGAGGTTGTTCAAAATATTTCATCTGTCTAGACGTATGCTGCAAGTGTTCTGGATGTTGAATATGTTTCGCACATATGTTGCAACTATATGTTCCAAATGTTTTAGTTATTCCAGTCTTATGTTGTAGTAAGTGTTTTCATGCTGCAAGTTACAAGTGTTTTATCTGGATGTTATATATGTCTCACATATATATTGCAATTATATGTTCCAGATGTTTCATCTGTTTCATACGTATGTTGCATTCAAGTGTTTAATGTTATACGTGTTTCACGTTGTTCGGAGAGTTAGGGAGTGCGGGCAATGATGGTGGCACAGCACGAGCGCCGGGGAATGGGGCGCAGTGAGCTAGGGCCCGACGGACATGGCGCGCTCAGAGCCGACAGTCGGGGGCGCTGGTCCATGTGCGGGGTGGGTCGAGTTGGCCTCGAATCGGACAGGACGGGCAGCGCGGGCGAGGCGAGTCGGCCGGACGCGCTGGCGCTGCGAGGGGCAGGTGTGCGTGCCAGGCAAGAAAAAATCAGCGGACGGGACAGGTTGCGCGGGCACCCGCTCGTTCTTTTGGACGGTCCGGGCGCTACACTGCCGTTGCGTTGTTCTTTAGGGCCATCGAAGTGATTAGCAGCTGCACTGAAAACGGCACACAGTCATGGCGGCGACAGTGGCATGTGAAGCCGGCTTATATGAGCAGCCGCCCATCATCCATCGACCTCGGAGCCGGTGAACGTGCTGCGGCCTGCGGATAGGTAACCCCTCGCCGTTCGATCCCAATTACAGACGGACCAGATCACGAAGCAACGGAAGGGCCCACACGTGTTTTTTCACCAAGGGACCCCCGAGACCTCCCACTCACTTCCTTCGAGTCGGGGCCTACGTGCCGCCGCCCGGCCCGCTGGCTGCTGTCTCCATCTCATCGCCGATGTTGCGGGTCGCGTGCGCACAAAACTGTGGCGGAGATACGTATGGAGGCACCCAATGAGCCCACGGTGAGGGAGGCATGCGCGCCCCATGGGATGCGGTGGGGGAGGGCGCCCCGCGCCGGCGAGCGGGTGGTGAGCTAGTGCCTTGGATGACTAGGCGAGTCGGCGAGCAATGGTGCGTTCTGACTTTTGAGTAATCTAGTAGCTGTTACGTGTTGCTCTTGGAATTTTAAGATGCCATAGTTTTCCTTCTTTTGTCAGCTACTCTTGTACAACGGCATTGCATTGCAAATGTTGCAACAGCTAGAAGGGCCAGTTTGGGACTAAGGTTGTGTTTGAATCCATTTACTCTAAACTTTAGTCCAGCTGGGGTGTTTGGATCCATGACAAAAGTTTAGTCTTCCATCCAAAAATAACTGATTTACCCCTCATTTAATTAAGCCTTGCACATGCACCAGCCGCACCATTCCCTCTCTCTGAGTCACAGACAGCCAAGGCCCGCCAATTCCCACCCTCGTCTTCCACCTTAGGACGCCGGTCCTATCCTCTCTGGCATGACCGGTGAGCCGCACGATCAAGCCCGCGGACCTAGCCGCCCTCCTCCCGCGTCCCTCGCCCGACAGCCGCGGTCCACTCTAACCCGCTCTCCTGCCCGCCCGAATCGCGGCCGCCATGCACCCGAGCTCCACGACCCTCCTCTCCTCCCTCTCCTCCGGCCTAAGAACCGCCCCGAGCTCCGCACCTACACGCCGCCCCCATCTCGCCTCCTCTTTCGCAGATGACCGGAAGGGGAGATGGCGCCGCCGGTGGTGGAAGGGAAGGGGCGCGCCGCCGCTGGTGGAGGAGGAGGCACCACGGGAGGGTCTCCTCCGCCTCCCCTGCATGACGCCAGTGGGAGGAGGGCTCCATTGGGCGCCATCGCCAGCGAGGATGATACGGGCGTAGGGGAGGAGATGGGGCCGCCGCCACCACTCATGTGCCGTGCGTGAGATGCGGTGCTGGAGAGAATCGAGGAGAGAGAAACGGGCGCGAGCGTGGGGGGTATGGGGCGTCCGGCTCGTCCCCCAAGGTGTTTTAGCTCAGTTTTGCACCTCGAGGAGCAAATGGACTACTACTCTTTAGATTTGTGGATTTGCTCATCTTTAACCTACCTGTTTGGATCTCCATGATAAAAAATGGGCTAAAAATGCAGGATTAAAGATTAGTCCTGACTAAGGTGCTAAAGTTTAGCTCAACATCTTGTTTAGAAAAGATGCTAAAAGGTGACTTTTGAAAGGCGAGGAGAGAGAAAGAGAGTAAAAACACTTTTAGCTCCTTTCAGCCCATGGGCTAATGGACTAATGGGGGCTAAAAATTAGTCCTTCCTTTTTAGCCTATCTGTTTGTTTCCCTCAAAGGCAAAAAGTAGGTAAAAAGTAAAGGACTAAAGTTTAGCCCATAGAAAACAACAGGGCTAATTCCCGGGCATGTTCTACATGTTGTTGCCTTCTTCCCTACATTATTCAGATAATATGGAACTATACTTCATATTCTCATAGATTGCTTTGGAATCTGGATCAAATGGATCTTTGTACTAGTCTAATTGGGAACCTTGTTTTGGTATCACTGTGAACCATGATGCTGATCGCTGAACCGTGTTATGTCCATTAGAAACAGGGCAGAGAATTTCGTGAGTCTACCATATCAAAATGGGCAGTGAAAGCCTAGCACCTTGTGTCCTCGTCCGTTGTGACGCGTCAACGCGGGAGGTGGGACGTGTTCTTAGTTGTAATTTGTGTTCTACCTTAGTGAAGTCAGTGCTCATGCCGAACTTCGGCCTAAAGAAAAAAAAGCTTAGTAGTTCTATAACTATATATGGTGAATTTTTTTTACACGGAGTGTCAATGTATTAACCTCAAACTTCTAAGCTTTGGTACGACCGAGAAAATTCTGAGTCTTCAACAGGCTCGAATATGAAGTAGCACTACTAGTTATCAGAGATTGAATGAGCTGCAATTTTGTCCATGGCACACCAGACTGAAACATTACTACTAGCTGTCCATCTTTATGATGATGACTCGTAGGTTGATGCTCACTTGTCTTGTAAATCTGCTCTTGAAACCTCCGCAGTATTTCATTGCTATTTGTTGATAATTTGATGTTATGGATGTGGAAGGACGACACTTTTCTTGGGTTGGAGAGGCTATTGACTTCTCGGTGGTTAATGTGTTGCTTTTCAAGGTTTTATTTGGGCCTTTTGTTGTAAATTTATGTTTATGGGTGAGACATGGAATTCTGAGAGTTTTCTCTTTTCAGTTATAGTGACTGGGACATGGTGTGTGACTGTCCGTTTCAACTGATGAGATCTTATACTGGGATCATTTGTCTAAGTCTGCAAACATATACTAGGCTTTATTGAACTATACAATTTTGCGTGAGCCATTTATTTGAACTATACAATTATGTAAGGAAATTACTTTTAATAATGCATACACTAGGCTTCCAAATTTTAGAATTAAAGAAGTCCAATCAAAATTTCGTCATTGATTGTTTTCTTTCCCCTTCTTTTGTAATGTTCCTTCTACACATATCTTCTTTTGCTCGCTTCCTTATGTCCCCTCTCTTTTTTTTTTTCCGTCTTCCCTCATGGGCCTTCCATATTTTTTTTACTTGTTGGCTGTTTCTCCTCCTTTCTATATGCACAACATATTCTTCTATTTTACAGGCCACTCATGCTAAAGTGATCTATTGTTTTTCTGATTCCTAGAGAACTCAGTCTGTGTCATCATATCCATTTTAGCGTGTGGCCGGTACAGTGCTACCTGTTTTGTAGATCCATAGGGCCATTGAATTGAACAAAAAGCATGCTTTGCAAGGAAGACGATCTAGGTTCCCCAGTGACCAAGCATGCCTTTCAAGGAAGACGATCCATTTGGGGATGTTCTTGATTGGTTGTGGCTCACTAGCGAAGGGTGGTGATTTTGCCTGTGACCATTTATCGACATTTCTGTGTATTGCCCAACTGGATCTATTTTCCAAAATTATGTGCAAGCCTAGCTTTGAGTATCACGTCATTTTGCCAATCAGCAGCTAATTTTGTAATGGCATGGCCGGTTAGAATGCTCATCTATTTTTATTCATCTTTTTTAAACCTTTGAACTGGCTCAGTACAACACTACAATAGCAACTGAACATTATTCAGGCTGTTGTTGCCAAATACAGACTGTTATCTTCATTTCATTGTCATGTGTCCTGTAATAATGTTTTTGCATTCCCCTAGTACTTTATAATAATTGGTTGTGGATTATATGAAAACTGAAACATTTGTGGACAACTTCTGAAGCTAACCAGATTTCAAAATTTAAATTTTTTCAAATATTTCTGAAGCTAATCAGTAAGCTCTAGCAGCAGACCAGATGACACCCGAAAGACCTGAAGGAGATCTGCTTGACCAGTAGCAGAGCTCAAAGAGAAATTGCAGCACCGGTAAACAGCTTTCCTTCAGGCCGTGGTGGCACCTGCACCGCATGCCTCCCTCCCTCGTCCTGTTCACCTTCCTGATGGCACCACACCACCATTCCCGGGGTGCACGATCGAATGCTTGATGCAACTGATGTTGATGCTCCCTTCTCTCCCTGTCCCCAGGTCTCACCTGGCCCGCCAGAGCAGCTGGGGACACGGTCTACTCTGGTCCTGGATTTCAAGGTCTGGACTCCCACAGAATCCTCTCCCCTTCCCTCGTTGCGTAGCTCTTTAAAATTTTACCTCGTGTCCAGTACTTGGAAATAGAAGCTCAATTACATGTAGTTTCAGTTTCAAATTGAGCTTCCCTTACATTCTACAGATGCCAATGGAAGCTCCTCGATGTATATTGTGTGAGATTAATAAGGCCACCTGAATCAAGAAGATTGATTACATGCTCAAAGGGACTAGGAAACCAGAGAATGTGTTCACATATGCACCATGATCACAGCAAAAAGAAATGCGGCTTGCACTTCTTGCTGAACAGGTCAGGGTACACTTTGCCATGATTCTTTATTGGCAACATGGAATGCTTTCCTGGCTCTGTTCAGTGAGTGTGATCCCAGCTGGTGGTGGTAACACGCGAGCCCAGGATACATATAATATTTCCATATGATCTTAGGCGTGTAAACAGCAACTTCTTAGATCACCTAAGCTTCCACAGAAAGTGACCTTTTCTTTCTTTTATTTTGCTCCCCCTCCTAGTTTCGGTCTTTCGTCTGTTTGTTCCTTTGGTGTTTCCTTTTGGCTCCATGGCAGGCTCTTCTTCATACAGTGTTCTCCCTGTAAGTACTCTCATTCTCTCAAATACACAATTCAATTTCTTGCTCAATACAAATGGTATGCCGTATGCAGCTCTGGTACCACCAGTTTGATTCTTGCCACTCTTTCTGCCCCTTGTTTTCTTGATATGTAGGGCTATCAGAGTGAACTGACCATGGACAACGATGATCAACAAATTGGAGTTGCTAAAACTCAGGTTTATCCTTGTTGCCCTTACTGAAGATATGCTTTAGTATTTTCATAAGCTAAATATTTTTGGCTGAAAGATAGTAGTGCTGATTGTAGGGGAAGTATTGGGGCATTTTCATGTGCTGGCTTTTTGGAAATGGATGTCTATTTGGGTTCAATGGGATGCTTACAATTGAAGATTACTACGTGTACCTCTTCCCGGTATGAATGTCCACATGACTATTATTTCCATCTGTTTTCCATGTACCTTAATTTGCTGCTAAAAAAGGCACACAATGCCTTCTGAATGCAGGATACATGCTATTTCCATCTGTTTTCCGACAAGAATTATTACTCTCACCTATCAGCCCTTTGTTCTCGCCACAACCGCCATATTCACGTATCACGAGGCAAATGTCAATACTAGGGTGCGCAACTTGGCAGGATACATGCTATTCTTCTTGAGCTCATTTGGAGTGGTCATTGTAAGCCCTGCTAATTACTGCCTACAAACACATAAATGATCTTCACTTATTTGTTCTTGCTCTGGTAGCTGGATGTTTTGTCTTCAGGAAGTGGTGGAATTGCCCCATTCATTGGTTTCTGTATCATTGCTGCTGCTTTTGGCATAGCAGACGGTCATGTTCAAGGCGGAATGACTGGTGATCTGTCCCTGATGTGCCCAGAATTCGTCCAGGTGCAGTTTTATATAATCACCGTTGCAACAACAATTTTCAGGAAACATTTGTTCAGAATTTGTTTAATATAAACTTACTACTACACTGCTCGGTATGTATGGATTTTCAGTCTTTCTTTGCCGGCGTGGCTGCATCAGGTGCAATAACCGCAGCATTAAGGTTCTTCACAAAAGCCGTTTTTGAGAATTCCAGAGATGGCCTGCGGAAAGGAGCTAGTACGTGGCAACAATCAGATTTGCATTTACCTCATGATTTATAATAAAACCTACCATTACTGATACATATGGATGAAACTAAATTGATTGCAGTGCTGTTCTCTTTGATCTCATGCTTCTTTGAGCTTCTATGTGTTCTACTTTATGCTTTGGTATTCCCGAAGTTGCCAATTGTGAAATTCTACCGTTCAAAAGCTGCCTCTGAGGGGTCTCAGACAGTCACAGCTGACCTTACTGCTGGAGGCATCAAAAGCCTGCCAAGTCCATTGGTACCCACATGACTGATAGAAAATCTTGTTTCAGCTGAAATGCAACCTCATGATGCTGAATTTCTCGTTGATTGGTCAGGCTGAGGAAGATCGTGTGTTTGAACGGTTGAACAACAAGCAGTTGCTGCAGCAGAACATGGACTATGCTCTGGACATGTTCCTGATCTATGTCCTGACACTGTCGATTTTCCCAGGGTTTTTGGTGGAAGACACTGGATCGCACAGCTTGGGTTCTTGGTAATAATCCTACTTTAATTTTTAATTTATCAAGTTGACTATGTTCACCTCCTCTGTAACTGCAAAAATCATTTGTCGTCTAGGTGAGTCATTATTACTTCCATTTCACAATTCAGGTACGTGCTTGTTTTGATTGCGAGCTTTAACGTGTCGGACCTGATCGGAAGATACCTACCTCTGATCGAGCAAATCAAGCTGACATCCAGGACAGGGCTACTAATCGCAGTCATCTCTAGATTCCTGCTCATCCCCGCGTTCTACTTCACGGCAAAGTACGGTGACCAGGGCTGGATGATCATGTTAACGTCGTTCCTTGGACTGAGCAACGGCCATCTCACCGTCTCCATCCTCACCGAGGTGCCAAAAGGCTACAAGGTTGATGTATGAACATTTGAAACCGCCATTGTTGTTTGCAGCAGAGTTTGCTCGGGTTTATCTACATTGCCGGTGTTTTCACTGCAGGGACCAGAACAAAATGCTCTGGGGAACCTGCTGGTGCTTTTCCTCTTGGCAGGCATATTTGTTGGCGCTGTTTCTGATTGGCTGTGGCTCATAGGCAAAGGGTGGTGACCAAACTTATGCAAGCGAGCAGATCATGCAATTAATAACTCATTTCAATAGTTGACAGAAAAAACTAAGTGTATTTTTTATCATAATCAATATGAATGAATTATTCACATGCTATGCAGTTGTCATTGAATAATATTGAACATCGGGAGTTTTAGGGCTAGACCTTTTTTTTAATTTAGTCCTTTTTGAAAGATTTTTACATTTGGATCCCTCAGAGAAAGATTTGCAAAAAAGATCCATAGCTCGGTGCCATGACCTTTGGCTTCCAGGTTACACAGGTAGTTTCTTGGTTTTGTCCTTTTTTCCAACTTTTTTCCTTCTTTCTTTTTCCGTTTTTCTTCTCTCGTCTTGTTTTTCCTTCTGCTGCCGGTTGTTCATCTATTACTCCATCTTTTTGTCGTTTTTTTCCTGATTTTCTTTATAAAAAATAAAAACAAATAATAAATATAATATTTTCGGCAGCGAGTGGCTCAGTGCTGACTGCTGCAACAGCAGAATTGAGGGAGTTAGTTTCTTGATGAACGGCCTAAGGTGCAGGTAAGGTTCCTGAATTGAGATGCCGTCCATTTTTTTGCGACCAAATCCTTTGGACGACACTAATAAGGTATCACAGCCTTCGCCCTGTTCGTTTGGTAGGCTGATAAGCTATAGCTGAAAGTACTGTTGGTTGATTTGGTGTGAGAGAAAAATACTGTTCGCTGGTTGAAAAAGTACGGCTTATAAGTCAAACACGACCAAGCGAATAGGCCGCTTGTCCCTAGTGCTGATTGATATATACCAAAAATCCGTTGGTATGTGCTCTAGGCAACACGGAAACTTACTCTGTTCTGCTTGCGTGGATTATGTGCCATACAATTATGCAACGATTGATGAGCATGGGTTGCCATGTACTAATGGGAATGCAAGAGTTGTCCATGCATTGATTCAACGATCCTTGGAAAAAAATAGTGCAATGATTCATCGAACTGTATTTCTTTTATCCTCAGGCCGGGGACTCAAAATGTTAAAATACTTCCACTTGCCACTGAACAATGGGTATGTGCCTTTGTTATCACCAATTTTTCTTGCCCAGCGTCATGTGTGGATGTGATTGTGATCCCTATGTGCTAGAGTCAACGTATGAAGTAGGCATCTGTATAATACTTCCATTGTGATCCCATCTGTATTTTCTGTTGGTTCATCTATTGTTATTACCTTTCCTAGTCTGCTCTTTATTTCTTTTGCCCCTGCAAACTTCCTGGTCGTCTGCCTATATATGCTTCCCTTGCTTTTCTATGTTTTGATTCACAGCTCGTCATCTTAGAGTGCCATCACCACAAGTACTCTTTGTGTTCCAAGTGATTCGACATATCTTGTGTGATATTTTCCTCTCATGTTTGTTTTTGATCCATAGGACCATCAAAGTGACTACAAAGCATGGCGTACGAGAAAGAAGACCCTGCACTTGCTGCAAATCAGGTTTGTGTTAGCTCTCCTCAGTGAAATGGTCCTGATAACCTTCACTCAATATATTTTGTTTTCTGCAACAATGGTACACTAATCACAGGGAAAACATTTGGGCATTTTCATCTGCTGGCTTCTGGGGAATGGATGCCTCTTTGGGTTCAACAGGCATGCTTACTATTGAAGATTACTACATATACCTCTTCCCAGTATGATTTGTTTGTGTTGTTGTTGTTCTCTACTTAGTTCTGCAACTGTGTCGAAACTACTGATATAAAAGGATGTACTGTTTTATGCTTTCTGATTCAGAAGTATCACCCCACTAGAGTTGTTACGCTTACATATCAACCATTCGTCCTCGCCACAACTGCCATATTCACGTATCATGAGGCAAAGGTCAACACTAGGTTGCGCAATTTGGCAGGGTACACACTATTCTTCTTGAGCTCATTTGCAGTAATCATTGTAAGTATGACTAATTGCATTTTGACGTTCTTGTTTGAATAGTTAATCCACTATCATATTTCACATTTTCACTGATCTTCTCTTAAACATTGCAGCTGGATATTGCAACTTCAGGAAGAGGTGGAATTGCCCCCTTTGTTGGCATATGTATCATTGCTGCTGCTTTTGGGGTTGCTGATGGTCATGTTCAAGGTGGGATGACAGGTGATCTCTCTCTGATGTGCCCAGAGTTCATCCAGGTATCACTTGACAAGAATCTTTTTTTTTCTTGGAAAGATTCAAGAAACACATTTTGAAGTGTAGATTGACTTATGTGTCGATCCATTTTATTATTTTCAGTCCTTCTTCGCTGGACTGGCTGCATCAGGAGCGATAACCTCTGCGCTGAGGCTTGTAACTAAAGCAGCTTTCGAGAATTCCCGAGATGGACTTCGCAAAGGAGCTAGTATGTTGAGACAACTGTTGATAAATTTACATTTGCATCTGTTTACTTCATCTGATATATTTACTTGGGCTACAATTTATGCAGTGCTCTTCTCCTCAATATCATGCTTCTTTGAGCTGCTTTGTGTCCTGCTATATGCTTTCGTCTTTCCCAAGCTGCCAATTGTGAAGTTCTATCGTTCAAAGGCAGCTTCAGAGGGATCTTTGACAGTAGCTGCCGATCTTGCTGCTGGTGGCGTGGAAAATAGCTAAAATCCAATGGTATCTTTTTTTTTAACTCGCAGCAAGTTTCTTATAATTGCATATGATCTGTCGAAGCTAATTTTTTCATGACTTTTTCAGTCCGAAGAAGACCCTTCATGTGTGGAGCGTTTGAGCACAAAGCAACTGCTACTACAGAACATAGACTATGCACTGGACATGTTCCTGATCTATATATTGACTCTGTCCATCTTCCCGGGTTTTTTAGCTGAAGATACTGGATCACAAAGCTTGGGATCTTGGTACTGTACTATCTGAACTTCTGTAGTTTACTTTAGCCAACGAAAGGATGCCGGCGGGGAACGGCGGCGGCCGGCACTCCTCCCTTGGCGTTGGGAAGGGGCTAGGGCGGCCTGCTCCGGCTGCCGGGCCAGGTGACTGCTAGGGCGGTGGCGGTTGTCACCCCCCCTCCCCTCCCCTCCACCCTCCTCCGGCGGGGTGTGGTGGCGGCTGGCCAGATCCGCCCCCCTAGGGCCGGATCTGGTGCGCCAGTAGCCGGCACTCCTCCCCGGCGATGGAATGAGGCCGGGTAGGCCTGCACCGGCTGTCGGGCCGGGTGGCTACCAGAGCGGCGGCGGCACCACCCTCTCCATCTCTGGCGACCGGATTCCCTCGGCGGCGGAGGGCGGTGGCCGGACTCCTCTTCGGCAGCTGCTCTTGGCCAGGGCGGCCTGCTACCCTTCGGCGGCAACTGGGGCCGACGGCGGATAGGGGTGAAAACCCCGCCAAGCTTCGTGCCTTGGGCCGATGACGGTGGCGCGCCATTGTCATCACCTTCTTGGAGGCGTCGTCATATTGCTCAGTTCGTCGTTGGAGGTTGCTAGAGCAAGTTTGGGGAAGAAAGTTCCTTTGGGTGATCCTCACAATGAAGTTGGTGTCCGCGGACGTCATCACCTTCTTGAAGGCTTCGTTGATGCACTCCGCTTGTTCCCACCAAGCCATTCGTTGGGTCTGAGCCGCTCCTTGCTTGTGCTGTGCCTGCCCGTGCTTTTGCTTTCGCTTCGCTTTGGTCCGTCCTCCACGGGTGTTGGTGTTGCCGTAGTCGCTTCATTGGAGCACTTCTGCCACCGTCCTGTTCCTCTCGCCGGAGCCGCTCCTAGCTGTGTTGTTCCTGCCTGTGCTTTAGCTTCCTCTTCGCGTTGGTTTGTCCACCTTGGATGTTGGTGTTGCTGTAGTCGTCTTGATGGACGCTTTGCCGTCGTTGGTCATCTTCTTCGCAGCAACTACCTGGCCGCTTGCAGATACTCGATGGATGCTTTGATGTCGTTGCTGGGTGGATGCTTTGCCGCCATAGTCGCTACCAGTCTGCGGATGCTTTGCCGCGTTGTGCTCGCGAATTTTGCCGCGTTCTTTCCAGTGGATGCTTTGCTACCAAGGCTTCACCTTCCTTGTTGGCAGCCTTCGCGTCGTTATCTTTAGTTGCAGGTCCAGCTAGCTAGGTTGTGGTGGAGGGTCCTTCCCCTGCTAAACCACTCGCTCTGTGGTTTTGTATCCTGCGCTATGGGTTCTCCCATAGTCACGTCGTGTACGCCGCGTGATTTTTTTGTTTTTCAGCCCATTTTTTGAAAGATTTTCACAAATACGCCCCTGGTAGTATCCTTTCAAAAAAATAGACCCTGACCTCGGTGCCATGACAATTGGCGCCGAGCTTACACGTCTGGCGCCGAGGTCTAGGGTCATTTTCTGCGTGTCGTTGACGTGGCTGCTTGCATGGCGCGGACGTGGTATGAGCTCGGCGCCGTGGATCTTGGCGCCGAGCTATGGAAATTGATAAATTTTAATTTTTACCATGAGCCGAGCTCCAGATCAGGTCGCTTCATTGATCTTCTTTGGAGCCGAGCTCTATATCATATCGCCCCGGACGTCTTTGTAGTTGTATCTTCGAGCTCGAGTTCATGAGTGCTAGCTGCGTTGCTTTGCCCAAAGTCATTGTTGCCCATAGTTGTATGCAACTATTACAAGCAAAAAGGGAGGGAAAAAGAACATGGACACTACCAAAATAAGTACGTTAGCAAATGAATTCCTCGCTTGCATGCCAAGGCATTTTGGGCCTGGCCATCACTTTTCTTCTTTCGACAGGAAATGAAATTAATGAGAAACGGAAAAGGCTTGAGATATGATGTTCTGTTGTGTTTGCAATGTCCCTCTCTGAAAATTTTCCAAGGCGTGCAGAAAACCAAAGGCTACGCTGGTGTTGTTGTAGAGAAGCAACATGAAACCGGGTTCTGGAAACAAGGACGCGCGGCGGCAAGACCGCAAGAGGTATCTCTGTTCCTCACACAGAAACCAGAGCCAAAAAGCTTTGTTTATGTTGCCATGTACATTGCTCATACACATGTTCTTTTTTTTCTCCTCATCCCAACAATTCCTTTCCTACTGAATTTCCTAATACAAAATAAAGTATATATATATGAACACATGCATGGAAACTTCCGTATAGCAGGTGCGTACGACAGACTTTTTCTACGATCCGAACAAAGTCAGGTCTTATCGGTTTGTACAGTTGTACGTGCTCCTAGTTTACTCCAAAGTAGCAAAGTACATACATACGACAGTATTGTTAATCAGTTTGCAGGTACCTTTGTCCATGCCGCAGCATCCGTAGACATGCATGCACGCACTTGCTTATATATATATATATATATATATATATATATATATATATATATATATATATATATATATATATATATATATATATATATATATATAACCAACTACAAAATAAGTTATTCTGTAGCCATTTTCATTTACGATAATTTTATATACTAATTTATGATAATGTCAATACATATTTATGATAGTTGGGTTACTATAACACATGGAGATATTTACCATAACGTTATAATAAACCATTTAGTAAGGAGTTACTATAATCTTGTAAATTAACATACTAATTATCGTAACTCAAAGTGGCTACAGAATAAGTTATTTTGTAGCCAGCTACAGGGTAGTAGTTATATATATATATATATATATATATATATATACACACACGTACTGTTATGTTGCTGGCCGCAGAATAAGTTATTTTGTGGCCACTTTAAATTACGATAATTACTATACTAATTTATGAGATTATGGTAACTCTCTCGTAAGTGATTTACTATATCATTATGGTAAATATCATCTTGAATTATAGTAACCCATGTATCGTAAATGTGTATTGTCATTATCGTAAATTGGTACAGACATTATCGTAAATTAAGGTAACCATAGAATACGTTATTCTACGACCAGATGCAGAATAGCCTTACCGTGTAGTTTATACTAGTATACAGTAGTATACAGTAGTTTATATAATGTATTTCTCTGACAATGTCTTCGGAAAACAAATAGAATTAGCTGATCTGATAGATGATGCCTTTCTTCACCTTACTAGTATACAGTAGTTTATACTTCATATATGTAGTTGCATGCCATGTGTGGTATATATATGATGATGCTCGTATCCCGTGTGGTAATTTCGCAGCGTATTTGTAACACCATTGGTGTTACGAACTCGTTTAGCACCGCGATTTAGGCCTAAGAAAAATTTTTGAATCGAGTTTATCGGGTTTTAATTTAAAACGTACTTGAGGCGATAGACGAATCCTGTGACTTAGTTTCATGGACTCAAATAAACGCTCAAGTTAAATCACACCGTGCGTAGAAATATTTAGGAGTGTCCGATAACGATTCTAGCAAGTAAATGGCGAATGGCTTGTTCTGTTGGATTGAACATGAAAAAAAAATTTATAAACAAAAATACGACATGACTGGTAAATAGTACTTAAGTAAAATTCGGAGTATGATTTTGGTTGCAGTTAAAATATCGAGTAACAAACTTTAGTGCTTAGACGTGTTTGAAAATATAAATAGTCGGCTTAGTAAATGAATATTTGAGAGCTGAAATAATAACGAGTGCCGCTGGCCACTTGCCCCACCTAACTCAGCCGGTACGACGCGCGCACTGATGGATGAAAGTTGGTCAGGCTGCTGCTGCCGTGTACTGCTTTGCTTGTTTTCCCTCCCTCACTGTTAGTTCCGTCGCTTCACCCTGTGCCTCTTGTTGTGCCCTCTGCTCTCTGCCTTGCTTGTCCTGCTGCTCGCATCGTCCTGTTGCTCTGCAACGTTGCCGGAGCACGCCGCGCGGTCCCTGAATAATAGAAGTTGGCCGACCCTCGTGTTGCTGTCCCCTTCCTTGTCTATTTCTACGGCCGGCCCCAGCTTTCATCCGCCAGTCGCTCCTTGTTTCCCCGTTCTTCTCTGCTCTGTCTGCCTCTATCTTCGATTGCATTTCTGAGCCGAGCTGCTACCGCCGCCGCTGGCTCATTTCCTTCCCTCTTGAAAGCTCTAGTTTGGTTTTGGTGAATTGATGAAACCCTAAGTGCTAACCTAGTTTATCAAGTGATCATGATATAGGTAGCACACTCCAAGTGGTGAAGCAAATGAAGATCATAACATGATGATTGTGATGCCATAGTGATGATCAAGTGCTCGGACTTGGAAAAAGAAGAAAGAGAAAAACAAAAAGCTCAAGGCAAAGGTATAATTTGTAAGAGCTATTTTGTTTTGGTGATCAAGACACTTAGAGAGTGTGATCATATTTAGGATTGATAGTCGTACTATTAAGAGGGGTGAAACTCGTATCGGAATACAGTTATCAAAGTGTCACTAGATGCTCTAACTCATTGCATATGCATTTAGGATATAGTGGAGAACTAACACCCTTGAAAATGTTTGTGAAAATACGCTAACACATGTGCACAAGGTGTTACACTTGGTGGTTGGCACATTTGATCAAGGGTGAAGAAGTTAGAGGTGAAATGGAGTTGATCGCAATGATGCTGGCGTCAGTCTTCTGACCGGACGCTGGATCACTCAGCGACCGGACGCTGAAAGGTTGCGTCCGGTCGAGCTGTCAGACGACACAGTGATTAGGGTTAAGCACCGGACACTGGGTTGTGTCCGATCAAGCGTGACCGGACGCGTCCGGTCGGCAAAAATAGGATTTGGACCCTTACTGGAAACGACCGGACTCTGAGGGTCTAGCGTCCGATCAACAGTGTCGGAGCGTCCGGTCAACATTTCGACCGTTGAGATCAAACGTTCATAGTTAAACACAGGTGACACGTGGCCGCCATCAGGCGACCGGACGCTGAGGACCAGCGTTCGGTCAGTAGGACCGGAGCGTCCGGTCAGCCCGATCAGTACCCAGTGAAGGGGTATAACGGCTCTATTTCATGGGGGCTTCTATTTAAGCCCCATGGCCGGCTCAAGCTCACCCTCTTGGCCATTTTGCATTGACATAGCAACCTTGTGAGCTTAGCCAAAGCCCTCCCACTCATTTCCATCATAGATTAAACATCTTTGTGAGATTGGGAGAGAATCCAAGTGCATTGCTTGAGTGTTTGCATCTAGAGGCACTTGGTGTTCGTGTTTCGCTGTGGGATTTGCTTGTTACTCTTGGTGGTTGCCGCCACCTAGATGGCTTGGAGCAGCGAGGATCGTCGAGCGGAGGGTGGTGATTATCTCCGGCTTCGATCGTGGTGATTGTGAGGGGTTCTTAACCTTTCCCCGGCGGAGCGCCAAAAGGTACTCTAGTGGATTGCTCATGGCTTGTGTGATCCTCATCTTGTGTTGGTTGTGCGGCACCCTATTGAGGGTTTGGCGTGTGAAGCCAATTAGCGCAAGAACCTCCAAGGGAGTGAATCGCCACAACGAGGACTAGCTTGCCGGCAAGCAAGTGAACCTCGGTAAAAAATCATTGTGTTCATCATTGATTCCAAGGTGATTGGTCTTCATTGTTATTCATCCTTGTGATTGATTGGTTCCTTCATCTACACGGCGGTATAACTTTCTTGATCACTCTCTTTACATTAACGCAAACTAGTTGTCAAGCTCTTTAGTGTAGCTAGTTGTGAGAGCTTGCTTGCTTGGTTGGTGTGGCTCTTTAGTTAGCTTTTGAGAGCACACTAACATAGGGTAGTGTTATAGCTATTTTGTGATTAGATACTATCGAAACTAGAATTGCGGTAGGCAGCTTGCATTTTAAGTAGGCTAGCGCAACACTTGCTTCGCCTCATAATTGTCTAACCATTTTGTTAAGTGTTGTTGTAGAAATTTTATTAGGCTATTCACCCCCCTCTAGTCATTAGGACCTTTTAAGTGGTATCGGAGCTGAGGTCACCGTGATTTGAGGCTTAACAACCTTTGGTGTAAAAATGGCTCAAATCAACAACACCAAGAAGCCACCCCAATTTGATGGCACAAATTATCCTTATTGGAAGTCAAAGATGACCACACATATCAAGTCAATCAATAGAAAGGTGTGGAAGGTGGTAGAAACAAAAATTGAGATTGAAGATCTGGAGAATCCCACCGCGGCCGAAGAAGTGCTTCTCCAAAACAATGACATTGCTCTAAGTGTTATTCATGATGCAATTGATAAGAGAACATTTGAGCAAATCAAGAATATTGAAATGGCTCATGAGGCTTGGAAGAATCATTTGCGGGCACTTAAGCCGTGAAGGGTGCAAAGGCATACATTCTCAAAGAGAAGTTTGCAAGCTTCAAGATGAAAGAGGATGAGAGTGTGCCGGAGATGTTCCATAGGCTTTAAGTGCTTGTCAATGATCTCAAATCACTTGGAGAAGAGGTAAAGGACAAGGACTTCTCCCACAAGTTCTTAAAATGCTTGCCTTCAAGATTTGGCACATTGGTCACTATTCTAGTGAGGAGTGGTTTGGACACCATGACACCAAACCAAGTGTTGGGAGATATAATGACCGATGACACATATAGAGATGATGATGAGAAGGAAGAAAAGAAGGAGAAGAAAGATGAGAAGAAGAAGAGCGTGGCATTCAAAGCCACATCATACAAGGGCAAAGCCAAGCAAGAAACATCAAGTGAAGAAGATGATTCATGGGATGATGATGATGATGAGAAGATGGCTCTTTTTGTCAAGAGATTTGGTAAGTTCATGGTAAAGAAGGGCTATCGTGCTAGAAGAAAGAAGTCTTCATCCAAGAACAAAGAAGAGTCAAGAAGATGTTTCAAGTGTGGAAGCAAAGATCATCTTGTTGCTCAATGTCCATACAATTGTGACGATGATGACAACAAGAAGAACAAGAAGAAGGACAAGAATGAAAAGAAAGAGAAGAAGGATAAGATGGCCTTCAATAAGAAGAAGGGTGGTTCATATGTGGTCACTTGGGATAGTGATGCTTCCTCAAGTGATGATAATGATGATAGTGATGATCACAAGACTACCAAGAAGAAGGTTCTAGCAAGCATTGCCATCAGTGAAAAGCCTTCTTTCTTCGACTCTTCATCATGCTTCATGGCTAAGGCCACTAAGGTACAAACTTGTGATGATGAAAGTGATGACGAATATGATGATAATAATGAAAATAAAAATGAAAATGATAGTGATAATGATGAACCTACTAAGGATGAATTATTCGACATGCTAGAAGATGCTAGAGAACACTTTGACATCAAGAGAAGGGAATGCAAAAGCTTGCGTAAGGAACTAAAAGCCCTTAAGCAAGCCTTTGATAAGCTCAATGCATCTCATGAGAGGCTAGAGGAAGCCAATGAGAAGCTTGGCAAAGCTCACAAAAAGCTTGAAAAGGCTCATTCCTCTTTGCTTGATGAGCAAAATAAAAAGAAGCATGTTGAAACTTGCAATGTAGGTTTAACTTGTGATATAATTGATGAATCATTATCTATGCCTATCATTGCTCCTTCTACTAACCCTTCTTGTAGTACTTCCACTTCCACCTCATCTAGTGGTGATGGTCTCACTTGTGATGCCTTACTAGTGGTTGAGAATGAGAATCTCAAGAAGGAGGTTAACAAGCTCACTCACACTTTGGCTAAGGCCTATGGTGGTGAGGACCGCTTGCTTATGTGCTTGGGTACCCAAAGAGCTTCTCTCTACAAAGAGGGATTAGGCTATACCCTCAAGAAAGGCAAGGCGGCCTTTGCTCCTCACAAAACTTGTTTTGTGAAGAACAATGGTCGGTTTTGCATTAGTTGCAAGCAAGTGGGTCATAAAGAGCATGAATGCACCAACAAGAGCAAAAATGCTAATGTATCCTCCCTTAAGCTTGATTCATGCTATATGCTTACTAAGGGTACAAATGGTGTGAAGGCTAAGTTCATTGGTAAACCATGGATGGGCTCAAAGAAGAAAGTCATTTGGGTACCAAAGAGCCTAGTGACTAACCTTCAAGGACCCAAGCAAGTTTGGGTACCTAAAAAGAATTTATCTTCTTTTGTAGGTCAATTATAAAGCTGAAGGAAGGCATTGGGTTCTTGATAGTGGGTGCACTCAATACATGACCGGTGATGCAAGAATGTTCAACTCAATCAACACCAATGGCAACGATGGTTATGATAGTATTACATTTGGTGATAATGGCAAAGGCAAGGTCAAAGGGCTTGGTAAGATTGCAATATCCAATGACATGAGCATTTTCAATGTGTTGCTAGTAAAGAACTTGAACTTTAATTTGCTATCCGTGGCTCAATTGTGTGATCTTAGATTCAAATGCATATTTGGAGTAGATGTAGAGATCATAAGTGTAGATGGCTCTAATTTGATCTTCAAAGGCTTTAGATATGAGAATCTATACTTGGTTGATTTCAATGCTAGTGAAGCTAGATTATCCACATGCTTGTTCACTAAGTCTAGTATGGGTTGGTTATGGCATAGAAGGCTTGGTCATGTTGGAATGAAACAATTGAATAGATTGGTTAAACATGACTTAGTTAGAGGCTTGAAAGATATTATGTTTGAAAAGGATAAACTTTATAGCTCTTGTCAAGCCAGAAAATAAGTTGGAAACACCCATCCTAAGAAAAGCATGATGAGCACTAGTAAAGCATTTGAGTTATTTCACATGGATTTATTTGAGCCAACACAATACACTAGCATTGGTGGTAATAAATATGGCTTTGTGATAGTGGATGATTACACTAGATACACATGGGTATTCTTTCTAGTGGACAAAAATTATATGTTTGCAACATTTAAATCATTTGTCAAGGGCATTCACAATGAGTTTAAAACAACCATCAAGAGAGTTAGAAGTGACAATGGTAGTGAGTTCAAGAACACTAGAATTGATGAGTTATGTGATGAATTTGGAATTAGACATCAATTCTCGGCCAAGTACACTCCACAATCAAATGGCCTTGTTGAAAGAAAGAATAGAACACTCATTGATATGGCAAGGTCTATGCTTAGTGAGTACAATGTGAGTCAATCTTTTTGGGCTGAAGCTATCAACACGGCTTGCTATTGTAGCAACCGCCTCTATTGTCACCGATTGAAAGAGAAGACACCATATAAGCTCTTGAATGGTACAAAGCCCAACATTATATATTTTTGGGTCTTTGGTTGCAAATGCTATATCTTGAAGAAATGCACTAGATTGGGCAAGTTTGACAAGAAATGTGATGAAGGATTCCTACTTGGTTACTCCACTACAAGCAAAGCATATAGAGTTTGGAATTTGGATAGTGGTACTCTTGAGGAAGTTTATGATGTTGAATTTGATGAAACTAAGAGTTCACAAGTAGAGAATGAGAACTTGGAAGATATTAGAGGCATTCAACTTTCAAATGCCATGAAGAACATGGATATTGGTGAATTGAGGCCTAGGCAAGTGAATGATGATGAAGATGATCAAGGGCAAGTGCTCTCTAACTCAAATGTGCAAGATGATATAAATCAAGCTAGTATAAGTGGCTCTCATGATAATGAACATGATCAAGTGGCTAGTACATCATCTCAACCAAATAATCAAGCAAGTGCAAGCAATCAAGTTCCAATCCTCCAACCAACCAATGTTGCAAGAGATCATCCATTGGACACTATCATTGGTGATATTTCAAGAGGTGTGCAAATTAGATCAAGATTGGCATCATTTTGTGAGCATTTCTCTTTTATGTCATCCATTAAATCAAAGAAGATAGATGAAGCATTGAAGGATGTTGATTGGGTGAATGCTATGCATGAAGAATTGAATAACTTCATAAGAAATCAAGTATGAGAATTAGTGGAGAGACCAAAGGGACACAATGTGATTGGAACCAAATGGGTCTTTAGAAACAAGCAAGATCAAGATGGGATAGTAGTAAGGAACAAAGCAAGATTCGTAGCACAAGGCTATACACAAGTTGAAGGTCTTGACTTTGGAGAAACATATGCCCCGGTTGCTAGATTGGAAGCAATTAGAATCTTGCTAACCTATGCTTGTGCCCACAACATCAAGCTCTATCAAATGGATGTTAAGAGTGCATTTCTCAATGGTTACATCAATGAAGAAGTATATGTTGAGCAACCGCTCGGTTTTGAAGATGACAAGAAGCCCGACCATGTGTACAAGTTGAAGAAGGCATTGTATGGCTTGAAGCAAGCACCTAGAGCATGGTATGAGAGATTGAGGGATTTCTTACTCTCTAAAGGGTTCACAATGGACAAGGTTGACACCACTCTTTTTATCAAGAAGATTGGAAAAGATCTATTTGTTTTGCAAATCTATGTTGATGATATCATATTTGGATCAACCAATCAAGATTTTTATGATGAGTTTAGAAAGATAATGGCTAATGAGTTTGAGATATCCATGATTGGAGAATTGAGTTACTTTCTTGGTCTTCAAATCAAGCAATTAAAGAATGGTATATTTGTGAGTCAAGGCAAGTACATCAAGGACATGATCAAGAAGTTTGGAATGATTGATAGCAAAGTTAGTAGCACACCAATGGAAACCAATGGCAACTTGGATAGTGATGCAAGTGGAAATATGGTGGATCAAAAGTTGTATCGGTCTATGATTGGAAGTCTACTCTATGTGACCGCATCAAGGCCGGATGTCATGTTTAGTGTATACATGTGTGTAAGATTTCAATTCTCTCCAAGAGAAAGTCACTTGAAGGCTACAAAGAGAATCTTGAGATACTTGAAGCATACACATAATGTTGGTTTGTGGTATCCTAAAGGAGCTAAGTTTGAGCTAGTTGGTTACTCCGACTCAAATTATGCGGGATGCAAGGTTGAAAGGAAGAGCACCTCGGGCACATGTCAATTGTTGGGAAGATCACTTGTTTCATGGTCATCAAAGAAGCAAAATAGTGTTGCATTATCAACCGCCGAAGCCGAATACATATCCGCCGGTAGTTGTTGTGCACAAATACTTTGGATGAAGGCCACTTTGAGTGACTTTGGAATCAAGTTCAAGAAAGTGCCATTGCTTTGTGACAATGAGAGTGCAATCAAGTTAACCAACAATCCGGTTCAACATGCAAGAACAAAGCACATTGATGTCCGCCATCATTTCATAAAAGATCACCAACAAAAAGGGGACATTTGCATTGAGAGTATAGGCACCGAAGATCAACTTGCTGATATATTCACCAAGCCATTGGATGAGAAAATGTTTTGCAAGCTAAGGAACGAGTTGAACATATTGGATTTCTCAAATATGTGTTGATGCACACCCCCACTTATATGACATGCCTCTCCTTCGAGCAATCTAAGGTAAAAGTTGATTGGCATGGCATACATTCTTGCTAAGGACATGTTTAGTGCATCTAGTCATCTCTCCATCTTATTAGGCTCATTCATGAAAACCAAATGAATTTGATGTTTATATGGTATCACTATTGCTTCTATGCTTGACTTAATCTAGTGATAGCATATGACATGTTTGTGGGCTTGTAAACCTAGTGTTTAATCTAGAAAATGAGCTCTAAATGTTTAACTCAACATGGTACAAGATAACCCTTATTAGGAGGTGTGAAGAAGCTTGTCCTTGGATCAAACCGAGTTAAATATCTTTGGCAAATATTCTAGTTTGAACCAAATTTGGGAATATGATCCTTACCCCATTGATTGACATTGATAATCTCAACCTATCCACTTTTTAAACCTTTATGGTCATTGATGACAAAGGGGGAGAGAAACAAAGATATAAGTGATAGGGGGAGAAATAACAAAGAAATTAGTACATGGGGAGAAAAACGAAGATATTAGTGTACTAAGATAGTGAAAAGACAACAAAGGGGGGAGAACTTGACATAGGGGGAAAGATATGACAAAGGAAAGGAATCAATTAAAATTTTGAGCACACAAGTAGGGAGAGCAAGCTCATGAACTTGTATGGTGCATTTGAATGTGCATTTCATATGTTTGCTTGCATGGCACAAGTTTTAAATTTTAAATATCCATGCTTGTGTGATGAATGCTAGTTGTAAACTTGAAATGATGAAATGAAAAACTAGCATGCATAGGACATCTAATGATTTCATTTCTAAAGTGTTGTTTCCAAGTGGTATCAAGCTAACTATGGTGCTAAGGATGGTATAATGGTGCACTCCGATTGGTATCATGCTTCAAAGGTCCATCTTTTATACCTTAGCATCACTTGGTAGACATTGTCTCCTATATTTCCTATCTAAGCATATGTGCAAGTTAAAATCCAAACTCTTAGCACATGTGTAGGGTGAGAAATTGCTACCATTTAGGATTCATGAAACTTGTCCATATCCTTTTACACATGGTAAATATGCTTGGACAAGCAACATGGATTCAATTAAATTTTAATTCTTATCTTTGTATAAGGGTTGTCATCAATTACCAAAAAGGGGGAGATTGAAAGCTCTAGTTTGATTTTGGTGAATTGATGAAACCCTAAGTGCTAACATAGTTTATCAAGTGATCATGATATAGGTAGAATACTCCAAGTGGTGAAGCAAATGAAGATCATAACATGATGATTGTGATGCCATGGTGATGATCAAGTGCTCGGACTTGGAAAAAGAAGAAAGAGAAAAACAAAAAGCTCAAGGCAAATGTATAATTTGTAAGAGCTATTTTGTTTTGATGATCAAGACACTTATAGAGTGTGATCACATTTAGGATTAATAGCCATACTATTAAGAGGTGTAAAACTCGTATCGGAATATGGTTATCAAAGTGCCACTAGATGCTCTAACTCATTGCATATGCATTTAGGATCTAGTGGAGAACTAACACCCTTGAAAATGTTTGTGAAAATACGCTAACACATGTGCACAAGGTGTTACACTTGGTGGTTGGCACATTTGATCAAGGGTGAAGAAGTTAGAGGTGAAATGGAGTTGGTCGCAATGATGCTGGCGTCGGTCTTCTGACCGGACGCTGGGTCACTCAACGACCGGACGCTGAAAGGCTGCGTCCAGTCGAGCTGTCAGACGGCACAGTGATTAGGGTTAAGCACCGGACGATGGGCTGTGTCCGATCAAGCATGACCGGACGCATCCGGTCAGCAAAAATAGGATTTGGACCCTTACTGGAAACGACCGGACTCTGAGGGTCCAGCGTCCGGTCAACAGTGTCGGAGCGTCCGATCAACATTTCAACCGTTGAGATCAAACGTTCACAGTTGAACGCAGGTGACACGTGGCCGCCATCAGGCGACCGGACGCTGAGGACCAGCGTCTGGTCAGTAGGACCGGAGCGTCCGATCAGCCCGATCAGTACCCAGTGAAGGGGTATAACGGCTATATTTCATGGGGGCTTCTATTTAAGCCCCATGGCCGGCTCAAGCTCACCCTCTTGGCCATTTTGCGTTGACATAGCAACCTTGCGAGCTTAGCCAAAGCCCTCCCACTCATTTCCATCATAGATTAAACATCTTTGTGAGATTAGGAGAGAATCCAAGTGCATTGCTTGAGTGTTTGCATCTGGAGGCACTTGGTGTTCGTGTTTCGCTGCGGGATTCGCTTGTTACTCTTGGTGGTAGCCGCCACCTAGACGGCTTAGAGCAGCGAGGATCGTCGAGCGGAGGGTGGTGATTGTCTCCGGCTCCGATCATGGTGATTGTGAGGGGTTCTTGACCTTTCCCCGGTGGAGCGCCAAAAGATACTCTAGTGGATTGCTCGTGGCTTGTGCGATCCTCATCTTGTGTTGGTTGTGCGGCACCCTATTGAGGGTTTGGCGTGTGAAGCCAATTAGCGCGTGAACCTCTAAGTGAGTAAATCGCCACAGCGAGGACTAGCTTACCGGCAAGCAAGGGAACCTCGGTAAAAAATCATTGTGTTCATCATTGATTTCGAGGTGATTGGTCTTCATTGTTATTCATCCTTGTGATTGATTGGTTCCTTCATCTACATGGTGGTATAACTTTCTTGATCACTCTCTTTACATTAACGCAAACTAGTTGTCAAGCTCTTTAGTGTAGTTAGTTGTGAGAGCTTGCTTGCTTGGTTGGTATGGCTCTTTAGTTGGCTTTTGAGAGCACACTAACATAGGGTAGTGTTATAGCTATTGTGTGATTAGATACTATCGAAACTAGAATTGTGGGAGGCGGCTTGCATTTTAAGTAGGCTAGCGCAACACTTGCTTCGCCTCATAATTGTCTAACCATTTTGTTAAGTGTTGTTGTAGAAATTTTATTAGGCTATTCACCCCCCTTTAGCCATTAGGACCTTTTACCTCTGCTTGCTATGCGCTGAACCGTAGTCCCAGTTCATGCTCTCCTTTCCCTGCTCGCCTCCATTCGTGCCTACGGCGCCGTCGCCCTGCCGTGCAACCCGTGCGCCCGTGCCCACAGTGGCCGGCGCTCCCTCCCCTTCCTCCCCAACGGTCGACGTCCTGGCGTCCACGCCCTTGCCTTGCACGTCCACATCCAGCTGAGCCGCAGCGCCTCGCCAGTCCGCCCGCGCCGAGCTCGGCCACCATCTCTACTTCCGCACCTGTCCGCCGTTGCCGGTTGCTGCCCCACGGTTCCGCGCTGCTGTCGTACCTCGCCGTCGCAACATCTTTCGGCCCGCGCACTTCCTCGTTGTCGCCCGAGCCGCCTTGCTAGCCACCGCGCCCTCACACTGCAGGCTACCGCTTTCCCCTGCCAGCATCGCAGTCGAGCAGAGCAACCATCCACCATTGCTGCCCTCGTGCTATTCCTTCCTTCTCTAAATTGCCACGCTCAGCTCATCCCCCTTCAATTTCTTGCACCCATAGCTGCGCTAGCTCCATAGCTAACCTTCGGGCGAAGCCTCGGTGAAGTACGTCCACTGGTGCAGCCGTGCGTGGCCTCGCCCTCGTCATGGTTACCATCGGCGCCGAAGCCTGGCTCCTCCGTGGGCATGTTCTCCTCGTCCATCTCCTCTTTGTTTTTACCTCGTCTCGGAGCCACCTTGTTACCTTGCCTCTTCTACCGCAACAGGTTCTCCGACGGAGCTTCATACCGTCAGGAACTATGGCGCTGCTCCGGTTCGCCGCCACCACCTCACCGGCGCACGCGGGCAGCTCTCCCTGCAACGTATCCGACCGAACCAACGCCGTTGGCAGTACCTAGGTGAGGCCCTATTGTTTCCCCACCCCTCGGATTAAGCTGTACGTGCTCGTCTCGATGGTGCACGTACGCCACCGCCGGTGAACCGCGTCGACGCGGGCAGTCGTGCCCTGCCCCCGTTGGGTGCCCTGGCCCCCGCCAGGTCGCTCTCCACGGCCACGTGGTCTCCGTATGGGGGCCCGGGCGCCTCGTCGCTCGTCCCACGCCGCCGGCGAGCCCTCCCAGCCGAAACCAGTGTTGGTCGGCCATGACCGGCTGCGCTGCTATGCTCTGGTTTCCCAGGAACATGCGAAAACATGAATTTGACTTGTCTAAGGAGTACAATGCGAATAGTATGACTTATAGGAATAGTGGCCTCAATGGTTTTGCAATTATGGGATAAAACGAGGACTCTTTAGGAAGATTGTCGCGGCCGCTGTGGATCCCTCCTGGGTCGGCCTGCTCCTGCGCGTGGGCTGGCTACTCACCCGCGCCTGGGTCGGCTTGTTGGGCCGGCCTGGTCGCGCTGCCTGCTTGGTCCGCCCACGCCTAGACCGTTCGTCGTGCTCTGGGCCGGCTGTGCCGCTCGCGCCTGCCCCGCCTGGGCTGCCGTGGCCACTAGTCTAGGCAAGCTGGGCTGCTTCGGGCCCAAGGGTCTTTTCTTCTTTCTTCAGTATTTTGTTAATATTAGTAATCGGCTGAATGTTTGTAAATTCGTAGTAAATAATAGAAAATCAAAAAATTTCAAACCAGTTTTATTGAGTTCATAAAATCATGATCTACCTGTTAATATATTGTGTTCACATAGTTGGATAATATTCTTAGGAGCTATATAATTAATTTAGGAAACTTAATATTGTAAAAATATAAACTTGTAGGAATTTCCGTGATAAATTAGTAATAGTGTTGGATCTGAAATTATTACAGTAGGTTCCTAGCAATATTAGCTGCTCATTGTAATTTTTGTAGCTCCAGAATAGTTAAATTGCTAAATAGATAATGATGTCCTATTTCAAATAAAGATTAAATCGATAGAATGAAATAAAGAAACAACTTGGGTTTATATAACTAAAACATTGGTTGGGAAGTAACGCCTTATTCAACAACATGGATATGTAGACCAGCGTTAGAGCTATTTCTTAGCATGTGAGGCGTGATCGAATTTCTAAGCATTTCGGCTGTCGTTGATTATTTACATCTATGCATTTGCATCAATGCATATTATATAGGTACAATGATGGATCAACGGAAAGTGAAGGATGATTGGGAATCCGAAGATGGTGTAATAGTATTCTCTCCAGGAGATGATGCAATGGGCTTTCTATTCAGTTGATGGTGGATGATCTGAAGATGCAGATACTAATTTTTAATATATATCTTACCCAGGCAAGCCCTAGTGCATAACCCATACTTTTCTGCAGTTTAAATTATATTTGTGCATTAAGTTTTAAGGAGTTGAATGAAACCCACTTGCATATATATATATATATATATATATATATATCTTTATCCTATGAGTCTTACTAGTATGACAGGATCATGTAGAATGCTATGCTACAGGACTCCGATAGAAGTCGAGTGATTGCCTGTCACTCGCGAGAGATAGAAAATATATTACTATATTATTATTACTTGAAAAATATAAACGGTGGAAATAAAAATAGTGATAGGACAGTGATATGGTTTGGGTATTGGTGGGTGTAAGAGGTTGTGTCGCCGTGGACACGGGGCATGGCTTGGTTACACTGCTTTCCCTGTCTGTGTCAGTTAAGGACCGGTCGTTGCATAAGGCTCTAGGCAAGTCACAGACTTATTATCTCGAGTACATACTTGGGTATGTGTGCTTGGAAGACTTGTTGCTCTCTTGTCGTGGATCCGGCTCTTTTCGGACCGACTATCTTGGTGATTTTTGGGTTAGGAGGTCCTTGCATCGCACTGAGTCTGGAACTCAGGGGCGGGGGTTTGGAGTCCCAGTTTAGACGGAGACCTAGACACCCAGGACAGGAGAGTGATGGGTTGGTCCTGCTTGTCCCTTGGGTACAAGCGGGGCGTGTGTTTTTGGAGTACCCAGCTGGAGGCATTGATTCACGAATCACCGGCGTTCCGGTACGACTTGTCTACGGTTTAGCATCGTAGTAAGAACTGAAAGATAAAAGATGGAAGATGAAAAAAAAGAAATCTGACTGCTTCCCACCTGCTTAAAAGTAGCACAGGTGCCTACATAGAATGGTTAGCTAATGAACCACTACGGCTATTAATAAAAATCGAATATAAGGACGCACGCTTAGTAATGCTTCCTGCAAATACAATAAACCCACAAGCCAGATAGCCTTACATATCTTTGGAGTCTTTTCTTTCCTCCTGTCGGGTAAGTCTTATTGAGTATAATTGAGTACTCAGGGTTTTATTCCCCCTGTTGCAGGTGGTAGGTGGACGCTAAAGCTGACCTTTATGTGTGGATTCCTCCTGGTGGGCTTAGAGAGGATTTCCTTTACGCTGTGATCGTAGTCTTTATTTATAACTCTCACTAAATATTTTTATAAATGAAAGTTTATAATATATTGTCACAAGTTTACATATCAATGTTTTATCATGTCATGAATAGATATTTATTTTCGCTATAACTCTGTTCACATGTTTATATTCCGCTGTTAAAATAAATTGTTTATAACTTTGAGAATATGATTACTTTCCGTTGTTATAATAATAAATATTATACTCTGATGTTGTATTAAAAGTGATGTAAGAAATGGTTAAGAATGATGTAAGCTTTATTCTCTCATTTGTGATTCTGATGGAAAAATGTGAATTTTTGGGTTCTCTCCTAGGGTGTGCCCGACGGAACCGAGTAATTTGATGTTCTCCCTTGGATGCTTAGTGTCTAATGGAAGACGAGCACTCCTGAGATGCATTAGATTAGAGCGGTTCTGCCACAGTATTAAAAGTAGGCGCTTTTTTTTGCTTGGTGCTGTTTCGGCGCTAATTGCTTTGGTGCTGTTTCGAGCTTTTTTTTGCTTGATGCTGTTTCGAGCTGTCATGGTAAAAATTAAAATATATCAATTTTCATAGCTCAGCGCTATAGTAATTGGCCCCGAGCTCGGCGTCAAGATCCACGGCGCCGAGCTCATGCCACGTCCGCGCACGCAAGCAGCCATGTCAATGACACGTAGAAAATGACCCTGGACCTCGCCGCCAAAACAATTGACACCGAGACGTGTGAGCTCAGCGCCAATTGTCACAACGCCAAGGTCAGAGTCTATTTTTTAAAAGGATAGTATCAGGGTTGTGATTTTTTTTTTAAAAAAAACAAAAAAAAAATCGGTGTACGGTGTTCCTTCGGCCGAAAAAAAGAAAGAAAGGATGCACTCATGCCATGTCACATCATTATGCTTTATGCAGGTATGCACTCATCTTGATTGCAAGGCCTTATTTAGATCACCTCCAAATTTCAAGTTTTTTTCACTCTCTCTTCATCACATTAATTTTTAGACGCATGCATAAAGTATTAAATATAGGTAAAAAAAATAACTAATTACACAGTTTGGTTGTAAATCACGAGATAGATCTTTTGAGCCTAGTTAGTCTATGATCGGATAAAGTTTGCCAAATACAAACGAATCGTGCTACAGTGTCCATGTTGTAAAAATTTGTAATCTAAACAAGGCCCAAGCTATAAAGTTTGGGCTCTGATTGGAAGGTACATACCCCTGATTGAACAAATCAAGCTGAGGTCTCGGAAGGGGCTTCTAATTGCTGTTGTTTCACGGTTACTGCTCGTTCCTGCATTCTACTACACTGCAAAGTATGCCGACCAAGGCTGGATGATCATGCTAACGTCGTTCCACGGTTTGAGCAATGGCTATCTATAATCCACGATCGTTTACGACCAAGCGAACAGGCCGCAGATCCGATCATGTAGCACAAGCCCTTCCTGTCCTTGGATTCTGATGTGTGGTTGCAATCAAGCGCCTAGCAGCATTTGGTTCATCTTGTGCCAGAAGATTTCACTTCCAATCGCACTGACTGCATTTCTCAGGACTTCAGGTTTCTTTTACAGCTCTTTTTGGGCCAAGAAGGGGTGGGAACAAGAACTAGTGGAAAGGGAAAAGGCACGCTGGGTCTGGACTGAATTGTACAATTTTGTGAACATATAATGCTGGGATGTCCTTGTGTACCAATTTGTATATTTTCTTCCTCCAGTTCTGTAGAGCAAAAGTTGCAAATGTTCCACAAATGCAAACAGAGGCTTGAAACTGAATACACAGACTCTCTTTTGATGGGAAAGATATTCTACCTGATTGAAGAGCGGTTCTGCTCAAATTACATGGCAAAAAAAAACCCCCATAATTGAAGGTATCTGATACAGTCATGCACAGCTACATGTCAGCATCGTTGATGACATATCTCTGGATTAGCTGCTGGTGCGTGCAAATACCAATTCTTTGATCGGCAGGGAAACATCATTTAGGCCCACAATCACGGGTGTGTAACAAAAAATAAAGATTCTTGCTGAGATAAGGAACATCACATTCACAGGTTCACAGCGTTTGACTACGGAAAGCGTGCAGGAAAAGCTGCGACTTGGGAGCAAACGGATGACATAAATAAACGAGCAAAACTAGTCCAAAGTGGCCGGCAAAGAAAGGACAAGACGAGAGCCCTAGGTGCTGTTTGGATTAAGGAACTAATAGATAGCTATTAATAATTAGCTCCTAGATCCAAACAAGTTTATCTAATAATTTAGCTAATTGTTAGTTGAATACCCAACTAGCAACTATTTCATTAGTTAGATCAAACTAGCTAATATCAACTAATATTAGCCGTTAATTATTAGCTAGCTAATGAATCAAACAGGCTTCTAGTCATGTGAACTAAGTGCACGAATAAGCTACTAGTACAAACAAAACCAACTACTTTTTTTAGAAAGAAAGAAAGAAAGAAATGCTAGCACGCTTTCAAAAGAAAAAATGTACTAGCAAGTTGAGGGAGTGGATCCCAGTTTTCCAATGATGAGTGAGACGGCGGGTGGCTGAGGTTGAGATTAGCGGATTCCCGTCCCATGACAGCCGATGTCGCTGTCCCCTCGACATTTTAGGTCAAATCGAGCTGGGAGCCTTTTCACTTTGGGCGATTATTCTCCCTGTGCAGCGACCAGAGATGGCACGAGCTGTTTGAGCTTGCGCTCGGAAGAATGGATATCTTGCTTCAGAGAAAACAGAGTGCCTTTTATTGAGCTGCACGCTGTTGTATATGCCACCATCCCTTTGCAGAATGGAGGCAAATGATAGAGCTAGCAGTGGCAGACGAGATCCACCGTGGCTTTTCAGCCGACAGCAACGGGGATGAGATCGAATTTTTGCCATCTCTTGACCAGCCATCATCATCCGTTTAAAATCCGATTGAATCTAACACCATGTTTAGCACGACGATATACAGCATGTTTGGGAGGCCGTATCGTATCGTGGATTATTTACTGCTGACGGGTTTGGTGTGAGAGAAAAACACCGTTCTCGACTGAAAATTTACGATCGTTTACGAGCAAGCGAACAGGCTGATAGCCTTTTAAATTAATATATATATAAGCTGACACGGAAACAAGTAAGATGTCACTCTCACGCGCCGAGGCCTAAAAATATTATTGTTTCCATCACGAGCTTTGACGCCGAGCGTGGGGACAGTGTGATCGCCGCCAGCCCGCAGGCAAGCCAATCAGGCATCCATCAGCCCCGCCGTTCGGTGGTTGGCCATGGCGCCGCTGTTCCCACGCGCTAAGCCCAACTTTTTTATTTTTTAGCCTTTTTTTTAAAAAAAATCACAAATATGTCCTTAGAGTTATGATTTTAAAATCTGGACCCTTAGCTTGGCGTCATCGTTGCTGGCGCCGAGGTCTTGGGCTCGACGCAGACGTGGCGATGACTTGGCAGGCAGCTCGGCGCCGTAGATCCCGGACACCAAGCTTGGCGCCATAGATCTTGGCGCCGAGGTGGTGTTTTAACCCGACCCCAACCTTCCTGACCGAGCCTTCTTCCTTTTCTTTCTCCTCCTCCTTAAGTTTTTTCTCTCCCCACTTCGTACTACCTCACGAATCCAGCATTGCGTATATATAGGCAAAGACAGGTTTAGTTGCCGTTTCAATGTGTTATAACTGGTCACAAGAAGCCTAATTAGTTTCACTGAAGAGATTATTTCAATAGACACTGAAAAGCCTAGATTCGTTTCATGAAAAGTCTATTCGTCGTTGACATGATAAATCAGCTGAAAAGCCTAGATGTTATAGGTGTACTATGTAAGTAAAGTGATAAATCGTTGTTGTTATCGTACTCCTCGTCCTTGTAACTGGAAAATCTATTTTCATTGTCTGAAAAGCCTATATTCGTTCACTGTTACCGAAAAGCCTAGATTCATCTGTAAAGTGTGGGCTCCATGTGTGCACAAGCGTGTCGACACTGAACTCGTGAGGTATCATGCTCTCGATATTATAGTTGCGATACCTAACTGCTGCCACCAAATGGGAACATAGAAAGTGGTACTGCCTTGGTTTACTACAAGTGCATGTGAAATCTTAGAGGATAACCACATGCATCCTTGACTCACGGACCTCGCCGTCGAACGTTGTACCGTCCTTATGCTCGACCTAATAAGTCCCTGTGGCGTGGTCAAAGCATGTAACCTCATGTGTGCCAGCCTTTTCATTTGCCTTCTCCAGGTGTGTCTTTGGTTTTTGGAGCCCATATCTCTCCATCACTCCACAACTTCAATGTATGGGCGTGTTTATCGTTGAACCAGGCAACAAGCTTGTAGAAGGTGAATTGAACGATTGTATTCACGGGCATACCACGTATCCCCAATAGCAACTTATTGAATGACTCCGCCATGTTGCTGCACTGAAACTCGTACCTCCATCCATCGGCGTCGTGAGCTCTTGTCCATTTCTCCAAATCTCTCATCAAACATGTGAGCCATTGTCTACCTTCTGCATTTGATGCAGTTCTGACCTGCTCTAACTTTTTCTGAAAGTACTTGTCCTCAAGCTGTCGAGTAGCCTCCTGGAACAGATCAAAGTTATCCTTCACACCATCCTTTCGGAGTAGATTCTCGGTAAGGTGCCGAGTACACCAACGATGGTGCAAAGATGCATACCCCTCTATCTGCTCTCGCACGGCATTAAGTATGCCCTGGTGCCTATCAGATATGACGCCAACCTCTCTGTCAGGGCCAACCACATGTATTCGGGCTAGCTTCAAGAACCATCCCCAACTGTCATTGTTCTCCTTCTCAACCAAAGCAAATGACAAAGAAACCAACTTGTTGTTCGCGTCATAGGATATGGCTATAAGAAGCGTGCCCTAGTATTTGCCAATCAAGAACGTACCATAAATGGAGAAGACAGGACGACAGTACCTAAAGGCCTCGACACACTGAGGGAAGCACCAGAAAGCACGGAAGAATATTTGCCTCCCATCCTCTCATGCATTTGGTTTTGGGATGTACTCATAATGCATGCCTGGATTCACCACTTTGATTGCATTGAAAAGTACTGGCAGTTGCTCATACCCATCCTCCCAGTCCCCATATATCATCTTCCACGCTCGCTGCTTAGCCCTCCAAACTTTACCATAAGTTATCACATAACCTCCATACAACGCCTCAACGGTCCTGATAATTGTCCTAACCTTCATGTTGGGTTCTTCCTGCAATATTTCCATCAACCGCTTGGCAACGAGGGTAGATGTCAACTGTCGATGCTTCAGTGTTAGCACATGGTCAGTACAATTGTGTGGCCTGACAACTTTTGTGATCTTCTACTTTCCGGTGACCTTTTGCTTCCTTGCACAAACCCTCTATGGGCAGCGTTCCTTGTCACACACAACTGTTTAACGGCGCTCTGCATATGAATGCAAGACCTTGTAAGGTCTCTTTCGTATTACTGCAAACGCCTACAACCATCTCTTCAATGCAGGGAGGTCCTTGAATACCCTCCCATTCTCAATTACCATGTTAGGGCCGGCCTCAGGAGCTTCTAGAAGCTCATCATCACGTCCTTCTGTACACGCTTGATCGGAATGAGCAAGATTGCTGAACTCGTAGATCATGGTGGCCGGGAAAGATACGCCTCAGCATTTCAACATCACTCTCTGTTAGCTCTCCAACAGGACGATCATCATCAGAATCAAGAGCCATTGCCATCTCATATGGCTCCGAATCATTCATAATTTCAACACTATTTGAGCCATAGAATTCATCTCCATAGAGAACTTGCACAGCAACAGTGGGCACATCCATAATGTCAGGAATGTCTACTGCAACATAAGCAGAAAATGAGGAAAGAATGAAAAATTGGATGTAAGGAATGGGGTAAGCTCCCAATAACCATGCGGATAAGACACTTAGTCGGATGATTTTGTGTCAAAGGAATCTCATGAGGAGGATCTGCCACAACATCATGAGTCTAACAAGTATCTCCAACTAGCATATTGGGGGTAGATTGAGCATCGAGAACCGTAGGTGCAACGTCCACATCCATATCAGGTTCTGGGACGAGAGGGTCGAAGTGTGCCGGCTGACCCATTGGTGGGGAAAACCCATGAGGGATGGGATCAACTAACACCCGATGCACAAACACGTCCAAACTTTAGAACTAGCACTTTATAACCGATCTCACATAGTTCTCACACTGGTCTACACACCCAATTGGGATAATCTTCCTAAGGATGTTGGGAGGGGAACCTAGATGAAGTACACCCTCCACTACGATGACATCATCATCATCAGCTCCATGGCAATGTAGCTCCTCCCGAGTCCTTACAACCAACTCACTAAATGATGGCTTCTCATTGAATAACACAGGCATGCTTTGCATCTCAACAAACTCAATATATCCATAGCGATCTCTTTCCACGGTGCCTCCATGATATATGCTCACTAGATTGTCCATCTAGTTCAAACACGTAACGAAGCATATGTCCTTTAGTCCAAATTAGACGATAGATAGTATCTAACAAGTACTTTCTAACTACAAAACTAAGTAAATAAGATAATAACTACGTATATATACAGTGTACTCACTAAATAGCTAGATTCTATTTAGTTAACTAAATATATAACTACCTATCTAAATAGCTATCTAACTATATCTATGTACCTATGTATCTATGTTTCTATCTATCTACATATCTATCTCACTAGATCACTAACTAAATCAACTACCTGAGTCATCACATTAACTAGTACATAACAAATGCCAAAACTACTACACTACAATCAAAGCTAACTAAGTACGTACATTGCATTTTCATAATTTTTACCTATCCGACGATAGAGTCACGGACGTCGATAGAGTCGCAGCGAACGCCGGGATCGATGGCCCTAGGATGGAGTCACAGCGGACGCCGGGCGTGGGTGAGGCCGATGAGCCGGGCCGACGGTGGCGCGGTCGGGCGCTGCAGGGGCCGGGGCCGGTGGTGGCGCGCGGCGGGCGCGGGATGGCCAGCGCTCCACGCGGCGAGGGTGGCACGGCGTGGGCGCGGTGCGAGCACGGCACAGCGGGCACGGTGCAGGTGCGGTGCGGGCACGGCACGGCGCGGGCACGGCGGGCACGGGCACGGGCGGCACGACGGGCGAGGCCGGGCGCGGGTGGCACAGCACGGCGGGTGTGGGCGGCACGGCGCGGGCGCGGCGCGGGCACGGCACGGCGGGCACGGTGCGGGCATGGCGGCACGGTTGTGGCAGAACCGCTCAAAATAACACGCTTACGGTGCTCGCCTTCCACCAGACTCTAAGCACCCCGAAAGTAAGCTACAACGGGCAGTATCCGTCAGGCACACCCCAAGGGAGAACCCGAAAGATCCACATTTTTCCCAAGGATCCAATAATGAAAACGAGTTATAATACTTGTCCATTTCGTACATCAGAAGTTCTTAAAAATTATATTATTACATTACCAAATGTGAGAGTGTGAAATAACAAACAGCGGAATTTAAAAATGAACATCTAGCGATAAGAGACGAGGATCTATCTGAGCCCACCAGAAGAATCCTCCACACAAAGGTACTTCTCATGCATTACCTACAATAGGGGTAAATAAAACCTTGAGTACACAATGTACTCGCAAGACTTATCCGACTAGTGGGGATAATTTCCCGACTCCAAGGAATATGATAAGCTTTATGGTTTGTTGGTTTTCTTTTGGCAGAAAGCAACACTAATAGTGAGTACTTATTTATGTTGTTATCCTCAACCGTATTAAGTTATTATCTATCCAGTCTATATAATCACATGTTCTACTTTCAAGCAAGAGTTGAGCAATCAGTTCTATTTCATCATCTTCCATCTTTCAGTTCTTACTACGATGCTAGACCCAAAAATAAGCCATACATGATTGCCCGGCGATTCGTGAATCAATGCCCCCAGCTGGATACCCCAAAAACACACGCCCCGCTTGTACCCAGGCACAAGCAGGACTAACCCATCACCCTCCTGTCCTAGTGTCCAGGTCCCCGTCCAAACTTAGACTTCAAGCCCCCACTCCTGAGTCCCGGACTCAGTGCGGTGCAAGGACCTCCACCACCCCGCCTCTAATCAGTCGGTTCGAAAAGAGCCGGATCCACGACAAGAGAGCAACGAGTCTTCCCTGCACCCATACCCAAGTATGTGCTCGGGATAATAGATCTGTGACTTGCCTCGAGACTTATGCAATGACCGGTCCTTAATCGACACAGACAGGGAAAAAAGTGTAACCAAGCTATGCCCTGTTGGCTGCAAGACACAACTTCTTACACCTACCAGTACCCAACCATATCCCTATCCGGTCACCATTTTCCTTTTCACCATTTTATCATGAGTGATCATATTTATCACCTATTTGCGAGTAACGGCAGGTTACTCACGCTACCGATATCCTGAGCATAGCAGCTACTTGACCTATACTAGTAGGACTCATAGGTAGATATATTTATGCATGTAGTCTCCATAAAACGCCTGTAACTTAAATTCACATCATATATACATTCAGTGATCATAAAATAGCGGTTATGCACCGGGGCTTGCCTTGGGCAGGCGACGGGTCAGCAAAGTCAGCACCAAAAGACTCCGGGGCTCCCTCCTGCATGAGGATCTCCTCCTCGTACTCCACAATGACTTCCTCGTACTCCTGCTCGTCCACGGGCACGAACTCTACCAACTCATGATCTACATGCATGAAATGATAGTGCAATGCTTAGTAATACGGCAATAGCAACTCTTAAAATTCAACTACATCGATTTAACTACTAAGCTAGTGCCACCGACCCAAGTACTAAGTTATATATTGTTACTAATAACAAGTATGAAGCATGACATATATTATCATAGCAACTATAGGTATTCTTACTCCTAATGCTGATTTACGCTATATATGATAAAACAAGGCTAATAGCTACTCTATTTATCAATCTACTCTAGGGCTATAAAAATTACAGCAAGTATAGAATAATCTAGCGAGTCTACTGTAAAATTTTCATAGCTATAGCTATCACCAATTTACTACAAAAATTCCTACAAATATTAATCTACATAATACTAAGCTTTCTAGTTTGGATTTATGATCTCATCACTACCACAACTAACTGTAATCTAACTACACTAACAGATAGATGGTATTTTGTGAACCCAACAAACTTGGTTTCACTATTTTTGACCAACTACAAAATTTACTATAATTTATCAAAGTTCAGCTAAAAATTATATTGAATAAACATTTGTAATTCACTGGAGAATTGAAAAACGTATTCTACTACGCGGCCCAACTCACGACGCTGGCTCGCCCACCCGCGACCCTGCCCGCTGCGTGGCCCAACACAACACGACGGCCCTCTCATGACAAATGGCCCAAAGACTGAGGGAGACCCACTTGGTGGCGACGCTTTTGCAAACGAGTCCCCGTTCTTTCTCTTATTCATGAAGCTCACCCGAGCACTATTTAAATGAGTCACTGTCTTCACATCTAGAACCCTGCTTCTATTCGAATTCATGTTTTTCAAAGTCCCTGGCCGGATTAACAGAGGTCGCGGCCTCGCAGCCCAAACGCCGGCGAGCACAGACCTCTCCGGCACCAACCAACACCCCATGAGCCTCTACGTGCAACGCGCAACAGATAGAGGTAACAAACGCCAAGAATGGTGTAGCACGATGGCGTGGCCATGCGCCGCGGTGGGGTCTGGCCGTGGCAACCCGACGCCGGTGAAATCACCTAACGCCACGCCTCTACTGCTACCCGGTAACCATCTATAGGCTAAGAGCAACCACATTGAAGCCCTACTTGAATCACTACCACTCCCAATCGAGCTAGCCATAGGAACGACATCTAAGCCAGCTCACCGGCGGTAGCCAACGCGTCTAGGATGACCTAGCCCCTAATCGGCTCAACCGCCTATCCTAGGAGCAAGAGGGCCTCACCAGAGACGTGACGGATGGGCTGGACAAAGTCACGAGGAACGCAACGGGTTGGCCACTTGTGCGAGGTTGGTCTGGTTCACGCCGGCCACGGTGAAGGCGTTCCCGGCACCCTGCTGCTCCGTCGGTGGAGCCACTGCACGGGCGAGGCAAACGAGTCACGGAGAGGCAACAACCGTGCTCAATTGAGACAAAAGAGCAAGGAGCATCGCCCCGGCCGAGCGCTCGCCTCGCCGACCATGGCGGACCACCGAGGTGAAAACTCTCCCCATTACCTCACCGTAGGAAGGAAGCTCGTTGGGATGACTCCAATCGGAAGCTAACTACCCTAGCTAGTTGGGTGCACGGTGAATTAGGAAGAGATGGACTATACACGGCCAATTCGAGGGGCGATGGCGTTTGGCTTAATGGGGTCGACGACGACGGCAAAAACTTAAATTGGCGCCCGACATCGTACAATCGCCCAGGGCAAGTTAGGCACGACGTTGTACCCTCACTCGTCCTCCAAACATGGGCAATTGCAAGATGGGACCGGCACAGTGAGTTAGGCCTTGGCGTGGCACGGCCGGCCGGTGACTCTCTGGACGACGCGATGGGAAACGTGGCGTGTCCAAGCGCACAATCGTGAAGGCGAGGGCCAACCGCGGGCGTCAATGGGAGCAGTAGCTGTGCAAGCGGTGCGCGTGAGCACGCTTGGGTGAGCGGCGACACCGGTTCGGAGGTAGCGTGACGAGCTAAAAGTGTAGGCAGACGCGACGGCAGGCAGCGGGTGCAGGCGGACATGATGGAGGAGGCAGGGCAGCCAGGCCCGTTGGTGTGGCGTGTGTGTGCGGCGTGTCGCGATGAAAAACGGTAGCGGCAGCAGCGGTGGTGTGGTCCGCAAGCGGCGGTGGTGGCGAACGGCCGGTCTTGGCTGGCGACGACGGGCGGGGCGCTATGACATGGATGTGGCGTCGCATAAGCTTAAGCGCGAGCAAGGGGTGGTAGTAGGCCGTGGTGGCGCAATAGTGCACCACGCTGCAAGGCGATGCATGCGCAAGAGCGCTGACAGGCGATCCCAAATGAGAAGGCGCCGAGGGCCGTCATGGTGACCGCGCCCAAGCGCTGGCATGGCTCAACACGTGACCCGCATGCATTTTAAAGCAACTCAAAAACTCAAACACGATGATCCAAACGCCAAACCAGTTATTCTATACTCAAGAGGGTACATAGGGCTATTAAACTAAGCCAAAACATCTTGCCACTACTTAACCCGATCGTTCTACAAAAATTATCGAACATGGCTTCGTCGACCCATTTTTAGACTTACGAGAATTGCCGAAGCTTCAACCGGTTTTGCGTCGAATTCCATTTCCAATCTACTTGATACACTAGCTAGCGAGCCTCATCATCGACCGCACGTATTTCATCGTCGCCTACGAAGTTCGTACTATGAACTTTATTAAAGTTTCGCATAAGTGTTCTATAACATTTTTGTTCGATAAAAATTCACTTAGAACCCTAAATGATATAAAGCGACATGAAATGTAACATTCGTTTCTTGTTTCAAATGAGTGTTTCAAGTTCCGTATATTGATTTATACCCTATATTACACATATTTACACACAAGTATGATGCTCATGCAATATTTTAGCAAAAACAGTACAGTGTAACACCGAGGGTGTTACAACGGCGGGCGAGGCCGGGCACGGGCGGCACGGCACGGCGGGCGTTGGCGGCATGGAGCGGGCGCGGTGGCCGGCGCGGGGTCCGGCGCGGGGAAGGGCACGGGCGCGGGCGGCTGGGCACGGGCGGTGGCGGCGGTGCGCTGGTTCAGGGCGCGCGAGAGAGAGGGGAAGAGAGAAAGGAAGGGAGGACCCATACGTAAGACAGGCCACGGCGCCAAGCTCGGCACTAAGCTTGGCGCCAAGATCTACGGCGCCGAGCTGCTCTGCCAAGTCACTACCACGTCTGCGTCGAGCCCAAGACCTCGGCGCCAGTAACGATGACGCCGAGATGTGTAAGCTCGGTGTCACCAACGATGACGTCGAGATAAGGGTCCAGATTTTAAAATGATACATTCGTAGGCATATTTGTGAAATAATTTTAAAAAAAGGCAAAAAAAATATAAAATTCAGGCGCTAAGCTTGAGCCGGGCCTCAGCCTCACCTCACGGAACAAACGCATACGTTGCCCGGAGATTCTTCTGCGTCCGCGCCTAGAATCTCAACTGCTATATAAACACCACACCGTCGGATCAAGATACCGCGCGCTCGCTTAACTAACCCGCACTCCTTGGGTCGCGGTCGACTGGTCGTTGCCATTCCCCAGCTTTCTCGGCGGCCGCCAGCCGCTCCGCTCTTGGGCGCCGCCGCCGCCGCTGCGGACGACGCCGACGACACCGAGACTTGGCCCCCGCGCTGGCCGGTGAGTTGCTGCTAACCCTTCCTCCCTTTCCCGTCCCGTCCCGTCTCTCTGGTGAAGGCATCGGAAAGACAGAGATGCCGCCGACGATTGGAGAGTTTCTCCTTGTGATTTTTCGGCTGTTGCCAGTCGCTAGCTAAGGCGCCTTCCTGCCTGTTTGGCTGCGTCGACGGTATTTTTTTTTTCTTCGTGGATTTCATCCGTACGTCCTCCATCCAAGTCCAAGGGGAAGGATCTGCTCATCTACTGCTAATAGAAGACTAGTGTGTTCAGAGTTTAATAAAAATGTTTTGTGGCGTGGAACACGACGCACGACGGCCGCCCGCGCTTGTTCTTGTTCTGGCAGATAGAAAAAGCGGTGGCCGCGTCGTATCGGATTCGTCCCGTGAATTATTGGTACTTCCTTCCATCCAGTTCGGTGGTTGGTAGCAACAGTGACCAGTGAGTAGCGACGGGTGGCTTGCACGTCTGAAACTTCTCCTACTAAAACTCCAGCCCAGCTCAAGACGCATCGCATGTGGGGATGTGCCTAGTTCACCGCCCCTTTTCGTTGAGGCTTCTTTCGTGCTTTCGTGGGGTCAGGACATCGGGTTCGATTTTGTTTAGGAAATCCCTACTTCTGTAGTCTGCGTCTTTAGACAACCAGTCTGTATCTAATCATCCTAGTACTAGATATGTTACGATACGTAGTTGGGAAATACTTCATTTTTCTAACCTGTGGACT
This sequence comes from Miscanthus lutarioriparius, assembly GCA_904845875.1. Taxonomy (NCBI): domain Eukaryota; kingdom Viridiplantae; phylum Streptophyta; class Magnoliopsida; order Poales; family Poaceae; genus Miscanthus; species Miscanthus lutarioriparius. The sequence goes on from CAJGYO010000004.1 coordinate 15,935,009, forward strand.
TGAGCTCGTTAGAGCAGAATCGAAGTGTGTTTGCTCAGTTCTTTCCATTCCTGATGTCTAAATCGAAATAACGTGTCTGAATCTTTTTTTTTCTTTATAGGCACACCGCAGGCCTGGTGCAAGCGGCAGAGTCTTACCGTGCCTGTGACCGGAAGGTCCCGGGTTTGAGTCAGTCGTGGTCTTCTCGCATTGCACATGCGAGGGTAAGGCTTGCCACTTACACCCTTCCCTAGACCTCGCTATAGAGCAGAAGCTCTCTGCAGTGGTTACGTCTTTTACAGGCACACCGTAGGGAAAATATACAGTTACCATGAGCATGGACGTAGCAGGTGCAGAGGCACCTGTCAAGGTACCTTCGCTTCTGTTCATCTGTTCTGCGAATTCAGATACAGGTCCAAGTAGCGTTGTATAAGCTGCAGATTGATTTGTACTCATGAGGTTGCTTCTGAAAATTGACAGGGGAAATTCCTTGGTATACTTGTCTGCTGGCTTTTGGGAAATGGAAGCCTTTTCGCGTGGAACAGTATGCTCACCATTGAAGATTACTACTCCCATCTCTTCCCGGTACATGATTGGAATGAGTTCAGTTTCAGTGTAGCAGAGTAGCAGGCTAGCAGCAAAGTTGAAAAACATGGGGGGTGGCATCCTTGATTTGTCTTTGTTTCGTCGAATAAACTGAATGGAACCAGGATTTGATTCTATTCAGATATTCAAACAGTTAATATTGCAATGTCTCACTAGCCAATGATATTGTTAATTGCATTTCTACTGATATGGTGTTATGGTGGGCAAGGTGTACCATCGGCGGGATAAGCCAGGCGACAAGGCAAGTGGCTAAGGCCACGCCAAGGAGCCGGCTGGGCCGCGGTCACCACCCTTTGGCAGAAGGAGTTAGGCATATGAGTCTATTGTCATTAAGTTAGCATATCTAGAGTCAGTTAGTCAGTTAATTTATTCCCTAAAGATTAGGAAGTTGGTTATTGAGTCTTGTATAAGTTAAACAGTTTGCTTCTAATACGATTCAGCCTGGGATTGAGACTTAAGTCTCCCTTGGGCACCTGGCCCTTACTTCCTGCTCACCGTCATCTTATTGTCGTTAGCCACAACCCTAGGCGCCGAGCACGGCGCCGCCCGTTCGTCGTCGCGTGTTCAAGCCCAGGCCTCCAGTTCATCACCAGTACAACCTCAGGAGCGCTATCCCCAACAATCTGGTATCAGCGTTCATGTCGATCTCGGGTGCTTCCGTTTCCATCGCGGTGCCATCCACGGCTGCACCGCCACCGCCGGTTCCATCCACGGGCACGTTGACCCCGGCGGCCACGACGGCTTCAGTGTCATCGTCCGGGATTCCTGCTCCCTCGCAGCCGACCATTGAGGAGTCCCTGGCGATCCTCATGCACGGGCAGCACCAACTCACCACGCTGGTCAATAGCATGCAGCGCCGGATGGGGGAGATGTCGCTCCGGCTCTCGTCCGTCGAAGGCGCCGCGACACAGTTCATGGGTCTTCCCTACTCTGCGCCGCAGGCCCTGCCCTACGGCATGCCGGGGTATGGGGGCATCCCGGGCCGGTCATCTCGGAGATCATGCCCACGCCCTCCCTTCCGGCATCGGCAGCGACAGCAGCGGGTTCTTCGTCAGCACAGCCGGCCGCAGATTCGGCCATAGATTCATCCATCGGCTCCACCCCGCAACCTCCGTCGATCGGGCTGCCGATCCAGAGCATCCCCTTCCCGCACTCGCCCTCCCCGCTGCCTACATTTTCATCTATCATGGGGACCGCAGTCACGACATCTTCAACGGTGGTGCACCATGAACGCGCCAACCGATCCCAGTCGCTGCACCACCTGGACGATCACAATGAAGGCTATGGCGTTCCCAAGTTCCACAAGCTCTCGTTCCCTCTCTATGACGGCAAAGAGGACCCCCTGGGCTGGCTCAACCGGTGTGAATCCTTTTTCCGTGGCCAGCTCACCAGGGAGGTCGACAAAGTTTGGTTGGCCTCGTTCCACATGACCGGGGACACTTAGCAGTGGTATTACATCCTCGAGCGCGACACGGGACGACCATCGTGGGCCAACTTCAGGCTTCTGTGCCACCAACGCTTCGGTCCGGCTTTGTCGACCAACCATCTGGCCGACCTCGCCCGACTACCATTTACGTCCACGGTGGACGCCTACATGTCGGTGTTCCAGGCCCGCCTGGCACACGCAGGTCGATTAGATCCGCTCCAGCAGGCCCAGCTCTTCACCGGTGGACTGCCGGAACACATCCGGGTGGACGTAGAACTCCATGAGCCTGCAGATCTTTACCGTGCGATGTGGTTGGCCCGGGCCTTTGAGCGCCAGAACACCGCCAAGGCACCTGCGCTACCAGTCGCGCCTCAGCGTCCTTCGCGCCGCACCTCACCAGGACAGCTTGGGAGCTCGTCATCATCGTCCATGCCGACCGGCCAGTCTTCAAGCCTCCCCTTCCGTTACTTGACGCCCACGGAGATGGCAGAACACCGGAAGCAGGGTCTGTGTTATAATTGTGACGAACCATACGTCCAAGGGCACAAGTGTGCTCGCCTATTCTACCTGGAGGCCGCTGACTACATTGTGGAGGAGCCTGATTCGGATTCTGAGGACGAGGAGCCTGACGCCGCCGCTGCACCAGCACAACCCACCATCTCTTTGGCGGCTATCGCGGGCATTCCAACTGCCACCACGATGTAGGTCTACGTGCTAGTCGGTGGCGAGCAGTGCATTGCGTTGGTGGACTCAGGATCCACCCATAATTTCATCAGTAGCGCGGTGGCGCGCCGTGCCGGTATCCGCTTCCAGCCGTGCCCGGGCGCGGGCGTCACAGTCGCGAATGGCGACCGCTTGGACTGCCGTGGTCTGGCCCGTGACGTGGGCATTCGCATCGCGGACGAGGCATTCGCCGTGGATTGCTACACGATCCCGCTTGACAGATGGGACATGGTCCTCGGAATCACCTTCTTGCGGACATTGGGACCGATCTTATGGGATTTTGATGACTTGTGCATGGCATTCACCCGTGGAGGGCACCGTGTTTTCTGGCGGGGCATTGGTTCGCCAAGGTATGACGTCCAGTCCACTCATCTCTACGCCATGGACGCTGACAAGCCGCTTCTGGACACTTTGCTGGCCTCCTACGATGATGTCTTTGCTGCACCACAAGGACTGCCACCGGCGCGGCCGTGTGATCACCGAATACATTTGCTGCCTAACACGGCTCCGGTAGCAGTGCGCCCCTACAGGTACCCGTAGCTGCAGAAGGACAAATTGGAGGCTCAATGTGCAGCCATGTTGCAATAGGGCGTCATCCGGCCTAGCACGTCGGCGTTCTCGGCCCCGGTGCTCTTGGTGAAGAAGCATGATGGGTGAAAGCTCTAGTTTGGTTTTGGTGAATTGATGAAACCCTAAGTGCTAACCTAGTTCATCAAGTGATTATGAGATAGGTAGCACACTTCAAGTAGAGAAGCAAATGAAGATCATAACATGACAATGGTGATAGCATGGAGATGATCAAGGGCTTACACTTGAAGAGAAGAAAGAGAAAAACAAAAAGCTCAAGGCAAAGGTATAAACCATAGGAGCTATTTTGTTTTGGTGATCAAGACACTTAGAGAGTGTGATCACATTTAGGTTTGATAGCCGTACTATTAAGAGGGGTGAAACTCGTATCGGAATACGGTTATAAAAGTGCCACTAGATGCTCTAACTCATTGCATATGCATTTAGGATCTAGTGGAGTGCTAACACCCTTGATAATATTTGTGAAAATATGCTAACACATGTGCACAAGGTGTTTGTAGGGTTGAGATGGGTTTGGATTCGGCGCTTTTGGAAAAATGAAATGTCTATTTTCTATTGCGCCGGATGCAAAATTCTTGGTGGTTGGTACACTTGAGCAAGGGTGAAGAAGTTAGAGTTGAAATGGAGTTGATCGAAATGATCTTTGGCGTCGGTCTCTCGACCGATATTTGGAGTCACTCAATGAATTCGACGCTGCTGAAAAGGCTGCGTCCGGTCCGAAATGTCGTCGGCAACCATGATGGATAGGGTTGAGCACCGGACGTCCGGTATGCGTCCGGTTAAATGTGGACGGACGCGTCCGTCGAAAAAACATGCCTCGGGGCTTTCTGAAACGACCGGACGCTGGGGCTTCAGTCGGCGTCGGTCGGATTTCTCAGACAGCGTCCGGTCATGCCCGGAGCTATCTGTAAACGACCCGGACTTGAGGGCTTTGCGGCGTCCGGTCGATTCGGAGCAAAGCGGCGTCCGGTCGAGGCTGATGACCGTTGAGTCTCGACACGTGGGTGACATCGAGCGACCGGACGCCAGAGAGCCGCATCGTCGGTCGGTCGATCGACGCGAGCGTCCGGTCGTAACGCGCTTTTGCCCGGTGAAGGGGTATAACGGCTCTATTTGATGGGGGCTCTATTTATAGCCCCATGGCCGGCTCAAGGGACAACTCTTGCACATTTTCATTGACATAGCAAGCTTGTGAGCCTAGCCAAAGGACTCCCACTCATCTACATCATTGATTCATCATCATAGTGAGATTGGGAGTGAATCCAAGTGCATTGCTTGAGTGATTGCATCTAGAGGCACTTGGTGATTGTGTTTCGCATGGATTTCGCTTGTTACTCTTGGTGGTTGCCGCCACCTAGACGGCTTGGAGCAGCAAGGATCGTTGAGTGGAGGAGGTGATTGTCTCCGACTCCGATCGTGGTGATTGTGAGGGGTTCTTGACCTTTCCCCGACGGAGCGCCAAAAGATACTCTAGTAAATTGCTTGTGGCTTGTGTGATCCTCATCTTGTGTTGGTTGTGCGGCACCCTATTGAGGGTTTGGCGAGTGATGCCAATCAGCGCGTGAACCTCCAAGTGAGTGAATCGCCACAACGAGGACTAGCTTGTTCGGCAAGCAAGTGAACCTCGGTAAAAATCATTGTGTTCATCATTGATTCCGAGGTGATTAGTCATCATTGTTATTCATCTTCGTGATTGATTGGTTCATTCATCTACACGGCGGTATAACCCTCTTGATCACTCTCTTTACTTTTTACAATAAACTAGTTGACAAGCTCTTTAGTGTAGCTAGTTGTGAGAGCTTGCATGCTTGGTTGGTGTGGCTCTTTAGTTAGCCTTTGAGAGCACACTAACATAGGGTAGTGTCATTGCTCTTGTGTGAATTGACACTATCTAAACTAGAATTGTGGTAGGTGGCTTGCATTTTTGAGTAGGCTAGCGCAACACTAGCTTCGCCTCATAATTGTCTAACCATGTGGTTAAGTGTTGTTGTAGAAATTTTTATTAGGCTATTCACCCCCCCTCTAGCCATTAGGACCTTTCAATGGGTCGTGGTGGTTCTGTGTTGATTACTGCGCACTCAACCAACAGATAGTCAAGGATAAATTTCCCATCCCTGTGGTCGAGGAGCTGCTCGATGAACTCAAGGGCGCTCGCTATTTCACGAAGCTCGATCTCCGCTCGGGGTATCACCAAGTGCGTATGCACGTCGATGACATTGAGAAGACCGCGTTCCGCACTCATGAGGGCCACTTCGAGTTTCTGGTTATGCCTTTCGGCTTGACAAACGCACCGGCCACCTTTCAGAGCTTGATGAACTCAGTCCTTCGGCCGTTCCTCCGCAAGTTTGTACTCGTGTTCTTTGATGATATACTTATATACAGCCCCAATTGGTCCTCGCACCTGCAGCATCTCAATGCAGTCCTCTCGGCGCTTCGGGCTAATCAACTCCGGCTTAAGCTTTCTAAGTGCTCCTTCGCTCAACCGACGGTGGCCTATCTCGGCCATGTCATCTCAGCAGCCGGAGTCGCCATGGATCAAGATAAGGTGGCGGCCGTCACATCCTGGCCGCAGCCTCGCGCACCTCGCGGCCTGCGCGGGTTCCTTGGGTTAGCAGGTTACTACCGCCGCTTCATCCAAGGGTACGCCGCTGTGGCTGCTCCTCTCACCAAGCTGCTGAAGAACGATGGGTTCACATGGACCGAGGAGGCTACTGCTGCTTTCGTCGCCCTCAAGCAGGCACTATCGACGGCGCCCGTTCTGCAGTTACCGGCATTTGATCAGCCGTTCTTGGTGGATTGCGATGCCTCGGGCTCCGGGTTTGGCGCGGTCCTACATCAGGGAGATGGCGCGCTCATGTTTTTCAGCCGGCCCTTCGCCGCGCGGCACATGAAGCTGGCAACTTATGAGCGGGAACTCATCGGCTTGGTCCAAGCCGTGCGTCACTGGCGCCCATATCTATGGGGGGCGCCACTTCACCGTCCGCACCGACCACTTCGCCCTCAAGTTTTTGCTCGATCAACGGCTGTCCACGGTGCCGCAACATCAGTGGGTAAGCAAGCTTTTCGGTTTTGATTTCAGCGTGGAGTACAGGTCGGGGCGCCTCAACACTGTCGCCGACGCGCTATCACGTCGCGGTGATGAAGTGGCCGCTCGTGACGCGCCCGACGCAGTTCTGGGCGCGCTCAGTGGTTCGTCGTTTCAGCTCTATGACGTGCTTCGGCAAGAGCTCCAAGACGACCCCAACCTCCGGGCATTCCACGACACGGTGGTCGCTGACCGCGGCGATCCGTGGCGAGTGGTGGACGGCTTGGTGCTCCGGGGCACCCAAGTCTTTGTGCCCGCGACGTCCCCATTGGTACCTACGGTGATCGAGCTCTCCCACTCGGTTGGGCACGAAGGCATACAAAAGACCCTGCAGCGCCTCCATCAACACTTCCTCGTCGACCATGATCGCCGGCTGGTGGAGGACTTTGTGCGTGCCTGTGCTGTGTGCCAGCGCAACAAAACTGAGTCCCTCCACCCCGCCGGACTGCTGCAACCATTAGAGGTACCCTCTTCGGTTTGGTCGGACATTGCTATGGATTTCGTGGAGGGGCTGCCTCGCGTCAATGGAAAGAGCGTGGTTCTCACAGTGGTGGACCGTTTCTCGAAGCATGCGCACTTCATTGCGCTCAGTCACCCGTACACTGCAGCATCGGTTGCCAAGGCGTTCTTCAAGGCCATCGTTCGGCTACATGGGTTCCCTCGCTCGATCGTGAGTGATCGGGACCCGGTCTTCACGGGCAATGTGTGGAAAGACCTCTTCAAGCGCGCCGGGGTGCAGCTTCCCATGAGCACGGCATTTCATCCACAAACCGACGGCCAATCGGAGATTGTCAACAAGACCATAGCTATGTATTTACGCTGCATTACATGAGATCGGCCTCGTGCGTGGTTGGAGTGGCTTCCTTGGGCAGAGTATTGTTACAATACGTCCTATCATTCGCCGCTCAAGGCGACGCCTTTTGAAGTGGTTTTCGGCCGGCCTCCACCTGCTCTACTGCCATACACAGAAGGCTCGGCCTCGACGGAGACAGTGGACACTCTTCTTTGGGATCGGGACTCGTTTTTGCAGGATGTGCGTGAACGCCTCCTACAGGCTTAGGAGTATGCTAAGCGTCACTATGATGGTCATCATCGCGCCGTGGAGTTTGCCGTGGGCGATTGGGTGCTACTCCGGCTACTCCACCACCCTACACAGTCCCTGATGCCGGGCAAGCATTCCAAGCTGAGCCCACATTTCACTGGGCCGTACCAAGTCCTGGAGCGGATTGGTGCCGTGGCCTATCGTCTTCAGCTGCCTGATGGTGCCAGGATCCATGATGTTTTCCACGTCGGCGTCCTCAAGCCGTGGCGTGGAACGCCACCAACGATCCTGCCGGCACTGCCTCCACTTCGTCACGGTCGTCTGCTGCTGAAACCTGAGCGCGCTCTCAAGGCACAGCTGCGTCGCGGCACTTGGCTAGTCCTCATCAAATGGACCGGCCTGGATGAGTCTGAAGCCACCTGGGAACCGATCGATGATTTCAAGACTCGCTTTCCTGACTTCCAGCTCGAGGACGAGCTGTTTGTCGGGGAGGGGACAGATGTTATGGTGGGCAAGGTGTACCATCGGCGGGATAAGCCAGGCGACAAGGCAAGTGGCTAAGGCCACGCCAAAGAGCCGGCTGGGCCGCGGTCACCACCCTTTGGCAGAAGGAGTTAGGCATATGAGTCTATTGTCGTTAAGTTGTTAGCATATCTAGAGTCAGTTAGTCAGTTAATTTATTCCCTAAAGATTAGGAAGTTGGTTATTGAGTCTTGTATAAGTTAAACAGTTTGCTTCTAATACGATTCAGCCTGGGATTGAGACTTAAGTCTCCCTTGGGCACCTGGCCCTTACTTCCTGCTCACCGTCATCTTATTGTCGTTAGCCACAACCCTAGGCGCCGAGCACGGCGCCGCCTGTTCGTCGTCGCGTGTTCAAACCCAGGCCTCTAGTCCATCACCAGTACAACCTCAGGAGCGCTATCCCCAACATATGGTTTCTCAAACATTATAATTTCAGTCCATTTTTTAATGGTTACTGAGAAGATAAAGTTAGTCCCATATTCATTGCAGTATTTGTTGTATCCATACATTCAAATTTGTAACAAATATGTTATTGTTGCAGAATTACCACCCAACAAGAGTACTCACGCTATCCTACCAGCCTTTTGCCTTTGGAATAACCCTCATCATGACATACTATGAAGCAAAGATGAACACAAGATTGAGAAATCTTGCAGGATTTTCCCTTTTCTTCCTCGGTTCCTTTGCATTGATAATTGTAAGCACATCGCCTTCACAACATTAAAGAAAAATAAAAGGACAGTACAGATTAGTATACCACCATATGAGCTCATGCAATCACGTTTTGGTGCTCTAGCTGGATGTTGCAACTAAAGGACATGGTGGGCTTGGAATTTTCATTGGTGTATGCATAATTAGCGCCATATTTGGGACAGCTGATGCTAATTGTCAAGGCGCATTGGTTGGCGACCTTTCTTTAATGTGCCCAGAGTTCATTCAGGTAACATCTCACATTGTCTTTTCTCAGTCATTTATGCTGCTGTTTTCAGTCATTCAGAGTTTTCATGACTTGTATTGCACTTTGGGTTTTCAGTCCTTCATGGCAGGCTTAGCTGCATCAGGGGTTCTCACATCAGCTTTGAGATTAATTACCAAGGCAGCTTTTGAGAGCTCAAAAGATGGTCTTCGCATTGGAGCTAGTAAGTCAGAATTTTGTGAAACATTTTCAGATTTAGTTAAGTTATTTATTGGTTTAAGAAAACAAATCTTGACACTTCCAAAATAAAAGTATATGATTCTGAAGCAAACATGGGAATTTAACGGGATGCCAAAAGCGTGAGGTTATACTATGGGCGGTTTAGATCTGTGTGCATTTTAGGTATCTTTTCTTGAGAATTTATTTGCTATGTCAACTAGACCTATGGATTTGCGGGCGTGTTCGGCTGGCTTTAAGCCAGCTGGCTGGCTGGCCAGCCAACTCACGGAATCACTGTTCACGTCCTGCCAGAACAGTATTTTTCTCTCACAACAATCAGTCAGAACAGTATTTTTCAGTCCTGCCGAACAGGCCCTGCATCTGTTTTAACCAAGGTCTTATACTTGCATTTCCTGGATTATTTTATCAGATAGGATTTAATGATCCAATGATCTCATCAACAAGATTGTTCATAACTCTCTTCTTCCCTTTGATGTGCCGTTGGGCCCTGTTCCAATCATGTCTAGAAATTTCACAGAAGATCATGATCTTTGTCTGTCAAATAACATGTCTTTCATTACTTGGTGCAGTACTGTTCTTTTCAATCACATGCCTGTTCGAGCTGGTGTGCCTCCTGCTATACACGTTCGTCTTCGCCAAACTACCCATCGTGAAGTACTACCGTGCAAAGGCAGCCGCTGAAGGTAGCAAGACTGTTGCCAGCGACCTTGCTGCTGCAGGGATCATCGCTGAACAACACGGACAAGTATGCGTTCCCCCTGTGATAGATACCAAACAATTGTGCGTTTCGCTGCAACTTTATCATTCGAGATCTGAATGCTCATGATGTTCAGTGGGTGACTCGTGCAGATCGAGGAGGATCCACAGAAATACAAGCGTCTGACCACTAAAGAGCTGCTCATGCAGAACATCGACTACGCGATCGATATCTACCTGATATACGTCCTGACGCTGTCAATCTTCCCAGGATTTTTGTCTGAAGACACTGGAGAACACAACCTAGGATCATGGTGAAGTTTCTTGCTTTGATGCGCTCTACAAATCAGAATTCCAATCTGTTGATGTTTCTTTCGTGAACACTAAAAATGCTTGTGATTTCTGAGAAATCTTATATTTTCAGGTACGCACTTGTGCTGATTGCCATGTACAATGTGTGGGACCTGATCGGGAGGTACGTGCCGCTGATCCCGTGCTTGAAGCTAACCTCCCGGAAGGTCATGATGGCGGCTGTCTTGGCACGGTTCCTGTTCATCCCGGCGTTCTACTTCACGGCCAAATACGGCGACCAGGGGTACATGATCCTCCTAACCTCCTTCCTGGGGCTCACCAACGGGTACCTCACCGTGTGTGTGCTCATGGAGGCGCCCAACGGCTACAATGGCCCCGAGCAGAACGCGCTGGGCAACGTGCTCATCGTCTGCCTCCTCGGCGGCCTCTTCTCAGGCGTCGTGCTCGACTGGCTCTGGCTCATTGGCAAGGGCTGGTGAGTACGTCTTCTGCACGTGGGTCCTGTGCGGGATCGATTAGGTTTTAGATCACTGTTTCCCCCTCTTGTTTTTCCTTAAAAAAGGAAAATTTCTTCTGTGTTTAGGTAGCTATACTAGTCAGTGAGAGAACACGGATACTGTAATCTGGCTACATTTGAAATTCTCTTTCAGATGCAATCACTCCCTTTCTGTTCCAACTTTTGAATGTTGTATAGTATTCTGGAATGAAATATTATTGGAGTTCCTGCAGAGTTGAAGATTCCCACAGCTAATTTGATTTGGTTGAGCTGTGAGCTTGAGCACGGGGGTGTATTTTCTTAAAATATAATTTGGCTTTTGCAAAAATAATTACCCAAATCAAACTTTTGTAGGAATTTACTCGTGTCGCCAAATAAAATGGCAACATTCAAATCTCACAGTTTCAAACATCGAGGTTTAAATCTATTCGTTTCTGCACAGATTGTAACAAGAATCATAACTTCTTCATATTACCTCGATAGAGATATAAGAATTATACTGACTATTCTGGCACCAATATAGCTTGAAACGGAAAGGTGACGAGTTTTTTTTTCCACCACGGTAAAAACCGAATTTCATTACCAACGTAACGAAACTACAAGGTTCAGAAAGTACTGCAGCAATGTAAACGTAAACTAACGACCGACCACGAAGCTAATCACCAAGGGATCAGCGAACATGGACCTACACGAACTACCAGCATCATTACAAGGTATAGGTAGTTGTTACTTGTTAGTTCCTTCACAATTGTTACTGTCAATTTTTTCAGCAGCCACGCGATTGTACAATCATTGAACAAAAGAAACTTCATCTTCAGATCCTCAAAACTGATCCTGGATTTCTAATTCTTCGAGTTCATTCAACTAGTCCCTTGGATTTCCAGTTTGTCTGCCCACAGGTACAACCTGATAAGCATGCAGCTCGTGCCTGAAATAACAAGGTCCGAATCTTAGTAAAGCTAACTAATATTAGTTCATCAGATAAGAAGAGTGGCAGCCATAAGATTATCAGATTGCCTCAATACCTTATGATAATGTCACCAAAAGCTAACAGTAGATTGCAGAATTGTGATTGTTCAGTGCTAAAATGACTTTTGCCTTTTTATATAAAGAAAATTACTGAATCTTATGGAATCGTCCTATCGATAGCTTATATTCAAGAAGATATTCAACTGGCATCAGGGCTTGGGTTACCATTGGAAGCTCTAAAAAAACTTACTATTATTTCCTTGCTCAACAATATTTACTTATTTAGCCTACCATGCAATATTCTTTTCCACTGCCATATATTTCAAACATAAAGACAATAATTTAAAAAAAAACAGATATTTACAGCCCAAGTATACCATTCAGTCAATAAAATGGAGCAAAATGTTGTGATTATGGATATACAGAAGTCATATATTTACTACTGATAACCTTCAGACCAGCATCAATATGTATAAATGAAACACCTAAGACAACTAATAGACCAGGACTTGGTTTGTCAGGATATGCAAATGTAGATTTTGTTTTATTACTTCCTGTTGACTCAAGTCTCAGATATGAAAAGCATAGAATTACCTCCAAGCCAGGACAGAGGTTATTATGGTCATAAGAAGGAACCAGACATATCACGGAAAGGGGTCAGCTGTTGACAAATCGTGTACTTGCTCAGGGCGAAAAAAGGAACACGTCAGACGGAGGCCATAATCAGACGCAAAATCAAGCTGCATATCCCTTGAAGCCTTATTTTTTGTCTGAAGTAGTCTATATTGTTTGTCAATCCATGCATTGCTGGGACTGGGCTTTGCAATACATAACTCAAGCCTCATGGACTCTAGCATTCTCGCATTCAAAACAAAGAACTTGGCAAAGTTAACATGTGACGTGTTGCCTCGATAGCCTGCCAACACAATTTTCTTTAGACGAATATCAAGAGTGCCAATAAGATTCCTGTACTTACGACACCACACATTTTTCTCCCCTGCCATTTTTGTCTGAAAAGGCAAAATGAACAGAGAATAGTTACAACCTAGCATTAGACCATGTATATGATACAATAGTGACAAAAACATTGTAGATGGCCTCTTAATTATGAAGTAAATGAAGTCACCTGGATGTACAACCTCTCCAAGTAGGGAAAACATTTCATGTATCCAATAACCACATCCAAACTAAGACGCCCCTCTGATAATGATAAGACCTTCACACTGTGCATCACCATCTTCAAGCTAACAAGGCCTGATCCCTAGGTAAAGCACAAAGTACTAACGTTAGAATCATAGTCAAACCTAGGGACTTTGTTTGGAGAAAGATCTTCATGAATATGAAAGTGAGAAAACACGGTGATACTGATACCTGAATAACTGTGGTGCCAAGCTCGAGTCTGGGGCTTTGATCAGATAGTGGCCCCAAAACAAGCAATTTTGGCGCCGAGATAACCGATATGGTGATTCCCTTGCAAAAGCAATCAAAACAAAGTAACCTTTCTAGACAGGGGGCATCCTCGATGATGAGATGTTGCAGTTGCAGATTCATGGGTCCACAACTAGATCGCACGCCGATGCTTCGGAGGGTTTGGGACGCAATTTGGACGCGAGGGAAGCCAATGGAGCCCATTAGCAGCAAGCTCTGCAGGACAGGGCAGGCAGATAGCAAGGCACGTAGAGAACTTTCCGAGAATCTGACATCCGAAAGGCTCAACTGATTGAGAACCGGAAAGTGGAGACCGCTGGCATTGTTTCCATCTGTAAAACTGCAGCCCCCGAAGCTGACAGCGCGAAGCGTTGACGAGAAGCGGTGTACAGATGCAGGAGGCGGCGGCAGCGGCAGCGCTAACTTCGACAAACAAGGACGGCCGTAGTGGAACTCGAGCTCTTGGAGTCTGTCGAGGGCGGGGGACTCGAGCCAGCCGTCCAGGCTTGTGACGGGGAGGCCCCTGTAGTGGAGGTAGTGCTCCGGGATGGAGAAGCGGCGGCAGGGGCCTTGATGCGCGGAGAGAATGCGCGAGATTACGATTTCGGTGACGTTGTTGGCGCCGAGGGGGTAATCGGGATTGATGTCCAGATCGATGTTGAGAGGAGCGGAGCGCCAGATGTGGCGCCAGCGGGAGGACAGCACCTGCGTGCGGGCGCCGTCGTTGGTCGGGAGGAGGGCGACGATGTCGCCGAGAACGCCGTCAGGGAGGCGGCTGATGCGGTCGAGGCGCTCTTCATCTTCATCTTCCTCTTCCTCTTCTTCCTCCAGTCCTCTCCTCCTCTTGGCTCCGGAGACCATCGCCATGGCTGAATGGCGGCGCGGCTGCCTGGCGGGGATTTGGGAAGGGGAACCGCCCGCGAAATCGGAGTTGTGGGCTGCGGCCTGCGACTGGCGGGCCAAACAACCCACATGGTCACAGTGGATGAAGCTTTTTTTTTTTTTTGAATCTTTGGTTGGCATGGCTAATATCTCTTTTTTTACAAATATATAAATCATGTTGAAATTCTTTCAAAGAGCAATTCTTTTGAACGCAACAAAGAGCAAATTTTAGAAAGCGCCCTGTTTCATGCTTCTCGTATCGCAAAACATCCCACACTCATGCCAGAATTAACTCAGTACGATACAAAATAGCTTACCTTAGCTCCAGCTCCGTTTCTTATTTGGAATTATAGTTTTTAACTGATGGACAGTGAAGTTCAATTCATTTTGAGTCCTTTGGGTGTCAAGCCGAAAATGTGAAAGCTCCGATAATAATTAAGAACTCTAAATGTCGATGAAATGTTTCATGCTCAATTGGAAGCGCCTCAACCACTTGAGATTTCATAACTCTTTGGGTCTAACCAGAGATCTCTAGAGCTCATTTGAGAACCTTTGAACTCATTTGAAAGTCCAACGTTTAATTTGAATATAATTTCACTTAGATTTGCAAATTGCTGAATTAGAAGAAAAGTAAAATTTGGTGGCTACCCAGAGTGGTAGGCCCTTGTTTTTTTAGGCACTTTAGAACTTTGTCCACGCCATAAGTTTTTTCGGGCCACAAAGAATGATGCACTGAAATAATTTGAGATTCTCACGAATACTGTAATCTGGCTACATCTGAGATTCTCTTTCAGATGCAATCACTCCCTTTCTGTTCCAACTGTTGAATGTTGTATAGTATTCTGGAATGAAATATTATTGGCGATCGTGAAGAGTTTAATTCCCACAGCTAATTTGATTTGGTTGAGCTGTGAGCTTGAGCACCGGGGTGTATTTTCTTAAAATATAATTTGGCCTTTGCAAAAACAATTGCCCGAATCGAACTTTTGTAGGAATGTACTCGTGTCACCAACTAATATGGCAACATTCAAATCACACAGATTCAAACAACAAGATTTAAATCTATTCATTTCTGCACAGATCGTAACAAGAATCATAACTTCTTCATATTGGCTCGATAGAGATATTAAAATTATCTCGACTATTTTGGCACCAATATTGCTTGAAACGGAAAGGTGACAGGTTACAAGGTAGGTAGTTGTAAGTTCCTTGACAATGCTTGCTGTCAATTTTTTCAGCAGCCACGCGATTGTACAGTCATGACACAAAAGAAACTTTATCTTCAGATCCTCACTGATCCTGGATTTCTAATTCTTCGAGTTCATTCAACTAGTTCCTTGGATTTCCATTTTTGTCTGCCCACAGGTACAGCCTCATAAGCATGCAACTCGTGCCTTTTCCATTTTGTCTGCTCACAGGTACAACCTGATAAGCATGCAGCTCGTGCCTGAAATAACAAGCACCAAATCTTAGTAAAGCTAACTGACATTAATTCATCAGATGAGAAGAGTGGCAGCCGTAACCGTAAGATTATCAGATTGTGTAAATACCTTAAGATAATCTCACCAAAAGCTAACAGTAGATTGCAGAATTGTGATTGTTTAGTGTTAAAATGACCTTTGCCTTTTTTATATAAAGAAAATTACTGAATCTTATGGAATCGTGCTATCAATAGCTTATATTCAAGAAGATATTCAACTGCCATCAGGGCTTGGGTTACCATTGGAAGCTATAAAAAAACTTACTACTATTTCCTAGCTCAACAATATTTACTTATTTAGCCTACCATGCAATATTCTTTTCCACTGCCATATATTTCAAACATAAAGACAACAATTCAAAAAAAAAACAGATATTTACAACCCAAGAATACCATTCAGTCAATAAAATGGAGCAAAAATGTTGTGATTAGGGATATACAGAAGGCATATATTTACCACAGATAAACTTCAGACCAGTATCACATCAGTATGTATAAATGAAACAACTAGGACAACCAGTAGACCAGGAGTTGGTTTGCCGGGATATGCAAATGTATATTTTGTTCCATTACTTCCCTGTTGACTCAAGTCTCGGATATGAAAAGCATAGAATTACCTCCAAGTCATCACCGAGATTATTATGGTCATAAGAAAGAATCAGCCCTATCATGGAAAGGGGTCAGCTGTTGACAAATCGTGTACTTGCTCAGGGCGAAAAAAGGAATTCGTCAGACGGAGGCCATAATCAGACGCAAAATCAAGCTGCATATCCCTTGAAGCCTTATTTTTTGTCTGAAGTAGTCTATATTGTTTGTCAATCCATGCATTGCTGGGACTGGGCTTTGCAATACATAACTCAAGCCTCATGGACTCTAGCATTCTCGCATTCAAAACAAAGAACTTGGCAAAGTTAACATGTGACGTGTTGCCTCGATAGCCTGCCAACACAATTTTCTTTAGACGAATATCAAGAGTGCCAATAAGATTCCTGTACTTACAACACCACACATTTTTCTCCCCTGCCATTTTTGTCTGAAAAGGCAAAATGAACAGAGAATAGTTACAACCTAGCATTAGACCATGTATATGATACAACAGTGACAAAAACATTGTAGATGGCCTCTTAATTATGAAGTAAATGAAGTCACCTGGATGTACAACCTCTCCATGTAGGGAAAACATTTCATGTATCCAATAACCACATCCAAACTAAGACGCTCCTCTGATAATGATAAGACCTTCACACTGTGCATCACCATCTTCAAGCTAACAAGGCCTGATCCCTAGGTAAAGCACAAAGTACTAAGGTTAGAATCAAAGTCAACATAGGAACTTTGTTTGGAGAAAGAGCCTCATGAATATGAAAGTGAGAAAGCACGGTGATACTGATACCTGAATAACTGTGGTGCCAAGCTCGAGTCTGGGCTTTGATCAGATAGTGGCCCCAAAACAAACAATTTTGGCGCCGAGATCACCGATATGGTGATTCCCAAATAATCAAAGCAAAGTAACCTCTCTAGACAGGGGGCATCCTCGATGATGACTTGTCGCAGAATCACGCGTCCATGATTAGAGCGCACGCCGATGCTTCGGAGGGTCGGGGACGCAATTTGGACGCGAGATAAGCCAATGCTGCCCTTTAGCAGCAAGCTCTGCAGGACAGGGCTAGCAGATAGCAAGGCACGTAAAGAACTCTCCGAGAATCTGACATCCGCAAGGCTCAACTGCTTGAGAACCGGAAAGTGGAGCCCGCTGGCATTGTTTCCATCCGTAAAACCGCAGCCCCCGAAGCTGACAGCGCGAAGCGTTGACGAGAAGCGGTGTACAGATGCAGGCGGCGGCGGCAGCGGCGCTAAATTCGACGAATGAGGACGGCCGTAGTGGAACTCAAGCTCTTGGAGTCTGTCGAGGGCGGGGGACTCGAGCCAGCCGTCCAGGCTTGTGACGGGGAGGCCCCTGTAGTAGAGGTAGTGCTCCGGAATGGAGAAGCGGCGGCTGGGACCTTGATGCGCGGAGAGAATGCGCGAGATTACGCTTTCGGTGACGTTGTTGGCGCCGAGGGGGTAATCGGGATTGATGTCCAGATCGATGTTGAGAGGAGCGAAGCGCCAGATGTGGCGCCAGCGGGAGGAGAGCACCTGCGTGCGGGCGCCGTCGTTGGTCGGGAGAAGGGTGACGATGTCGCCGAGGATGCCGTCAGGGAGGCGGCTGATGCGGTCTTCATCTTCCTCTTGTTCTTCCTCCAGTTCTCTCCTCCTCTTGGCTCCGGAGACCATCGCCATGGCTGAATGGCGTCGCGGCGGCCGAGCGGGGATTTGGGAGGGGAACCGCCAGCCGAATCGGAGTTGTGGGCTGCGACTGCGAGCCTGCGACTGGGCGACTCTGCTCGGGTGTCAGCAACACCGATGCTGAGCCGACTACAGACGGGGAACAGAAGCTGGCGCCCGAAGAAGCAGGCTCGCCAAGGCCCAAACGTGTGGCTCGGCCCAACCCGAGGATGAGCGGCCCTGAGTGGACAGTGAAGTTCAATTCATTTTGGGTCCTTTGGGTGTCAAGCCGATAATGTGAAAGCTCCGATCTTAATTAAGAACTCTATAAATATCGATGAAATGTTTCATGCTTTATTGGAAGCGCCTCAACCTCACTTGAGATTCGAGAACTCTTTGGGTCTAACCTGAGTTCTCTAGAGCTCATTTGAAAGTCCAACGTTTAATTTGAATATAATGTCAATTAGATTCGCAAATTTCTGAATTAGGAGAAAAATAAAATTTGGTGGTTACCAAGAGATGGTAGCCCCTTGTTTTTTAGGCACTTTAGAACATTGTCTACGCCATAAGTTTTTTCAGGCCACACAGAATGGTGCACTGAAATAATTTTTATCAGAATTTTCTAGCATAAGTCTATTAAGCATATAAAATAGTGTTAAAAGAAAACCCACGTTCACCGAAAGAGTTTCAAAATTATGAGATTAATAAAAATATATACACTGTTAGATTTTACGATGATTTAATAGTCTACAGTTCAAAGTAAATTGATGCCACATACAATCTAATTTTAAATATTTTTCTTCTTATGTGTAGTGTTTCTAAATTAAACAATGTTATGTCCAGATATAATAAAGGTCAATACATGTGTTCGAATCGTAATCAAGTAATATTGCCATATACAATATATTGAAATGCTTTCAACAAACCCATCTTCAAGAAAGACACAAAACATCAAAACCAATAAAGTTCACGGGAAAATTACAATCAAAACTCATCAAGCCACGATTGGAACCATATTTTTACGATGATAATATCAGTTCTTGTAATCTTTATTCTTAAAATTAACATCTTAAAAATATCGTTGAATTTAAAATTAAAGTTAAAAAAATATTAGTCTGATTCCCATATATGTTACTATAAATGAAGCAAGAAAATCATCTCTTTCTCTCTTAAGGGTTGAAAACTGTCACATTGATCCTAGAAATCAAGATGTAATGGTTTCTATGAAAACATATAGTACAAATAAATACAAAAATAAATGACAGGTAGAACAAGTATAGAAAAAGCATAACATAAATTCCACGGTAGCAGATATAGTAGACACTAAGTTTTGATAGTGAAAGTTTAAAATTTGTCAAAATTTCGGAGCATAAATCAACACCAAGGTCAAGTTTGCTTAAAAAGTTTGACGTCTTTAGTTAAGCATTACATTTCATTGTACAAAACACACACAAAAACATAAATGAATTAAATATAAAAAAATACATATCAATATAGATTGACATTGGTTCTCATATATCAGTGTCAAGGACAATATTTATGATTCTATCATTCTTAATCACCATCCAAATTGGTATCCTCAACGTCTTTATTGTCATTTCACGCATCCACAATGTCACATGAACAATTCCTATAGTCAACTGTGGCATAACTTAAACATAACAGTGGATTCTAAGTTTCAATATAATACCTTTGGTCCAGCTACACTATAGTAATAGCTTTATTAATTAATTAATTTATTAGAATTGTGTGGTACCACTGTAATCAGTGGCGTGACACAGCTATGTGTAGGCCATGGTGGATCATGGCCCTTTGGCAATTGAATTTTTTTAATAATATTAGAGGTGAATGCCTACTACTAAGTACTAATAGAATTTTATATATAAATAAAGATTTATCCTATAGCTTTAAGCCGTAGCCGCTGCACCTTTTCAAGTTATAGCTACAGCACTAATAAACGCTACTCTATCTACGAGATAAATAGCTGCCGCAGTGTCATCTGCTTCGATACGCCGGATTGATGCTGCGAGTTGGACTTCCGGCCCCCATTCTCGTCTGCTGGGCTGCGAGAGTAGATTCGATTCGGCGTGCGCCCTCGGCGACTTGGTTGATCTACAAAAAAAAATTTTGACACTTTTTTCAACTATTTTTAAATCTGACATTGTATTTTTTTTATTTTCAAATCTAACACTTTTGACCGCGTCTATTGCCACGGTGCGGCCAAACAACGCTGCCGCGCCATGCATTGTGGCGCGGCAGGATCGGTGACGTGGCGATTGCCCGGGCGCGGACCGGTGACGTGGCAGGCGTTGCCGCGCCACAGATCTTGGCGCGGCTACGCCGCACCATGGCCCACGGCGCGTCAGTTCCCGGTACAAGAACGCGACGGGGCTTCCTCTTTCTTCTCTCTTTCTATTCTATCACTTTCGCCAGACGCTCGCCTGCGCCCGTGCCCGTGCCCGCCGCCGCGCGCGCTGCCGTCGCCCCCTCCCTTGGCTCGTCCACCGCCGGCCGCACCTCTTGTGACAGAACCGCCCAATTTATACAAGATCAAGTATGGTTGTCCCCGCTAACACGTTGACACACCCATACTTTCACTCATCTAAACCCGGTAGTCCGCCGAGTGTCTCGAAAGACCTCGGTAAATCAACATCACAACCAAGATCGCGTGATTAAGCAAATACACATCACATACATCGGGTTGCAGCGAAAATAATATTACAAAGGGGTTAACAAATAATAGTACAAGTTTGGGTTTCAAAACTGATTAGAGAAAACAACATAGCTTTCAAATGATTACATTAATATAAGTTCCAAATATATTGCTAGTATAAGTGACATCATTCGACAAAAGCATATAGACGAGAAGTAACTATAGAATCACCGAGCCCACCGGCGGTTAGCCACCATCATCAACAGGTCGAGAACTTAATCTGCAACAAGGTGGGATAAACCCTGAATACTCGAATGTACTCAGCCAGACTTACCCGTCGTAAACCAGAAATAAAGTGACACCAAGGATCATGCAAGGCTTTCTTTAGTGGGCTAGCTGACTCGTTTGCGAAAAGCATATGTTATCATGAATAAACCATTTTAAGTACTTTGCATCATCTTTATTATAACCTATCCATCTAGGTAAGCACCTGTACTATAGCAATCACTTGATTAACCAATAACATTCAGTTACCAATTTAGATTTAGCATATCCCATATCATCCAGATAACCATCATTGTTCCATAATAATTACTACGATGAAGTAACTCGAGTCAAGTGCTCACTATCCAGGAGCGATGGCGATTCGAATCGATTCCTAACCAGCTGGTGATTTATTCCTTACACAAACCTCACTCACCCGCTAAAGTGAGATATTAATCACCGAGTCAACTTTTCAGGTGTCTCGAGTTTGCCAGGAACCACATGTACCCGGGGGCCGACCGACTGCACTTTGGTCTTATCATCCCGCCCCCATGTCCTACCACACCTGCTCCAACCACCGGTCGTCATGGGCAATCTACTCGGCCCGAAAAATCTCCCAGCTTCGCGGTCGGAAGGTACTTTATCCGGCCAGCTAAATGTAAGGCATGCGTTCCGGCACAGTGCGCTGCGGGCAATCTACTCGGCCCGAAAAATCTCCCAGCTTCGCGGTCGGAAGGTACTTTATCCGGCCAGCTAAATGTAAGGCATGCGTTCAACATGACTCGAGGCCCAACAACGGTCGGTCCTTAATCGACACAGACGGAAACTAACAGCACCCCAGAACCCTGTCTGGTTGCCTTCAACTTTTTCGTCCGGTCTCCAATTATCCATCACACATGGTTAATTCCAGGATATCATTCTTTCCATAGCTAAATTCTTCCAGTAACCACCTATAATGTAGGTGACCGGATATCACCGATCGCTACCGGTCTAAGCAAGGCTAAGCAGTTATTCGATCCTGACCTAACAGGGTAAAAAGGTAATAAGGTAGGCAAGGATAGTAATAAATGCATCAATGGTTTCAATCAACTCCTACAACTTAATGCAACAATATATAACTCATATATAGAAAGAATTGCTTTTATAAATTAGGAGACTTATAATGCTCCGGGGCTTGCCTGGGATCCGACACAAGTCAGTTCAGTTAGCTTGCACCATCCTGGTGACATCTCAGATCCTAGCACTCGCTTAGTCCTTCCATCTTCGGGACAGATCCATCAAACACCGTCTTCGGGTTTGGCTCCAACATCACGTCCTTCACGTGGTTCATCTAGCGTACCTAGATGAGAGGCAATATGCAAGTGCATAAATATGAAGAATAGTACCATGAGACACATCACAAAATAGCAAGCAAGACAAGCATAGTTTACACTAACACACTTAAGTACTTTGCGATGCTTAACTTAAACATCACACAATCTATCATGCTAAGATGGCAAAGAAGACGACAACACCAATCATGACACAAGTTTCCCCAGATCTCAAGTGCTCTAACTCAGTCATCATTCAAGGCATACGTCACACTTAACAATATACAAGCAAGCACTATAATTAGAATCTGCCAATTTCTGGACATGCAAACAGCAGCTACAAGATTTAGCTATAACTGGAGTTACACAAATCCAAATGACTTGCAAGAAGATATTATGGAAAGCTTATGAAATTTTCTACAATTCATCTTTAATCATCTTAGCATGATTCTCAAGTTAACTAAGTCAAATATACTCATTTACAGAAACTGGTCTACAATTGACAGAAAGCAGCCATTCCTGAAACCCAACTTTAAACAACTATAACTCTTAAACTACTTGGCCAAATGACACCAAATTTTAATAGAAGCTAGATACATGAATTATCTACAACTTTTGTATAAACAAGTTTCACAACAAAGCACATTATCATGAAGAACTTTGCTAAGTTCCCAGATCTGTCTATAAACCACATCGGCAAGAAAATAATTATTAACTTATGTTGCAAATGCATAATTGGGCAAAACCAACTTTACCAACATTTCACACATGACTAAAGAACACCAGAAAACCTAGTGTCCATGACCAAATAAATTCTTTTAATGCATTTCTTAATTTATTTTAGATAACAAGGTGACTTAATGAACATATACCAAAACTATACAATAAATTCTACAAAAATTACAGTGGCTCACATATCCTCTCAATAGTATACTGTACAAATTTCACTCCATTTGAATATGTATAGCAACCTCTATGAAAAAGACAAGTTGCTAAAGCAAGAATTCATGTGAGAGCAAGATAAACCAATAACTCACTCATACTTCATCCAATACTCATGAAATTTTTACCACACATCAACTATCACATGAGTAGCATGCCACAAAAATTTCACTTCATTTGGAGCCCTAGATCTACAGTTATGAAAAATAACAAATTCAACTAGCATTACAACCTTACTGCACAAATCTATTTTTACCGCAAAATATTTAAACTAAAACATGTCATATTATAGATCCACTGCATAGACAATTTCACAAGGATTCCAAAAAGTCCTCATTTGCTATTTTACGAATTTCCTATGAATTACTATGAATTTCCAAAGATTCAGCAAATTACTACAAATAGGTCCTTATCGGCACTATTCATCTGAGTCACTGACTTGGCAGTTAGAACCCTGCCTTTCGTCGAATTTTTGTAGGAGGTCCCTGACGGGATTTTGAACAGGGAGGTCGTCGGAGGCTCGCGGTGCCGGCCAGAGGAGGATGTTCGGCGGCGATGGAGTGGCGGAGGAGCATCAGCGGGTTGTCTCGCACTCGTAGGTGGCCGCGACATGGACGGAGGCGGCCTGTGGCCTGCTGGCCGCGTGAGCAGGCGGAACGCCGACGACTGCTCGGCGGCGACGGCGCCACGGCGGTCGAGGTGACTGGAAAAAGGGGCGCAGGAGGGGCGGCGCACGACGGAGAAGGTGATGCCGCGCTTGGTTCGGACGGAGGAGGGATGGAGTGGAGGCAGTAGCAGCGGCAGCGAGCTCAGCGGCAGCATTCATGGCGGGCGCGCTCTGGCGCGCGCGTGCAGCGCAGAGGGCGAGGGAGGAGGAGAGCAGGGCGAGCAGAGAGGCGAGTGAGGGCGCTCTGGTGCTCCCCATTTACGCAGGCAGGGGCAGGCGGCTTCGGCGGGGCGCCCACGACGCGTGGAGCAGCGGCGGCGAGCATGACATCCGCGTGTCCCCTATGGGGCCCGCCATCGAACACCTGGCGCGCGCGATGGAGCCCGAGTTCAGACGCGTTTTTCAGCATATTCGACTTGGATTCGGACCTGGGCGCCTGTAGCAAAGTTGTTGTCCACAAGCTGCTCTCCAACTTTTATTAAGGGTGCATAGACATTAAACTCTCGGATTAGTAGCTAATCAAGCCTCAAGTTGACATTGTCAGTGACTTAACAAGGGTTAAGTGTCGCTCTGCTTGAAGTCGAACTACTTGGTCCAAACATGGTCAAACTGATCCCAACCTTTTGTATGATCTTCTCCAATGAATTAGCTCCAACTTCCATTTTGGGTTCAAGTCAAGTTACTTAACGAAATTTGGAGAACGCGAGACGTCAATGCCGATGTCGATGAATTTCAGACTTAGAATATTTCTAAGTGCTGAAATCAGCAGCAGGTTCCAACTTCGAGCCTCTGTTTAACTTATTTCCAAGTTGATCTAGCTCTTGGTCCAAAAACAAAGTTTGTTCTACATGATATGGACTACAACTTTCATTTAAGGTCCCACCTCAAAACTGGTATAGAACCTATTGTTCTACTTTGACCAAAGTAGGATCACGATGAAGCTTAAATTATCCTTTTTGATCCATTGGAGCGTTTTCTTGGCATTTGCCCAACATGAACCTTTCATGACTTTTGTTGTAGAGTTCATCTAGAGTCATTTGAGCAAGGTTGCAAGGTTTGGTGAACAATCGAGAATTCCATTCACTTTATAAAATGATCCAAGCAAGGACATAACTTGTCATTTCATGTGACTTTTTGATTCCAAACTTTATGAAACTTTTCGAGTGCCCAATATAGATGGGTATTGATGTGAGACACATGAAGATATCCCAATCACACCACCCAAGCATATATCTTAAAAAGGGGTCTATAGGCGAGCAAAGGTGCAATCTCCAAGTTTAGGTTGGGGCTCGTTTCTATAGGTTTGACCTTGACATCTTCATCATCACTTAATATACCATGTTTTAGCTCAAACCCATTGCTTAAGCGGTGGCAAACACCTAGGGTGTTACAGCCCTCCCCCTAAAAGAATCAAGCCCCGAGATTCGGGATTTAAAGACTTTTGTGGAAGAGAGACATGCTACGGGTTTCCAATATCACCAGAGCTTGTGCTACATAGCTTTAAGCATAAGAGAGGCTAATTTGGTCAAGACACTTTCTCGATACTTGTCCTTTGTAGTAAGTTTTGTCTCAAGAATTTCCTTCGTTGGCCTTCATGAAGTATTGTTACTTTGGGAGGAATCCAAGATAGCAATGTCTCACGACTTGCCGTCCTTGATGATGTACGAAGAGAGCGATACAAACGTAGACTAAATACTTGCAGCATCTACTTCCCAAGTGGATATAGCACAGAACTTATGGACTTTGCACTAGATGATAATCTTCTGAAGGATACTCGTTGCAATGGTTCCATGTGTGCAGTTCTCTTTCTCTGATAACAATATTGTATGGTCTGAGTCTGCTGAGTGAGTGGTAAACATAGTAGCTGACTCTATCGGCTCAACGTTCTCGATGATCATTCCTTAGGGAGCTTTCGTATCCAAGTTGCAACAGTGATCTGGGTTGAATCTGATGCAACCTCTTGGGTAAAAACACATATAAGGTACCAAAGGCATGTCAGCCTTAGAGAACCATTGACGCAGAAGGATGTTAGCGAGGCTTGGAGGACAACACAAGTTGCAAGTAATTCACAAAACTAGGGACTAGTTCACTACCAAGCAGGTTGAGTACAATTTGCCTTCGTGGTGCAGTTGCACAGCAAGTTGGGTTAACTTGCATCGTAGCAAAACCAGCTTTCTTGAACTATATTTGACCTCGAGGCTTCCATTCTTAGGCCAATCAATATCTCAAAAACCATAATCTGAAAATCTGCGGTCTGACACCTTTCCAATGGCTTTCGAATTGCAAGGGCACAATTTTGACTTCTAGAACACTTTGACTGCTTACGCATTGCTGATCTAAGAGGGCAAAAGCAAGGCACATAGGGGTGCAATTAGTCTTCTCAAGGGTATGGAGGGTTGTCTAATCAGCAATATACCTACAAGTTGTAATTCCTTGGCATGAATTACAAACACCACCGTCTAATGCAAGTGATGATCGCAGTCACCGCGAAATTGCAGATTCTATACCCTTTTGTTTTCTATTCATGTCTCACAAACTACTGCTCCAATATGCACAAAATTTGGTGGGCGGGTAGATCCATGGGTCTTCTAACTACTCACCAAAAATCAACTCGACCGGACACCGTTGACCATCCAAACAATTTCATCTACCAAAACTGTTGTTTTTACGAAATGACAGCAGCCGAGCCTCGACAAGATATCTCTCAAACCGACGTTTTACTCAACCAATACTCAAACCAACTTAAGACATTGAAGGGTCCTAAGCAAGGAATGAGATCACCAAGTTTGGGGTCAATCCAGCTCCGTTTGAGTCACTAATCGCCGGCTTGAAGATCACGGTTTAGTGCCACAAAATCTGGACAGATTTCGTGTCCTCCTTTTCTTCGCTCCACACGTTGAGGTGTGTGTTTGGCACTCTCTAACCTTTCTCATAGCAGCAGCAATCTTTCTCTAGCTGAGGATGGAGGCTAGGGTTTTCCTTACATGCTTCTCTCGGTAACACTTCAACCATCGTTCTAGACATCAACTTGACTATGCACAAGCATTGGACTTGTGGGCTGTTTTCGTGAGGCACAAAATATTATTCCACATGTAGGGCATTTCTATATTGACAAGGAACCATTCCTATATATCCTTGGCACTTCATCCAATAGAGTCCGGACACATGTGTTAGTGGCACCTTGGGGCACAAAGATCTTGACTAAAAACTAGGGACGATGCTTTCGCTTAGCTCCTACCTAGCCGATACAACGTCTTATACTATATACGTCATTGTCAAAGATGTAATTGACTTGATAGCACATTTGGAGAAGAAGTAGCACTTGCATTGTGGGGCCAGGTTTGTTGTTTCCTTGATCAACATTGTTCTATGAGATCTGGCCTTCATAGTTACCAAATAGTCGTTACCTAACTGAAGACTAACTTTCCTACTGGTAACAAATCAGTTGTCCCTCAACACTAAAAAGGTTCCAAATCTTTACTCTTGACAATAAAAATTTGTGGTCGGCCTCTGGATGGTCGCCATTGAAGTCGTCAGCAGAAGGGGTCACACCAAGAAGGTCGGTTCGTCTACGTGATCCTTATGCACCTAAAGATTGAGAACTTGGATAGGAACTCATATATATCAGGTAACCTATCACAGCACATAATATCCTGGTCCATTTACCTTTCGACTGATAACTTGTTCAACCTTAAGTGTGGTGCACCTTTCTGATCCAATGAAAAATGACATAAGTTGCTCACTAGATGATCGACGTCATTACAGGGACAGTCACGTCGAGTAGAGTTACTTGTCTACCCTCTTGCAGTCTGTTTATATTCCTGTTAGTGACCTGTTCTTCAAAGGTTAACCGTTGGACTACTCCAGAAGGAAGTCCTATTGCATCTAGTTCGACATATTGATCTCTTGACATGATAAGGAGAGATAACCAAGGAAGAGCTCAAGTGAGAATAACATGTCGGTGTAGTTTTGTAATGGATCATGACTAGAAACCTCGATACCAGCGCGTGCCGAGCAGCACAGCCTTGTGTGTGCACCCACAGGGGCTCTCGGTTTCGTCGCGGCACCATAGATCGCTAATCGTGGCACCATTACTGAACATACAACCCACAAGAAATCTCACATGGCATAAATTGGGTTGCATAGGAGCAAGCACTATGCGAAGGAGGGATAGCAAACAAAGGTAGTCACAAGGTTAGGAGTCAACAAGCAGGGGATCTGAAGATTAAAACACAACGCAAGGGAGCATAGCTTAATTGCCAAAGACAACCTGAAAGGTGGGACTTCTTGCCAAATTTCCATATCGTCTTGTGTCCACCAAGTGATTACCAAAACTTGGGACGTGGTTCTAGGATAGCGCTCTTCAACACTGTGATGCTTACCGAGGACAAAAGGGTGATAACTATGGCACTAATTAGATATCAAGCATACATACCCACCACTTGGCTAAACTAGAGGACATTAGAGGTTAAGCATGTAACCACAATTATTTCTAGCAAGGCTAAGCACACACTTTTCTCAAGCACTTCCTATTCAAACAACATGGAACAAGGCATTCTTGTTTAACTCCACACAAGGAAGATAGTGCAATACATCGACCACAAGTTACTTAGTACTCAGAACAAAGGAAGGGAAGCATATTTATGCACAAGCACAATCATGATGCATGCTCGTCCTATTCGTCCTCACGAAATTGCCAGCCTAAGGTGGCAATCACGTTCTATGTCGGTGGCATAACACGTACTCTCTCGATATATAGCTAGTCGTCAGCTACATTCAATCTACGCATTCGTGGTTAGCGTACCTGCAGGCAAATTCATTGCAGTCCATTCCCATAAGAGATAAATAAGCATATAATGAAAGCAGTAAACTAAGATACTTTCCATATATACATCCCCAGATATATATACTTCGGTATCCATAGCTACCCGGTAGATATACCCACAATTAAGTACCTTCATATATACATGTGTGTAACATGTAAATATTCCAGTAACCACAGCTAACTCTCCCCTAGACCGATAGTTGGACGGTCATACTCTCACAACTCACACTTACCTGGGCGTAGAGGCAATTGATCCATACATTACCATTCAAGTGAACGGCATCCATACAATAGCACGCCGTATGGACGACGAAAGTAAAAATTTCAATAAAGTACATCCCCCAAAGTTAGTACTTAGATAGCCACCTAATGGTCCTTAACTGGGCATAAAGAAGGATGTCGCTAGCATAGTTTTGCAAATAAGTTTTGACAAATTTGCCTATAGCTAAAGTTTTAGTCAAAACAGGAGTTTTAAAACCAAAACTTGACTTTTAAAACTATGTACCTGACAGTATTATGCTTAATCTCGCTCTGATACTAGCTGTGATAGAACCGCCCAATTTATACAAGATCAAGTATGGTTGTCCCCGCTAACACGTTGACACACCCATACTTTCACTCATCTAAACCCGGTAGTCCGCCGAGTGTCTCGAAAGACCTCGGTAAATCAACATCACAACCAAGATCGCGTGATTAAGCAAATACACATCACATACATCGGGTTGCAGCGGAAATAATATTACAAAGGGGTTAACAAATAATAGTACAAGTTTGGGTTTCAAAACTGATTAGAGAAAACAACATAGCTTTCAAATGATTACATTAATATAAGTTCCAAATATATTGCTAGTATAAGTGACATCATCCGACAAAAGCATATAGACGAGAAGTAACTATAGAATCACCGAGCCCACCGGCGGTTAGCCACCATCATCAACGTGTCGAGAACTTAAACTCGCAACAAGGTGGGATAAACCACCGAGTACTCGAATGTACTCACCAGACTTACCCGTCAGTAAACCGTAAAATAAAGTGACACCAAGGATCATGCAAGGCTTTCTTTAGTGGGCTAGCTGACTCGTTTGCGAAAAGCATATGTTATCATGAATAAACCATTTTAAGTACTTTGCATCATCTTTATTATAACCTATCCATCTAGGTAAGCACCTGTACTATAGCAATCACTTGATTAACCAATAACATTCGAGTTACCAATTTAGATTTAGGATATCCCATATCATCCAGATAACCATCATTGTTCCATAATAATTACTACGATGAAGTAACTAGAGTCAAGTGCTCACTATCCGGGGGCGATGGCGATTGAATCGATTCCTAACCAAATGGTGATTTATTCCTTACACAAACCTCACTCACCCGCTAAAGTGAGATATTGATCACCGAGTCAACTTTTCAGGTGTCTCGAGTTTGCCAGAACCACATGTACCCGGGGCCGACCGACGCGCACTTTGGTCTTATCATCCCGCCCCGTGTCCTACCACACTGCTCCGCACACGGCTTGCATGGGCAATCTACTCGGCCCGAAAAAATCCCGGCCATGGGTCGGAAGGTACTTTATCCGCCAGCTAAATGTAAGGCATGCGTTCAACATGACTCGAGGCCCAACAACGGTCGGTCCTTAATCGATTACAGACGGAAACTAATAAGCACCCGTAAACCCATCTGGTTGCCTCCAACTTTTCCGTCCGGTCTCCAATTATCCATCACACATGGTTAATTCCAGGATATCATTCTTTCCATAGCTAAATTCTTCCAGTAACCACCTATAATGTAGGTGACCGGATATCACCGATCGCTACCGGTCTAAGCAAGGCTAGCGGTTATTCGATCCCCGACCTAACAGGTAAAAAGGTAATAAGGTAGGCAAGGATAGTAATAAATGCATCAATGGTTTCAATCAACTCCTACAACTTAATGCAACAATATATAACTCATATATAGAAAGAATTGCTTTTATAAATTAGGAGACTTATAATGCTCAAGGGCTTGCTCGGGATCCGACACAAGTCGATTCGGTTAGCTTGCACCATCTCGGTGACATCTCAGATCCTAGCACTCGCTTAGTCCTTCCATCTTCGGGACAGATCCATCAAACACCGTCTTCGGGTTTGGCTCCAACATCACGTCCTTCACGTGGTTCATCTAGCGTACCTAGATGAGAGGCAATATGCAAGTGCATAAATATGAAGAATAGTACCATGAGACACATCACAAAATAGCAAGCAAGACAAGCATAGTTTACACTAACACACTTAAGTACTTTGCGATGCTTAACTTAAACATCACACAATCTATCATGCTAAGATGGCAAAGAAGACGACAACACCAATCATGACACAAGTTTCCCCAGATCTCAAGTGCTCTAACTCAGTCATCATTCAAGGCATACGTCACACTTAACAATATACAAGCAAGCACTATAATTAGAATCTGCCAATTTCTGGACATGCAAACAGCAGCTACAAGATTTAGCTATAACTGGAGTTACACAAATCCAAATGACTTGCAAGAAGATATTATGGAAAGCTTATGAAATTTTCTACAATTCATCTTTAATCATCTTAGCATGATTCTCAAGTTAACTAAGTCAAATATACTCATTTACAGAAACTGGTCTACAATTGACAGAAAGCAGCCATTCCTGAAACCCAACTTTAAACAACTATAACTCTTAAACTACTTGGCCAAATGACACCAAATTTTAATAGAAGCTAGATACATGAATTATCTACAACTTTTGTATAAACAAGTTTCACAACAAAGCACATTATCATGAAGAACTTTGCTAAGTTCCCAGATCTGTCTATAAACCACATCGGCAAGAAAATAATTATTAACTTATGTTGCAAATGCATAATTGGGCAAAACCAACTTTACCAACATTTCACACATGACTAAATAACACCAGAAAACCTAGTGTCCATGACCAAATAAATTCTTTTAATGCATTTCTTAATTTATTTTAGATAACAAGGTGACTTAATGAACATATACCAAAAGTATACAATAAATTCTACAAAAATTACAGTGGCTCACATATCCTCTCAATAGTATACTGTACAAATTTCACTCCATTTGAATATGTATAGCAACCTCTATGAAAAAGACAAGTTGCTAAAGCAAGAATTCATGTGAGAGCAAGATAAACCAATAACTCACTCATACTTCATCCAATACTCATGAAATTTTTACCACACATCAACTATCACATGAGTAGCATGCCACAGAAATTTCACTTCATTTGGATCCCTAGATCTACAGTTATGAAAAATAACAAATTCAACTAGCATTACAACCTTAGTGCACAAATCTATTTTTACCGCAAAATATTTAAACTAAAACATGCCATATTATAGATCCACTGCATAGACAATTTCACAAGGATTCCAAAAAGTCCTCATTTGCTATTTTACGAATTTCCTATGAATTACTATGAATTTCCAAAGATTCAGCAAATTACTACAAATAGGTCCTTATCGGCACTATTCATCTGAGTCACTGACTTGGCAGTTAGAACCCTGCCTTTTGTCGAATTTTTGTAGGAGGTCCCTGACGGGATTTTGAACAGGGAGGTCGTCGGAGGCTCGCGGTGCCGGCCAGAGGAGGATGTTCGGCGGCGATGGAGTGGCGGAGGAGCATCAGCGGGTTGTCTCGCACTCGTAGGTGGCCGCGACATGGACGGAGGCGGCCTGTGGCCTGCTGGCCGCGTGAGCAGGCGGAACGCCGACGACTGCTCGGCGGCGACGGCGCCACGGCGGTCGAGGTGACTGGAAAAAGGGGCGCAGGAGGGGCGGCGCACGACGGAGAAGGTGATGCCACGCTTGGTTCGGACGGAGGAGGGATGGAGTGGAGGCAAGATGGCAATGGCAAAAGCTCGGTGGCAAGCATTCATGGCGGGCGTGGGCTCTGCGCAAGGCAGCAGCCGCAGAGAGGCGAGGGAGGAGGAGAGCAGGGCGAGCAGAGAGGCGAGTGAGGGCGCTCTGGTGCTCCCCATTTACGCAGGCAGGGGCAGGCGGCTTCGGCGGGGCGCCCACGACGCGTGGAGCAGCGACGGTGAGCATGACATCCGCGTGTCCCCTATGGGGCCCGCCATCGAACACCTGGCGCGCGTGAAGGAGCCCGAGTTCAGACGCGTTTTTCAGCATATTCGACTTGGATTCGGACCTGGGCGCCTGTAGCAAAGTTGTTGTCCACAAGCTGCTCTCCAACTTTTATTAAGGGTGCATAGACATTAAACTCTCGGATTAGTAGCTAATCAAGCCTCAAGTTGACATTGTCAGTGACTTAACAAGGGTTAAGTGTCGCTCTGCTTGAAGTCGAACTACTTGGTCCAAACATGGTCAAACTGATCCCAACCTTTTGTATGATCTTCTCCAATGAATTAGCTCCAACTGCCATTTTGGGTTCAAGTCAAGTTACTTAACGAAATTTGGAGAACGCGAGACGTCAATGCCGATGTCGATGAATTTCAGACTTAGAATATTTCTAAGTGCTGAAATCAGCAGCAGGTTCCAACTTCGAGCCTCTGTTTGACTTATTTCCAAGTTGATCTAGCTCTTGGTCCAAAAACAAAGTTTGTTCTACATGATATGGACTACAACTTTCATTTAAGGTCCCACCTCAAAACTGGTATAGAACCTATTGTTCTACTTTGACCAAAGTAGGATCACGATGAAGCTTAAATTATCCTTTTTGATCCATTGGAGCGTTTTCTTGGCATTTGCCCAACATGAACCTTTCATGACTTTTGTTGTAGAGTTCATCTAGAGTCATTTGAGCAAGGTTGCAAGGTTTGGTGAACAATCTAGAATTCCATTCACTTTATAAAATGATCCAAGCAAGGACATAACTTGTCATTTCATGTGACTTTTTGATTCCAAACTTCATGAAACTTTTCGAGTGCCCAATATAGATGGGTATTGATGTGAGACACATGAAGATATCCCAATCACACCACCCAAGCATATATCTTAAAAAGGGGTCTATAGGCGAGCAAAGGTGCAATCTCCAAGTTTAGGTTGGGGCTCGTTTCTATAGGTTTGACCTTGACATCTTCATCATCACTTAATATACCATGTTTTAGCTCAAACCCATTGCTTAACTGGTGGCAAACACCTAGGGTGTTACACCTCTCTACCTGCGCCCGCGCCGCCTCCCTTGGTGATAGGCTGGGGGTCAGCCCTTGGCCGCCCGCGCCGTCTTGGAGGTCGTTCATCCACCGCCGTCGTCAGCGAGGATGCCAACGGCCCTCTCCATCGTAGGGGCTGACCCCCGGGAGCTCTCCTTGTTGCTAAGGTATTCTCCCCTCCAAGACCCTAATTTTGGTGATTAATTTTTGAATCAATTGATTATTGTTAGTGATTTGATATAGTTAAGTAGTTAGGATTTAGGGTATGGTTAGGTAGTTAGCCTTTAGGTTTTTGTTAGTTAGGATTTTGGATTTAGGGTTTCGTTAGTAATTTAGGGTTTAGGTTTTTGTTAGTTAGGATTAGTGGTTTAGGGTATAGGCTATTGTTAGTTAGGACTTTGGGTTTAGGGATTGGTTAGGTAGTTAGGGTTTAGTTAGTTTCTAGTAGTAATGGTAGTTAGTATAGATACTAGTTTTCATGTGTTGGTACTTAGTAGTGTGTGATACGATGATTTCAATGATTTGATGAAGTTTCCTCAAATGCATTTGTAGATGGATTGTTGTGTCCGAGTTTTTTACGGAGGAAGTGTTAGGAAAGAAGATGGTATGTTTGAGGATTTGGAAGAAGAATTCGAATGGTTTGATGAACCTCCTAACTTCAACGACCTTTTGTGTCTGTTTGAATGTAAAGTTTGACGATGAGTTCACACTAAAGGGAAGGTTTGATAGTGGGAAGACTAGGGCACACTATGTCATGATGCCCTTGCGCGACCCTACTCACTGGTCCTGCTATAATAGGTTGTTCCAAGGTTCCAATGTACCCATGGCTGAGGTGGTGGTGGAGAATGGGTACAGGATGCAAGGTCTCTATGACAGGCCGTCCAATGACGGTGTTGGAGGCAATGAACAAGAATTGGGGGTCGAAAGGGGAACCAACTCAGGGTATCATGAATTTGGATGGTCAATTAATGCAGGAGCAGTTTCATTCAACTCCAGTAGACTGTATAAACAATGACTTCGATGTGAATGAGTTCTAACGGGAAGAGAAGGAGCAGGAGGAGAAGGACAGGATCGGTGATGTAGTTAGCAGTGATTCAGACGATTCTGATGATGACCAAGGAGGTACAGATGATATGCCAACACCGGTCTATGCCATGCTAGTACCGATTCATTCTATGCCATTACCAGTACCAACTGATGTACTTCATGCTATGCTGACTTAGGGTAGACTAGTCACAGATTTACCAGAGGATGATACCCCCTATGATTCATGGGGTAGAATTAGCGAAGCACGACAGTACATTCCACCACCACCTTACACAGCGACAGAGCTTATGCAACTGAGATCGATGAACGTACCTTTCAGTGGCGTTCCGAACTATAGGGATGTCAGCATAACGGATATGGTAGTTTGTGACACCGGTCTGCAGATGTGTAGGAAATCATTGTATGACCATGAGAATGAAATCTTTAGCAAGAGGATGATATTCAATACAATGTCAGAGATAAAGCTGTTCCTTCAGGACTATGCTGTGTATCAACATAGGCCGTACAACGTCACTCATTCGGACCAGGAGTTGAGGTACCACGTGATATGCAAAAATAGTTGTATGTGGAGGTTAAATGCACGAAAGAGACAGAGTAATGGCAAGTGGAGGATAAGTAAAGTGGTCCAACCCCACACTTGCCTATCAAATAAGGGGAAGGAAAATCATCAGCAGCTCACTGCACGTTACCTTGCCCATCGTATATTGGGGCTCATTGATGACAATAACGATATTTCGGTGTCTTCATTACAACAGTCCATATCCGGATTTGTTAAGTATGATATGAAGTATGGAAAGGCTTGGCGTGCTAAGCAAATTGCTCTGGCTATTTGTTGGGGTAGCTGGGAGGAAGCATACAATAGGGTTCTCCGAATATTATGTGTAATGCATTACTACAACCCTAGCTTGAAATGGTTTGTAGACACCGGAGGGATGTATTTTGAGAACCCGTTGAGGCATGTCCTGCATCGTGTGTTCTGGTCATTCGCGTAGATGCAACATGCATTCCAGTTTTATCGGCCAGTCGTACTTGTTGATGGCACTTTCCTAACAGGAAAGTACAGGGACACCTTGATGATGGCTGCTGCTGTTGATCCGGAGGACCAGATAGTACCCATGGATTTTGCATTGGTAGAGGGAGAGAACAATGAATTGTGGTCATGGTTCATGTGGCTTCTACGTGTACAAGTGCTTGGCCTATCTCGCATTATATGTTTGATCTTGGACCGTCACCCAGGGATTCTTAATGCTGCAAGTGAACATATCTATGGGTTCCCGCCTTTAGTGCACAGATGGTGCATACGATATTTTGCCGCTAATTTCTAGCGGTGTTAGAGGAAGAAGGAGGTTTGTGATAAGGTAAAGGCTCTATGTTGTGTACGTACAGAGCACCAGTTCAAGGAGACAAGAGAGAACTAGACAAGATGGTAAACGAAGCGGGCATGGCCTGGTTAGAAGCGCAGATGGAACAGAAGGATAAGTGGGCATTAGCATATGATGAGGGCGGTTTCAGGTACGGCATCATGACCACCAACTCATCCGAGTCTTTCAACCGTGTATTCACCGGAGTTCAGTCGTTGCCTATGTTTGAAATTATTGAGTTCTCATTTTAAAAGTGCAATGAATATTTTGTCAAGAGGTGGAAACTTGCGCAGAGGAATCTAGCTGAGCATGGGCAATTTGGAAAGGCCGGAACAGAACATTTGAAGGAGGTCGAGGAATTGGCCAAGCAGCATACCGCCGAGCCATATGGACCTCGCCGGCATGTCTTTAGTGTACGGGGGAAGGGTGGCACAAGCTTGGGCGGCGAACGTTATGGTGGATGGAACTACCGAGTTGATCTTGACAAAGTAGAGTGTAGTTGCAACATCCCTCAGATCATGCATGCCCCTTGCTCTTACATGATCACTGCTTGTAGGGTCCACGAATATGACTTCGAGGGTCTGCCATACATGTCACCCTTGTATCTCCGTTCGAACACCCTTAGTATATGGGAGAAGAGCTTCGAGCCATACCTTGACCCGACACAGTGGCCCCCTTATCATGGTTATGACTACGTGCTGCATCTAGACCTAATGAAGGTAGGGAAGGGTAGGAGGAAGAAGAAGCGACTCAAGGGGGACATGGACGCTATGAGAGGATACGGCGAAGACATGTACGGAGGGGGAGACTTCAATGAGACCCGTGGCAGGAATCTTTGCTCCGTTTGCAAAGAACCTGGTCACAAAGCTAGCAGGCATAGAAGACGAGGGCAGCAGGTCCATACATAGAACTTGCTTATTTTTCGAGTGAAGTTGTTTAATATGTTTGTTAATGTTACTTTCAATATGTACATGTGCTTTCATATTGTGTTCTTGTTGCATAACATGTAGTCTAAATTTTGCAATGCTACTTAATGTTAATTTCAATATTGTATTATTCATCATGTTTGTTCTAATCCTTTGTTTATCAATTTGTACCAGGATTGCCCCTCCCACGTAGCACCCATTGTACCCCCTTCTGGAGGTGGAGTACGATGACAAGCACCGAGCTCACGTGTTGACTGACACCGACGCAGAGGTGGCCTTGCCTCCTTTGAGGCCATGCACGCATAGCAGGGCGCACAAGTGGGACGAGCGTTACGCACCGTACATACGGCATGCCGGCTTCCTCGAGCTTGTCTGCATTGTCAACTACAGTCTTCCAGCCTTTGACCCCGCACTTCTCACTGCAACTGTAGACAGGTGTGAGCCCCTTCATTCTCCATAAACATTCTTATAATAAATTTGAGGTAACTAACAGTCGTTCGTAATGCAACCTCATAGATGGAGGCCTGAGACCCACACGTTCCACCTACCTTGCGGCGAGATGACCATGACCATGCAGGACGTGAATGCTATCTTTGGCCTTCGGTTGGGGGACTTCCAGTGATAGGTATAGTTGACAACGATCACTGGAGAGAGCTGGTGGCTCAGTTCTGTGGCTTTCTTTCACCGAACGACGAGGATGCAAAAAAATAAGTAAGCAATTGAACCCTATTTAATACTTGCATTACTTTCCTGAATCCATCGTGTCTCATTGTCTTTGGTGAATTTTAGAAAAACTTCTGGTGTTTTGTCGTCGTGGACTACAGAGCGCTTCGATAACTTGCACCCACAAGCTGATGAAGCTGAGATCGACAGGTTCGCTAGAGTGTTGCTTTGGCACTTCCTTGGCGCTTTCCTATTCTTGGATGCGTCAGGCAACACCATTAGCTGGATTTTCCTTAACATACTACGCCAGCCATGGGAGAACATAGTGATGTACACCTAGGGCAGCGCGGTTCTGGCATAGACGTATCGACAACTATGCATTGCCTATTGTCGCACCTCAGGGTTTGCGAGCCATGGTGGTTGCTCCTACCTACTCTAGGTTTGGTGATGGGAAAGATGGCCCATTGGGAGGCCCCTTCTTAATGGTTTGCATGTAAGTACTTCAGTTCACTAGTTACTTCGAAGCTATTACATATCATGAAATTATGATTGGCTAATTCATTGTCATGTTCAATGCAGCATTAGAATGGGCAGGATACACTGCCTACTGCTCTGCATATCTGGAAGGAAACAGAGTTAGTTAAAGGGAATACGAGGTGCAAGTATAGGGAGTACATGGACTGTTTCGATGTCCTGACACAGCACCAGGTTATGCTCTCTTTCGTATTATACATGTGTCTTGTTGGATGTACACTATATCACAAGCTAACTCAATTACGAAATGTTCAGATCACTTGGTATCCTTGGGATGCTCCGGAGCTCCAGCAGTACCTGAGTCCTATAACTAGGGAAGAGTCCAATGAGTATCGCTGCAACATCCCTCTTATTTTCTTCCACGTGGTCGAGATTTACTTGCCCATCAGGGTTTGCAGGCAGTTCAGAAGAATTACAGGCTACCCACCACTGCTTTACTCCACCAACCAAGAATTACACGGGTGCATCATCAGACACCACAAAGTTACAATTGTGAGGTGTGCTTGTGGTAGAACTAACTATCATTTTGTTGCAGGTTTGACCGCAGGAAGAGGTACAAGGATAAGGATTGGCGCGTGAAGCACTACGAGTTCATCCAACTATGGGAGACTAGGGAGCGGCGAGCGAGTGATGCGGGTCCCCCATATGACTAGCACACCTTCAACGAGTACCTGCGGTGGCTTCACAGGTCTACGAGGACACATATCAAGCCCTCCTACACTGAGGACGCAATTGACGAGGACGCCGAGGAAGATGTCATTGAAGATGTGTACGACATTGCCACTAGGGAGGAGACACAACCACAGAGAGCCCCACTTCAGAGATACGTGGTAAGATACTTGAATGCCACAATTTGTTATCCATTTGGCATTTAGTAAGTGTACTAAAACAGTCCAACCACGTTTATGTACCCAGGCCACACAATTGTCAAGGTTGTTCAACGAAGCAGCGTTTCGACTTCACGAGGCTAGAGGGCAGGGCCCGAGCATTCTACAGGACTTTGTGGAGGTACACATAAACTTGTCCATTATGAAAATGTTCTTTTACTCTCAACGCGCTTGGTGAATATTTTTTTAATGTCTGATGATGTAGAAAGTGAAGAAGAGCTGCAGGAAGCTGGCTCAAAAGTTGAGCTGCATGGATACTCCGTGGGAGGAACCCAACTACCCGGCGTGGTCGGGTGGCACAACTTTAGCTTCTTTGAGGACACCGGCCCGTTCTTCTGAGCCGATGACAGGTGCGACTTCCGTTGTGCGTACACCATCCCACCCTAGCGCTAGGAAGGGCCTTGAAGAAGAGTATGACAAGGACAACGAGGACGATGACTACGCCTTGGGCTTCCACGTACACCACCACCAGCGGGACCCTTGGCATGCAGATGAGATTAGCATGTGTCAGCTAGGTGGTGTCCCGCTTGGTATCCAAAGAGACGAGCAGGTACTAACAAAGCTACATTTTAGGAATACCTAGCGTGTATGAACTAATAATGCTAAAGATTGTAACTAATCTTGCATGTCTTATACTTGCAGGGTCCCGGTGACTGCAATAGTTCCACCGACAGCCCCGCCAACTCAACCGCACGGACGTTGGATACACTCCTAATGTGTTGCCTATAAATCTAAAGAGACCGAGGTGACCGAGACAGCCGTTCACTCCTGGGATGTAGGATCTAAGTAAACATAGTCCATTTTTTTCAAGTATCCTCAATTGCAAAACTTGTTGTCTTGCCTCCTTACTTACGATTTTGACAATAATATAGGTACACCTTGAACAAGGCCTTCAGATATTATGAAGTTGAAGGATCATGTCAGCAAGACGTCCATCGTTGATGACTTAGCCTTATTTTGGAGTTCATGTACTACTCTAATTAATGTACTTGTAGCACTTGTGGTTGAAGATTTTTGCTTCAATTTGTAGACTTAATTAAGTCATGAACTTGTGCACTTGGTCGACTTAATTAAGTTCATGTCGAACTTATGTCGAATGACGCTTATCATGTCGAACTTATGTAGTCAAGAACTTCGGTCTTATGTACCAATTTGTGAACTTAAGCTCTTGGTGATTTATTTATGAATTTGTGAAATTATATTTGTGAACTTGTGGTCTTGGTCGAACGAATCTTATTTGCTTGAAATTGCTTCAAACAGCGTCGATGCTCAATCCTTGGAGGTTGGTTGCCCTGGAAACTTCATCAAGCGCTGCCGCGCCATGAAGGGTGGCGTGGCAGCTTGCCGCGCCTTTTACCATGGCGCGTCAAGCTTGCCGCGTCATGGTGGATGGCGCGGCAAAAGCTGGGCCACACTGATCCCACCACATGCTTTACATACTTAGCAATAAGGGATTCAACAAGTTTCGTGCTGCTGTCACTCCTGTATGTGCATCAATTCGACATAGCTATAGACATTCCATGCAATTGTAATGTTGTCTCACATGGGCCTTCGTAGTTCAGTAAATATATACATTGTTCGTTAAATGGGTACAACACATCAATACTTGAAATGAAACACAAGACAACACAATGAAAGGTCTAGTACATAACAACATTGTTCATTACTAAAGCATGGAACTACCACAGGGCACAATCCAAAATCCTCAGTCAAAAATATACTGAGTAAGTAACTCATCGTCCGAGTACCAATCCTCTACCACAACCTCATTGCTGTGGCTAGGCTCACCTGCATTATCTTGATCCGTCTGTCGCCTATAGTAAGTGGCCTCCTCTTCATCTACGGTCGGAGACAAGAACGTGTCCTCCGTCTCGTTCATGTGTCTAGGCTCATCTGCATTGCCCTGATCTGCCTGTCGCCTGTAGTAAGCGGCCTCCGCTTCATCTGCGGCCTGAGAGAAAAACGCGTCATCATCCTCCTCCACCTGCAAGCCGCCTCTGCTAGAGCGATGAGCTCGCTTAGTCTACCAGTGTCGTCCTCAGCCTCCACCGCCTGCAAGCCCGCCTCAGCTAGAGTGATGAGATCGCTCAACCTAGCAGTGTCGTCCTCATCCTCGTCCCCCTCATCGGACAACACAATCGGAGATTGAACGGTGCGACCAGCTCGCGTTCTGTGCTCATGTAACTTATTTTCCTCAAATCTTGCATGGGCCACCTCTGCGGCATAGTCCTCGCTGCATCCAATTCCTTCATGTATGAAATGCAACAAGTTAGCAACGCGGTTATATTACATTTAAAAGCAGGCAACGAAAATAACAAGGCTTCCAATGACTCGCTTGGTACACAATGCAACATGGTCGTTCAAGACCTGCATCTGTACTCTTTTCTCCTCCCTTGCCTCCTTCCTTGCCCTCTCCTTCTCTAACGCCCTCCATCTCTCCAACCCCTATTTGTCAAGCCTAACACCAATCGGGTTACAAATACCGCGCTGTCTAGCAAACTCACGCATGTCCTTCCGCTGTTTAACAAAGAGGTTGACGTAGTCAAGTCCATATCCCCTCTTTGGTACAATTACTTGCTTCCCCTTTAGTTCATCCAAGAACTTAGCTTGACCATCATAAGATTTTCACCTACATTTTCTAGTGCTCTGTTCAAACAAAAAAATAGATCATAAGTCTTAGCAAAAAAATACGATTTCATGTTTTCCACAACAATAACCAACCTCATCATAGTCAACCATATGGCCGCAATAATGGTCTATTCCAAGCTCCGAAGAGACTAGGCCGTAGTTAGATTTAACACCACATTCGCACATGACAGGAGGTGCTTTGAAAATTAGCCTTTCTTTCTTCTTTTTCTTTGCCTTTGGCGGCTCTTCCGGCCATTGATTCTTAGGATCATACAACCACTCCTTGAAACGACACTTCTCCACTGAAAACACCTAAAAATGTGACATTAGTACATGAACACATGTAGCTCAACATTTCAATAGATACACTTTTCACTTACTTCATGCTTGTTTGGACACACAAACTCCAACGTATTTCTAGAGTTTATCACAGCTCGATCTCCGTATTCACACAGAGGAGGTTCCTTGAGTCGTCTAACTGTGGCTAAATGCTTCTCCTTAGCCGTTATTGGCAGGGTTAGGGGGAGGTGGAACACACCGCTCGAAGTGCTCACATGGATGTCTCTCTCTTCACCAATCGTCAAAAAGGAGATATCTTGGGTCAAACTTGTCCGGACCGTCGATCCATTGAAAGAAAAGGCACCTCTCATGGGCCTACACAACAAGATTTCAACAAAATATTAGTAACCTAGTAACACAAATAAAAAAAAAGGTACAGAAACAATCACTTACATTAAAACGACTGCATATATAGAAGCAACGCGCAGCTGTGTCTCAATGTCTCGATTGAAACACGTCGGACGGACAACACAGTCATAGTTAGGGACAGGGAGGTCAGGGGAGATGAGGGCATCTTTGCTAGACGCGTCGGGAGAATAATTCTCTAGGACGACCCTATTTTTACCACAACTGCTCCCGATACACGTCTTCCATCTAATAAAACCGTTGTAACTTAACATCAATCAAAACATCACAAATTAATGTAAAACAAAAAAGTACTAAAGCAATGTAAAGGTGAACCATTTGCATTAAAACAAAGAAAATATAACCTACACTTACGCACCGATAGTTCTAACTAATAGTTGTAACTAACTAATTAGCCTTCACATAGACAAAATTAACTAATCTTTTTCTCCAAACCCTAAGTAGGAATCCTCTATTACCAATCCCTAGCTACCAATCTTACTATTCCTCTAAACCCTACCTACCAATAGTAATCTTTGAATCCACAGTTCAAACAACAACTAAGAGCATGAATACCTTGATGGAGGCCGAGGAGAAGTTTTGGGGAAGAAGGGAGGTAGGCAGCCAGGGAGGG
Organism: Miscanthus lutarioriparius; assembly: GCA_904845875.1. Classification (NCBI taxonomy): domain Eukaryota; kingdom Viridiplantae; phylum Streptophyta; class Magnoliopsida; order Poales; family Poaceae; genus Miscanthus; species Miscanthus lutarioriparius. Next base: position 15,977,843 of record CAJGYO010000004.1, read on the forward strand.
CGGGCAGCGGGCGCCCAAGGGGGGGCGAACGGTGGCGGTGCGACCTCCTGGAGGCCAACTAGGAGGGAGGGAGGGCGGGGGAGGCGGCCGGCAGCGGCGCGGCCTCCGGGAGGCCGCCTGGGAGCGAGGGACGACGCTGCCGAAGGGTGCAAGCGCGGGACGCGGGCGTCCGGCCTCGACGTAGTGACAGACAGAGGGAAGGAGGGAGCCAGGGTGCATCACTTAGACGTGGTTTCGCCGCGCCGTGTGCGATGGCGCGGCAGTGCCACGCCAAGATCTACGGCGCGATAGCGCCTGCCACATCAGCGGCCCGGGCCCGGGGAAGTGCCACGTCATCGCCGCTGCCGCGCCGCCATGCATAGCGCGTCAGTGTTGTTTGGCCGCGCCGTGGCAATAGGTGCGGTCAAAAGTGTTAGATTTGAAAAAAAAAAAAATCAGTGTCAAATTTGAAAATAGTTTAAAAAAAGTGTTAGAAATAAAAAAAATCTTGATCTACACTGGTGCAGTGAAGCTCCCGTCTCCCGTCTCCGGCACGACGCGTGTACGCGGTACGGCGGCATCAGGCGCCGCTCATCGGCAGTGCAGTCTGGACCCATTTGTCAGCGCGGAGGGCGACAAAACAGTGGGCAACAGCCGTCAGCCAGCGTCCGCTGCCTGCCTGCGGCCGCCGGCCGCGAGGAACCCTGGGCCCGGACGGTGCCGCCGCCGGTTTCTGCTCCTTGCGCAGATCAATTCAGGTTTGTTGCCTCTCTCTCACACACACCCGACGTTTCCTTTTAATTCGAGCGCGACTACGACTTCGCAGTCTCTACCTGTGGAAGAATCCGACGGGGGACGGAAGAAGCTGGCAGTGCATAGCCATCAGCACAGGATAAGCCAGCGGCCTGATCAACGCCGATCTGAGCCCTCGCTGCCGGAGTGCTGGTGACGTCTTCAACTCTCTGGTGTTTTTGCGTCAGCGCGGTTGCCGTTTTGTGTGTATGGCTCCGTGATCTCCGCGCACAATTTTTTTGGTTACCGGGCTCTTGTTTGATTTAGGAGTACAGAATCCAAGTCCAACCCTCCTAATTTTTTAGGACCAGTCCAGCAGTCCTTTTATTTAAACCTGATATGATGTCGTTTTGCTTGTTCTTTACTTTCCTCAAGCAAAAGGTCCTGTAGTTCTTTATAAGCAGTCCAGATTCTAAAAGGTTAATATATATCATTATGTGAAAAAAGTTTCATATATATGAGTAGTGATACCACCAAAGATCAAAGTTGCGTGCTTATCAAGAGCTTTTTGTTTCAGTTCTATCTCATCACTTCATATCAGTTGGGGTATCATTTATGACAACCTCTCTTCTTACTAATTTTCAGGTTAACAAAGTATGAGCGATTCACAGTGTGCAGGAGCACCTCAACTTAAGGTCTCTCCAAAGTCCAATCGTTGTATTGATCTAGTTTTGCGCTGCAATGAATTGCTGTGTCCTCTGACTGTGTTGGTTTTGGACTTGACAGGGGAAGTACTTTGGTCTGCTGGTCTGCTTTCAATTGGGGAATGGATGCCTCTTCGCATGGAACAGTATGCTTACAATTGAAGATTACTATGTCTACCTCTTCCCTGTATGTTCATCCTTTACAATTACAGTATATATGATTTTTATTATTTATGCTCAGTTTCAAGTGTGCACTGGATAACTATATATGTTCTATACCTTATCACCGTCGTTTACGGTTTACAGCTTTTATATTGCTTTATTTATGTATTTTGAACCAATGGCATACGAAGCTAGAGAAATCCAATGATAATGTCCTGTTATTGCAAATCTATGATGACTGATACTATATTTCCAAATAACTATTGCAGAAGAACCACCCAACCAGAGTCCTCACGCTGGTATATCAGCCTTTTGCCCTGGGATTTTTAGCTCTCCTAGCATACCACGAAGCAAAAATCAACACCAGGCTTCGGAATCTGACAGGATACACGATTTACTTCTTAAGTTCTTTTGGAATAATAATTGTAAGTGAATACCTATCTCTGAGGCAAATAGAGACAGTTCATAAATTATATTCCTTTAGCGTGACTATCCGCCAGTACTACTATTTTTTCTTCTTTTTTTCTGAAAGATAGTATTAGCTAGTATGTTTCCCATTTGATATATTGCATAAGTGGTATATAAAGCATGGTTATTTTATACAGTGCTATATATAGTGTGGTTATTGGACAAGTGATATCAACCTCATACCGTCATGTTTTGGATATTAGCTGGATGTGGCCACTAAAGGGCAAGGTGGGTTTGGAGCCTTTGTTGGCATATGTGTAACAAGTGCAGCATTCGGGATAGCAGATGCTCATGCTCAAGGTGGCATGATTGGTGACCTATCCTTGATGTGCCCAGAGTTTATTCAGGTGACTGTTTCCAATGATTTTTGGTGTATTGTAGACTGATAGAAATATCTCAGTGCCTATAGTTGGCTGCTCTTATGTACCCATCTACGTTTTGGTTTGCAGTCCTACTTGGCAGGTTTGGCTGCATCAGGAGCAATTACATCAGCTTTGCGTCTGATTACAAAAGCGGCTTTTGAGAACTCACGAGATGGTTTGCGCAAAGGAGCTAGTATGTCCCATTCTTTTCGACACATGTGAATCAATAAGTTCGTCTTAAACTTTATCTTATGTGTTTGCAATAACTAACATAGTAGATAGCCATATTATCAATGTTCTGTGTAATTTATCTTGTTAATTAGTACAGTAACAGGAATGCTACACGTCCTCTCATCTGAAAGAAACACAACCAGAAAAATAAATATCGAATGAGTTAACATTCTTTTTTTTCACCTCTGCTAGTGCAGTACATTATTTTGTCTAACCAAATACTTTTTTTTGAACACAATGACAGGAGCTCTGCATTTCAATTAAGATAGGGAAAGAGAGTTTATGTACAAGCAAAGACACTCCAGATGAGGGTTTAAAGCCCTCCGAAGCAGGTATAGGAGGGAAACACACACCCCAAGGGCAAACAACAGCTAAATATAAGCGAGTGCTCTCTTCCTTTGCTCTATGTCTAACTAAATACTTTGAACTACTTCGTCCGCATGCAGTGCTATTCTTTTCGATATCATGCTTCAATGAGCTATTATGTGTTCTTCTGTACACATTTGTCTTCCCGACATTGCCTATTGTCAAATTTTATCGCTCGAAGGCAGCTTCTGAAGGTAGCAAAACTGTTGTTGGTGACCTAGCTGCTGCAGGAGTCCCAACTCAAGATGATGAGCAAGTTTGTCTCATACCGATCGTTACATATTTTTAACTTTACTGATAATCCATGGAAATATAGCATATGCTACTTTATGCAGGCTATGGAGGATCCGAAACAATACGTGCGATTAAGCACCAAACAACTGTTTCTGCAAAACATGGGTTATGCGCTTGATATCTTTCTGATATATGTCTTGACTCTATCTATTTTCCCTGGATTCCTATCTGAAGACACTGGATCTCACGGCCTAGGGACATGGTACATTTCTTTCATGTTTTTCCTTTTTACTGACGCATGGTGACTAGCTCCTATACAATTTGGCACAATCTAGCATTCCACATGAAATTTTTTCCCTCCGCTCTGTACTTTTCAGGTATGCACTTGTTTTGATTACAATGTTTAATGCGTGGGATCTCATAGGCAGATATGTACCCATTATTGTCAAGCTGAAATCTCGGAAATGTATCATGGCAGCAACCCTCGCTCGCTTTGTACTCATTCCTGCATTCTATCTTACTGCAAAGCACGGCGCACAAGGGTACATGATCTTTTTGACATCCTTCTTGGGGTTGAGCAACGGGTATCTAACCGTATGTGTCCTTACAGAGGCACCCAAAGGATACAATGTAAGTTTTCCTCTGTTATATATATTTCATGCTATCAGTTGCTCAGGTTTTAAAAAAATGATTAACTATTTTAGATAGACCAATTGATTTTTCATTGCAAACTTTTGTGCAGGGGCCAGAGCAAAACGCGCTGGGGAATGTTCTTGTTGTTTTCCTCATGATTGGACTGTTTTCTGGTGTTGTGCTCGATTGGTTATGGTTGATAGGGAAAGGTTGGTGATAACTAAAGCCACCTGCTAAGTGTATCCTGTTGGTACATCCATGGAAAAATAATAAATCTGATTTGCTGATTTTCTTGCTATCTGCTAGTCTGGAAATGCTTTATCTTTTTGGAGTTGTTATTAAGTGCTAGTCCAAAGGATGAAGTGGTAGACTGGTAGGATACTGAAACTAGCTCGAAGCGTCGTTAAGTCTTCAGCAAAGTTTTTACTGGTCTGTTTTTAGGAGAATGGCAGGTGCTCTGCCTTTTTCATTATAGGAGGAAACACCAAATGATCACAATGTTGAGGCTGATTAAGAAGCCAGACCTGATGTAGAGGGAAAAATTAATCTAACGACCTGGCTCCGGGTTATTGGCCAGTCCGGGACAAGTAAAATACACACTGAAAAAGGTCTAGTACATGGGGGCGGCCGCAGGATACCCCCACGCTCGCAGTCCTGTCGATGCTTTTGTTCTGGGCAACGTCAAGATACCTTTGCTTGCTGCTGAGAATAGGCCGTAGGCGCACTACGTTGCTTAAAATGGTCATACAGAAGCAACTGGTCCGCCCCTCCACATTAACGGGAGGAGGACCAGTCCGTTTGGCGTCCAAATACATATAAGTAGTAGGAGTACTGCTCAAGGGTCCTCCAATCATCACGAAGACCTTGCATAGATGATGTTCAATTCAATGATTCGGCTCACCTGGGCCCTGGCTTGCCCGGGTCAGTGTTGTCTCGTCCTGCCTGACGAAGAGAGAGCTCGGCGAAGTCATCCACACACACACACACACACACCACCAACCTGCTCGTCAGTCAGTGAGGTCATTCCCAACAAGTAGTATCATCCGTCTATAATTAAATTAGTAACTTTTAAAACTATCATAAGTCAAATTTAGCGAGATCTATAGATACTATAGAAAAAGAACACCAATATTTATGACACAAAAGTCATATTGTTAGATCATACACCATAAAATATATTCAGTGTACTTTACACTTTTTTTATAAAGTTGAAAAACTTAAAATAGTTTTCATTTAAGATAATTTTGTACTCCTTCCGTTCCAAAATATAGGTCACTTCAACTTTCTTGATAGCCAAAGAATATCAAGTTTGACTAAAATTATAGTACTAATTACAAATATTTATGACATCAAATAGGTATAATATAAAAATATAATTAATAAAGAATAAAGAATATAATGGCACTTATTTGGTATCATAAATGTTATTATTTTATTATATAAAGTTGGTCAAACTTGAGATGTTTTGACTCTCAAGAAAGTTGGAATGACTTATAATATGGGATGAAGGGACCTGAGTAAATTATTTTATTTGGAATGGGGAGAGAGTATACATTTTGTCTTGGCAATATTAAACAAGAGAGATAGGGAAGTCAGTGTCCACGTGGAGCTTAGATACAGAACCAAACCTTTGAAACCACACAATAGTGTTGATGGAGTTGTTTTATGCTCTATTACAAGAGGGAAACATCAAATAACAACTAATTGCTTATGGGCTATAAAGACCATAAGAATTTTAGCAAAATTAGGGCACATTTTAATCTACAAAAATAGTATGATAGATGTGACAGAATGTGTGCAGTGGTGATCTTGTCAAATTACATATTAGTAACGTGCTAGTAGCATATAACCTACAAATGATGTAAATAAATAAATAAATAAGGCAACAAAAGTTGCAATGATATATCCAGAGGCAGGATCGATGCCAAAGACACCAGCAGCGCTGCTTTGCTCAGTGGAGCAGCTATTCTGATATCGTCAATCAAGAGTTAATGCGGGTAGATGTTCACACCGGGTGTCCTAGGAACATCCGGCAGTGGTTGAGAGCTTGCCTCCAGGAATAGTCGATCACCATCGTATTGTGACAAGATGTAGACAAACACGATTGAGCAATTGAGCGAAGAAGTGCTCTCCAAAAACTTGATCGCACGCTCGCGTGTATGCGCCGCTGCGAACAGTGTTTTTAGGCATAGACATCCAAAAGCCTGTGCACACAAGTGTTCTAGACCGAGGAAGATAGAGAGCAGACATGTCAGTTTCAAACGACAAAATATAGGCGTCAAGTTACATGCCGCCTAGCCCAAGCACACACATACATACCATGTCTCGCCATGGCTTGATGGTGGCGCCGCATGCCTTCCTCCTCTCTCAACTTCACAATAGGCATAAGAAACACCATCTGAGGTGGGTTAACGTTTAGTCAATTTCTCATACAAGATTACGCCTTAATTGCCCTAGCATTTGGTATGGTTCTTAAAATTTATTAGATAATTGAAAATATGAGGCAAGTCCAATTAATAAATCCAATAAACATAAAGACGCAAAGCATTAAGAGAGTTATACCATCCTTATATTCTGATGGCATGGTAACTTTGGAGAAATGACAAGAAACAATAGTTCCTCGGTCCTCTGTCCCAAAATAATTATAGCATTTTTCTTATTTTCTATGCACTACATTTTTTTCACTATTTTATTAATTTTCTTGTTCAAACACAAAATTTTAAATATTTTGAGACGGAAGGAGTACACCAGGTTGGCACTTCGAATTAGTTTTCCTCAGACCATGTAAATTGTTGTAACAAAAATTGATCAAACTAATGTGCCGAGCGTACAAGAGCTGAGTAAATCGTATTTAAAGTGCTTTTAAGATTACTATTATACTATTGATCTCGTATTTTATAAGATAAAAAATAAATTTTATTACAACTAAAAATTTTTTTCTTGTCGGACGGAGGGAAAGGTGTTTTCCACCATTGCCTGTTGCTAGTACACTTCTATGCTGAACAATCAGCTCAGGCTTTAAGATAATCTTTGCTCGGGACAACGATATTTTTGTGAATTTTCCTTTCCTTGGTGTCGCGAAGGTGGGCCCAATGCCAGTCTCCATGAACAATGCGTGGCCCATCTTTACATATTTATAATTTCTTATTATCAGTTTCTTTGAAGGATCATCTACTCCATAAAATACACGTGAGGTGAGACCTATCTTGTTCTAATCTCAAAAGTTTAGGACGGAGAAGTTGATGGAAGCGTGTGGGGAAGAAGAGAGGGATGGGTCATCATGTCAATTTGTGAAAAGGACCCCCCCCTTCTCAGGACACAAAAATCTTATTGTGGAGAACAAATGCTTGCCGCTGCATAGAAATGAGAAATGTGAATTGGTACTAAAAGATATAAGGCGTGGCGTGTTTTTTTTCCACAAAGATGACTTGGATGGATTTTCTTCAAGTGTTTGGTGGGAAGCTGGTACTTTGTTTTCGAATTTTATTATTGGTTTGATTTTATATCATAGTGTTTTTATAAGGGCAATCTTGTAATCGTCTCACGGGTTAGTCGAAACTACCGGTCGCACACTCCGTATCCTGCTCCCGATCAATCGATAAGTATTGTCCCATGGCTGGCGCGTCATGTCGTGTCGATGCTGCCCTTCCTGCTAGGGTGAGACGATGAAATCATATATTCTAACGCCAACTTGCAACATAAAGAAGCATGCATGTATATACATGCGACCTACAAAATATAGGCGAACTCTAGAATATATTTTAGGGGAGCTCACATCTCTTCTTCTTTCTCTAGACCTTCTCTTCTTTTTCTTTCCTCTGCTCCTCTCTCCCCTGTTAAGTCTATGGAGCTTCAGTGCCTAGGAGGGGTTTGAGCCCCCACGCTAGCTGGATCCGCCCCTGCCTGCAAAAGCTTGCGACGAGGGAATGAAGAGGTGATTAGTGGAGCCATGACCCTCGCTTGCTTGTGGAGCTTCAATGCGTCCATATGACTTTGTCTTCGTTCTCTGACCGACGCATACTCCTAGTAGTAATTGTAGATAACAATCATGTCACGAATAGACTGTGGTGCTGAAGAACAGGTTAATCACTTGTTTGATGTACCTCCATTCTGAAATACAAGATATTCAAGTAATTTTAAGACCAAATAAAGATATTCAAGTAAATTTAAGACCGAATAAAAAGTCTGACTAAAGATTAACTTACTCCTCGCTTATTAGCTAGTTTGGTTATCAACTTGCTCAATTTTCTATTAACTCATGGTTTAAAAGGGCATGCATGCATGTATGTCATTGATTTCTGTTATAAGATTCATTTTTACGCAAAATGGTGTTTAAAAGGCACGTGTGTATGAAGTTTAAAAGACAGACATACATGGATGGAGTTGAGCAATTCAAAATAACTTATAACTGAGGACAAATTTGAAGTCCCTCGTTGGAACATGAGATCCTCCTCTCCTTTTATGAGTTCTTCCAATAAAAACGAATTGACTCATGCAAAATTACTATACAATTTTTGTTAAATTCATGCGTCCTAAAGAAGCTCTAAACCTTCAAGACCGAAGTGAGTATATGAGATTAGAAGTTAAAACCATGCATTGGGTATGAATAGTAACATTAGCAAGTAACAGAGCATTATGTATCCACACGTTTTTATTGTGGATCATGACAATCTGAGTCGTCCTTATGGTAGGCACACCTAGCTTCATCAGGAAATGTTTCTACATTGGCTCAAAATCTTTTTTATAATAAAGCCATTGCTGAGAAAATCCGTAAAATGCGATTGCTACCGTAGAGGGAGAGGCAAGAAACGAATTATCGAAACCACTCCCAGACCATTTCACGTGCGTATAGAGAGAAAAAAAAACTGACAACCTTTTTCACATGCATTTTCATTCTGCCTCCTGCTTGTTTAATGAATCGGAACCGCCGCCGTGTGTGGTCCTCGTATCGTGTGCGTGCGGACTCGATCGCCGCCTCCCGCATCCCCAAGACGAAACGGATCATATCCCTCTCGGTGTGCTCGCCCGCGAAGCAGCCCAGAAGGGCGTCCTCAACAGGTCCATCAAATAGCTAGCTGAGGTGGAAACGAGAGACTGAAGAAAATAATATTCTATTTCTTTTCTTAGTTCGGTAACACGCAGCAGATCAGAGCCCACAACATCCGCTCTCACATATCCTCGATCCAGGTGAAATAGGCAGGCGATTTGTTCGTCGCTATCTAGTGCTCTCTCTCCTCTTTTCCTCTACGCCACGTCAGAATGCGTCCTAGTCAGCCGGCGACGTCGTCGATCGTTGGGGACGCCCGAAGCTGCTGCCAGCCGCCAGCGCCCATCCGGCTCCGACTCATCAGCTCTCTTGGGCAGGAAACCGGAGTCCATAGATGCAGGGAACACAGGGGGCGCGTGCCGACTGACTGCCCCCGAATAGCATCGTCACCGCAAGACGTCCCCAACAAGACCAACAGTGCATGCATGGCATCGTCCTGTGCCGTGTGTCGTGCGCGGTGCGCCCCTGCCGACGGCGTTGACCTGGCCGGGTGAGCTGTGGTACCAATATTTGAGGGGCTGACAAATCGCATGGGTTGACTTTGACTCTTCCTTTTCATGCTGTATCATGCCATTTCAAATAGGGTTCGACTTCTCACGAAAAGTCGTAAACCTTCAGGACTGGTTGAAAAGAGTGAGAGGTATTGCCCTCACTAGTCGGCAACACCGCCTGACAATGATGGCTGGCTCCTCATCCAATCCAACGAAACTAGGCACCGGCTGATATCGTGCACAGACGGGAGAAAGAGGGCAGAACGGTCGTATACGTAGTTACGTACCCGCCGCAGGCCGGAGAAAGAAAAAAACGTACATTATGGATGGAGGAGAGCGAGAAACGCCCGGGGTAAACCACACGGGTACCCTCGATTCCGCTTCCTTTCAGGGTGCGTTTAGTTCTAAAAATTTTTGGATTTTGGCTCACTGTAGCATTTCGTTTGTATTTGGTAATTAGTGTTTAATTATGAACTAATTAGGTTCAAAAGTTTCGTCTCGCGATTTCTCGACCAACTGTGTAATTAGTTTTTTTTTCATCTACATTTAGTACTACATGCATGTGCCATAAGATTCGATGTGACAGTTACTATGCAAAATTTTTTGGCAACTGAACGGGGCCTCAGTGTCGCCACAAAAAGACTGCAACCTGAATCTGTTTCCTTTCAATCTTTCCCCATCGTATCGTGCATGTGCTTGCTCCTGCCACCACATCGAGTGTGTGATTCTGAAGTTGGAAGAGTGATGAATTACTGATCTGTGCCTTGTGCTTATGCAATCTAGTGGTGGTTGTGAATGATAGTCGCGTGCCTTTGCTATTTTCATATAGATGATGGGCTATTGATAATTCAATATCTTTGGATGATGAATTGATGACTTTGTTGTTCTGTTGGATGTTGAGCTTGGGCTTACACTAAGTCGAGGATAGGGAAGAAATGGTATGCAGTGGCGTTTGCAGGTGGGGAAACGAACGGAGGCGGAGACCTAATTCCCGATGGGATTTTTTTGTTGTTGACATCTCATACTCATGGAGTTCGTCGGGGTGTTGCTGCCGGAGAAAATATAAGCATAATAACAATAAATTTAAAAATATAAGTCTTAAATTATTTGTGAATATCTTATATTTGTGAATATATCTGGGTTAACTACACGGCAGGTAGGGTCTTGTTTGACTGGACTTTAGCTCTGTAGCTCCATAGAAATGGATCCTTCAAAAAAAAATTCAAATCAGGCTTCAGTCAAATTGACCTAGAACACAAGAAGAGCACCCCAAAACTGTACTCCTGACTCCTGACTCCTGATGCTCTCCAGTTTCGCTAAAGTGCTCCGGTAGCTGGATAGAAGCCTCACCGAACAAGACCTGACACTACTGGAGACGGCCTCTTTGCCGAGGGCCTGAGACCCTCGGCAAAGGCCTATTAACCCTCGGCAAAGGCTTTGCCGAGGGCGGCCCTCGGCAAAGAGCTCTCGGGGAATTTTGAGTCGGCGAAGAGGGTCTTTGCCGAGGGCCCTTTATCGGGCACTCGATAAAGCCTTTGTCGAGGGCTGGAGCGGCACTCGGCAAAGAAAAGCAGCCGTCACGGCGCCGGCGCCTGGGACGGAGTCTTTGTCGAGGGCCGTCTCCGGGGGCCTTCGACAAAGAATTATTCTTTTTTAAAAAAAAATCTTTGCCGAGGGCAATGGGACGGCCCTCGGCAAAGAATTATTCTTTTTTTTTGAAAAATCTTTGCCGAGGACTTCCACGCAGGCCCTCGGCAAAGAATTTTTTTTAAAAAAATCTTTGCCGAGGGCCTCCAACCATGGCCCTCGGCAAAGAAATGTTGCGGAAATTTTATTTTTTTAAAAAAAATCTTTGCCGAGGGCAATGGGACGGCCCTCGGCAAAGGACCCTTCTTTGCCGAGGGCCTTGGTCGTTGCCCTCGGCAAAGAGGCAGAAATTTAAATTTTTGTTTTGTTTTTTGCATTCCATCGACACAAGCATCACATATATATATATATCACACAGAACATATTTTCTCACAATATATCACAACCATAATTGTGAACCATAAATCATAATATATTACAACGACAAGTCACATGTTCATCATCATCCACATGTTTATTATGACAAGTTCATGAAATCCAAGCACAAGTCAGAACCATAAACCACAAATATTACAATAAAATCCAACCACATCACCTAGCACTAGTCCTCATCAAGGTAGCCTATGAGACGGTGGTGAAGAAAATGCGGGATCACCCGGTGACGCACTACCAAATTGATTGGAACCCGTGGACGGAGGCTGCACAAAGGAGTAGAGATTGCATATGTGAGTAATCCGGGAAAACAGTTTTGAAACTTAGATATTACATCTAGTAATCTAGGAATACAAAAGATTAGACTCAATTGAAAATTTAAGCAAGACACCTCCCTCGCACGGGAGGTTTCCAAAACCTCGCAGAAGAAACAACAAGCATTTAACGCCGACATCCACAACGGCACTAACGCCGACATACATACATGCAAAGCACAAGCGTTAAAAAAGTGAACTTTCATACTTATAGGAGTAGCTGCAGGGGAGTATGAGGTGGAGGAGCTGAAAACTGCATTGTACACCCGATGCTTGTCCAAGACTTTGCATGATCACCATCATCTCCGCCATCTAGCTTCTCATGCCTCAAACGCGACGACCATCTGGGCTCTTGCAACAGGCGGTTAGTTCCGCTGCTCGCTCTTGACTTTGCCTTTTTGTTTCTTGCATCTTGGCCCGCAATATTTCACCCAATGTATCATAATGCAAATCTAATTTAGGTGTGTAAATATCAACGCATTTGACGAGTAAAACAGAATTACCCGAGTGCCCGGACTTGCCTTGGTCTTTGGAGAAGGCCGTGAGCGCGTATGGGTGGGCTGGCTGGAGCTCGTGCTCCGTGCTTTCGGATAGCGTCGAGGAGGGAACAGTGGTGGAGTCGATGGCGCCGTCGCAATCCATGACTTGCGTGCTTCTTGCCTCCTCCGAGCCTCATGATCGCTCTCTGCATCAATGGGCTCGGGCGCACATTGTAATCTTTCCCATAGATCTCCCTTACCGAGGATGTGTACTCTTGGACTTTAGTGTATACGTTTGGGTCGGAGTACACCTGGGGCCGGGCAGCCGGGTTGAAGGAGACAGAGGACGACGCCCCGCCCATGTGGGACATAGCCCACGCAGAGAACTCCGAGACCTCCTCGCCCCAAGCAGACCTCTCCGCGAGAAAGACGGGAAGATGGTGAGAAATCAAGCGAATTGAGCATCAAAATAAATGAAAGAAATCACTTACGATGCTTGTTTGTATCCGGAGAGGTGCGGATGCCTTGATGGTGAGTTGGACCTTGCCTCATCGACGTTGTTCCTGGCCGCCATCTCTCATGCGTGCCAACAAAGTCCTGTGATAACCACTTGTCCACGATCATGGCCCAGCACTCGGGATACGATCGACACCACCAACGAATCACCTATAAGTCATCGAGTATTTGACATATAAGAAGATGAAATTGAACCTACTTAATATCAAAACGAATCATTATGAATGTTATTCGCCTACCTCAAGATATTTGGTCTCGGGTCGGTCAACAGAATCAGCCTTGCTTGAGGCTTGGAGAGGGACTGCTTAAGTACTGACCTGTAGTAGTCTATGTGGGCTTGGACGCGCCATGGTGGTGCATCTCGGTGACGTACTTCCTACAAGCTGCGGCAGCCGCCCGATCCGCCTGGGCCTCAAGTCCTTCTTCGGCCTTAAAAAATTTATGCATACAAAACCGATGTATCCATTCATTATTTCAATAAAACATTTAACCAATGAATAGGATGTATTAAGCAATGTTGTGCGAGAGAAACTTACCCAAAACTCCGCCAATACCCGCCTCCTCGCTTGTTGCGGTAAGTGTCATCCGTGACCGGTAGCAGACTGTCCCAGCTTGAGGCCGGCCCCGCACCAGCTAGGCTCTTGGGATTCCTACTTGCACGCCAATCGGGTACCATTTTTTAATGAAGCTGCACAAAAATACACTAAGGATGCTCAGAGGTAGTGTGTGCTTTGGAGTACTGAGTGAAAAACCAACTAGGCATTGCACAAGTGATTAAGAAAATTTATCAGATTCTCTTATGATTTCCAACATATCTTATGAAATAGTTGTGATAACATCTATAGTTACTTACCTCTTTGCCATAGGCCGAATCACTAAGGCGGTTGTGAGAGGAAGGTAATCGGAGGAGGCTCATGACCTCCTCGCATATCTTATGAAGTAGAGTCATCGGGTAGCGGTACCCTTGCCATAGGTCAATCATCGCCTCGAGCCCTCGCCTCCCTCACCCTCGAGGGAGCGCCTCGCCTCGCCTCGAGCCCCTCGCCTCGCCTCGCCTTGCCCATCTTGCCCATCTGCTGACCCTCTCGTCCTCCGACGAGGATGTGGCCATGGCCGCCACGTGCTCCTCCTCCAAAGACCTCGTCACATGGAGAGGGAGGAGACCCGCCTCCTCACTCGCTGCCGCCCGGGTCCTCTCTCGTCACCTCCTACGGACGCCGCTTGGACGACGACCCTCACCTCAAGGAGAGGGCGATCTCTCCCAGTAAACCGAGGGCGTGTCACGGCGTGGACGTCTGCTTTCGCCATCTTTGTTCAATCACCGCAATCACAAAGAATGAACAAGACTAATTAGTACATATATTAGAAATAGATTCAAAATATATAAACAAAACACAAATTAAAAAAACATAGTATTACATGTATTAGGAATAATCTTCATGATTGAGATCATAGGTCTCATCATCACTGTCAAAATTGTCCAAATAGGCAACACTATCCGAAGGTTCTATGTTGTCATCGTAGTCATTGCCTAGAAGTAATCACTCAAGCATTGCTATGTCATTGACATTTACCACCACATCTCCATCGACCTCGCCATCAACCATTTCGTTGTCTACTTCCATTTCAATTGCTTCGGGTAAGACTATCTCAAACGTGCCTGGTAGCCCATCTTCTTGATAGAACTGTCCATCATATGTGTTTGCGTTAAAGTTGTAATCATCATCGTTTGGGGCAGGTAGTTTACCGTGTGGAGATACCTAGTGCACAATAGCCCAACCCTTAAGATCCTCTTTGTCTTGGTTGGCGTATTGAGAATAATACACCTGCACGCCCTGTTGAGCAGCAAGAAGTCATGCAGGGAGTAGTGGTACCAAACGTGCATTTTGAAGCTTGTCTTTGTAGCTCGGTCGTATGTCCATACCCCCTTCTCCCAAGCGTGGATCAATTCATCAATCACAGGATCCATGAACACACCCATATTATTCTCCGGGTGTACAGGAATTATCAACGACAAGAATACGTTATGTCGTTGAAAGGAGATGCCGGGAGGGAGATTGAGGGGGATAACAAAAATGGGCCAGCATGTGTATGGGGCAGCCATCATTCTATAAGGATTGAACCCATCTGTTGCCAGCGCGACACGTACATTACGGGCCTCAGCTGCTTTGTCACGATGTTTGTCATTGAAGTACGTCCATGCTTCAGCATCAGACGGATGCACCATCTTCCCAGGATTGTACCGTTTGCTATCTTTGTACCATGTCATCTGTTTCGCAGATTCTTCGATCATGAATAGCCGTTGGATCCTCGGCAGGAAAGAAAGGTGCCGTAGCACTCTCGCGGGGATCGGAAGCTGCTTTTTCTGACCATCACCAGAGTCTACCTCCAAACACGTGGAGGATTTACACTTCGGACAATAATTTATGTCCTTGTGTTCTTTCCTAAATATGACGCACCCCTTCGCCGAGGGCCTAGCTTTGCCGAGGGCTCCTGGGGCTGGCCCTCGGCAAAGACCCTCTTTGTCGAGTGCCCGAGATATAGCCCTCGGCAAAGCCAGAAGTCCTCGACAAAGATGACGTCTCCAGCAGTGTGAAAAGGAACATTTTTTTTGCAGCCACCACTTTTACGCCCCAATGGCCCCGTCGCCCGGCCGTGAGACCCAACGCCGTTTGGACGACTGCAACAGCCGCAGTGCCGCACGCCACGAGCGTGCCGTGGCCACATGCGGCCTGGCCCGGTCCCGGCCCGGGCGCGGGCGGCGACACATCGCATCGCCATCGGCATCGCCTCCCAACCGTGGTTGACGAGCAGCTGCAGATCACCCAAGCCAAAGCCAAAGCGAGCGCAGCGGCGCACGCGCACTATTTATCGTGCGCAGCATCGGCGCAGCCCCTTTCTCCGGCCGCCCCCACCGCGCACCGCCCGACCAGCCACGGGAACCAAGCCGCCCCTTCCCGCCCCGCGCCGCCGTTCCCTGCTAACCCCATCTCCGCCTCGCCTCGAGCTAAGGAGGGCGGAGGACCACTGCTGTGCGGCGGTGCCTCCTCAAATCCCCGCCGACACCTTCTGCCGCCCCCAGGTGGATCCCGTCCGCCGACTCCAGGAGGGGCTAGCTAGCTCCCTGATCTGAGCTGAAATTAGGTATGCCCCGTCTCCATGATCCAGGAGCTCTTCCGTTGCACGAATTTTAGTTCAATCTCTAGGTGAGGAAGACGGAGTGCTGTTTGCTTAAGTCTTGAGGTTGTTCGATGCTATGCTTATGTGAACAGATGGTCAAAATTGCTTTTTTCCCCTCTCTTTTTGTTCTTGTGCAGGATCTGAACTTGCCCCGGGCGAGCTGATGTACGGCTCGCCGGTGTCCAAGGACCTCAACCTCCCGGTGCAGCCGCCGCCCATGGCTTCGTCCGGGCTGCTGAGGTACAGATCGGCGCCCAGCACGGTGCTCGGCGACCTCTGCGAGGACTTCCTCCCTTCTGCGCCCCGCGCCGCCAGCCCCGACGCCGGCGCCGGCGCCGACAACGTCTTCTCAAGATTCCTTGCCGACCACCACATCCGGGACGACAAGCCGTCGCCGGCTGCCCCCGCCGCGGTCCACTTCCCGAGTGAAGCCGACATGGCCTCCCAGCAGAAGCAAATGATGTTCCACTCCCAGCAGCAGCAGCAGCAGGAGATGGTGGGCGCCAAGTCCGGCCTCTACCGCACCGTGAGCTCAGGCATAGAAACCGCGGCCACTGTTGGCACCGGCGGCGCCAGCGCCAGCGCCAACGCCAGCAACCTGATTAGGCAGAGCAGCTCCCCCGCCGGATTCCTCGATCATTTGAGCATGGACAACGGTTGGTCTCATCTTAATTCAGCCTTCATTTGGCACGACCGTAGTTACCATTCCCTGCTTGCTTCCTTGCCAGCAATTATTGCGGTTCTTGGGGCGTTTTTCTTCTGGGAAACATTTCTATTTCTGGAACTGACACTGAGCGTGTCCCACCTACGCTACTTTGCTCAATTCAGGATACGGGGCCATGCTGAGGGCTGGCATGGCCACCGCGGACTCCCTCGCAGGTAGCGGTAGCCTGCTAAAGGGGCAACTGAGCTTCTCATCACGGCAGGGGTCATTGATGTCCCAGATCTCAGAGATGGACAGCGAGGAGGTCGGAGGGAGCAGCCCAGAGGCTGCCGGCGGCGGCAGGGGGTACATCCCTGGGTACCCAATGGGTTCTGGGTGGGAGGACTCATCTGCGCTCATGGCAGACAATTTGTCTGGCATGAAACGCCCCCGGGACTCGTCGGAGCCTGGCCAGGTGCGGGGTTTCTATCAGCACTTTCCATTTCTTGTAACATCTGTGGCGAACTGACAATGCCATCAGTGCAGAACGGCCTTACTCACCAGTTCAGGCTGCCCAAGACGTCATCGGAGATGGCAACTATTGAGAAACTCCTCCAGTTCCAGGATGCTGTGCCTTGTAAGATCCGTGCCAAGCGTGGATGCGCCACTCATCCACGCAGCATCGCCGAGAGGGTCAGTGAATCCATTTTCTTGCATAGAATTCCTTTAAGTTTCGAGTCTGCAGCTGAGCAATTGGCTGATGTGCTGATCTGTGGTGCCCAGGTGAGGAGAACAAAGATCAGTGAGCGAATCCGAAAGCTGCAAGAACTTGTTCCAAACATGGACAAGGTACTCCACATTCTGTAGCCACGGCAACCCAATAGGCAATAGGACATGGACATTGTGTGTGTGGTTAGCAAATTTTCTATGTGAAGACCACTCCATAATTGACTTGTCTGCAACCTACACTTCCATTTCCTGCAGCAAACCAACACATCTGACATGCTGGATTTGGCTGTCGACTACATCAAGGATCTCCAGAAGCAGGTTAAGGTAAGCAATCCAATAAGTCCTCTGCAAGTGAGCACTTGTCAGTATCTTAATAAGAAAGACCTGGGCAGTAAGGTCTAAACCAAGCTATATTGATTTGTTGCCCTTTAACTGAAAGGAGAAAGTTACCTGTAACGTTCTGTTAGAGTGTTAGACTTAGCTGAAGACTGAAATACACACTCTGAAACAGAGTCTGAGAGTTCCTTTATGCTATCTGTTCATTGAAGGTGCTAAAGGAGAGCCAAGCTAATTGCACCTGTTCAGCAGGAAAGAATCAGCAACACTCTTGCTGAAGCCCTGCTGCACACTGTACATGATCTGCAGACCTCGAAAGCATGTTCACTTGGGATAGAAAAGATGAGAGCTGTAAGACAGCTCTCATTTTTTGTGGGGTTTGAACTGCAGCAGTTGAGAGGCTTATCTACCAGGCAGTGTAGCTTTATATGAGCGAAGGGGAATGAAGCAATGGCATCATCATCATTCAAGCATTCAAGATTTCAAGTGGTAGGGAGAAGGGTAAAAGTGGGGAGATATATAGGAGAAACAACTGTATAGTTTGGCTGTAGCTTTGCTATATATGTACTACCCTTTCGGTAGAAAGTGGTTAATTTACCTCTTTTACTACTAGCAGCAGCTGTAAATGTGCCGCAGATAAATAGTAGAAAAACTTGGAGGAGTTCAATGCAAGCAATAGTGTTTCAACTCTATGAACATATCATATATAATTGAATTAATGGGCATCCTCTGCTGGGGTCTGGGGGTAGTCCTGCTTCCTCTCGGACCTCAGGCTGGTCCTGAAGCTGTTTGCTGCTCATCCATCTGACATTCTGACTATATCGATGCTTAATATAGCTCTATTGCGACACCAACAGAAAACATCCAGGCTCTGGACATGGATTCCGTAGCCTTGGTCTTCTCAGCTGCAGTCTTCAAGGGCCTGGTGAGGTCATATTTTTGTTTCAGCCCAGGAAGATAATTGAACTGATTCATCTGTTCAAATACAGCAACTTCTACTGTCTAAGGTAGGATGTTTTTCAACCGTATTCGAGACTGAATCCGTTTAGAGGGGTTCAGATCTGTCCATATCCGAGTCTGGATATCCGTATTCGTATCCGAATAATCAAATCGTATATTTATGATGTCGACATCCAATCGTATCCTATCCGGTATGGTTGACAATATCCGTATTCGAATCCGAATTTGAACAGAAATATAAAAACAAATATAATATGAGTGATAGTATCCGATCCGTCTTCATCCGTACTTGACATTACTAGACGTGGGCATGTGGCAGACCCTCACATAGTCCGTTCCCTGACCCTCCCTAAGCAAGATCCAAAAACGATCGCTTAGATTTCAGAAGATCGAAACCAGCTAAACGTTGCTGGCTCGGCCGATTCTCCGACTCACCCGAGGCCCCATCACTCGCGGGCCTCGGCCGATTCTCCGACTCGCCCGAGGCCCCATCATCGCGGGGCCTCGGCCGATTCTCCGACTCGCCCGAGGCCTCATCATCTGGACCTCACCGATTCTCCGATTCGCCCGAGGCCCCCTCACCGGGCCTTGGTCGATTCCCCGCCAAAGGCCTCGGCCGAGGCCACCGACCTCCGCCTCGCAAGAAGGCGGGCTCGGCAAGACTCGCTACCTCTTCCTTCTCCCGCCCCTCCGCAAAACGTCAGGTGTCAGATCAACTCAGCCAACTCGCCGCCTCTCGACAACATACCGCATGCCCGCAAGACAAGACAAAGCAGAATGGCCGATGGGACAGAGGCAGGATCGGGCAGGGGTTACCCGCCATCAGATTAACCACTGTGCACATGGGTTGACGCCCATGCCTCACTATGTCGCCAACTCCTCGCACCGAGGACAATGCAGCATGGGGAGCCACATCTGGCTATCGTGGGCTCTAATCGCACTCAGGAGCATAATTCCCTCCAAGGCCTCGGCAGCTTGCTCTGTGGGCTCGACAAACCGAGGACCCATGTCCGCCAAAGCCCCCTCACGATGGCTTGGCCTCGCACCCACAGAGCCACAAATTTTCACGACGCCATCACGCGATGACCAGACGCCCCCGGACCGGGCAGGGGTTACCCGTCACTATGCTATCCACCGTGCACATGGTTGACACCCATGCCTCATCGTGGCCGCCAACTCCCGCTCCAAGGACAACGCAAGATGGGGAGCCACGTCTGGCCATCGTGGGCCTCGGAATCGCACTCTGTGGCCAATAACTCCCCCAAGGCCTCGACAGCTTTGTTTCACTTGGCTCGGCACCGAGGGTCCATGACCACCGAGCCCCCCACGATGGCTCGGCCTAAGATCCGCAGAGCCGCCGCTTCCCCACGACGCCATTACATCGGCGACCAAGACGACGCCCGCCATGTGTCCCGTGATCAAGCCGCATCGAGCCCCACGACGCACAAGACCGAAAGTATGACCAAAGATGTCACTTCAAGATGACAAGGACGGGCCACTCCATCGACCATACCACAACAAAGGGTCGATTATGTGGCTCTTGACACGCCACCCCATTTACAGAAGCGCTTATGTAGCACTGCAGCACGGTCCCGGGTCCTCCCTTAGAGTATAAAAGGAGGGACTGGGGCTATTTCGGGGGAGGCCAGAAGACTTAACACGCCGACAGAACCATCACGACTCCACGCCGCTTGGGAACAACGCTCAAGCAGCCCGCACCACACTCGCCGAGACTGGGGCTAGTTCCTCTCTCACCTAGCTTGTAACCCCTACTACGAGCACTCCGGTGCAAGGAATACAAGATCGATCTCTCTGACCGGACGAGGGCCTCGATTGCTCGAACCAAGATAAACCTTGTGTCTCTTTGCGCCACCATCCGGATTAGGGGCACGCAAAGACAAATTCACTGCTGGTTGAGGGACCCCTGTTCCAAAACACCGACTGGGGCCATGCGCTGTAGGGGCGCTGCGTGTCGCCTTCTGGCCATCCTAGCAAGTTCCGGATGGCGTATCTACATACATACCACCATTGCGCCTCGGCACCATAGTTTGGTTGGGGAGCCTAGAGTTCATGTCTCTAGGGCATGAGTACGACATGGTGCTCCTCACCTCGAACCCCACCGTCGACGACGACGAAGTCGCGCCGGCAGCCTCAGCGCAGAAGCGCGCTCGGCGGCCGCTTCTCGCCACGCCGCCAGCACGACGCGAGCAAGGCCACCCCGACGCTTACGCGAGCCTGTGGCGACACGCCTCTCCCCGCCGATGTCCCACGACCAATTGTTGGTACGGGTCCCCGGTCGGGACCCGTCCGACCGAGCTCGACGGCGAAAATCGCCGGTGGCTTACGGCGATGCCCATTGCCTAACCCCCGCCCGCCACTCCTCGAAGAGCCGATTTTTCACAAGGTAATATGGAGACGGCCCCGCCCCCATACCCCTTTTGTTGAGAAATGCCGCCGCTTTCACGCCACGCCTTACGCCGCCACTCACGAGCACCCCTCGAACGCCGCCAGCCGCTTCGCTTCTCGACTTGAGCACACCCGCCCACTCCTGACGACGAGGACGAGGCATGGCCTGTGGTGGATTTTCCAACTTCACAACCTCGGGATTTGCGCCAACCTTGGTCAGAAGTTTATCATCGCTTCGGCCATCCGGACCGACGATGAAGGGACTTACGATCCATCTCGTGAGTGCTTCCACGCCGGGCTCTGGATGCCAAGGGCGGGCGAAGGAACGAGAGGAGGACAGTAACCATTCCTCGCCGGGGCGGGCGACGCCACACCACCGCTGCCTCGAGGCCCTAAGAAGACGGAACGAGAATCTCGCCTGCTGGGGGCATCGACGCCAGACCGGAGCAGCTCCACGAGCTTCAAGCCAAGGTCGAATAAGACCGACTCTTCGCAACAGCTTCGGACACTCTCGAGCAGAGAGCAAGCAAGGGCGCGGTGAGGGCGGAGGGGCCCGAGGGAGGGCCCGCGACGCCCACCACCGTGATCAACGACAACGAGGGGATGAGCCGCCCCAATCTTTTAACCGCTTAGCTGTAATGTCGCAGCTGGCCGCGATGCTAGTCCGAGCAATGCCCGAGCCTCCACCACCGAGGGCGACGGGTCCGCTGGAGAGCTCCGCGACCTCCTCGAGACCGCAAAGAAGGCAAAGAAGTCGAAAGTTCCGCCTCCGCCGCGCTGGAGGCACTTCGAGCAACCCACGGCACGACTCGCCAAGGCTGGGGTGCTCGCCCGTCCCGAAAGCCTGGCCACAAGGCCGACGGTCATCAGGGCCTCTCGGCAAGAACCGACTCTGTGGACCAACACGAGGCATGTGGCGACCACGAAGTAGTTGCAGGCGACGGCGCCACGACGACGGAGCCGCCCGAGGCTACCACCCACACCGAGGCGGTCGCACACGACAGCGGTGAGGACCGCAGTCCTTCCCCGAGTCGCCAGACTCGGTCTTCAAGCAGTAGGCCATCCGCGTTGTTCTTTCCCCGCCCGGTTCCGACAAACCGCCAACTCGCTGAAGCACAGCGGCGAGA
This sequence comes from Miscanthus lutarioriparius, assembly GCA_904845875.1. NCBI lineage: Eukaryota > Viridiplantae > Streptophyta > Magnoliopsida > Poales > Poaceae > Miscanthus > Miscanthus lutarioriparius. Next base: position 15,999,961 of record CAJGYO010000004.1, read on the forward strand.
CCAACCCGAACTCGCTCGCTGACATCACCGGGCTCGCCAGTTTAGGTGGCGCGGACGATGACCGCTTCATCATCCGCAATCTCCCTTTGTTTTGTCTGACTTGGCGCGAGCCTCGGCTGGAGCATCTCCTCCTCGCAAATCCACGATCGGGCGCGACTTGGTTAGAATTCGTTGAACTTCCTGTGGCACATACGCGCGCCTCGGGAATTCTCGATCTTAAAAGTCGCCGCCAGAAGCCGACGAGTCTCTCCGAGACTTCATCCCGCGCTTCTCCAAACAAAGGCACCGAGCTACCCAAATACGGGCGACTCGGAGATCGCCCAGCTTTCTCTCCGCACCACTTGTCGGGACTTGGTCCGAGAGTTAGACGCAACGCCCCCCGCGCTCGCCGCCGCAAGGCCTCGACATCGCCACCAGCTTTCATTGGGGAAGAAGTCGCTTGAGCCATCTTCCCAACACCGATTCCAAGGGGAAGCGGAGGAAGAGGCCCCGAGGCCTCAGCCCCCACCTCCCTAAGAAAAAGAAGAAAGGTCGCCAGGAAGGTGAAGTTCTCGAGGCCGCCCATGTCGCCACAACGGATCGCAGAATCCCGCGCCCCCCGCTGCCCCGTGCTATTTGACGACATGTCAAGAAGCCCCGCCTTACCATCAAGGTCCGGTGAAGCACGCCGAGGAGTGCACCATGCTCCGCGCTTATTACGCCAAAGCTCGGCCCCGACGACGACGCCAAGCGTAAGGGCCCTGCCGGTCGGAACGAGGACAAGGACGACGGTTCCCGAGGTACGTTAACGCTTTCATGATCTTTGGCGGACTAAGCATGCCTCACACGCGCGCCAAATGAAAGAGGGAACGCCGGAGGTTTTCTCGGTCAAGGTGGCCACCCCCGTGCACTCGATTGGTCTCGGAGGCAATCACCTTCGATCGGGATGACCACCCCGATTATGTTCCAAACCCCGGCAAGACCATTGTCGTCGACCCGATCGTCGGCAACACCCGACTTACCAAAGTGTTTCATGGACGGAGGCGCGCCTCAACATCCTCTACGCCAACACTGAGCTCCCGAGCTCGACTAATCGCGGCTCCGAGGCGGTTCCGCGCTTCTTCCACGGCATCGCGTCAGAAAGCGCGACGCGACCCCCAAGATCGACTTACCCATCCGCTTCGCACTCCCTCCAACTACCGCAGAAAGAGGTCCTCACCTTCGAGGTGGTTGAATTCAAGGGGCTTACCACGCCATCTTGGGGCGCCTGTATACGCCAAGTTCATGGCGATCCCCAATTACACCTACCTCAAGCTCAAGATGCCAGCCCCAACGGCATCATCACCGCCGAGTCCACGTGATTTAACATGCATACGATCGCGACGCCGAGTGCATCGAGTACGCCGAGGCTATCGCGGAGGCCGAGGCCCTCATCGCCGATCTCGACCAGCTTGTTAACGAGGTTCCCGACGCCTAAGCGGCGCTGTCGGGACCTTCGAGCCCGCGGAGGACGCCAAGCTCGTCCCCTCGCCGATCCCACCGCCCCCGACGGCCGGGATCAAGGTCGGCCGCCACCTCGACAAAGAATAGGAGGCCGTGGTTTGCCGACTTTCTCCGCGGCGAACGCCGATATGTTCGCAGATGGAGCCCTCTGACATGCCAGCATACCAAGGAGGTCGCCGAGCACGCCTTAGATATCCCAAGGGCTCCAGATCAAGCAAAGATAGTCATCATACGGCTCGACGAGGAGAAGCGCAGGCTATCGGCGAAGAAGTGCGTAAGCTCAGAGTACCGGGTTCATCAAGGAAGTATTCCATCCAGAGTGGTTGGCTAACCCCAGATTAGTCGTGAAGAAAAGTGGCAAGTGGAGGATGTGCGGACTACACCGGTCTAAATAAAGCATGCCCAAGGTCCTGCTCCCACTACCACGAATTGACCAAATCGTCGACTCCACCGCAGGATGCTAAACCTCTCCTTCCTTGATGCGATTCCGTTATCACCAAATCAAGATGAAAGAGTCCCACCAGCTCGCGACTTCTTTCATCACTCCATTCGCATGTATCGCCACGTAACCATGCCGCTTTGGCCTCGTAAACGCAGGGCTACTTACCAGCCGTGCATGATCCAAGTCTTTGGCTAACACATCTAAGTAAACCATCGAGGCTCACGTGGATGACATCGTAGTCAAGTCCAGAAGGCCGGTGATCTCGTCGGGCGACTTGAGACCGCCTTCACATGTCTCAGAGAGAAGGGCATCAAGCTCAACCCCGAGAAGTGTGCTTCGGGTTCCCCGAGGCATGCTCTTGGGATTCATAGTCTCGAACGTGGAATCGAGGCTAACTCGAGAAGGTCTCGGCCGTGACCAACATGGGCCCGATCCGAGACCTCAAAGGTGCAGAGGGTCATGGATGCCTCGCGCCCTAAGCCGCTTCATCTCGCGCCTCGCGAAAAAAGGCCCCGCCTCTGCACGCCTCTTGAGAAAGTCCGAGCGTTTTTTTTTGGACCACCGAGGCCGAGGAAGCCTCGCCAGCTCAAGGCACCGCCACCAACCCCTGCCCCCGGTTCCGCCCACCGAGGGCGAAAGCACCTTCATTATTTACGCCACCGCGACAACCCAAGTGGTCGGCCCAAGGGCCAGAGTAGTCGAGAGGCGTGAGAAGGGACATGCTCTACCCGGCCCAAATGAATGACTGCCTACTTTATCACGAGGTGCTCTCCGAGACTAAAGACGCTGCTACCCCCACATCCGTAAGTCGGTTTACACCGAGTCTTGGCTCGACGCAAGTCAAGGCCACTACTTTGAGTCCCACCCGTGGATGTGGTGTCGCTCTTTTCCTCTAGGAGAGATAATCCAAAACCGGAGGCCTCTGTAGAATAGCCAAGTGGGTCTGTTGAACTCATGGGGAAACCTTGTCTTTCGCGCCGGAAAGCGATCAAATCACAGTGTCTCGCCGATTTTGTAGCCGAGTGGACCGACACACACCGCCACCCGCTCAAATCCAATCGTAATGCCGGACCATGTACTTCGACGGGTCTCGATGAAGACCGGATGGGCGCTGGCCTCGCTTCGGTCTCGCCTTTGAGTACACATGCGCTTACATGATCCGCTTCACTTCGCCGCCCAACAATGTGGCCGAACACGAGGCCCTCGCTAACGGCTTACAAATCGCCATCGAACTTGGAGGCGGCGCTCTCGGCACGGGTGATTCGCAGCTCGTCGTCGATCAGTGATGAAAGAGTCAAGTCGCCATGACCCCAAAATGAAGGCGATCGCACGATAGTACGTCGCTCGAGGACAAGTTCGACGGCCTCAAACTCAACCACGCCGCCGAAAGTTCAACGAGGCCGCAGATTTAACTAGCAAAGATGGCGCCAAGACGACCCTTTGTTCTCTCGAACGCTTTCGCCAGAGACCTCCACAAGCCATCCGTCGATTACGCCCGGCGAGCAGAAGAGGGCCCATCGACCGAGCCCGCCGCAGGCTCGAGGCCCCTCTACCACCGAGACTCGCCACCAAGCCCGAGGCTATGGCGATTGACGCAGAGCCTCCCCAGTCGACCCGTAAACGGATCGGCGAAGTCCTTTCCTTGATCGCCTCGCTCGGGAGAGCTTCTCGCCGATGTAACCGAAGTTCGGCGGCTCGCGCGGGCGCGCCAAGACTTACGCCCTCGCGACGGCGCGAGTTGTATAGGCGTAGCCCATCCCGTATTCTCCAACGATGCATCACCACCGAGGCTGGCCAATCCTTACTTTGGGACTTGCACGCTGGAGTCTGGCGGGCACCACGCGGCGCGCGGGCGCCGTGGGTAACGCTTCCGCTTAAGGTTTTATTGGTCGACGGCGGTGGCCGACGCCACACGAGGCTAGTACGCCCCGCGAGGGATGCCAAGATTACGCCGACAGACGCACCTCCCGCCCAAGCCCTCCAAACCATCCCCATCACATGGCCCATTCGTATGGGGGCCGGACATGGTTGGGCTCTCGCAAAAGGCACCCGGGCTATACCCATCCGCCGGTAGCTATCGACAAATTCTCCAAATGGATCGAGGTTTCGTCCGATCGCTTCAGATCAAACCGAGCAAGCGTGCCGTTTTTACGGATATCATCCATGTGTTCGGGTTCCTAACACCATCATCACCGATAATGGGACACACCACCGGTCGCAAGTTCCTAACGCTCGCGACGACCACCACATCGGGTGGCTCGGGTCACCAGAGGACACCCAAGGACCAATGGCCAAGTAGAGCGTACAACGGCATGATCCTACAAGGCCTTAAGCCAAGGATATTCAACCGCTTGAAGAAGTTTGGCAAGAAATGGCTTGTCAACTCCCCGCCACCATCCGAGCCTAAGAAATACCCCCGAGCCGAGCCACGGATTCACACCGCTCTTCCCGGTCTATGGAGCCGAGGCCATCCTCCCCATCGACTTAGAATACGGTTCCCCGAGGCTACTGTGCATACAAATGAAAGCAAAGCAACCAGATCGCTCGCCAAGACGCCTCGACCACCGGAGGAAGCCCGAGACGTCGCACCGCTACACTCGCCAGTACCAAAGAAGCCCTACGACGCTACCAAGCCCGGCAGGTCTCCAAGCCGAGACTCAAGGTGGGCGACTGGTGCCGAGATCGAGGCAGAGCAACAAGGGCCGCCACAAGTCGACCCCCCCTCGAAGGGGGCAGACATCGTCGCCAAGTGTCAAGCCCGGACCTACAAGTTAGCCAACGAGAAGGGCGAAATCTTCACCAACGCTGGAACATAGAACAGCTACGCTGCTTTCTACCCTTAAAATTCCAAACGTTGCTTACATTGTTTCTAAATGCAATAAAGAAGCGTTTTAGTTGTTATAACTTTTTCGAGAAACCCCCCCCTTATAGACTAGCCGATTGTATAGAACCCAAGGACCGTGACGATCGCCTCAAAGGCATTAAAAGGTCTACCGAGTTGCGTGAAAACGGCCCACGCCCCCGGCACGGCAACTCCCTCACCACCTTTTCACCCAAAAGACAACAGAGAGCTCCGAGGAAGTTCTCAGACAGAGAGCTTGTCTATCAATAGGGGCTCGACGTCACAATAGCGCTTATAAGGAGACTCTGGCGCCGCTCTCCAAGCAAAGGGCCTCCTCGGGGCTAGAAAGGGGAACCCCTAAGTCCCGAACACCATTTGTTAATGGTCTTTCAAAAATTTCTACGCTAAAAAACTCTCTCAACATCCGATGGGACCTTCACAAGAAACCCAAAGACCAAAAGTTTGTCTAGAGGCCAAAGGGCGGCCGAGACGTGAGAACGGGCCACGCCTGGCTACGGCAGCTCCCTCACCACCCTTCGCCAAGGACGGCTTAGGTCCCGAGGGTTTTCTTTATGCGGGTTCCCAAGATCGAGACAGAGGGCACAGCTCGGAAGTAGAGAAGTAAAAAACGATTCATTAAAAGACGCACATACGAATATTTTAAAGGCCTCGACGGCCACAAAAACGCCACGACACGGCAACTAACTCAATCCGTTACATGGCCCTTTTGGCCTGTGTCAAAGCTCAAGGATCGGCGGGTCGGGCGCGGAGGGACCCACTCTTCTTCAAACAGACGGGCCGGGCATTGCGTGCTGTGTGCCTCGCCGCTCCAACAGCCTTTTTCATGACCTCCAGATCCGCCTCCTCGTCATCTTTCGGGCAACACGAGCTGTCACGACAAATTTCGAGGTTGATGATGGCGAGTGCGAGGAGACGACGCCTGGTATGCGCTTTTGACACCGTGTGTGCAACGCCTCGAGTCTCTCGCGGACGTGGTCGCCAACGTGAATCAGCGGCTCCCAAGGGAGTTAGCTGATTGACCTCCTCGACGCCAAGAGCCTCGCAGCGGTCCGGACAACACACGGCAGCTGGCCTCGTGCTCCTTGACTCGACATCCAGGGCACGCTATAGGCGGCGACGGAGGCCTCACCGCTTGGGAGGCCTCTTTCTCCAGATCTACGTCGCGACGAGGGGTCGAGTCAAACGCGAACCAGAGCAAATGGAGCAAGGAACATGGTTCATGGAACTTACCTCGGCCTTGCTCTTCCAGGCCGAGACTCGACCCGAGAGGCCTCGGCCGCCTTTGGTAGTTTTTTTCGCCAAGGCGATTTTCGTCATGCTCGCTCGCTCGCCTCCGCCCGCACCCCACTGCCTGGCCCAGGACTTTAGCAGAGGCTGCCGCTTGGGCCCAAGCTCAAGGAGTCTCGCCTCCTCCAGCTTCCTTGATCTTGGCCACCAGAGGAGCGGATCGCTTCCTTAGCCGTGGGCCAACTCGGGCTCGAATGTCAAGACAACGGCGGCGGAGGTCCTCCACTTCGAGACCACACGACAATAGCCCCCGGCATCGGCAAGCAGTGCCCTTTTTTGGCGCCGAGCTGGTCCCAAATATCCTCTCATTTCGCAGAACACCGATTTCCCAAGGGATCGGGTCTCGAGCTCCTAAGGAGGCAAAACAAAAACGACGCCAAAAATCGCGAGGGGGCTCGAGAGAGAAAACAACGCGCACGAGAGAGGAAAGTACTTACCCGCGTGACACCGGCAAGTCCCGACCCATAATAGTCATCGCCGTCATAGCGATCGAATCGACCGCCAGCCATGGCAGATCGCCGAGGGTGCCCCAATGCCCCCCCTCTCATGCAGATTCTTCATATTAACACGGCTCCCCCTCGGGTCAGCCCGGTTCCGCCAGTAAAACACGCGGAAGTTCCACCATGAGGCTCGGCCAGAGCCGGACAAGAGCCGAACTCCCCTGCAGCTGGGATCTGGGACTGGTTGTCGCGCAGCATCGTCACCGGACGTCTCCGCCGCCTCCTTCCTCGGGAAGAATCATCGACGAGATTGTCCGAACCAGGGCGGCGCCAAAATTTGCCCTGCCTCCACCTCCATCGCCTCGGTCTCGACGGGACTGGGGGCTCGCCTCCGCCACCTCTACTCGATGGTCCAAGGCCCACCGCCTCGACGCCGGAGGTCTTGGGGCTCCGCTCACCTCAATGGCCCTGCAATAGCAGACGCCCAGCCTCCTTCGCCCCAAGACCCACAACATCGTGAGGCATGGGCTCCTCCTCCTCCACTCGCCCCCCGCCGCGCCGCTGCCCTTTTTTCCGGGCGGCCGCCGCCTCCGAACGGTTCGCCGACGCCGCCAAGCTGTCAAGACGCCAGCTCGCGGCCCCACGCTCGATGGGCGGAGGAGTTAACGTTCACCTTGAGCGCTTTACGGGCGCTAAGGAGGATCTTCCACCGTAAGTTGCCTGGCTCGAAGAAAAGACACTCCCAAGGTCAAGATGCAACCCAGGCGCATAAGAAGTACTACGGACTCCACCAGAGAAGACGCTATCGCGAACGGGATGTACCGCCGACACCGCCGCCGCCTTCTCGCAGAACGGCAAGGTGGTGGCAAAGAAGGCTGCCCTCGTGTCCACCTGCTACCGCTGGCCTCCGCGGACCCCGGCACTCCTCGACCTTCATGGAGATAATGGGGTCGCCCCACCGTCACCCGCTTCCACCTCCGCCGCCGAACCCATCGGGCCGACGCAAGACGCTTCCTCCGACACCGCGCTCAAGGCGGTGTGTCGGCTCGCCCCGGACGGGCCGCCATCGCCCCGGACACCTCCTCCTCCTAGGGGCGCCAGTTCCTTGTCGCGCGCCGGAACCATCTCCTCGATGTCGGGAGGTGTCCTGTGCAGCCGCCCCCACTCGCGCCGCCGCCGCCGTCAAGAATCCGACACCGACGACGAGGGAGACGGTTCCAACGGAGACCGTCGAGCTTCGACGCCGGGCGACGGGCGCCCAGCTTTTTCAGGCGAGGAGCTTTTTTCAGGCGCTTCGCCTCCTTGGCATCTTTTCTTCTTTCTCTCTCGGCGCGCGCCGTTCGTGGGTTTCGCCACGGGCGCGCCCTGAACGGGCGGCGGGAGTTTCGCACGCTCTCTTATTCCTCGTGAGAACGATTTAAGTAAGACAATGCATCAAAAGGCGAAAAGCCTCGACAACATCCAACTTACCAACGAGAGACATACCCCGCGACGGGCGATCGGGAACGGCATCAAATCGCCGATCTTCGGCTTCCCGCCCACCGCGCTTTTTCACCCGACGCAGGTCTCGCTGCTGCCGGTAAGGGCGAAGGCGTATATCTTGACACCGACGATCGATCGAATCGCCCGGTCATCTCGTCAGCCGCCGCCGCCGCCATCGCCGCAACACCTCCGGGCGGTGAAAAGCCGCCACCACCACGGCCGCCGAAAAGGCCGTGGTCACGCAGCTTCCCCAAGGCCCTCAAGAGCGGTTCCACTGGCTGATCGGCCGTGATGACGCTGCATTCATTTCTCTCGTTGACTTTCTACAACCCGCCCCAGAGCAGGGGAAGTCCTCCGCCGTCTATGGAGGTAGAACCACCCGCCATACCAACGACGGTTGACGTTGATACCGGGCCGGATGTAGAGGGATCGCCGGTCTTGGCGCACGGAAGGGTACAGCCGCCGCCTTCCGCTTCTTCCGAGCCCCCCTCGCTCCCCGGCTTGGTGGTGAACGCCGCCGAACAAGTGGAGCCACAACTCCTGCTGGGGAGCGATCCCGTGTACTTCTCACGACGGCGCGACGAAGATGGTCATCGGGCGATGGAGTTGGGGCTGAAATTGTGCAGCTCCACGCCATAGTAGTGCGGAGCGCCGATGAAGTTATCCACCGGCGACCAAGCCTCGCCGTGGAAGACGACGGAAGCTCACCACGAGCTGCCGCATGCTGCCTCGCTCCGACTCGCTCCTCGAGCAATCCACTCCGCTCGTCGGGTCGGTGATCGGGCGAAGAAGACCGCCTCCACGAAGCGATCGCAGCTTTCTTCTCGGTGACGCCGGACCGCCCTGTGGATCCGCCGGAGGATGACGGACCACCAGCCATTGCGGCGGAGGACGCCGCTAGGGCGGTAATCTCTCTCTCTCTTTGGTCTTCGCTTCGCTCTTCTTTCTTCCCCGCGGCCTATGCTCTCAAAGAACGGCACGGAGGCAAAGAAAAGCGTAATGCGAGAGAGGTAAGAAGGGAAGGGCGAGGCCTTTATGATTTGGCGCAAAGGATAAGACGAAACCGCCGGGCGATTTAAATCGGGAAGTTTTCAAAAATCCGGGCGCGGTTATCCAGATCCGTCTTACCGCCCACGCACACACTCCTCCTCGTTAATCGCTGCGTGCAGTACGCCCCGCTGGCTTCCTCCTCGTTAATCGCGCGGCAAGGCAGGTACGTAGTCGCGCTGCCCTGCGTCGGCCGACGCCACGTCAAGGCCCAATCAAGAAGCAGCAGCAGGAGCCGCTTTCGCGCCTCAAAAAGCCGCCTCAAAAGACGCTACCGCCATTAATTAACCAGAGGGAGAGAAATAACCCCCGATTCCTTCCAGCAAAGGAATCGGGCACCAAGCCCGCCACGGTCCAGGGGTTCAAGGTCGGGCCCTTAGGGGTTTCGGCACACCGCCCCTGTGGCAACAGAGTCAGGGCACCACGGGCGAGTTTACACAAAGCCGAGGCCCAAGCAAGTTAAACGCTTGGGACGCCCTGTTGTGTCCGAGACCGCAGGAGGTCTCCGAATGGGATCCCACCGTAGGGAGGCACCGAGCCACCGAGGCCCAAATGAACGGCCCTAAGACCCACTAGAGAAACCTCCCAGATTTTGAGAGCTGCCTCCGACCGCTTAGCCGACCCCTCAGCCGAACGGGTACGGGCCTCCACCGGACTTACCCGATAACAACCACCGAAGTGCCATCGTCGCGCCCACCGAGGGTAGCGTGGCACATTCCACCCTCCTTCCGAGCGTAAAAGGAAGCGCGAGGGTCGAATAAAAGTCGAGAATCCTCGACGGCCCTCTTGTCCGTGCAGAGGCTAAGGGACTCTTCCCGCAAAACGCTGCCGAGGCCCAATGACTTGAGCTCGCACACCAGGGGTCTCGCAAAAACCAACCCTCCTTCCGAGCTAAAAGAAAGCGCGAGGGTCGCTCAAAAAGCGGAAGAACCCCGACGGCCCTCTTGCTCCGTGCAGAGGCTAGGGAGCTCCTTCTGCAAAAGACGCCGAGACCCCACGACCTAGGCTCGCACCCGAGGGGGGCTCGGCAGTGACCCTCACGCGAGGGGCGAACCAAAAGCCGGGGGACCTCGACCGCTCTCTCCGCCCGCGCGAGAGACTCGGGGCTCCTCCCCGCAACTTTGCCGAGACCTGGGCTGCTCAGCTCGCACACGAGTGGGCTCAAGAACAGCCCCCTGGGTCCGAGCTTAAAAGGACAAGGGGACGGGCAAAAAGTCGGAGGACCTCGACCGCCTCTCGCCTGCAGGCGGAGGCTCGGGGCTCTTCCCGCACCCCAAGATAAAAACAAGCGACCCGATCCTGCTACGGTCCAGGGTTCAAAGTCGGGCCCCTGTGGTTTTCGGCAATGCCCCTGTGGCAAAAGAGTCAGGACTACCACGGGCGAGCCTGCACGAGCACGCCTGTGTTGTGTCCGAGACCGGTAGGGAGGTCTCCGAATGGGATCCCACCCAGGGGGAGGCACCGAGCCACCGAGGCCCAGCCGAACGGCCCTGGCACCCACTAGAGAAACCTCCCAGACTTTTGAGAGCTGCCTCCGACCGCTAGCCGACCCCAGCCGAACGGGTACGGGCCTCCACTCGGACTTACCCGATAACAGCCACCGGAGATACCATCGCCGCGCCCACCGAGGGTAGCATGGCATCTTTCACCCTCCTTCCGAGCGAAAAGGAAGCACGAGGGTCGATAAAAAGCCGGAGAACCCCCCGACGGCCCTCTCGCCCAAAGCGGAGGCTAAGGGGCTCTTTCCAAGAACATCGCCGAGGCCCCGCGATCCCAACTCGCACCCACGGGCCCGCAAACACGATCAAAACGCCTCACTGAAGAGAAAGCCCTCAAGAAGTGAAATCACCTCCCAGGGCCTCGGGTTACTTTCGCGGAAGGAGGCAGGCAGCACCCACCAAACCTCGAAAAACAAAACACCATCCCGACAGAGCTATCAAGAGCCAATTCTCGCCGAACCTCAGGGGAGTGCTCCACCCCCAAGGCTCTGGGGGCTACCGCTTGATACCGTGAGAAGGGGTACCCTAAGCAAGATCCAAAAACGATCGCTTAGATTTTCAGAAGATCGAAAACCCAACGTTCCGGGCACGCCTGGCCTCGGCCGATTCTCCGACTCGCCCGAGGCCCCATCATCTGGGCCGGGCGATTCTCCGGGCCCGAGGCCGATCACCGCTGGGACTCGCCCGAGGCCTCATCACCGCTGGACCTCACCGATTCTCCGATTCGCCCGAGGTCCTCTCACCGCTGGGCCTCGGTCGATTCCTCGCCAAAGGCCTCGGCCGAGGCCACCGACCTCCGCTCGCTCGCAAGAAGGCGGGGGCTCGGCAAAGACCGCTACCTCTTCCTTCTCCCGCCCCTCCGCAAAACGTCAGGTCAGATCAACTCGCCCAATCGCTGCCCTCGACAAATGCCCATGATGCCCTAAGACAAGACAGCCAGAATGGCCGATGGGACAGGAGGCAGGACTGGGCAGGGGTTACCCGCCATCAGATTAACCACCGTGCACATGGGTTGACGCCCATGCCTCACTATGTCGCCAACTCCCCGCACCGAGGACAATGCAGCATGGGGAGCCACATCCGGCCATATCGTGGCCTCTAATCGCACTCAGAGCAATAACCTCCAAGGCCTCGGCAGCTTGCTGTGGGGGCTCGACAAACCGAGGACCCATGTCCGCCAAAGCCCCCCTCATGATGGCTTGGCCTCGCACCTACAGAGCCACAGCCCTCACGACGCCATCACGCGATGACTCAGACGCCCCCGGATCGGGCAGGGGTTACCCGTCACTATGCTATCCACTGCACATGGTTGACACCCATGCCTCATCAGGCCGCCAACTCCCGCTCCAAGGACAACGCAAAGATGGGGAGCCACGTCTGGCCATCGTGGCCTCTAATCGCACTCAGGCCAATAACTCCCCCAAGGCCTCGACAGCTTTGTTTCACTGCTCGGCACCGAGGGTCCATGACCACCGAGCCCCCCACGATGGCTCGGCTCTCAGATTCCGCAGAGAGCCGCTCCCCACGACGCCATTACATCGGCGACCAAAGACGTCGCCCGCCATGTCCCCGATGATCAAGCCGCATCGAGCCCCACGACGCGACAAGACCGAGTATGACCAAAGATGTCACTTCCAGATGACAAGGACGGGCCACTCCATCGACCATACCACAACAAAGGGTCGATTACATGTGGCTCGGACACGCCACCCCATTACTGTAAGCGCTTATGTAGCACTGCAGACGGTCCCGGTCCTCCCTTAGAGTATAAAAGGGAGGGATCGGGGCCATTTCGGGAGAGGCCAGAAGACTTAACACGCCGACAGAACCAAGACTCCTACGCCGCTTGGGAACAACGCCTCAAGCAGCCCGCACCACACTCGCCGAGACCGGGCTAGTTCCTCTCTCACCTAGCTTGTAACCCCCTACTACGAAAGCACTCCGTGCAAGGAATACAAGATCGATCTCTGACCGGACGAGGGCCTCGATTGCTCGAACCAAGATAAACCTTGTGTCTCTTTGCGCCACCATCCGGGATTAGGGGCACGCAGACAAATTCACTCGCTGGTTGAGGGACACATAATTTGTAGCGGCAGCTTATAGCTCACACCCATTTTTTCACACCTTAGCTCACATCAGGTGGAGAAAATAATAGAAAGACTATTTCTTAATAATTATATAAGATGATTAGAGAGTGTAATGTAGGGATGAAGTAGACATTTGGTAGGCAATAATAGAAAGAACAAAAGAGATGGAGTGCCAATTCTTAATTATACATGGTGATGTTAAATATTAATATGAGAAGAGGGGGAAACACACAAAAAAACATCATTAACTAACTAATTAGAGTACTATGTAGCTAACTGAAGAGGCATATTGTAGGGGGCATAGAAATGTCGGTTGCCCGGTTCGTGTTGGTTTCTAGTAGACTGCCTCTTTAGCGATGTGGTTTTTGTTAACGTACTGCAAGCAGTGGAGTATTCGTTTCCAGTTTATGCTTCATACTCTTGGCTTAAGGCTACGTTCGGTTACCTTGGATTTGGCCCAGGAACAATTCCAGCTTATGAAAACTATACAAATTGTGAAGCAATTCCAGCTGGAATCATTCCAGGCATTCAATCCACGGCAAACGAACGAGCCCTAAGGCAGTTGAGCACATTTCTCTGGAGTTTTGAGACAGACTGCACGATGTACAGTACTATGATACTACTATCTTAAGATCGCATTATGCAGTGTTCTCACCACGTTCTCACTGTACGGACAAATTCCGTTTGATTAACGTGGCTGTTTGGGCTGCGCTGCACAGCACAGGCGCTCGGTGCAGCCCAATTAAGGCCCGCTGCACAGCCCATCAGCTGACCATGAGGACATGACCGTGAGTCCAGCTCCTTCCTCTTCCCGTTTGGAGTCTGCACCGGTCTTCCTAGCATTCGGAGGCCGACCGTGGCCCACCATCTCGGCCCTCCTGTCAGGTTGCCAGCGCCTAGGCCGGTGCAAAATCCATTCCGCGATCGCGATGCCTCCTTCACCCGTTCCCCGTCGGCCGTCGTGTTTAATTAACGAGCCTCGTTTAACGGGCGGGAGTTAGTCAAATGTGTAGTTAAAGTTCCCTTGTTTTTCTGTGGGTCATTTGAACGCGCAAGCGCAAATGCCAATCCTCCAGGAACCTGTAGCTGAAAGCTCTGATATCAAGGGAAATATACTCCTCACACTAGTACTGTAGTATATAAAGAAGGGAACCGAGCATTGCTTGCTCAGTTCATACGCTGCTCGGCTATGGCCTTTTGATCAACCCAGGTAGCGTACTTGGCTTGGTTCTTCCCTCAAGCTAGCTCTTGTTTTCGTTTACTACCTATCTGCGCGAGTGTTGCACTCTTGATCTTTACTCATGACCTGCGTTCCCTGTTGCCTCAGGAAGATATACCATGTCCGTACTCTATGCCTTCTGAACAGTTTATTGGCCTGATGGAGAATAATGAAGCAGCACAAAATCTCGAGGTACGCGTTCGTGTTCCCGTGGCTGACGATCGTGAAGCAGTACCGCGCAAGAGCTGCCTTCGAGGGATCCCCGACTGTCACGGCTGACCTTGCCGCTGCAGGAATCACAAGCCTTGTACGTGTGATATGAACATCACGTCATCTTCCGACTCCGATCACAAGACTTACTGACTGACGACGATGTGCGTGCTGCATGAACACACGTCTCAGGCTGGAACAGGTTCAGGACAAGCGCAGGCAGCTCGGCTCAGCAACAAGGAGCTGCTCCTGCAGAACAAGGACCTGGCGGCTGACATGTTCCTCATCTACGTGCTCACCCTGTCGGTGTTCCCCGGCTTCCTGTCCGAGGACACCGGCTCGCACAGCTTGGGCTCATGGTATGTATTGTAGTACTTTATACCCTCCAACGCGAGCTGGAGCTTCTAATCCAACCGTGTGTTTTGCGGTTCCCAGGTACGTGCTTGTTCTGATCGCGACGTACAACGCCGGCGACCTCGTCGGGAGGTGCCTACCGCTGGCGCGGCGCCTCAGGCTGGCGTCCCGGAGGCGGATGACGGCGGCGGCAGCGGCAGCGGCGCGCTTCCTGCTCGTCCCGGCGTTCTACCTCGCCGCGAGGCCGGGCGGCGGGCAAGGGTACACGATCCTCCTGACGGCCGTGCTGGGGTTCAGCAACGGGTACCAATACCGGACTCAGGCTCTTTGCCGAGTGCATGTGACACTCGACAAATCTCTATACACATTCGACAAAGCCTTTGCCAAGTGTAATTCTCGGCAAAGATCACTCGGCAAAGCCGGTGACGGCAAAGGCCTCTTTGTCGAGTGTTTTTTGTCGGGCACTCGGCAAAGGCTCCGCCGAGTGCCAGTAAAACACTCGGCAAAGAAAAGTTGCCTGACGGCGCCAATTGACGATGACGATTGCTTTGCCGAGCGCCTCACGGGGGGCACTCGGTAAAGCCCACCCTCTTTGCCGAGTGTGACACTCGACAAAGGCAGGGAGGCTTTGCCGAGTGTCTTACTTGCGACACTCGACAAAGGAAGGGAGGCTTTGCCGAGTGTTTTACTTGTGACACTCGGCAAAGGCAGGAAGGCTTTGCCGAGTGCCTTACTGGTGACACTCGGCAAAGGCAGGAAGGCTTTACCGAGTGCCTTACTTGTGACACTCGGCAAAGCCTCCCTGCCTTTGCCGAGTGCAATGGCCATAGCACTCGGCAAAGCCTCTCAGCTTTGCCGAGTGTCTTGGTCATTGCACTCGGCATAGCTGAGAAATTTACTTTTTTCATTTTTTTTTGTTTATTGCATCCACACATACATATACACACAACCATCACATATATATCACATATCACGCAACAATCACATATATCACACAGCCATCACATATAATCCATAACCATAACAAATATCATCACAAGTTGTCCACAAGTATCACATAGTCCACAAATATCATCACAAGTTGTCCACAAGTATCACATAGTCCACAAATATCATCCAGGTGCCACCACAAGTGCCACCATTCACAAATAAGCATCACAAGCACAAGCACAAGTTCATCTACCTCTATTGTTGACGGCCACTCCACCGGTCCCACCGCGACGGAGGTGTGCCCTGAGCTGAAGGTGTGCCATGAACATCATTCGACGCCGCCGATTGCCCCTGCATAAAAGAGAAGTGATTACATGTGTAAGACAAGATTTAAGATATGTTCTATATATATATATATATAGGGGGGACCAATATCTGGCTGACCACCTATTTACATGTTCTGCTAATAAGGCATATGGTCACTATGCAGATATTCAACCAAATAAATGAATACTTGTCCCTTTTATTTGCATTCCTTTTCTAACATCCTAAATCTATCCTCAGTGGTCGTGCTGGACGCGAGGGACTAGGGAAGTGCTTCCGATTGTTCCAAGAAAGTGAGTTTGATAAACTGGTGGATTCTACCGTGCCTGAGAGGTGTAACCTCTCAAATGTTGTTCTGCAACTCAAGGCTCTTGGAATTGATGACATCATAGGTTTCGATTTTATGGAGAAACCATCAAGGTAAATTTTAAGACTGCTTCTACATAAAAGAAAAATGCGCGGAATCATATTTATTTGGTGTGTGCTTTTGTGCTTGAATTTTATACTGGACTATTACTGTCTCGAGGGGAATTAAATATCAGTGATGAGAGGATGCAATTTATGTTATTGTGTTTAATGTATTTTATTGCTTGACACATGTACCCAGCTTTCAATTTATAGGTAAAGAAAAACCATGACCTAGACTTCTTTATGAACCTTATGATCTGCACTCGTCCTGGTAACACCTAATAGAAACAAACAAACTGAAGTTTTTTACCTAGGCTTCTCAGTAATTATAAGTTAAATAGCTTGCTGCTTTATATCAGTGCTGAGTTTTTGCTTGTTGGCGTCCAAACTCCAACCTACTACAGGACTGCTATTCTGAAATCACTGGAGCAGTTAATCTTACTAGGGGCTCTGACTGATGATTATAAGCTCTCAGATCCAGTTGGTCATCAGATGGCTAGGCTGCCTTTGGATCCAATGTACTCCAAGGCATTAATTGTATCAAGCAAATTCAAGTGCTTGGAAGAAATGCTCATTGTTGTATCTATGCTTTCAGTGGAATCGATTTTCTTCTCCGTGCGTGAGAAGTTAGAAGAGGTATCCATTTGAATTACAGGCTTTTTGTAAAATGTATGTCACAATTTGGTTCTTATCTGATATTGTGGAGTTATTCCCTCAGTTCACTTATTTTAGGGGGTTGTGTTTGCTTTGCAAACAGGTGTCATTTTGTAGCTTTGGGGCACACTTTTCATCAAATGCTCCTGTTATCCACCATGTACATATCGCCTTCTCTTCCACAGGCTAAAAGGCTATGCTGGACCTAGCTTGGTTCGGCAGCAGCCGTTTGAATCCGGTTTTGTGTTTTCTCAGGCAGCTGCCGCTTGCCCGCTGTATCGAACGAAGTACCTAACTACGTGCTGTGTGTGTTCATTTGAATTTGACTAAGGTCATCTCACATATTAGGGTCATATATCCATATCCACATTTACATTTAGATTTAAGGTAGAGAAACTCACAGGAGTGACAGCAGGATCATTTGGTGGAGTGAATATCATCGGTGGCGGAACATAGCTGAGTGAGCTCCAAGACCTTGAATATACTGAAACATCTGCTCCATCCTTCGTCGATCCTCCTCAGCCCTCGCCTCAGCCTCCTCCCGTCGCCTCCTCTCTTCCGCCACCTCGGCCTACAATACTTCACCCCAATGATACAACGCAAAGCAAAGGTATGTAAAAATCAATGAACGATGAATAAAACAGAAATAACCTTGAGTGCCTACACCGTGTGCTGTGTACAGTCCGGCCATGTGCGTATGGCTGGGCTCGAGCTCGTGCTCCTTGCTCGAATCTGAGAGAGAGACCTAGTACGGGCCGGGTCGATTGCGCTGTCGCCAATCCAGTACCGCCCGTGCTTCTTCCCTCCTCCCAACCTCATGACGACTTCTCCATCAACGTCCTCGGAGGTGGGATTGTACTCTGGCTCATGGACCTCCCTTGCCATCGCTGTGTACTCAGTGAGGCGGGTGTGGACGGATGAGTTGTTGTACGCCTCGGGCGGGTCCTCCGGGTTGTAATGGACGTCGGACGTCGCCTTGCCCTTGTGGGCCATTGCCCACGCCTCGAACTGGGAGACAGGCGCGCCACCATGTGACGCCGACTGCGAAAGAAACAGCAAGATGATTAGAAATTTGCATAGTTGAGCTTTAGAATAAAGAAATGGATTCAGCGTACCCATTTAGCTGCGTAGGCCAGGAGGCAAAGGTTGTCTTGATGGTGTGGTGCACCAGGCATCATCAAACGCCGCTCCCGGCAAGCGTTGTGTGTCTCCCACCACTCGGGGCTGCACCACTTGTCCACCATTGCCTCCCAGCAGTCTTCGTGCCTAGTGCACCACCACGGAACCACCTACACGACATCAAGTATATATAGATCAAATTAAGCATATTTAATCTTAGAAAAAATCAGTATTAATCTTATATATTTACCTTCATGTATTGTTCCTTGGTCAGCGTCTCCTTTCTTGCCTCTTTTTTCGTGACCTTCCTAAACTCGAAGGTCGCGTTGTATGTCACGACGGTCTGGAGGCGCGCCTCGTAGTGCATGTCACCCACGAGTTTGTGACAAGCTTTGTTAGCCGCTGCCCTCGCTGCCACCTCCCATCCCGGCTCGCATATGAAGAAATCCTGTATGTAGACACAATGTATCCTATCATTATTTGAAGAATGTCCAATGAATGCGATGAATTGAGCAGTGTAGTGAGACGAAGACTTACCCTCAGCTCTGTAATCACCCGCTCTGCCTTGTGGCCGTAGATCCTGCCATCCCGATCTTATGCATCTGCACAGACGGCGTAGTGGGCAAACGTCCAGGCCGGCTGCCGCACTCCGGCAAAGTCAACAAAGCCAGGGAAGTGTGTCTTGCACAAAACACCAAGAACGCCATTGGGATGGCGTCCGTGACCACCTACACCCACAATCACGAAACCCCTGCCCAAGTGATCAAGAAAAATTATTAGTTTCAACATAACAAATGAGAAAATAGTGACAGCATGTAAAGTTACTTACTTTGAACCACCGGGTCGAACCACCGGGCGTCTCTCAAGAGGTATCGGTCGCTTCGGGAGTTGCGAGGGACCTCGCTGATAGAGTTTAGCCATGCCAGAGGAAGAGGAGCCCCCTGCCGCCGCACCACAGGAAGAGGAACCCCCCGCCGCCTCCTCAGCCTCGTCCTCCTCGTCCTCGTCGTCGTTCTCCTCCTCCTCCTCCTCCACCTCCTCCTCGTCCTCCACCGTCTCCTCGTGCTCCTCGGGCACCTTCTCCTCCTCGTGCTCCTCGGGCACCGCCTCCTCCTCGGACGACTCCACCTCCTCCTCCTGCCTCTGTGGCGGAGGAGCCTGACGACCCCCTGCGTTTCCTTGGCGGTGGCGGAGGAGCTACCTCCTCCACCCTCTTATATTTCGACTTTACATTCCTTAAACTCCTTAAGAGACCCCCGCCGCCTGACATCTTTGTTCAATCACCTGCAATTACAAAGAGATACAAAATGAATAAAACATAATTAGAAAGAGATGTAAAATAAATAAGACGTATTGCAAAATGAACAAAACATAATTAGAAGGTAACATAATATTACATGTCTTAGAAATAATCATCATGATCGGTATTAGCTGGATCATAAGTCTCATCATCACTATCATGCATGTCTACTTCCATGTTGATATCATGACCATCTGGAGGAGCAATGTTGTCATCACTGTCATTGCCTAATTCTAATCGCCGAAGTAATTCTAAGTCCTTCACATTTTGAACCTCATCCCCATCGTCCTCATCATCAACCCTTTCATTGTCTACTTCCATTATGACCGGATCGGTTATGTCTATCACAAAGCTCCCTTGTAGCCCCTCTTCTTGAAAGAACTCTCCGTTATATGTGTTTAGGTCAAAGTTGTAATCTTCATTGTTTGGGACAGTGCTTCCTCTATCATTTGACCTTATTCTTTTCTCATCAATGATAATTTATATAGCATGCTAGTTGCTAGCTGCTTTTCCAGCCTAAACTTTGCATGAAGAGACATTTAACATTCCATGCTTTATATATATAGCACGTTTGCTTCTTTTCTCTACATGACAGTTTGTGATTCACTGTCCAAATTCACAATCAGGCCACAAGTGGAAGATTGAAGGAGGAGGAAACACGTAGATACTTTCAGCAGTTGATCAATGCTGTAGACTATTGCCACAGTAGGGGTGTATACCACAGAGACTTGAAGGTACAGTATTGTTCATCCTTGATTCTGCTCTTTGTTTGTATCATCAGTTATGATCAAGGAAATAGTATGAAACTTAAATGTTGATATTTCTCGTATGCAGCTAGAGAATCTGTTACTTGATGTTGCTGGAAACCTCAAGATTTCAGATTTCGGGTTAACTGCTTTATCAGACCAAGTGAAGGTACTATCAGACAAGATACTACAGAAATTATTGTGTTTTATTTGTTTCTGTTTCTTTCTTTCTTTCTTTTGGTTTCACTGCATTTCACTAATTTATACCATAATCTTTAACTAATTCAATGCTAGCAGAATGATGGATTGCTGCATACTACATGTGGAACACCTAACTATGTTGCTCCAGAGGTGATATTTTTTTGTACATCTCTTCTTTTTTTTGTTTTAACCAGAAATAAGTTTGCCTAATACAGATTGATATCCAATATGTAGGTTATTGATGACAAGGGATTACCTAGGTACTGCGCAGGAGGCCGGGCGCCGGAGCCTGCGTCGTCGGCGCGCGGGGGAGGGCGCCGGGTGCGGGATGTCGGGGGCCAGCCGCGGGAGCCTGCGTTGTCGGCGCGCGGGGACGGGCGCCGGGTGCGGGCGAGACGAGTCCAGGCGGGGCATGGCCCAGGGCAGGAGCGGCCGGCGTGGTGGTGGGCGGCGCGAGCAGCAGCCTTGGCGTTGTGGCGGGGTGGCGGCGGGCGGTGGGGCGGAAGCGCGAGGAGGATGGCGGTGGGGTGGCGGTGGTGGGCAGCGGTGTGAGGAGCGATGGGATGGGTGAGGCGGGGCGGTGAGGAGGAGGGCGTGCGTGAGTCTCGGCCGTGCCAGTTAAGTCTTAGGTCAGGCCTTTGCCGAGTGTCCGCGATCCAGCACTCGGTAAAGCCAGGATTTTTTTTAAAAAAACATTAAACATCTTTGCCGAGAGTCAAGCCGATAAGGCACTCGGCAAAAACTATACTTTGCCGAGTGCTAACCCTAAAACACTCGGCAAAGGTATTTTTTTAAAAAAACTTTTCTATTTCCTTTCCCTTTTCCTTAACCATTTTTTTTCCAAATTTGTTCCAATACACTTTGAAAATACCTTGTCAAATTCACTCAACAATGCAAATTTGATGCTTCAGCGAAAAATAGACCATGATTTCATGTAGTTATAGCTCAAATTCCATTTATATAATTGCAATTAAAAATTAATAATTATCAAATGGATCCAAAAAATCACTAAAATTTAACATGACACGATCTTTGATGTCTATTGGCTATAAAAAAGTTTCGGAGTCAAACCACAACTCGACCGTCACTTTCACTACAAATCTTACCAGATCATTCTCAACAATCATGAAACTTCTTCGGAGATGTTTCGGTTTGTAAGCAATGTACGTGACAACTTATGCGACACCTTCTCAATTTTTTACCACAGCCTCCACATATGATATCATGACATCTTATCAAATTTCATGATTTTCGGACTTCCTTTGCTTTTTATTGAATTTAAAAACCATTCAACCACAAGCTCGGGGTTGTGTTTCTGAAATAAGATGTTTGAAAACCCTTATAATCTTATAAGTAAGGCCTCAAACTGGGTTGAATAACATGAATATCAATTTTATACTCATTTTTCCAAATATTTGAATCACTTGCAGTTCAAATTTAACTTAATTCAAAAAATTCCTTGAAATGCAATTAATTAGTTAAATATAACAAATAAATTAAAAAATACACCAAACTTAAGCATGGAGTACCACATGGGGTGTGTGGAGAGGTGAAAATTTTTGAAGTGCAGGAGCAAAAAAAAATTATGCTTTGCCGAGTGTCTGCTTTTGACACTCGGCAAAGAGCCTCTTTGCCGAGTGTTGCCTTTGTACACTCGACAAAGAGCTGACGGCGGCAGCCTAGTTTAACGGCGGGCCAAAATTTACCGAGTGTGAGACGTTGACACTCGTCAAAGAAAGTCTTTGCTGAGTGTTACCTCTGAGCACTCGGCAAAGAGCAGCTTTGCCGAGGGTCGTGTCTTTGTCAAGTGTTTAAGTTTAGACACTCAGCAAATACATCCTTTGTCGAGTGCCTGATATAAAATACTCGGTAAAGTTCTTGGCACTCGGTAAAGCTTACGATTCCGGTAGTGTACCTCACCGTGTGCGTCCTCACGGAGGCGCCCAGAGGATACAAGGCAAGTCGGGCGTCGCGTCGGGGCCATGCATGTTTCGTTCGGTCGTGCCGTTGTTTCGTGTGCTCACTGTTTTTTCACCTGTTCCGTTGCAGGGACCGGAGCAGAACGCGTTGGGGAACGTTCTCGTCGCCTGCCTCCTCGCCGGCATATCCACCGGCGTCGCGCTCGACTGGCTGTGGCTCATCGGCAAGGGCTGGTGAAACGTACCCGGTGATTGCCGTGCGCTGTAGACTTGTAGTAGTCCAGGAAAGTCGTGACAGTCTGATAGACAAGTGTGCTATACTGCTATGCTCAAAGCAACTTCAAGGCTTCAAGCTTTTTGTTGTAAAAAAAAAGGCTTCAAGCTTTTTTAAAAAGAAAAAAAAAAGAAAACCGCTTACGCACTGTTGGGCCTTTTTTCATATAATGGGCTCAAACGAGAGCCCAGTGCCGTGTGATGATGGAACAAGACCTCTGCGGCTGCATCAACGAGTGGGCGGGCGAGTGGTTGTTGGTAAGTGAGTGAGGTACCACGGCTCAGAGCGCGGGGCCATCCTGCTGCCCGTGGCACTGGACAAACCAGCTGGCGCCAAGTCAGCACGGCTGATACTTTATTTCCCGGGTCCACCACGTATCCCGGATGGGACGTTCCGTCCAGGTCAGCAGCAAATAATTACGAGCACCCCGAGCGTACCAATGCCGGCAGGAGGAATGATTGTTCTTTTCTTGCATTTGATTATTGCGACCAAGACTCTCTGCCTTTTGAGGTGATCTCATGAATCATGACATCCCAGCTGTTCATTTTAAACCTTGAAGGCTTCAACCTCTTTTCTTGAAGAAAAAATGCCCAACATCGTTTATACAGGGCCTGCTTGGATGAGTTTTAGATTAAAAACCATTTTTTATCTCTAGTTTCTAAAATCTGTATTCTAAGAGGAAAATTGGTGGGGGTGTTTGGATCCTAGATTTTAAGAATTTGGCTTCATTAATTGCTCACATGGTCACAAAAATTGGCAAAAGCTAGGTATCAGCAGCAGCTTGATTTTTAAGAATCTGGTAAAAACTAACACAAGAAACTGGAAAAAAAACTAGCATGTTTGATCCCACCTAGTATTTTAAATCATATTCTTAGAAACTGGAAGGATCCAAACAGGACCATATTCATGCTAATTCACTGTAAACGCCTACCACTACATATAAACTACTATGAGGAATAAATGGCTACCCGCATCTATATTTGCATTGGAACCCACCGTCACATAGGGCCAGTTTGGTTGCCGAAATTTTTGGCAAAATGACATTGTAGCGTTTTTATTTTTATTTGGCAATTAGTGTTTAATCATAGTCTAATTAGGCTTAAAAGATTCGTCTCGTAGATTTCGTCTAAACTGTGTAATTAGTTTTATTTTTTATTTATATTTAATGCTTCATGTATGCGTCTAAAGATTCGATGTGATGAAGAATTTTAAAAAATTTGATATTTTGGGAGGGAACTAAACAGGGCCATACTCTAGATATATAAGTAGATGTCTATCTTCGAGTACGTACTAATCTCAGCTAAGAAGTGGAGATAAACGACAGAACTGTTATTACTACTCTAGATATTCTGGTGTGACATGCACATATGTTGTTTATCTTAGTGATCCGATAATGGAAGCCCACAAAAAATGTTATCCGAGGACCTAATCTAGAGCCAGTGGGCCGATGCATCTCTTCCTAACCTGGAGCAGAATGGCATGGATAATATAGAAATGCTCTCAAAGAAGTACCAACTTGAAGGAAGACAAAGGGCTAAGAAACACTGCTTTCGAGCTAGATTCAGACGAACCATTATCATTCCGACGTGGAAAAAGCAGCGGTGTGGCCGCCGTACCATTTTTGTGCCTGCTGGTTTCGTATGTATTGGGCCCCAATGTTTGCGAGTTGTGTTTTCTCCGGCCAATGATGATTGCGATGCTTGTTTCGTGAGCAAGTTTTGAAAGATTCTCCTTGATCTTGCCCTTGACAGCACCTTCTTCGTCATCTTCTTATCTGGGTTGGAATTTCTTTGTTACCTTCCGGGTCCGCTGCTAAATCGTCATGACCGACCGAGCTTTTCTTATTGTTGGGTTCAGATTTCTACGAGCCGGCTTATCAGCTAGAATCTACAGTATTTTTCTCTCACAATAAAATAGCTTCAGCTGGCTTATCAGCCGGCTTTAATATCAATCGAACATGTCATGGTGGGGACACAGTGAGAAAAATTAGCCCATTTTCTTAATTAATTTTTTTGAGAAACATTTTCTTAATTAATTAGAGTAACACAATCAGCCACATACGCCGGCACGCTCGAATGGACCAAACTGTCGGATTTGAAATTTGTGCCCCCTTCCATCCGAATCCAAAAATTAAAAAAGAAGTGGACGTGCGTCCGGAAAGTGGTTCCGCTCGTCCGTTTTGCCACCGGCAGCAACTTTGGTGGAGCGTTAGGTGCATTTTTCAATTAAATTGGTAACGTGCATCCATCCATTTACTTGCACCGCAGCTAGTTTTTGGTTGCTACCACGTGCCGGTGCTGCCAGGTGCTGTACAACTTTTAGATCGTTTTTTAGTTTTTACTGTCTCGTCGCTATGTTTGTTGGGCGCCACCAAAGTGATCGCACAAAACCGTATAGTTCATAATGATAAAAAAAAACCCGTGTATTTCATTCCTTGTAATCAACAAACGAAACAACGTGATAAATTTTCTACCTAAAAGCTTTTCTGCTCGACGTATATTCCAAATCAATGAAGATGTTTCATGATATTGTTAAGACGCTACAGAAGACTTTGTTTCTTTTAAAACTAGCCACACTAAAGATTAGTCACACCATAGATTTTTGAAAATTGTTTGGTTCACTGTCATAACTATAATGTATTACACTTTTTTAGCACCATGTCTGACATGTTAGACTTATTTTCATGGCAAAATTTATCATAAGTGTGATTTCGATTTTACTTGACACACGTTTTGAGATAGCCATAGTTTACCAAGGCTACACGTGATAAACTTCAACACCAAGGAAACAGGCCGTGAGCTACGAAAGATTGGAAAGAACAATGGCAATACGTGCCTGCGCTTTTTGCGTTGACCCTAGGTTTGTTGTGAGGGAGTCATATCGTAGAGAAGAAATGGACAATGGTTACGATATACAATACTCCCGGCTACCGAGGGAGCTGTGCTGTGAGATCTAAGAATGGAATGTCCTCATGGTCTAGGGTCAATAATTTGCACCTTACGGGTTCGGCTGGGGCTGGCTGGCTGGCCAGCCCCCTCACATGAACATTATTCATATAAAACAGACAGCAGTACTTCTCTCTCACATAAACGAATCAGCAACGATACGAACCAGCCAACCGAACAGGACGACTACCGACCGACGCAAACACAAAACCAAACGTTATTTTTAGGAATGTTATTTACTGAAAAATATTATCGTGAACCAGAAAATTAAGGGTAGCAGTACATTTTGGCATCCTGCAAATCCTGGAAATAGTTTGAATTTCAAATTTTAAACAGCACACGAACGGGACATGCCAAATCAACCACTGCAGTATCGGATCCTACAGCTAGCCGCCGAGCCTGCCCCACCTGCCGAGCACCCCGTATAGAAACCCGCCTCCATCTCTCTCTCTCTCCTCTCGCCACTCCCCCGTCCCCGTCCTCTTCCCTCGCGACTAGCGATTCCCAAATCCCGATGCGCCCTCGCGACTAGCGCCTCCGCCTCCACCCCTCTTCCATCACCACCACCTCACCTCACCTGTCACCAGGACGGGACCACCGCCGCCGCCTCCTATGACGTCGCCGTCCTCGCACCACCCGGACTCCTCCTCGGCGTCCTCCACCCCGCGCGCCGGGGTCGGCAACGGCAACGGCGGCAACCACCACCACCCGCCGCCTCTGCCCCCGGCGCCCGCGCCCACCCCGGCCGCTCCCCCCGCGCAGGCGGCGCACGGGGGCCCGCAGGTGCGCCTCATGTGCAGCTTCGGCGGCCGCATCCTGCCGCGCCCGGGGGACCGCCAGCTGCGCTACGTCGGCGGGGAGACCCGCATCGTGTCCTTCCCGCGCGCCGCGGCCTCCTTCGCCGCCCTCGTCGCCGCGCTCGCCAAGGCCGCGCCCGCGCTCTTCGCGCCGGGGGCGCCCAGGCCGTCGCTCAAGTACCAGCTGCCCCAGGACGACCTCGACTCGCTCATCTCCGTCACCTACGACGACGACGTCGACCACCTCATGGACGAGCTCGACCGCATCCACGACCTCTCCATAAACGTCGCCAGGCCGCCCCGCCTCCGCGTCTTCCTCTTCGCGCCCGCGCCCGACGCCGCCTTCGGCTCCGTCCTTTCCGGCACCGCCGAGGCCGCCGCCTCCACCGACCAGTGGTTCGTCGACGCTCTCAACGCCCCCGCGCCGCACCCCATCGAGCGCGGCCGATCTGAGGCCTCCTCGATCATCTCCGAGGTCCCCGACTACCTCTTCGGCCTCGACACCGCGTCCGACGAGCTCAGCCCCGGCCGCGCGGCGGCCCGCGCCAAGTCCGACGCCGCGGAGACGGAGACTCCGCGCCACCACGGCGACGACGAAGACGACGTGCCGCCTTCCGCGCGCCAGATGCCGTACGTCGCCGAGGGAGCGTCATCGTGGCCCGCCCCGCCGCCGCCGTACATGGCGCAGCCTGTGTACTACTTCCCCGTGCCGCCGCCGGTCCACTACCTCGACCCGTCTGCGCAGGGCGGCTACATGCCTCGCCCGGTCTACCACATTGTCGGTGGCGGAGGAAGCGAGGCGCCTGGCGGAGATCTTCACGCGGCCGGCGGCGTCTACGGCGTCCCGCACCACATGCACGCGTTCCCGCCGATGATGTACCCGCCGCCGCGCGCGGTCGTCTACAACTACAAGTCGGAGGGGATGCCATCGCTGCCTCCGCAAGGTGGGGCACACTCTTCCTAGGCGCATCGGCTGCTTCACATCTCTGGTTCCTGATTATTATTGCAGATGCCTAAGCTAAGGAGTTTTGAATTGCTGCGTTTGTGGTAAATTTTTATGGTTTCGTCTAGTTTCTTGTTGGTTGGTGTATAGATGAGGGAAGTGGATGATGGATGGATATTGCAGTTTTCGTTTGGTAGAAATATATTCGTGAAATGTATCTATGCGGGATTCATATATTCTAGGTGGTTCTGGTCTCTGGAGGCCATTTTATATTTACATAAACTGGATGTTGGGTGAATGTTCTAAGCAACATGTGCTGTCAAATGGTCGGTTACTTGGGATCTTCAAATGCTACGTGGAACCTCAATCACTGATGAGGGGTTTACAAAATTTGAAACTGCTGGACTTCTTTGTTTGAGTGTTATACTGACTCGATGGATCCTTTCTAGATTTGATCATAGAGATCATGTTTGGCCTGTTTGCATCTTAATTAGTTTGATGAGTTCATCTGTTCCTGTCTGTATTGAGTTGGTATGCTGCGGTTGTTCTCCAATGCTTCTGATGTTCAGTGATCCAGTGATACCTCCTGAGGATTCTGAACTTGGAACTGCTTGTAAAGTATCTGCTTCGGTTCTGATGACATATGAGAGATAATTTTTGTACATTTTTGTTACATATATATAAAAGAATGTTCTACTCATTTGTACTTGGAAGTGCTTGTTTTTGCTGCTACTGTAACTCAGGGAAATCCCAATTCCAAATCGGTCATGTACTGGATTTTAGACAGCAGTGTTTTCTAGCTTTTGTGGATTGGTTTATAGAGTTGTCTTGTTTACATTGGTAGCTTCATGATTTCATTTGATATCATATACTCAGATGTCACGCTTGTCCTGTTGATCTCAAACTCTGAACTGCTCATCTTCTGGTATCGAGTGAGTGACATATCGTGATGATTCTGAACTTGCAATGGCATGCGAAGTATCCAGGGTCCTGATGATTAAAATGCACAGAGATAGAAAAAGGCGAGTTCCATTTTATCTGAAGAGTAAAGACTCCATACATTTTTTTTTTTCTATACCATGGTTTTGCAAATCTATGGGTTCTAAAACTGCAGTTTGTTAATACTACGATTTTCCAGTACAACAACATCCAAACAGGGTCAAAAGTGACATCAATACTTGAGTAACCAACAGATCAGGAGCTTGTATCGTTTATAGGGATGTATAATTGTTCCAGCAGAAGAACATTGGGTATATTTGCCATTATACATCTGGAGTCCTTGAGAATGTAGCGTGGACACCCATGTTCAGGAGATGCTGATCGTTCAACTGGCAAGAAAGGGTCCCCGATCCCCATTAATTCCAGCTGAGAAACAGATGTGCTTCTTTCGTACACTGTATGTGCAAATGTACAGTTTGGAGGCAAGAGGTTGGTAAATCTGTAGTGATAGTTCCCTCTGAGTGCGGACAAGTTGAGCCCACCATGTAAGACCATCTTTGGAACAAAGAAGTAGAGAAATTTTGGAGGACTAATTAAATCCTATAGGAACGTTTCCTACCTGTTCCCTTTGGAATAAGGAATTACTACCTACTCCGTATGAAATTTCTTGGGAACCATATATAGGAATTTTAGAGGAAAACTAGCAATGAGGTTGAACCTAATGGAAACTTTCCTTTGAGTGTAGACGGCGTTTCAGGTGATTAGTGAGCATGAATCGCCGCTCTCCACTCATCAATCAGCATCAGCTTCAGAAAGATGCCCACTAGTAAAACAGGCCCACTAGCGTTTCCGGGTATTTCCTCTGCATCTGCAATGGGCCGATCCGTTACTCGCACTCGCAGAACAGGCCCATTAGCGTTCCAGGCATCTGCATCTGCATCTGCAATGGTGGATTGGTGGTCATCATGGCTCCAAGCGGTGTGCGTCTAATGGCCTTCAACTGCGCCGCCCACCAGTAACAAAATGGAACCAACCCTGTTCGTTTGGGCTTGTAGGCCTTATTCCCGAATTCCAACCATGCAAAGGCTGCCGGCCGGCGATCGGATTGGTGTCGGCGGCGGACGCGAAGCAGCAGTGGCACGACGACCTCGACCTTCCACGGAGATTACAGGGACAGCTGACCTGAGTGAGTTGCCTCGGCCAGTCGGGCCCCACTACCCCGGGCCGGCGAAAGGCTTGCGGCAGCGACATCGTACCGCCCAATGATTGTGCCGTCTGCATGGGGAGAAAAGGCGCTGCCGGCTGCCGCTGCCGCGCGCGACGGGAGCACGCAAAGGCGGCCGCGGCGGCGCCCACCACCGCACCCACAGCACTACAGCAGACACCACGCACTGTGCACGCACCTGACCTCTCAGCTGAGCCGAGCCGTGCACGCGCCCGGCCTAGCCAGACGGTGATCGATCGATGGCAGTACGCGGGCTCGCCTTCACGTCGCTCACGGCCTCTCCACGCACTGTCATGCGCGCACGTACTGGTACAACTCGATCCGCCCACTTGAAACTCGATCGGTAAGAGCTAGTAATTCGCAGCTCTTGCTTGCTTGATCTTCAGACGGACGGGTCGATCCATGCATGACATCGATGTTAAGCTAATGGATAGCGGATTGCGGTCTCGTAGCATATGAGTGCTTGTGCTTGTATAGCGGATTGTGGATAATGGTTGTCGTAGGCTTCTAGCGGGTTACAATAGCCAGTAGAGCTAGCGCCGCTACTTCCATAGGTGGTACAAACGTTGGATACATCCTTCTCAGGATGCGTGCATCATGAACACGGAATATATCGATCGATGGATCACTGAGACGGACGCGACGTGCATGCTGTCGTGTGTGGTGTCATTCATCGGCCTCTGACCTTCGCCACGCATGCTTGCTGGCGGCCTGCCTGCATCTCGGCGGATTTGCTGGCAGCCCCACACCGTGCAGTCGCCAGTCGACTCGTCAATCCTTGCTGTTGCTGGTAGCTAGGCTATAGCTAGGGCCTAGGGGCCACTCTGCTCTCGCCTCCCGGTGGCTTCTGGCTCCTTGATGCTCCTTGATGCCCTTCAGTTATCAGTTCTCGACGTGCATGGTCAGCTCTTCAAAGGATAATAATAAAAACATCTCAGCAGCATAAATTACTAGTCCAAGGGTAGGTTAATGCTGCTGCATTAGACTATCTCCAATAGCAAAGATACAAACACGAGACTCATTCCATGGTTTGGGTCACGTCACAGTAAAAGAGTCGCATACCCAAAACTTGGCTTCTCCAATAGCCAATCCAGCAGCGAACCCAAAAAGGAGAGCTCCCACCCCGCCGAGCAAATCCCGCATCCTCCCCGCCGAGCGCCCCTGTCCGTGGGCCTCGCTCTAGCCACGCCGGCCCCGCCCCACCGACGCCACCGTCCCGCCTCGCCGTCGTCGTCCGCGGGCCGCCGGACCTCATCGACTCGCTAATCCTCTCCTCCCTCCGCTCCGAGCTCCCGAGCTAGAGCGGTAGACGACCTCGTCCAACGAGTAGCGCTTGTCGGGGTCGCCGCCGGGCGCCGGCGGGAAGAGCTCTACCACGCCGAGAAGCCCTACGCTGGGCCCCGGTGCCGGTTGCTCCACCCGGAGATCTATGTCGTGGAGAGAGGCGACACTTATTTGCGTTCTGGTTCGCCTGGTACGCAAAATAGGTGCGCATTTGCGTCGCGTTTTGCCAACTCTGTTACTACTATATAGTAGTGCATCAGCTGGCATCTCATCTCTTGGACAGTTGAGTTAAACCCCCTAATGGACACGGCTGTACAGTGCTAGTACGTACGTTGAGACCTTACGATGGTGATGGATCATCATCTGTTCAGACGTGTTCAGAGTTAAGCTGCGGCCATTACTGCGTACTTTTAGTGGCACGTACACCAAGTGCAAAGCCGTACGTGCGCATGCAGCGGGCACACACAGTTACTCAGCACACGGTCACGGCTAATCAGTCACCATGATCCGTAGGATTGGGCCTGATCTGATCACTTTGGCAACTTGCAAGTCTGGTAACTTCTGATCCCACATGCAGGCGGCACTGCAGTAACTGCGCGCTCGTAGTAGTTGTAGGGCCTCGCCTGATGGCTGATGAGCGGCTCACATACTGACACCCACGACTGATGATCTGATTAACTGAACTGAACACTCGGCAGTGCAAGCAAGTGGCCCGACTGGGACTGACCCCATGCATGTCCGATCCGAGCGGAGGGACGACATGGGCTCATGGAGCCATGGAGGAGGAAGAGGCCGGGGAAAAAGCTAGCAGATGCAGGCGCAGTTGCAGGGGCAGGGCATGCAATGCAAAAGCAAAAGCTTTGCTTCTCCAGGACCGGGATGGCCAGTGGGCTGCTGCATGCGGATCGTGGAGATCTGCAGACTGCATGCATCGGCGTCGCCCTTTCGTCGTGTGTTTGTCCGATTCTTGCTGAGAGCTAGCGGCCTGCGGCTACCACAATGCGCGCCGGCACCGCATTTGGGATCGGGATCGGGATCGGATTGGTGTTGGACTGTTGGGGGCTTTGGGGCTGTGGTGTTGTGTGTTCTGTTCTCTAGCTTCTTCTCCCGTGCTTTGCGCAGGCAGCACTCAGCAGCACGCTTTCTTTCTCTTGCACCTATGCAAAGGTGCGAGTAGACGAGTGCCGAGAGCAGCGGGAGGTGAGAGAGCATCAAGCATCATCCGGCAAAGCAAAGCAAAACGAAACAGGCCTGTCCACCCGCGAAAAGCAGCAGGAGATCATGGACGGATGCCTGCTTCCTGCTGCCTGCGTGCGTCGTATCTTGTGGGCCTCCGCGGCCGGCTCCGCCCTCCGGTTTGCATAGATCGGCAAGCTGAAAATGGACGAAGCAAAAGGCAATCAGGCAAGCCAGTTTTCCAATGAACTTACCGATCGAGGAGAGAAGATGTTTAATGTGGCATCACTGTACTGTACGTGCCCATTTCTTTTCTTGTGATGCCCGGCAAGCTAGCAAGCATGTCGTGGGTGGTGGAACGGACCTTGGCGATGCACCTCGCATGCGTGGCTAGTCCTAGGCAGTCAGTTGACACCATGGTCCAGTCAGTTGCTGTTGCTGTTGCTGTTGTTGGTGTTGGCTATATATCTGCATCTAATCTAGCATAAATTTAGCTGCCAAAAAGCGAGAAAAGCCAAGCGAGGACAGTACGAATGATGAGGCAGCCTTTCTCTCTGCCTACCAGTGCCATGCCATGTAGCAACTCCATCAGAGACCGCTCGTCCTCGTCCTCTAATGGCGTGGAAAGATCACCGAGCGAGCGAGCTTTGGTCTTTCCTCAACAAGACAACAACTAGTAGTAGTCTAGTACTCTAAACAGTCGAGACTTGAGACGGACTGGACTGGACTGGACTGAAGAGCAATCAAAAGAGAGGGAGCAACGAAAGGCGGCTTGGAATGTTCTCTGCTGCTGGCACTTTGGCGCCACCGCGGCCGGTCCGACGAGATCGTCCTGGCTGGGTCGGGGTCCGGCGTGGTCGCGCGCGCGCCTTTTCATGGAGCCGCCCATATGCACGCCATGTGCGCGCGCGGCGTATCACGTCTGCACTTCTGAGCTCGTATTAGTTCGCGCTGGCTGGCTGGCTGGATACCCATACCCCGTTGGTGTCATATTATATACTTGTAGTGCTAGCTGCTCCTGCTGAAATATAATAGAGAGAATTCTTTATTTGGCACTGAAATAAATCGTTCTTTCGTATTTGGCATCGAAAATTTTAAACTTCCTTACCTAACATCAACTTGAAAATTCATTCCGCATATGGCACTTTCGTCCATTTGATGCAGTAACGGTGTCAAATACCACCTAAAATGACATATATGCCCTTCTATGTATCAGCAACATGTAGTGCCAGATAGGAAAAAAATAAATGAATATAATGTCAAATAAGGAAAGCACAAATATGACAAATATACTTGATGCATAAGCTTCACAAATCTGACAACATTGTCAGTATATCTACATGTCTCTGTCTACATAGAGAATCACATTACAGTTCACATGTCTAGGTTCATAAATATGCATACATTACCAGGTTCATAAACATAAACACATAAAGGTTCATACATAGGAGGTCTAAGTTCACATTACAGTTTATAGAGCATATGCCTTACACATTGCCAAGCACATCTACATAGAGAAGTCAAGCTCAACCTTCTCCAGCTTCTTGCTGTTTTGTTGCTGTTTTGTAGGTGTTGGTGTTGGTGTTTAGTTGTTTTGTTGGCTGTGCCCATTTTGGCAGTGTCAATTTTTTCTAGGTTTGAAGCAAGTTGTTTCTTGGTCCTTTTAGCCTTCTCCTTTATTGGAGATTAAAACTCGGTGGAAATTGGCTCGGGTTGATTGGAGCCGCTTCTTGACCTGCACATGTATATTCAAACTAGGATGACATCCTTGCTCTCTTTCCTGACAAGAAAATAACTACTAAAATAATATTTAGAAGTCGAAACAAGATGGGCAAATTCATACTGGACTGATTAGCAAACAAAAAAGACATCAAGGCGGCAATGAGGTGACATTCTGAGAGACATTCAGTTACTTGGTTACGAGATCGTCCTGATTCCAAACAAGACCGGAAAGAACTTGGAGCATTTTTTCTGGAGAATTTTTAGTTGTCTAGCGCGCGGCGTATCACATCTGCACTTCTGGCATGTTTGGATGCAGGCTGGCCCAAAATGCCATAGCCAGTTGGTCGCTACCTGTGTACTGCCTGGGAGTCTTTTGGTGAAAAACCCTGAAGTTTTGCCTGGTTAAAGTTGCCTGTGCATGTTGCCTACTGCCAGACTTACAAAATCGGTCGCCTGGCTCCCATCCAACTTGCCTGGGACTAATCAAGCCATTCACATCACAGGAAGCACTTCCACCAAACGCTGCCTGCCACTTTTCTTCACACAGGCATGATTTCAGTATCTGAACCAAACAATGCTAGTCTGCCTGACCAGACAATTTTCTACTCAATAACAGGCAGCACATAGGCAGGTGAAATATCCAGGCAACTACTCCAGGGTAGCATCCAAACATGCCCACTCAGAAGAGGATACTGCTGATATTGGTACTACCAGAAGAAAGCAGTCCATTCAGACTCAAAATAGTTTGCAAGATGAACCCACAGTTGTTCATAGGATAGTGGTACCAGCAATTCTAGCTCTTGCAATAATCATTGGTGAAAATGCACGTATTGCTGGAAGGTGTAACAAACAATGTGCTTGTTATCAGTGGCCGATATATGTTGTAAAGTAAAACATCTAGCAGAGATATGAAACAAAAGATTATGTCTTGTATACTATCCCTCTCAAAAAAGAATAGAAATAACATCAACTTTTGTTATCAGGTTTTGACACACACACAGTCGCACAGAACTACCATATCAAATGTAACATATTACCTTTTTTATGCTCTAGAGCTGGAGTTACCATGTTTCTCATTTTTCTTGCTTGTAGCCGGCGCCTCCTTTTCCCCATCCTCATCTCCTCCGGCCTCCATTCTCTCTAGGGTTTGTGTCTCTGGTTTTCAGAACAGATGAGCGACGGGAGAAAGGAGAGACTCGGGGGAGATGGACGCACGCACAGGACCGAGGACTTGCGCGCGACCAAAATAAACATGGGCATTTTGGTACTTCTAATGAACAGCTGACATGGTTTTCCTAGTCAACTAACGGAGGGATACCTTAAATGGACGGAAGTGCCATATACGGACAAAAATTTCAAGTTGATGCTAGATAAGAAAGTTCAAAATTTCCAGTGCCAAATACGGAAGAGTGATTTATTTCGGTGCCAAATAAAGAATTCTCTCAATATACTAGTGTGTTCATCTTCGTATAAAATGAAGTGTTCGTTGGGCGCAAGACAAAGCGGTGATTCGTACATAATCCAGGGTGCTTGGTTCCCAGGAATGAGATTGTGATAAGAGTCATTGGCCCTGTTTGGCTGGCCGAAAAAACGGCTGATGTCGATGCTGATGTTGATGTTGATGTTGATTTGTTATGAGAGAAAAACATTGTTATTTTGCTGAAACAGTACGGCTGATAAGTTCAAACGAAGAGGGCCAATGATTCAATCATATAGTAGTAATGTACACGTCACCTTGCAGCATTACTTCAGCAGTATTACCCCCATCCTGAAAAGAATGCAACTATGGGTTGTGTGCAACGAAAAGTGGTTCACGTTTGATCAAGTTTTTAGTGAATAATTTTCACAGTTATGTCTTTAAATTAATTTATTATAAAAATATATTTCGTAATTAATCTGATGGTATTTATTTGGTATCATAAATATGGATATTTTTTATTTATAATTGGTCAAACTTAAGATACTAAGACGTGACACTGTGTTAGAATTGCATTCATTTGGAGATGGAGGTAGTATTTTTCAACAAACGAATAGTATTTTTCTCTCACAATAAATCAGCAAAAGTATCAGCATAAATCAAATTTTAGCGAAACGAACAGGGCAAAGTGTCAACTAACGCTTGTTTTTATACTATGTCGTCGTCACATGCGTACTCTACTCCACCATTGACTCAACCCATTTGTATCTACCCAATCACATTGGTCCCATCTCTATAGATCTCTAGGCGCAGCAATTTGTCAAAACCTTTATTCCAAAACATTGAAGATGGAACTCCCTTCCCTTTGCCCATTTCTTTTGGGCTTCCCTCCAAACGTACTAGTATGCTCTTCACATGGGGCTTCTTCGCTCTTGCCACAATGGTCTACGCACGGCGCATGCATGATGGAATGCCCTGCAATCCCGCATGCAATGCAAGGGAGTGGAGTGATGAGTGAATGTCTCCCAAAGTCCTTTCTTTAAGCTTCCACAGCCTCTATC
This sequence comes from Miscanthus lutarioriparius, assembly GCA_904845875.1. Classification (NCBI taxonomy): domain Eukaryota; kingdom Viridiplantae; phylum Streptophyta; class Magnoliopsida; order Poales; family Poaceae; genus Miscanthus; species Miscanthus lutarioriparius. The sequence continues at coordinate 16,035,757 of CAJGYO010000004.1, forward strand.
ATGCGGTCTTCTCGCCACGTACGACTTGTGTGCTGTATCACGGACCTCTCTCATGCGGTCTTCTGATCACGCACCTTCTGCTCTGCTCCGAATGGTGAGAGACAGATAGGAGAATTGCGTTCGTTGCCAATGCTGGTGTTCAGATTAGAAGCCATGGCCGTCAGATCTGATGATGGAGCTGCCGCTTGCACAAGAGGGTGGGGGTGGCATTGCTAAAATGCGCAAAAGGGTCGATGCGCGCTGCAGATTTGTCTCTTGTCCTCCGCTTGCACGCAAATATTGTTTCAGCTGTAAAGTTGGTCACACAAAAGTCACTGCCCATCATCAGCACTCTACCCGGCCGCCTCAAGTCTACCACACCACCCACTCTTCCGCTCTCATTTCACATAAGTATTATATATGCACATTATTAAGTATTTCTGAAAGCAATAAAACATTAGCCTACTTTCAAACAACAGAAACTAATGAAGTAGCAATGTGCCTCGGCTCACAACTACTTTTTTTTGGTAAAAATAAACAGTTCTCCGTCACGTTTTCCATTGGCTGATTGGCTCTCCGCATTTGGCATCTGTATGTAAAACGAATGAAACGTAAGACAGTTTCTTTGTTAAAAAAAACAATGTAACAAAGCACAAGACAGAAACAGGAGATCGAGGAGATCTTTCAGCCAGACCGTAGTAGTAGCAAACTAGCAACGGCCGGATCAACGCAGCAGCTGGCTGGTCGCTCCGGTCTGCCAGAGATACCCTGCCATGCAGACTGCAAGAAGATCGGTAGCCTGTAGTAAACGAGAAGACGCATGGATAGCGTGCAAAGATACAGATACCGGCCGTCGACTCGACCCCTCCTGTGTGGTTGTGTCTTGTGATTGTCCTGCCACCACGCCGGTCCATGGTCCAAGAGCGCCAGCAGTCTAGCACGGATAAACACGCTGCTGCAGGTTGGAGCAGCCGAGCACCGAACAGTGGCCTTCTGCCTCCGGAGAGAACAAGAGACACCGACGTCTGATCGTCTCGCCCCGGAAAACCGCTTCGGCAAATGAAGAATCGATTGGCATCCGAGACAGACAAGCGCTGCCCAAATGATCGTGGACAAGTGCGTTTCCCGTGCCCGATGCAAAGATCTCCTCTTTCTCTTTTCTTTTCAACAGTGTTTTTGTTTTGGACCTTTCTCTTTGTTGAGATCAGCTGACCGTGGCCGCTCGTCCTCGATGATGAAGTCTCAGCCAATGAGCCAATTGTCAGCGGTAATGCTGTGAGTCGAACGTCCGATGTTTCAGACGCGCGTCAGATAAGACTCGGCCGAGCCGTGAGCGATGGGCCTCCCAGCTCCTTATCCCTTCCTATCCTGTCTCGTGACCTCCCGCACCACCTCTCTGCTCTGCTCGCCCGCTCCCCCTCTCCACTCCACCGCGCTGCTGCTCTCCGGGATGGATGCCACGCTCGCATCCAGCTTGCTGCCGCCCCGCCTGTTCGCGCTCCCTCCCTCCCTCCGTCCCTCCGTCCCTCGCTCTGCGACCTCCATGCCACCGGAGAGAGGGCGACGGCTTCCGGCAAGGTAGGTGGGTCCTTTTCTGGATCTTAGCCCTCCTCCTCCTCTGGATTTGAGCTATCCTCCTCCTCCTCCTCTTTCTCTTGATCTAGATCTAGATCTGAGGGATGCGACGGTCGCTAGAGTTCCAGCGAGCTCTGTTTCAGTAGGCTTGTTTCGCTGTTGCAACAAGTAATTTTCTTTGTTTCATTAGTCTTTTTTTCTGATGTTGCATCTCACATCGCGCTTTGTTTCTGTTGTTGCAGTAGCTTTGGTTTGCTGTTGCAACAAGTAATTTTTCTTTGTTACATAAGTCTTTTTTCTGATGTTGCATCTCGCATTTCCTTTTTTGTTTCTGTTGTTGCAATAGCATTTTTATGTTGTAACAAGTAATTTTTCTTTATTGCATTAGTCTTTTTTTTTCTGATGTTACATCTCGCATTGTGCTTTTATTTCTATTGTTGCAGTAGTTTTGGTTTGTTGTTGGAACAAGTAATTTTTCTGTGTTGCATTAGTCTTTTTTCTGATGTTGCATCTTGCATTGCGCTTTGTTTCTGTTGTTGCAGTAGCTTTGGTTTGCTGTTGCAACAAGTAATTTTTCTTTGTTACATTAGTCTTTTTTCTGATGTTACATCTTGTATTGCAGTAGCTTTGTTCTTTTTGTTGCACTCGCTTTTGTTCTGATGTTGCAGTAGACTTGTTCTGATGTTTCATCTCGTATTTCGCTCTGTTTGATGTTGCAAACAATTTTTCTGATGGGAGCACAGTGAGGATGCGACACACCTAGCCTGGTGCGGCGGGGGGATGGGCGGTGCGATGGGATGGTGGGAGACGGGCGGTGTAACACCCTTGGTGTTACATTGTACAGTCTTTTGCTAAAACACTGCATGAGCATCATACTTATGTGTAACTGTATGAAATATAATGTGTAAATCAATTTCTGTGATTCGAAACGTTCATCGGAAACACTAAACGAATGTTATAGTTCATGTCGCGTTATGTCACTTAGGGTTCTAAATGAATTTTTAATGAACGAGAATGCTATAGAACGCATATACGAAACTTTAATAAAGTTTGTAGTGTAAGTTTCATAGGTGGCGGTGAAATACTTGCGGTCGAGAACGGGATTCGTTAGATAGCTTACTTAATAGCTTGGAAATCCCATTCGACGCGAAACCATTTAAGACAGCCGAAATTCCTAAGTCGGACAACGCTTTGACGAGGCTAGGTTTGGGAATTTTTGCAGGCGAATTGGATTAAGAAGTAGTGTAATTTCATGGTTGGTTTTAGTAGTTTGACATACCATATCGAGTGTAAAACAGGTGGTGTAGCTACCGGATCATCGAGTTGGATTTTTTAGTAGCTTTAAAAAGCGTGCAAGGCACGTTATTGAACGATGGCAGCGTCTGGCCGCGGTCACCGTGGCTTGGCCGGCGTAGCCGCAGGCGAACGCACACTGCCGCCTAGGCCGCACCACCATTGCCGCGCCCTGGCACATGACTCGCGCGCACAAGCGCACGCTGGGGCCCAACGAGCCTGGCCGCTCTGCTGAAAAGTCCTTGTTGGTTTTGGTAATTGAGTGACAACCTAGGTGGATTAATTGTGTTTATGTGAGATACACAGGTGATTAGTCCACAGGTACATGTGTATGAGCAACATATGCCATGGAGGTGAAAATGGCTTGGAGATATTGCAAAGCTCACACATGTGATGATGAAGGAGCTTATTGCAAATGAGACATGACATTGAGTCATGTGATCAAGGTGGAGAAGATCAAGACAAGACTTGGCTTGATGGACCGGTTGCAAGCGTGAAGGGCAAGTCAAAGGCTTTGGAGTGATGGACCGCGTGGCGGTGAAGCTTGAGCAAGACTTGGCGCCGATGGACGATAGCAACGGTGAAGAGCAAGTAGAGTCAAGATCGATGAACCAATATGATCATGTGATGATATGAAGTGGATCATATCATTGTTGATCGTGTTGGTGCATGTGTTGCATCGACATTGAAGGAGATGGAATGGAATGCGCAAGGCAAAGGTATAACCTAGGGCATTTCATTTCACCGGTCATAGGTGTGTAGAGAAGTTTATGACCGGGTTTAGGATAGATGGCCATACTATCAAGAGGGACAAACTTGTTTGCATATCGGTCATCTAGTGCCACTCGAGTGATCTAACTTTGCATTGTCGCTAGGATCGAGTGGCGTGGCAAGTTGAGTGGCTAACATCCTTTGGGAAATGATTGTGAAAATGCTAACACACATACACATGGTGGTGTACACTTGGTGGTGTTGGCACATTTACAAAGGAGGTGGTGTTTGCAGGGGTGAGATGGGTTTGGGTCCCTCTCTCCCTCCCGCCGAGCTTGTTCGGCGGGATTTGGCGCTTTCGGGAAAATAGAATGCCTATTTTCTATTGCGCCGGATGCAAGTTCTTGTGGTTAGCATATTGGAGCAAGGGTGATGAAGTTAGAAGTGAAAACGAGTTAGTCGCGAAGATGCTGGCGTCGGTCAACTGACCGGACGCTGGATCTGAACGCACCGGACGCTGGCAGGCTGCGTCCGGTCAGGTTGACGTACGATGACGCAGAAGCTGGAGTGTGACCGGACGCTAGCTGCGTCCGATCAAGTGTGACCGGACGCTTCCGGTCGAGGTCGGTACCTTACTGGAAATGACCGGACGCTGGGGGTTCAGCGTCCGATCAGTTGAAGCTGCTGCGTCCGGTCAAGTCAAGTGACCGTTGGAATCAGGACACGTGGCCGTCTGCGGGCGACCGGACGCTGAGGTCCAGCGTCCGGTCAACACGACCGGAGCGTTCGGTCGGCCCGACCGTTGCCCAGTGAAGGGGTAACGGCTAGTTTAGCCCTTGGGGCTATAAATAGAAGTGGCCCTCGGCCATGGCTGGTGCTGAGCACCTCAAGGGACTTAGTGTCCATGCTTGTGAGTGCTTGGGAGCCCTCCATCACACATATACTTGATAGTGATCATTCGATTGTGTGAGTGAGCGATTCTAGTGCGATTGCATCGTGAGGTTGCATCGAGTGGCACTAGGTGGTCGTGTTGCAAGCCGGTGGTGCTTGTTACTCTTGGAGGTTGCCACCTCCTAGACGGCTTGGTGGTGGTCTCCGTCGAAGCCTGCAAGAAGCTTGTGCGGCGCTCCAGAGAAGTGCTTGTGAGGGGTACTTGTGCTCGCCCCGCAGGAGTCACGAAGAGCAACTTTAGTAAAGCGTGTCATTGAGCTACCCTCACTCAAGGGGTAGGTTCTTGCGGTGCCCGACGTGCGGGCTTAGCGGGTGATGCTAATTAGCCACCGAACCACCAAGTGAGCGGTCGACACAACGGGGACTAGCGTGTTGGCAAACACGTGAACCTCAGGAGAAAAATCATCGTGTCAACCTTGTTCTTCCCGTTGGTTTGTATCCCCATTACACAAGCTTGCAATTACTTATATATATATCTTAAGCTTGTGTAGTTGCTCTTGTAATTAGATAGCTTGTGTAGCTAGCTAATTACCTTCTTGCTTGTGTAGCATAGAAGTAGCTCCCTTGCGTGGCTAATTTGGTTTTAGTAACCTTGTTAGTCACATTGCTTAGTTTGTGTAGCTAAGTATTTGCGCTCTCTAATTAGGCGTTGGTTGCCTTGTTATTGAGCATTGCTAGTGAGCTTAGTTAGCTTTGTGCTTTTGCTTACTAGCATGTGTAGGAGCTCCCTTGTTACTTAAAGTACTAGTGGCATAGGTTTGTGTGACCTTGGTCCTAGAATTGTTTAGGAGAGCTCTAGCTAGCCCGGCACCTTAGTTGCTTTATTAGTATCTTTGCAAGGTGCTAGTGAACATATATAGAGGGGTGTAGTCTTGGCTAGACCGATTGTTTTAATTCCGCATTTATATCGGTTAGCCGACGCGATTAGTTTTAGAAAAGACTATTCACCCCCCCTCTAGTCCGCCATCTCGACCTTACATCTGCCCGCCGTCGCGTCCGCCTGAGCCATTCTGCTCGCCATCACCGTAGCGTCGAGCTGCGTCCATGGTCGCACTGCGCTCTGACCGCCGCTCGCACGGCCACTGCTGCCGCTGACCCTTCACGGCTGCACGCGCGTGGGCTTGCCCCGCCCGCTTTCGCCATCACGTTTGCGCCGATGAGATGCCACGTAGGGCCGAGCCGCCGTCGCCTTGCGAGTCAAGCCGCTGCAATTGCACTTCGTCGTGCCGGTCTCGTAGGTGCACGTGGAGCCATCACCCGTCGCGCTGTCGTCCTTCCCCATTTAGTGGTTGCGCCACGCCATGCTCCCCATCATGTCGCCTTGAATGTCGTCGCGATGGCCGGCCGAGCCGCGCCAAGGCAAACCCGCAGAGCTGGTCCCATCTTCGTAATTGCGCGCGTCTGAAGCTTGGTTTAGGGTCTAGCGTCGCGCCAAGACTACCACTGTTATGGCCGTACGATGTCGGGGCGTCAATTTGAGTTTTCCCCATCGCCGGCCACCATAAGACCAAGTTGAGTCGTCCATCTAATTAGCCTTGCATAGTCCACCTCTTTCCATTTAACTGGGCACCCCACTAGCCCTGTTAGTTAGCCAGCGATTGGAGTCGTCCCAGTGAGCTTCCATCCTACAGTGAGGTAATGCGGGGCATTCTCCTCGCGGCGGTCCGCCATGGCCGTCGAGGCGGGTGCTCGGCCAGGGCATCTCTCCATGCTCTGTTGTTTCAATTTAGCGGTGCCTTTACGTCGTGTTGACATGGTTGCCTCGCCCGTGTAACAGTTGAGCCGGTAGAGCAGCAGGTCGCCGGGGACACCGTCACCGCGCTTGCCGTGAACCAGAGCCACCCCACGCTCATGGCCAACCACTTTGTCGAGCCCCGCGACTTCGTCCATGCCGTTGAAAGCTCTTGTTTGGTTTTGTTGAATTGATGAAACCCTAAGTGCTAACCTAGTTTATCAAAGTGATCATGAGATAGATAGCACATTCCAAGTGGTGAAGCAAATGAAGATCATGACATGATGATGGTGATGCCATGGTGATGATCAAGTGCTTAGACTTAAAAAGAAGAAAGAGAAAAACAAAAGGCTCAAGGTAAAGGCATAAGTGGTAGGAGCTATTTTGTTTCAGTGATCAAGACACTTAGCGAGTGTGATCACATTTAGGTTCGATAGCCGTACAATTAAGAGGGGTGAAACTCATATCGAAATGCGGTTATCAAAGTGCCACTAGATGCTCTAACTCATTGCATGTGTATTTAGGATCTAGTGGAGTGCTAACACCCTTGAAAATGTTTGTGAAAATATGCTAACAAACATGCATAAAGGTGATACACATTGTGTTTAGCACTTGGGAGCAAGGGTTAGAAACTTCACTGACGGAGTGTCCGCCCGTGAACAAAAGACAGGGTCTCACAGAGTGGACCAGACGCTGGCCTCAACTGGACTGGCATGTCCGGTCAGTGGAAGCAGTGAAGATGCTGGCGTCGGTCTTCGACCGGATGCTGGGTCACTTCGTGACCGGACGCTGGCAGGGTGCGTCCGGTCCTGCTGATGTGGCAGCGCACGGAGGAGACAGTGAGTGACCGGACGCTGGGTGAGTTAGGTCGGGCATCACCGGACGCGTCCGGTTGCGAGTGGAGGCTTACTGAAAATGACCGAATGTTAGGGTCCGGCATCCGGTCATGATCAAACTGACGCGTCCGGTCATAGCTGGAGCCTTACTGGAAGTGACCGGACGTTGGGGTCCTGTGTCCGGTCGTGGCACTGTGCTGCATCCGGTCATCACCTGACCGTTGGGATCGGGAGCTTAGTATTTAAAGAGAGGGATGATGTGGCAGCCATCCGTTGACCGAACGTTGGTAGGGTGCGTCCGGTCGATCTGACCAGAGCGTCCGGTCACCCCGAGCAGTGCTCAGTGAAGGGGTACAATGGCTCTATTTCATGGGGGCTTCTATTTAAGCCCCATTGTCGGCTCTAGCTCACTCTCTTGGTCATTTGCATTGACATAGCAACCTTATGAGCTTATCCAAAGCCCTCCCACTCATCTCCATCATAGATTCAACATCTTTGTGAGATTATGAGTGAATCAAGGTGCATTGCTTGAGTGTTTGCATTTAGAGGCACTTGGTGTTCGTGTTTCGCTGCGGGATTCACTTGTTACTCTTAGTGGTTGCCGCCACCTAGACGGCTTGGAGCAGCGAGGATCGTCGAGTGGAGGGTGGTGATTGTCTCTGGCTCCGATCATGGTGATTGTGAGGGGTTCTTGGCCTTTCCCCGACGGAGAGCCAAAAGGTACTCTAGTGAATTACTCGTGGCTTGTATGATCCTCATCTTGTGTTGGTTGTGCGGCACCCTATTGAGGGTTTGGCGTGTGATACAAATTAGCGCGTGAACCTCCAAGTGAGTGAATCACCACAACGAGGACTAGCTTGCCGGCAAGCAAGTGAGCCTCGGTAAAAAATCATTGTATCATCATTTGATTTCGAGGTGGTTGGTATTCATTCTTGTGATTGATTGGTTCACTCCTCGACTCGGCGGTATAACCATCTTGCTGTGGTAGAATCGTCCGAAATAGCACACTTACAGAGGCGCTTGTCTTCCACCAGACACTAAGCACCCCGAAAGCAAGCAACAACAGCGGTATCCGTCGGGCACACCACTAGGGAGAACCTGAAAGATCCACATTTTTCCCAAGGATCCAATAATGAGAACGAGTTACAATACAGGTCCATTTCATACATCAGAGTTTCTTAAAAATTACATTATTACATTATCAAATGTCAGAGTGCGGAATGATAAACAGCGGAATTTCAAATAAACATCTATCGATAAGAACAAGGATTTGTCTGAGCCCACCAGAAGAATCCTCCACACAAAAGGTACTTCTCATGCATCACCTGCAATAGGGGTAAATAAACCCTGAGTGCACAATATACTCGCAAGACTTATCCGACTAGTGGGAATAATTTTCCGACTCCAAGGAATATGATAAGCTTCATAGTTTGCTGGTTTTCTTTTAGCAAAAAATAATACTAATAGTGAGTCCTTATTTATGTTATGATTATCAGCCGTATTAAGTTATTATCTATCAAGTCTATATAAGCACCTATTCTACTTTTAAGCAAGAGTTGAGCAATCAGTTCTATTTCTTTTTCTTTCAACTTTCAGTTCTTACTACGATGCTAGAGGTAAGACAAGTCGTACCGACTCGATGGCGATTCACGAACCAATGTGCTCAGCTGGGTGCCCCGAAAACACATGCCCCGCTTGTACCCCAGGCACAAGCAGGACTAACCCATCACCCTCCTGTCCTAGGTGTCTAGGTCTCCGTCCAAACTTGGACTCCAAGCCCCCACTCCTGAGTCCCGGACTTAGGGCGGTGCAAGGACCTCCACCATCTCCACCTCCAATCAGTCGGTTCGAAAAGAGCCGGATCTACGATAAGAGAACAACAAGTCTTCCCTACATCCATACCCAAGTATGCGTTCGGGACAATAGATCTGTGACTTACCTCGCGTCCATTGCAACGACCGGTCCTTAATTGACACAGACAGGAAAAAAGTATAACCGAGCTATGCCCTGTTGGCCGCAGGATACAACTCTTTACACCCACCAGAACCCAACCATATCCCTGTCCGGTCACCATTTTCCTTTCCACCATTTTATCATGAGTGATCATGTTTATCACCTATTTGTGAGTAATGCCAGGTTACCCACGCTATTGACATCCTGAGCATAGCAGCTACTCGACCTATACTAGTAGGACTCATGGGTGGATATATTTATGCACGTACTTTCCATAAAATGCCTGTAACTTAAATGCACATCATATATATATTTAGTGATAAAAAATAGGGGTTATGCACCGGGGCTTGCCTTGGGCAGACGGGTCAGCAAAGTCAGCAACTGATGGCTCCGGGACTCCCTCCTGCACGAGGATCTCCTCCTCGTACTCTTCGATGACTTTGTCGTACTCCTGCTCGTCGAAGGTCACGATCTCCAGTGGCTCATTCTCTATATGCATGCAGCGATGATGATGCAATAATTAATATTTAGGCAACCGCAACTCTTAAAATAAGAACACGCTTATCATGCTAACAAGCTAGCTGTACTGATCTCATACCAACTAATTTCTTAAATAATTTAATATGCTTAAAATTAGGGTATGTTAGCTATCTTAATAAATTAGCTATTCAGAGGCTACAAAAATTACAGAGAGCATCTAATATTATCATGAGTCTAGCATTTCTACCAATGCATCACAAAAAGTCATTCCCTAAATAACCATAATAATAACAAGCAACCTAGAATTAATAAGTAACCCTAAAACATCGCAGAACCATGCGAATAAAATATACCAACAGATAGATCATGAATTTAGGAATTTAACAAAATTTATTTTACAATAAATAAATAAATTCAAATGAGCTCTAGAGATGAAGAAAATGATATTATTGGAGGAGGCTAATCATGCTATTGGACTTGTTGACCAACACGTGACTGTGAGTCTAGAAATAATGGAGAAGGAAAATGAAGGAATCTTACAGGTTAGCTACCTCGGTCGATTACAGCTCGGAGAGGGAGATTGACAGGATGAGCTGGAGCTCGGAGAGAGAGAGAGAGAGAGAGAGAGAGGAGAGGCGAGAGGAGCGAGCAGCGGCGTAGGACGGCGGCGAGCTCGGTGTTGCCCTTTTATAGGCAGGAGAAGCGAAGGCGCGACAGCGACGCGTCATAAGGTTAGTGGCTAACTAGCTTGCTTAAAGGTAATAAAGTGCTGCTTGTGCACGACGTGCTGCTCGGTTGAATAGTGTTTTCTATGGTGAACAGTGTTTGGATTTCACGTGATGGACTTGAGTGGGTCTTTGGTCCTTCAACGTGTCAACTGGGTTGGCATTAAAGAGTGCATATGTGCTAATTGGATTAAGAAGGGAGAAGGAGACCGCAGGTCAAGAAAATAACGGAGAAGGAGAGGATTTTTGTAGGATGGCGACCTCGGTTGATTGCAGCTTAGTAAGGAAGTTCGACAGAGCGCAGCTTTCTCAGGTAAGAACATAGAAACTCGATTTGGGGAGTAAGATGGCGAGCGACGGAGCGCAGCTCTGGAGCTCGGCGTGATGGGAGGGTTGCGCGGCGTGTCGTTTATAGGCAGGAGACGCGGGGCTAGAGGTGGAGCTGGCACTGGAAAAAACGCCTGGCGTGCGCGACACACTATGGCAGCGACAGCGCGACGTGCGCTGATAATTTTGCAAGGCGATTAGCAAGCGAAGTAAAGGTAGGGGTGATTAGAACAACGAGAGAGGACAGTGGCGCGTCGCGAGATTGATGGAGATATTGCTGGTCTTAATATTGGGTGCTAATCCACTTTTGAGAAAAGAAAAGGTATTTGGATTAGTCACACTTGGACTTGCATGCACGTGGCTAGTTGAGGAGTGTGTTTTGGGCTTAACGTGTAGGTGCTGCTGGTGCATGAACGTGTTGCGCGGGTAGCGAGTGAGCGGCGTGCTCAGCGGGCTGAGCCTGTGGAGAAGACGACTTGCGCAGAGAGGAGCATCATGGTCAGCTAGCACAGGGTAAGAACGTGCAGCCCTACAGCATGGCATTAATGGATGGCACGCGAATTTCTACGAGCTGCTGCGGTCGGTCATCTTCGTTTGCTGAAGAGCGCGTGCAACACGCTAGAGGCTGCTGCCTAACTCACCATTCATGACACGACGAAGTAATGACACTGTGGCGAAACTTACTAGTGAAGGGTATTGCAAGCGTGCTACGCGAGCTTGCTCTACGAGTGTGCTGAGGACGTGCTCCGGGGATCATGAAGGAGATGAAATAGCGAGAGACGGAGTTGGATCATGATGACAATAGTGAGTTGAGCTGTGCTGGAGAGTATTTGGACAAGGAATAAAATAGAGCTCAAATTGAGAATTAGTGCAATAAAATTTAATTTCTCATTTTACCACATGTAATAATACATAAACATGATGCTCATGACATGGTTTTAGCAAAAACTGTACAATATAACACCGAGGGTGTTACACTTGCTCACTCTCTTTATATTACCGCAAACTAGTTATTAAGCTCTTTAGTGTAGCTAGTTGTGAGAGCTTGTTAGTTTGGTTAGTGTGACTCTTTAGTTAGCCTTTGAGAGCACACTGACTTAGTATAGTGATATAGCCATTGCGTGGTTAGAAACTATAGAAACTAGAATTGTGTAAGTGGCTTGTATTTTTAGTAGGCTAGCGTAACACTTTCTTCGCCTCATAATTGTCTAACCGGTTTGCTAAGTGTTGTTGTAGAAATTCTTAATAGGCTATTCAATCCTCCTCTAGCCATTAGGACCTTTCACCCGTCCTTCACGTATCTGGTGAAGCACCTTAGCTCCAAGGGTAGCGGGAGAGTCGTTGGGCTAGGTTAATTCGCCGGCGCCGGTGTCACCGCGGCCAAACCCCACCGTGGTGCGTGGCCACGCCTATGTGCGGCACCAATCGTGGTGTTTATTACTTTTATCGAATGCACTTGTGATGAGGAGTGTCGTGGTGGTGAGGATTGCTGCCGAGGAGGTCCGTGCTCGCCGGCGTTAGGTCGGAGGGGCCGCGGCCTCTGTTAAGTTCTGGCCAGGGACGTTGTAACGTGAATTCGAAACAAGCCGGGGGGTTAGTGAGAGCGTCAGTGAAAGAGAGGAATAGTGGAAAGGACTACGGGTTCATTTAGTTGAAAGCCGTGGTCTCTTTTGCATAATCGTCGGCGCGCGCGTGGGTCTCCCCGTGTTGGGCCACTGTCGCGCGTGGGCCGAGCCGGGTGGGCCGCTCCGGTGTGCTGCGCGTGCGCACGTGCGGGGCGCTGGAGTGGGCCGAGCCGCTCGCTCGCGGGCCACGACGAGGAATTCGTTTTTTCATTTTCCAGTGAATTAATAAATGTTTATTCAATTTGGTTTTGAGCTGAACTTTGAAAAATGATAGTAAATGTTGTAGGTATCCAAAAATAGTGAAACAAAATTTGTTAGGTTCACAAAAATTTGCAGAGCTCGCGTGGCGTGGCAGGGGCTCCACCTCGTCCTCCCGCTCCAACCTCACTACCGCTGGTGTGGCCTCACCTTCCACCCCGCATCCCGCTGCTCGAGCTCGTCGGTGGCACACGCATCTAGTCGCTCGAGCTCGTTGGTGGAACCTGCATCCAGCCGTACGGAGCAGGCCGGACGCGAAGACGCCATCGACGCGCAGCACCTCCTCTTCCATGGCCGATGTGTCCTCCTCCGCACAGGGTCGCTGCAGCCGCCGGGAATCCGCGTAGGGTCACCTCCGCACGTGTGCCATGGCCGATGCTGTCCCATGGAGGTGCTCGCTTTTTGCGCTCGAGCTCCTTGCTGGTGATGCGCCACGAGCCCCTTGCTCGAGACGACGGAGGCGCCCTTAACATGTTCGACAAAATGCCTCAATGAGGTAACCTTACCTGAATGGGGATGAGGTGACTGTGTTCGAGCTAACCAGACAACCAAACATGATCTGGGTAAGCCAGGCTTAGCTAAGATAAGTAAACCAAACAACAACACCTTGCATTGGGGAAGCCAGTCTTGTGTTGTCCTGGCTTAGTTGGCTAGCCAGGCGAGGACTAAAATGCGAACCAAACACACCCTATATTGTTGGTCGAAACTGATATAGGTGAAGGTAGAGAGGCAACGGATGGCATAAAACGCATCGTGGTGTGATATAGAACTTAAAACGGGGTAAATAGGTTTTCGTTTTATAGGAGATATAGATTCGCGGGAAGCTACGGGATCCAATACAAAATCAGTATTGCAGAGTATCCTCATCAACAAAATTACAGTACTACGTCTCAAAAAGAAAAAACAAAATTACAATTCTCCTACACGAGGTGCAGGTAGACAATGACAAAATACGTGAGGGGCGCAATTAAATTACGATGGTACCGTGGTACGGGCCTCAGATAAAAGCTGCGCAAACATCAGCAAAACTGCAAAAGTAGCGTGAGGCATTCGATCTCGTTCAGCTCAGTTTCTCCCCTTTCCCGTCACATACTTTGACACATGCATATTGTATTAAATATAAATTAAAAAATAATTAATTATATAGTTTATGATTAATTTGTGAGACAAATATTTTAAGTCTAATTAGCTTATGATTTGATAATGTTGTGCTACAGTATCACATGTACTAATAATAGATTAATTAGGCTTAATAAATTTGTCTCGTATATTACTAACGGATTCTGTAATTTATTTTTTTATTAGTATCCGAACACCCCATACGACACCCATGTGACACTGATATAACAACATAAAATTTTACCCCCTAAATTTAAACGAGACCTAAAATCAGAATCGGAGGAACGAGGCCTAAAATCAGGATCGGAGGAATGAGGCCAAGCGTAATTTGAGACTTTGTTTTCTATCAGCACCAACAGTTTTCAAGCAACAAATAGCCATTTTCTTGCGTGTTGGACCTGAGCTGTCAAAGACGCATGGAGCCAAGAGGCCTCGCAGAGGCCCAATTTGACCTCACTGACAGGTGGGGACCGAAGCTTTCTTCTACCCTGCCTCTCTCCCTCTCTGCCTCCTCTCCTCTCTCTCGCTTTTCTCATGCTCCCGATCTTTACAAAAAGAACCCCGAATCCCCAACTTTTGGTAGCATTGTCCCCGGCCCCCTAGCTATTAAAGGCCGTCTCCCAACCTGACAGAGCTAGTACTAGCAGTAGCACTGCGCCGCAGCAATGGTGGCTTCCCCCGCCGCATAAATCTCACCGCTCACGCTTCTTGGCGTGTTCCTCGGCTCGCCTGGGCTGCCTCTCCGCCCCTCGCGCGGGCGCGGCACCGCCGTGGTCATGGCGACGGAGGAGTGGGAGCTGCCGGAGGAGGACGCCGCCTACGACTACGAGTTCGAGTTCGACCTCGAGAACCCCTTCACCAGCCCCGCCGACGAGCCGATCGCCAGTCTCCTCGACGCCGAGGCCCACCACGCGCCCTCCGTCTCCGCCGCGGCCTCCGCCGCCCGCCGGAACGCCGTCGCCTTCATCTCCAAGGTACGGGGCCGCCCGCACGCGCCGCCGCATTCGCTCTCGCTGCTCTCTGGGTTCTCTGTTTGGGATTTCCGCTGTTCCTTGACCCGATCGGCCTCGATCGGTCCAGGTGCGATTCGGCGGCGAGCTCGCCGTGCACCCGCGCGTCGCCTACCTCGCGCTCAACTACGTGGATCGCTTCCTCTCCAAGCGGCAATTGGCGGTAAGGACTCGTCACTCGCGAGAGATGGGTGTATTCTCTGTTACGATTTGTTGGGAAATTCGGTCTGATCTGATATATCCCCCTTTGGTTCCATGCAGTGCGAGCAGCAGCCGTGGCCGCGGCTGCTCGCCCTCAGCTGCCTCTCCCTCGCCGCAAAGATGCAGCGCGTCGCAACATTCTCCATCGACGAAATCCAGGTACAAGATTTTGGTGCCTCTTGCTTGCGATTTGGTGAGCGCTTGCTCTGGATATTAACTCCCAAATTGCCGGTGTTTTTGTGTTGCGGTTGCCTTGTTTTGCAGAGGAACGAGGACTTCATGTTCGACGCGGCGACCGTCCGTCGCATGGAGCGCTGGGTGCTGGGCGTGCTTGAGTGGCGCGCGCGCTCCGTCACGCCGCTCGCCTTCCTCGGCTTCTTCCTCTCCGCGTGCTACCCGCCGCCCCGGCATCCCCCGCAGGTGGCTGCCGTCAAGACGCGCGCCGTCGACCTTCTCTTCCGCGCTCAGCCCGGTACGTGCGCCGCCCACGCCCTACCTCGCCCAATGCCATGGCATGGCATCCAAGACAAGAGGAATCCCAACATTGTCCCCTTGTGGTTGTAGTGAACTCTTGTTGCTGTGTCTTTTGCAGAGGTGAAGATGGCAGAGTTCTCGCCTTCCGTGGTGGCGGCGTCGGCGCTGCTGGCCGCCGCCGGAGAGGTCGCCGCCGGGAACCTCCCCGCGTTCCAAGCCGGCGTGGCCGCCTGTCCCTTTGTAAATAGCGTGAGCATGATTTTGTAAACCATACGGTTTATTTCCATTAAGCCCCTTTAATCGTCACTAATTCACGTAATTACCCCTGCCACGTCAAACGGACTCGATTGTCCAGATCCTTTGGGACTGGCCGCTTCTGGTGTTCCAGTTATTTACTGCTGTTCATCTTTTTTTAACCTGTTTTCCTCGGGGAGTGGAGCTCATGGGGGCAAATTGACCGTCCAGTAAAACCGTGGTACTATTTGTTTGGGGGAATTTAAAGAAATCTAGATAAATTCAGAGTTATTTGTGAAAGAAAATCAGCCATATAGAGTAGAATCCAGCCGCGCACAGTACCATTTTGGTACCAGCCCTCGCTCTCGGCATTAACAATGCGATCATCGTAAACTGTCTCATCATTTTGGTACCTGAAATGCGCGATCTGTAGGAACAGGTGGTTCTCGTGCTAAACTGTTTGCCCTTGCGCAGGAGAAGCTGCGGGAGTGCGGTGAGGTGCTGGCGGCGGCGTGCGGCGTCGGGCCGGGGCGGGCCGCTGCGAGCGCGGACACGCCGGTGACGGTGCTCGGTCACCACCGCAGCGCCAGCTCCGCCTCGGAGAGCGACTGGACCATTGGATCGGCGACCAACGGACGAGGCGGCGGCGGCGACGCGAAGAAACGCTGCATGGGCCCACCATCGCAGTGGGGGTAGGCGGCTGACCGAGTCAAGCGGGCAATTTCGCAGCTGGATCGAAGAGTCGGAGATTTTTACTGCAGCCCTGCTCCTTTTCCAATTTTTTTTTTACCCTTTTTCTTTTTTCAATTCTTTCCTTCTACTTTAATCCTCTCGAGGTAAAGTGACGGGGATGGAGAATTGGTGGGAGTGGTGGTGGCGGCGGCTGTCATTTAGTAGTAGTTCCTTTTTCCTAGCTTGTCTTTTTTTCGAGCCTAGTTATGGTAATTTTTTCGGCGGTGCTCAAGAAGGTGAGGATGGTGGATGAACATATTGGGATGGAAGAGGGGGGAATGATGTGAAATGGCAGAAAATAAAACCGAAAGGCTGGCATGTTGCTTTGTCACCTCTTATATGGATATGGTCCCTTCTGCGTCGGCTTTTCTATTATGATTTTTCATCATGCGGTTGATTTTTTTGCCATAATTTTTCTGCTGTGCCATTATTACATTATTGTTGTCTTTACCTATGCTAATTATATTTTGTCGTGTTTTGTCTCTCTAAAAACGATCCCTGTGAAAAGCCACAACGACAGGAGCTGGACCCTGTTGGTATATGTCGTTTCACGTGTTTTGGACGTTATTATAAGGGGGGAAAAAGAAAAAACCGCGAAACCACAAAAGCGCAGTGGTCAACGGGGTTAGGACGGGGCCAGGAGAGCGACGTGTCAGGGCAGAGGGGCGCACCCTTGTACTTTGCTTCCTTTTCAGGCTGGCACTAGCATGCCGCTGGATGCGGGCCACGTGGACGCGTGGCCGCATCGCCGCCGTCGCTCGAGTGCGTCCCCACACTGTCCACCCCTGGCTCGTGGTTCCCGCCTCGTGCATGCGGACTGCATGGTGCTGTACACGCCTCCTCACGTCCATACGTAGGGCGCAGCGTACGGCGACTGTATGACTACGTAAACGCGTACTATACTACGTAGTATTTAATTATTGCGGTTTTCTTTGTTGTTGTCGATGTACTCTGCACAAACCACATGACTGCGGGCTGCGGCGGTGGAAAACATCCTGTTGCGTGGGCCCGGGTAGTTGGTTGGTTCGCCTGGAAGCTGGTGAATTGATTTCACGGCCTCGTTTAGATTGTCTTAAAATTCCAAGTTTTTTCATTCTTTTAATCATATTAATTTTTAGACGCATGTATGGAAGTATTAAATGTAGGTAAAAAAATAACTAATTATATAGTTTGGTTATAAATCACGAAACGAATCTTTTGAGCCTAGTTAGTCTATGATCGGACAAAATTTGTCAAATACAAACGAAACATTCTATAATGTCCAGATTGTAAAAATTTACAATCTAAACGAGGCCCACGTATGGAAAAGGCGGAAGTATGGAGTATCATCCTCCAACTCCCCTGCCACGATGTTTCCCTGTAACGCATAGACAAAGAGACAAAAAAGCGTCTAGCAACAACACGGTGTTTTTTTTTGTGTGTGAAAAATATACGTGCTAGATCTCAAGCGACTGAAATCGCGAAGATCTTAGGCTGCTTTAGTGCAGCATTAGCATCCGGATTTGGATTGGCTCTATTGTTTATGATTTCAATTTAATCTGTTCAGTGTTTATATCTAGTCTAAACTATAAACAAAATGAATCATTTAAATGCTCGATACGTTTCTCCAGTTCCATATCCAAAATTTCTTGGAGCTATAGAAATTAATTCCTTGGATTTTTAAGCTGGATTTCCTGTTAGTGGTGGATAATGCTTAATCTCTGGCACACAGGACACCATGGATCATGAAATCTTTCTAGCTAGAGTAATGGCTTAGCAGGCACTAGAACAGAGGATGTTTATGTCGTGTCTACTAGAGACCAACCTAGTACCAGTGATTTTTCTCTCAAATATGCAACATATTTGTGTATCATTATATTAAAAAGAAGAGTTTAAATATTCAGACAATACGTTTCTACCGAACGCCGAAAGATGTTGACCTAAAATAGCCGTAGCTATACCATCCTAGTAAAAAACCTCTAGTTTCGATATTACGTAAAAGGAAACAACCAATACCGGTGATCTAAGAGCAAGTATAGTAATGTATTTGAGCCGGCGATGAGGGTCCATGTCAAAAAAAAAGGCCACGCTATGCTAGAGATTAACAGATGAGAGTTTACCTTCTGGCAGGTTGAAACGCAAGAAACGGTGTGAAATTAATTCATTCGGTATAAATAAATAATGTAAGAATCTAAGGAATCTTCCTGCAACTGCATAGAATTGATTTATGGAAACAGCGTAAGGACTAACCGTTTTGTTGCTTTTTTCGTGTGAGTAGTGGATAGTGCGGTGAATAATTGTACCATATACATACAGACCGTAGTAAAGCTTCTTCCTTCAACGTACGCCTCTTTCCTCCTTCCCCTTATGAATTATGACGATTGACGAGACCGCTCCTTGAACATAGGAGTATATATATGCTACGACGACGTTACTACATACCCTCGTGCGTGACACCATGAGTGCCGCTAGCTGCATGCATTGCTGCGGCGTCGTATGGCGCTATATGCGCGTAGCTTTCTAGCATTTCCCTTTTTTCCACCCGAAATGTCGTAGCAATGTTGACGTCCGGGGACAGGGTCACTTGAGTGCCATCGATTGCGCTTGCCGCCGGCAACAGCATGCATGCTTGCTCACCTTCTCCTGTATGCTGGTCGACAACTATATGTGGCCGGTCGAAACATGACATTACTCGTGTAGGACGAGCTAGTAATGTGCAAGGATTGCAATTCCTCTCTTCGGTTGTGAACTAGCTAGACTAGAGGGCAAGCCTTGTGCTGCAATGCCAAGCAGCTAACGGGGGAAAGACGACACGCAGGCAGGTAGCAGTCTTAGGGTACGCTTGATGCAAGAATCGGTTTCGATTCTCTCAAGAATCACTAGAAATACTTCCAAACTGTCAAACACGATACTAATTCTAGGTAGAAACATTTCTAGTGATTCTCTCATTTTGTAGAGATCGGAATCACCTCCGGAGTCTCTTACATTCCTACCTCCCATCTAATCTAGAAATATTTCTAGTGATCATCTTCAAGTGAAACCAATTAAAATTGGTTGCTTTTGATTTATCTTCGACTATAAAGAAATTCATTTTTTTTTCTAAAACCTATATATTTTCATTATTTTTTTTCATGTAAACCAATGGTTTTCACCACCATTCAAGAATCAGAATCTGACCAACTTGCCAAACGATTTGAGAAAGCGATTCTGATTCACCAGAAGAAACGTTTCTAACAAAAAGTGACTCCCGGATCTCTACCAAACTCACCCTTATTTTATGTCAAAGCTTTGGTCCCACAGGCCAGTGACGTGGTGAGCAGTCTAGACTGGATTGAACTGAACCACTGAACCAGGAGATAGGTCGATTTTGATCGATAGTAGTAGTAAAAGAAAGAAAACCCATGGTTCAAATTCAATCGTGTCTGCCAAAAGCAAAAGGTTGGGCTTACCTAAAAGGGCCCTCGGGACCGAATTTTTTACAATTTAGCTCTATTTTTTGAAAGTTTCTCACAAATAGACCCCTGACGGAAAAAATTAAGAAAATGGAACCTTAGCTCGGCGCCATTGATGTTGGCGCCGAGCTAACACGTCTCGGCGCCAGGGAAGAATTCAGAAAATGGAACCTTAGCTCGGCGCCATTGATGCTGGCGCCGAGCTAACACGTCTCGGCGCCAGAGTCCCTGGCGCCGAGGTCCTGGGCTCGGTGGATGACATGACAGGGAGCTCGGCGCCTACCTATGGGCCCCGCGCCTCTCTTCCTCCCTCTCTCGCCCTAGCAGAGCCGAGCCGAGGTTCGTCGCCGCCGCCGTCGCCGCCGCTCCTCCCGCCTCCCCGCGCGCCGCGCATGCGCATGCCGCGCCCGCGCCCGCCAGCGCCGCGCCACCGCCGCAAGGGCCGCCGCCCGCTCGCCAGCGCCCGCCGCCGCCGCCGCCCGCCATGACCGCCATCGCCTCTCGCCGCGCCCGGTCCCTCGCCGGTTCTTGCTCCCGCGCCGCGCCCTCTCCTTGCCTTGGCCTCGCCCTCGCCCCGCCTTGCCGTGCCACCTGCGCCGTCGAGCCGGACTTCGCCAAGCCATGAACCTCGGGCATCCGCCGCCGCCAAGGCCATCATTGTTGTCGTCGGCGCGCCACATCCGACCCGCCACTGCGCAGCCGGCCGTCGTGCCACCGCCGGCCTAGATCGTCGGCTTGACCTACGCCCATCGTCCGCTGCGACTCCGTCGACGTCCACGGATCAGTCGTTGGAAAGGTAAAAATTATGAATATGCAATATACCTACTTAGTTGACATTTGTTATTTACTAGTTAATATGATGACTCAGGTAGTTGATTTAGTTAGTGGTCTAGTGAGATATATGTAGATAGATAGAAACATAGATACATAAGTACATAGATATAGTTAGATAGCTACTTAGATATGTAGTTACATATTTAGTTAACTAAATATGAACTAACTATTTAGTGAGTACACTGTATATATATACACGTAGTTATTATCTTATTTAGTTAGTTTGTAGTTAGAAAGTACTTGTTAGGTATTATCTATCGTCTAATTTGGACTAAACGACATGTGTTTCGTTACGTGTTTGAACTAGATGGACAACCTAGTGACCATATATCATGGAGGCACCGTTGAAAGCGATCGTTACGGATATGTTGAGTTTGTTGACATGCAAAGCGTGCATGTGCTATTCAATGATAAGCCTTCATTTAGTGAGATGGTTGCAAGGGCGGGAGAGGAGCTGCATTGCCTTGGAGATGATGGCATTGTAGTTGATGATGTACTACACCTAGGTTGTCCTCCCAACATCTTTAGGCGAATGATCTCAATTGGTTGTGTGGATTAGTGGGAGAACTATGTGAGATCGGCTATGAGGAGCTAGCTGCAATGTTTGGACGTGGTTGTGCGTCGGGTGTTAGTTGATCCCATCCCTCATGGGTTTACCCCAGCAATGGATCAGCAGGCACACATCGACCCTCTCATTCGAAATCTTATCTGTATGTGGAGATTGCACCTACGGTTCCCGATGCTCAATCTGCCCTAAATGTGGTAGTTGGAGATGGTTGTCAGACTCATATTTCCGTGGTAGATCCTTCTTATGAGATTCCTTTGACACAGAATCATCCGAGTAAGTGTCTTAACCGCATGGTTTTTGGGAGCTTACACCGTTCCTTACATCTATTTCTTTTATTCTTTTCTTATTTCTCTACTTATCTTGTAGGAGACATTCTTGAGAATGTGGATGTGCCCCCTGTTGCTGCGCAAGTGAACTTTGGAGATGGATTCCGTGGCTCCAATAGTGTTGAAATTATGCATGAATTAGAGCCATATGAGATGGCTAAGGCTCTTGATTCTGATGATGATCGCCCTGTTGGAGAGCTTATGGAGAGTGATGTTGAGATGATGAGGCGTATCTTTCCCGGTCGCCGTGATCCTAGAGTTCATGAGTTCAGCGATCTTGCTCATTCCGGTCGGGCGTTTGCAGGAGGACGTGATGATGAGCTCCTAGAAGCTCCTAAGGTTGGTCCTAACATGGTAATTGAGAATGGGAGGGTGTTCAATGACCTCCCTGCTTTGAAGAGGTGGTTGCAGGCTTTTGCAATGATACGAAAGAGACCTTACAAGGTATTGCATTCATATGCGGAGCGCCGTTACATAGTTGTGTGTGACAAGGAACACTGCCCATGGAGGGTTTGTGCAAGGAAACAACAGGTAACCGAAAAATGGAAGATCACAAAAGTTGTTGGGCCACACAATTGTGCTGACCATGAGCTGACACTGAGGCATCGGCAGTTGACATCTACCCTCATTGCCAAGCAGTTGATGGGTATTTTGCAGGGAGAACCCAACATGAAGGTGAGGACAATTATCAGGACCGTTGAGGCGTTGTATGGAGGTTATATGATATCTTATGATAAAGCATGGAGGGCTAAGCAATGAGCGTGGAAGATGATATATGGGGACTGGGAGGATGGGTATGAGCAACTGCCGGGTTTTTTCAATGCAATCAAAGCGGTGAATCCAGGCATGCATTATGAGTACATCCCAAAACCAAATGCATGGAAGGCCCGGATATTCTTCCGTGCACGGTGCTTTCCTCAGTGCACGCGAGGCCTTTAAGCGGGTTGTCCCATCTTCTCCATTGATGGTACGTTCTTGATTGGAAAATACCGGGGCTTATAGCCATATCTGTGAGCGAACAACAAGTTGGTTCCTTTGGCATTTGCAGGAGAACAATGATAGTTGGGGATGGTTCTTGACGCTAGCGGATACACGTGGTTGGGCCGGTAGGGAGGTTGGCGCATCTCGATAGGCATCGGGGCATACTTAATGTCGTCGGAGAGAAGATAGAGGGGTATGCACCTTTGCACCATCGTTGGTGTACTCGGCACCTTGCGAGAATCTACTACGGAAGGATGGTGTGAAAGGTAACTTTGATCTGTTCCAGAGGTCGCTTTCGGCGACTTGAGGACAAGTACTTTAAGGAAAAGTTGGAGCAGGTCGAACCGCATCAAATGCGTAAGGTAGACAATGGCTCACCGGTTTGATGAGGATTTAGAGAAATGGCGAGAGCTCACGCACGGTGGATGGAGGACCAGAGCAAGAACATGGCAGAGTCATTCAATAAGTTGCTATTGGGGATACGTGGTATGCCCGTGAATGCAATCGCTCAATTCACCTTCTCCCTTGTTGGTTCAACGAGCAGACACAACCATGTATTGCATGCAGAGTGATGGAGAGATATGGGCGCCAAACCAAAGGCACACCTAGAGAAGGCAAAAGAGAAAGGCCGCCATGAGGTTACATGCTTTGACCACACCATAGGGACTTATCGTCGAGCATAGGGGCGGCATAACGTCCGGCAGGGGACTTATCAAATAACGATGACATCGTGGGTTGGATCGTCGGAACAAGAAGATTTTTGACTAGGAGAGGCACCACCACCTCCTTCATTGAGGAATGGGAGGAGATGCCGATAACGTGGGCGACAACAATGAACCCGCACACAAACCATGAGTTCAAGCGGTACCAAGCTTGGTCGCTCAGCTTGAGTCGAGGGTATAGTCCAAGTCGACTACACTGACATCGAGTCCTCCGACGATGAAGATCTCTCTTCGACTCTCCAAGCAGCTAGTGGAGGACCAATCTTCCAGTGGTAAGCCAATTGCCCGTTGTTGCATAACAATACATTAGTCATTCTTGGACCGACATTAGAAGTTATCTATTGTAGTTAGTGCCACTATCGAGCCGTATCACCCTTATAATACATTAGATTCTTGTACAAAAGAAAACAAAACCTATTGCTGTCTATTCAAAAGTATTATTATTGAGAACTTTGTTGCAGGGCAATACACTCAAATGCTCGGGTTGAAGAGATTGAGCGCGTTACTCGACGAGAGTCAATGATGACTACATACTTGGCTTCACGGACGTAAGATTAAAAATATTCTTTTAAACATATCATTAATCGTTAGATTCTTTTTTAGTTAACATAGTTTTATACAATAGAGGCCGCCCGTCTCACGCCGTGTGGTGGTCGTTGTGGTTGGGACAGACACGACGCAAGACGGTAACTCCACTGGAGGAGGCTTGGGCGTAGTCAAGCGCGCGGGGACGGGGATGAGGATGAGGAAGACGACAACGATGACATGGAAAGAGGCACGAGGAGCTTGGCCCTCTGCTCCATGACGCCCCTCGACTCATCCCGCCTCTAGGCACTAGGGCGACGCCGTCGCATGTGATCCTTACAGGGCCGACAAGGGTAAGGGCAAGAGTAGGAGGCGTGAGGGATATGGTAGTTGTTAGTATGCACTATTATGGATTTTGTATTTACACTCGTAACTATTTGGGATTGTATGAACATTGTGGACTATTTGTGGTTATGGGGACATATTATATTGGTTGTGATGTTCATTGTGGTTGCATTTTGCTCCTTGGATGATTAAATGTTTGGAATATATAATGATGTCTCGACTGTGGATGCTAAAACGGAAACTCTTGCAATTTTTTCGTGAAACAATAATCATACATCGCTCAAAAGGCATAAATGTAGTACACAAATTAACTATAAATTTATTAGAAAGTGTATAATCCAAACGATCGGACGCTTTATAGATGAATCTAGGGTTACCAAGCACCGACGATTCTATGCTTTTAGATAATAAAATAGAATTTTGAGATCTGAGGACAACAAATGATTTATCACATGCGACATTATTGGCATGTAAGGAAGCACAACTCCACTCTATCTCCACCATCCATCTTATGACTGTTTGATCCAAGGGTTGAGGTGAAGAGGCACACGGATCGCTGACATGGCACACTGAGAGGCCTTCATTCCTCCTCTCAACCTATAAATAACCACTCACTCCCTCTCATTTACACACACAACAAGGAAGAAAAACACTCCTCGTACAATGTCCGGAGGGTCGCCCGGAGGAGAGGAAAGGGAAAGGGAACTACCTGGGGGTGGGAGGGTTCTCTTGGTCCCGATTTTTTTGAGGAAGCTCTTTATGAGAGGTTCCCAGTTGAAAACAACTACATAATAAAAAGTTCAATACTATGCCACATTACACAACATATTAACCGCTGACAATAGACATAGGGGCAAATGCACTTCCAAATCCTCCCCAAACGCATACTAAGTAATCAACTCATTATCCAGTACTAGTCCTCTACCACAGCCACACGTGGCTAGACTCCCGGTTGCTTTCGACCCACTGTCGCCTATAGTAAGCGGCCTCGCTTCGCTTCATCTGTGGGTCGTTGCGGCTTGAGTGAAGAACGCATCATCATCCTCCTCCGCTCAGAAGCCTGCCTCTGCTGCTAGAGCAATGAGCTCGCACACAAAGGTGTCGTCCTCGGCCTCCTTCACTGCATGCGCCTCTGCTAGAGCGATGAGCTCGCGCGCCTGTCGCCCTCGATCGTGCATGTATGTGCCCTGCTAAGCGTTCCGGACTTTCGGCCTCATCCTCGTCCCCTCACGGGACAACACAATCGGTGATTGAACGGCACGTACGGCTCACGATCTATGCTCATCAAACTTCTTCTCCTCGACGAGCCACCTCTACGGCATATTCCTCGCTACAACCAATCCCTTCATGTATAAAATGCAATCAGTTAGCAACGCGATTATATTATATTTAAAATCAGGCAACGAAAAAAGGCTTTCAAGCACTCACTACTCTTGTCTCCTCCCTTGCCTCATTCCTTGCCCTCTCCTCCTCTAACGTCATCCGCCTCTTCAATCCCCATTTGTTAAGCCCAACGCACGACGCCAAGGGTTACAAATACATGCAAATCTAGCAAAGTGCATCTTTTCTTTGTGATGTTTAACGAATAGGTTGACGTAGTCAGGTCCATATCCCCCCTTCCATGCAATTAGTTGCCTCTTCTTCAGTTCATCCAAGAACTTAGCTTGACCATCATAACATTCTCACCTGCATTTCCTAGTGCTCTGTTCAAAAGAAATATTATATCATATATGTCTTAGCAAAAGAAACAAAATACGATTTCATATTTACCACAAAAATAACGAATCTCATCATACTCAATCATATGATAGCAATAATGGCCTATTTCAACATCCGAAGGGACTAGGCCATAGTTGGATTTAACACCACATTCGCACATGACAGGAGGTGCTTTGTAGATTACCCTTTATTTCTTCTTTTCCTTAACCCTCCGCGGTTCTTCCGGCCATTGGTTCTTAGGACCATACAACCACTCCTTGAAACGACACTTCGCCATTGAAAACACCTAAATAATGAGACATCAGTACATGAACACATATAGCTCAAGATTTCAATACATACACTTTGCACTTACTTCATGCTTGTTTGGACACACAAACTCCAACGTATTCTCAGGGTTTATCACAGCTCGATCTCCACAATCGCACAGAGGAGGTTCATCGAGTCGTCTAACTGCGGCTAGGTGCTTCTCCTTAGCCGTCATCGGCGGAGGGTTAGGGGGGTGGAACCCACCGCTTGAAGTGCTCACGTGGATGTCGCCCTCTAAACCAATCATCGAAAAGGAGGTACCTAAGATCAAACTTGTCTGCACCGTCGATCCACTGAAAGAAAAGGCACCTCTCATGGTCCTACACAACGAGATTCCAACAAAATATTAGTAGCATATTTACACAAATAAAGAAAAAGGATAGTGGAAACAATTTCTTACATTAAAACGATTGCATGTGTAGAAGCAGCGCGCCGCTGTGTCCAGATGTTTCGATTGAAAAACATGGGCCGGGAAACTACAGTCACAGTTAGGTATAGGGAGGTCAGGAGGGACGGGGGCATTTTTGCTAGACGCGTCGGGGTATAATTCTCGAGGACGACCCCGTTTTCGCCAAAACTCCTCCCGAAACATTTCTTGCATCTAACAAAACGGATATAATTTAACAAACATAAATCAAAACATCACAAATAAATATCAATGAGAATCATAACTACAATACAACCAATTTCGTTCTAAGAACCAAAAGCAATTAACATTAAACCCTAAACCTAGGGTTTCCCATTTGATGCACAACAATGAACCCATAACATAACTACATATGCCTAGGTTTACTAGCTTTTTTCACGCCTTGGCATCATCCTACGGTTGTATAATACATATATTGAGGGATACAATGAAACCCTAAGTGATGACGATTATTACGTTCAAAAATCCGATTAATATATACCGAATCGATGCGAAAAAAATTAGGAGGGGAGCGAGGATACCTTGCTCTCGAAGATCTACGGATCAAATTAAGGTTTTCAAGGTCCAATATGCCGATTCGTGATGTAGGGTGAAGTGGTGAGAGAAAAAACCCGAGAGGGAGGAGAAAGAAGAGGAAGAACGCTCGGGCAGGAAGGTTGGACTGGGGTTAAATGGCAGGGATCTCGGCGCCAGTTATTATGGCGCCGAGCTCGGCGCCAAGATCTACGGCGCCGAGCTTGGCGCCAGAGTGACTGGCGCCGAGCTCCCTGCCATGTCATCCACCGAGCCCAGGACCTCGGCGTCAGAGACGCTGGCGTCGAGAGATATGTTTGCTCGGCGCCAGCATCAATGGTGCCGAGCTAAGGATCCATTTTCTAAATTCTTTCCGCTAGATGTCTATTTAAAAAAGGTTAAATTGTAAAAAATCCGGCCCTGGGGAGCCTTTAGAGCCACCGTCACGTACAGATTATCAATGGCATGAATCATCAATGTAGGCCTTGTTTAGATTGCAAGTTTTTTCACTCTCTCTCCATTACATCAAATTTTTGGACACATGCATGGAGTATTAAATGTGGATAAAAAAATAACTAATTACACAGTTTGATTGTAAATTACGAGACGAATCTTTTGAGTCTAGTTAGGCTATGATTGGACAATAATTATCAAATACAAACGAAAGTGCTACGGTGCCCAATACTGATTCCTAACCCCAATCTAAACAAGGCCGTAATATCGCCATTAATTGTAACTAGGAGTAAGGACCAAGGCTGGCTGCATGCATGCATATGCCTCTTGGCTCGTCTCGTCACCATGTTCTTACTCTCTTCGTTGTGTGCGTGGTTCAGGTTTGTCGATCACCGGCGTGGTCGCTGCCTTCTGGCGCGATCCATGTGCACCGTGGCCGGGCGCAGCAGAGCGCACGCACAGCACAGCGACTACACGGCGGTAGCCGCTAGCCAAGCGACGAAGCCCCAGTCAGTGCACGCGGGCAGCGGCCGCTGCAGCGGGGCGTGGAGCACGCGAGCAGGAGCAGGCGCAGCGAGGCCGACGACTGGGCAAACGGCTCGGGCATGTGTCGGCCACTGCACACCCCCGCGCCGCGTAAAGGCTGCTGCCGCAGGCCGCAGGAGTAGCGCGGCAGAAGGCAGAGGAGCCATAGCTTAGCGGTAGCGGCCAGCACAGGACCAGAGCGCGGGTAGTCCCAGGCTCCCCGCTCCCAGGTCCCAGCAGGCAGCAGCAGTTGCATGCCCTGTTTCGCGCTGCGCGCCTGCACACTGCACTGCCCGGGCCGCCATCAACGTGAGCTTTTCCTTCTCGTCCCGGCGTCCCGGCCGGGCCGCTCCGTATATCTTGGCTTTTCGGTCGGTCGCCAACCTCCACGTCGTCGTTCCACCACCAAAACCAGCGGCCACACCTTCTCGCTCAGCTTCTCATCCTGATCCTGATCTCCTCCGGATCATCTCTCTCTCCCCCCTCCAGTCAGGTAGCTCCATGGGCCATGCCAATGGCTACCTCCGACGATCTCCATTCATGCTGACTCCATCCATCAATCCGTTCTGATCGATCGATCGTCGACACGACAGCCCAGGCCGGGCCGCCTTAATTACCTCGTACGTAGCGAAGCGTACCGTACGTACGTGCTGCTGTCGGGGGGTTCAGGTCCAACTCACTCAAGGCAGTATACGAGTATATATACTATGCACAAAAACACTGTTGTGTTGCGACCCATCATCCACGGTCGATCCATGGTCCAGGGCCGACGTGCGCGTGCGTGCTACTCCACTGGTAACATGGACGCGCGCGCGTGGTTATGGGGCTTACGGCAGCAAGCAGCCAGCAGGCGCGTCACGAGTCGACGCGAAATCGGATCGCCGTCAGGCGGCGGTCGGATAGGACGGACGGACGGATGGGTGGTGCGACGACACTGCGCCGAGATCTGCCGTGCGATTATTGGAGGGGACTCCTCGACCTCGAGGACCGCCGGAGCCCGGACCCCGGCCGGAGGCCCGCCGGCTGCATCGAGGACCACGCTGCCCACGTCGTACCCGGCGGAGGCGGAGCGGCAGGCAGACATCCCGTCCGGCGGTCCCCATCGCCCTGATCCGCCCCGCCTGCCTCCCCGATCCGCTGACCTTGCGTTGCTACCTCACCTCCGTCCCCCCCACACCCCCGCAGACCCAGAGCCAGTACGTACTACGTGCGTCGGTGCGTGCGTGCTCGGGTCGCGTCGTGAATGGCGTGGCGTGGCGCGCCTGCGGACGGACGTACGGTGGCCGGTGCAGCGCGCGCGCGCTATCGCCCGATCGACGATGTCCCAAGCGTTCCGGACTTTCGGCCGATCGACGGGATTGAAGGGGATTGACACGGCACGTACGGGGTTTTACGAGCCGTAAACGCGACGAATCCGCCGGTCGGTTGCACACCTTGCCACCTTCCAAGCATGCACCCATGTCTTCGTGCTGCGCGCCGTACCGTCGGCCAGCTGAATGCGTGCGGTGAAATAGTGGGTGCATGAGTACCGTACCACACCACGCGTCCTAGGATTCGCTACATGGTCAGGGCAGTTGCCGACATTGCCTATTGGTGCAACTAGAGGAAAACAATTTGTAATGTGCTTTAGGTGTGCATGCTGCTTGGCTACATTATGAATATTGAATGCAGTAGGACCGGTGCCGAGATTTAAATGGGACAATAATAAAACTTCCCAGTAAAACACGTGAGCTTAATGTTTGGGTACGTTCTTCTTTTTGACGGCAATAAAACCTTAGGTTCATTATTATCT
This sequence comes from Miscanthus lutarioriparius, assembly GCA_904845875.1. Taxonomy (NCBI): domain Eukaryota; kingdom Viridiplantae; phylum Streptophyta; class Magnoliopsida; order Poales; family Poaceae; genus Miscanthus; species Miscanthus lutarioriparius. The sequence goes on from CAJGYO010000004.1 coordinate 16,065,442, forward strand.
AAAAATAATAAACCTTAGGTCATGTTTAGATATAGTCGGATTTGTATCAATTCACATGTGTTTGGATTGGAATAAAACTTGAGCTAAATTCCACCTCAATCCATCCCAACTTAACACATGTGGATTGTTTATCGTGAATACAAAAACATCCAAACAAGACCTTCTTGAAAAATATACACGGTAGTATGTATATACCTCACATTCAGAAGTACATAGAGCAACATAGAGGGAGGTACGACACTATTGCCCTGTTCGCTTCTATTATAATCCATCTTTTTCAGCTTGTTTTTTCAATCGGAACAATATTTTTCTCTCACAACAAATCAGCCGGAACAGTGTTTCGGTTTTTTTTTTCAACGAAGCGAACGGGGCCTATATTACTATGTAAGTGCTAGGCACTAGCTAAAATATGAGGCTGATAGTTGATTTTTGATTTGGACTTGTGCAACCACATCCAGAATGGACAACATAGATCCTCCCCCTGCATATATTTCTGATTCAATTAGGAGACTATATTATAATCTACAAACCACTGCAATTAACTTAAACGACTTGTTATCCTAATATATGCAGTTCAATGGTAATATGTGCAGTTTACGTGTACATTTGTATCCCCCCTCCACCCAAAAGAATGTATAGTGTTTAATAACATAATCTTGTTCGATAGATTATTTTTAGGGCATTGGAGAGTTAAGCTATATACATTGTAATGACACTTAGGCTTGTTTGGTACTGCTCAACTCCATATTTTTAAAGCTTTGTTTCCGTTTTTTAACCAAACAGGTACAACTCCACAAGCTCTGTTCCAGAAAAAAGAGGTGGAGTTAAAAAAAACACATAAAGAGGTGCTCTAGAAACTCCATGGTCTTTTGTAGAGCTACTCCACGATGGAGTTCGGAGACAGTTCCAAAACAGACCCTTAAATATGTGCTTAAGGTGACAAAATAAATAGGCACCTATGCAGGAGCCTAAGTCTTCAATGGACAACGTGGGTTAAAGACTTTAATTGTTGTATGTAAGAGCCCGTTTAAGCAATAAGCATCCACATATAGTGGTGACACTGCGATCCCAACTCCACCTTCAACTATTTGTATGCAAAATTGAAGCGTTCGAACATTTCATGCTGCTCCAAGCGTCGGTTGTGTGTCTGAGTACATCCGTAAGCGCCTCGTTTTGCATCGTTGCTTGTATTATCCTCCACTGAGGCAAATCGATGCATAACTGCCGCTACGGGCCATGTCAAATTAACAAGTTATACACCACAACCTCATTCCTCGTAACCTAATAATTAGTATTATCATATGAGTAATGAAGTTATTTTGCTAAATTTAAAGAATAGACTCATAATGTGTTACCCCATCTAGAATGGGTTGATTCGTCAAACTCTACTTGTGTTCAAAATCGAGGCAAGCAAAATTCATGCACAAAAGAAAAATAAGGAAACCAATGTCAGAGCGCACTTGCTCCCACTATAGACCGTAGTTTTGTACCTCAGCGTTTTTAGAGTGTTCGTTCGCTCGTGAAAATAGACGACAAATGAAGCACGAGGAGATGAAAAGGTTTAAATCCATTACAAACCACCATACCCCTCTCTGCCTCTCGATCTGGACCACAATATTTGTGAAAGTGAACCATTTGGTCTAGTGTAGACTTTTCATACATGTCGCACCAAGAGTGGGGCTGCCATCCTAACAATACGTACACAGTGCAACAATACCAGAATCTGAAGAACCCCACTAGGGCAAGTAGTGAATGTAAAAAGCATCTGCTTGTTTATGTTTCGGTTACGCTAGAGATCTAAGCTGTGGATTGTAAACTACTCCTACGGTCAAGTATATGGCCAAGCACTAACCCGCCTAGATGAGGTCAATATGAATGTCTTGACGCCATTAAGTAGACTTCGATCCCTGCAATATCTATGCCTTTGCCGCCATGGCGTGACCACCAACCTTTATTTGCATGCATGCATGGGCCTTGCTAGCATGAGAGCTTTGCTTTTCTCCAACCTCATCTTCTTTAATCCACTACTCCCTCCTCTTAGCTAGGATGGCACCATCATGAGTGCTGAGCCCCAAAAGCAGGGTACATACTACACTAGAAGCAAAAGGTGGCTTGTGTCGAGTCGACGCTATGCTTTTTCTAGGCAATGGGTTGGAGTGGACATGATGGAGTATATGGAGTGTGCATGTATAGATAGTCCCAGAAAATTCATCACAAAGTCGATAGATGGGCGCCTACAGATTGTAATGTTTACCTTGGTTGGTCCTACTCTCTTATGCCATGGAGTATATGAATGTCTTGAGTTGTTTTGTCAAGGTCATAATGTTTTGAAGACTTGGGCATCCTTTCAAACATCCTGAGTTGTTTTGTCATGGTCATAATGTTGTTCATATAGCTAGCTTGTCACCACGACTGACGACATGTCAATTCTGTCTAGATATAGGACATGCTATATTTACCAATAATTTCGGTACGGTTGATTTGATTCATGTCGTTTGCATGATCTCTGCCACAGGTGGATAGATATGCTAGTATGTCATATTCTAATTATAAGCCTCCTAGACTCCCAGTCCTTGCTAGGATGCCCAAATGTCTACAAATAAAACAGCGTACAAGCAAAGCACGCTATTGGCAGCCCAACGGCGACCAAACCAGGCGTCCGTCCAGACCCCGTCGTCACGGCTTGCCGCTCCGCACTGTTTTTGTCAGCACTTGCTGATGCAGTGGCAAAGCATTAGTACATACTAGGATTTAGGATGGATGGACCAAGATGCCCCTGCTAGCATCCATTCGGCACGTAGGAGTACGCCATTAGCAGAAAATTAGCGTAGCATCATTAGTCTCCTGACGTACCGCCCTGGCACGTCTGAAACTGGAATCGATGCCATCTCCACATACATGTACATATATCCGCAGGACGCAGTAGATCGATGTGGAAACTGTAGCATACTCCGATCGATGCGCAAGATGGAGGAGCTGCGTGCTTGCAAAAGAAATGGTCCTCATGCACGTAAGTACGTTTGTCAGCGCCGGCCGCCGGGCCGGGTGCACAACTTTGGTTGCCCCTCCTCGACACACACGGTTAGCCTGAATCCCTGATCCTCCTATACTGTATGCCCGGCCCACTCTGGCTCTCTGCCAAAACATCCATCCATATTGTACGCAGATGAGTCACTGACGCTGCGACTCACTACTCGACTCGACAGAGCAGTGTAGGTGTAGTACTAGCTGCAGCAGAGACGGAGAGCGAAACCTGCTCACTGGCCGGCTGGTACGTACCAGGCAAAGGTCGTTTTGTACGCGTGGGTTCTTCTGCTCTGCTTGCGCGCGACAGTGAATCCCGCACGTTTAGTTGTTTCTTCTTCGCTGCATCTGACGGGACGGGACATGGGACACGGGATCGAACGGCCGGACGAGCTGAAATCACGCGCAGATGAGATGAGATCGATCTGTGCCGTCACGACGACACCGCGCCCATGGAGGGGAGGCCCCCTGCGCCCTCGCCCAGCACGTACCACTACGTGCTGTGGTGGCCTGGTAGTGGTGCCCAACAAGTGGCCTCCGATCCGATCCCTCCGTGCCCACGCTCGCGCGAGCCCTGTGTTTTTGTCTGCGAGACAAGGAGCGTGCGCGCGGCGCGGCGGCCCGTGCGTTCGTGCAGTTCGGCTCGATCGGCGGTCGTAGGCCGCAGCCCGCGCGTGGGGTACGGTGGATGGCCACCGCCGCAGCGCTCGAGCGTGGGCAAAGGGCAACGCAACCCGCCAACCCCTACTACGGCAGGCCGACCTACGCTACGCCTACGACGCATGCCGCACGGCGTACGTACGTGCGCGCAGTGGCAGTGCGCTGCGACGAAGCTACCTAGTAGTCCGCCGTAGCGGGCCATGCGCCGATGCCGCGCCGTGCAGCAGTTTCTCGTGCCGGCGGACGCGCGTACGCCAGGTTTATGCCTCTGCCGTACTGCCGTGCGTTCCTCGTGGATCGATGTTCCTGATGATAATGCTCCTCCTCCGAGCTAATGCAGTCATCTTGCGTGCGTTCTGCAGCAAGCAAGCACAGCATATATTGGCACACACCTAAGTAACCGCGCGCACGGAATCCAGCAGCTCTCATGCATGTCGCGGTCGCGGCTTCGTGGGTAGATCTATCTCATGCTGTCCTGTGTTGCATGCCCGACTTTCACTCCAAGGTTTTGCCACTTGTTATCGTGGTCGTCCATTTTACTCCAAGCACCCTAGATGAGGTACAGACAGGCTCATCAGAAAATCCCTAGGCTACATGCACCCTAGATGAGACCACACCCTTACGGTACCTCGTACTTACTCCTACTAGCTCCTGTAGGCGGAAATAATGCATGCAGGCCACATGCATGGTTAGTGTTGCTATTCATAAATTTATACAGAGGATCTCATCGATCTGCCGACGATCTAAAGATCGGTGTGTGCACGCAGCACCGCAGATTGGACGTGGAAAATGCCAGGAGCTGCGTCGATGAGGACGCCTGCCTCACCAGTCACCACGGACTAGAGCACGTAGTACGCCCATGCCGCGCGCAGATGGGCCACTGTTGATCGATCCAGCCATGGGGACAAGAGGGACGAGAGAGCTAGCTAGCAATTGGCATCATAGGCAGCCACATTGTTCTCACGTTTACCTGCAGCCTGTCGCTCAGCTTGTGGGGTTTCTTGCATGCAGGGGCCTGTGAATTGCGATCTATACGCACTGCATGCAATGCATGCAAGTACGAACACGATCCTTTTTCTTATATGCGTCCATATAGTTGTGATTGCTTTGACCTGGGATGAATTTTTTAAGCCAAAATCGATACTACTAACACTAGTATATTTAGTTATTACTCCGAGAATGATATGGTTCTCAAACTCCAAATTAGCGATGATACCAACTTTTGCGTTCTATCATTGAGTTTGTGATGAACTAATGAAGAATTTTAATTAGAGTTTTACTCAAATACAGTTGCTTGATATTTTGTTTTCTTGTCAGTCAAATTTCACAGAACATCATATGTATATTACCGGAACATTACAAAATGCATCAAAGAACATTATAAAGTACATCACAGAACATCACATGTATTTTAGCGGCCGCCTGAGAACATCACAGAACATTAAAATACATCACATAACATAACGGAACACCACATGTGCATAACTTGAACATCCTAAAATACAACATAGAATATCATATATATATATATATATATATTACGTGAACATCACGACATTATAGAACATCATATACTACGTGAACATTACAGGTTTATTACGTAAACATCACAAAATACATCACAAGAGCATGACTGATAGTTAAGTAAACCATCAGTCACCTGCCATAGAGACATAGACCCTTTTAATTAACACCTGTTTGGGCATTTGGCTAGCATGCCAGTGGCAGTGCAACACCAGGACCAATGCACTAGATACTCCAAGTGACGACATATCCCATCCTTGCGCTTAGATCTGTACAAACCAGCGTGATGGTGTTTCCAAGGACCGTCTATTTGCGAGCCCTAAACTTTGCATACTTCTTGGATTCCCTGTCTCTTACCTCTACCTCTGAAAATTTCGTACTTGTTATATACAGTACAGGATATATATATATGCCAATGCGCGCGCGGTTACGAGTCCAAATTTTACGGTGCTTGGTATACGCAGTAGTACAGCCTTGCGATGAAAGAACGTGCCCGGCCCCCAGTTCCATACTGGCGGTCGTCCGCTCGCCTTCAACCCAGCGAACAGTACTCCCTTGACTCATCTCTTTCCTTTTCTGTCCTATTACGCCGGATTCATTTTTTCGTGAACGTTCTTTTTTCGGAGCCGATCGACTCCAAGTGACGTAGGTTGTGCACCCCAATTCCAATTCAATGAACGTTCACAATCTCAGTGTACCACGCCGAGCGCATCCCCACCACTCCTGCTGCAAGCTTTTTCTGCATGCTTGTGTGAAGGCAGAAAGCAATAATTTTTTCAACACTCTTGCATGCGCCCACTCCTGCTGCACGCACGCGCTTCTCTCTCTCTTTTATTTTTTTATTATTATTTAGTTATTGTTTTATGTGTTTTTTAGTATTCTTTTATTTTTTACATTTTTATTCTTCTTTTATCTATTTTTCTTTTTTATTTCTTTTTGGCAGCGTTGGCAAGTTGTATAGAATAACTCATGTCCTTAAGTTGTGTTTGATAACTTTTGTACATAAGTTGTGTTTCTAAGTTTTTCTTTTTTTTTTTTCTACTTTTTTTCTTTGCCTTTTAATTTTCATACATTGACTTATGTATTTTACATGATCGTATATGATTCATATACTAGTTATACACGTATAATATAAATTTGTACACCATGTTTTTATATTTTGGCTAATATGTTATGATATTAATTTACACATCTAAGTTCTGGAATATAACTTATACGTCTTTACATCTAATTTATTAATTAAGTTATATTTCTAAGTTATACAAACAAGTTATTATAATATAAGTTATCAATATTGAGTTATACATACAAGTTTGTTCATCTAACTTATAAGTTGTACAAACAAGTTATTATAATATAAGCTATCAATGTTGACTTATACATACAAGTTTGTTCATCTATATCTTATAAATCTAACTTTTTACATATAGGTCATCTAATTTTGTCATGTAGTAAGTTATATGTATAAATTATATGCATAACTTGTCACATAAAAGTTATATGTATAAGTTATACGCATAACTTGTTACGTAAAAGTTATACGTTTAAGTTATCTGTGTTATTTGTTATAAGTTATATGTTATAAGTCAGTACACATAAATTGCTACTAGAAAAAGAATTCTTTCAAAATATATGCAAGTAGGGTCTAGTTTTGTTCGCCTCATCGTATAGGACACACGGTGTAGACGGAATTAAAAATGGATACACCGTTTAGGAGTTATAGTAATTTGAAATAAATGTTTTACTTTTTTTTAGAATGACGTCAGCAGTATGGGAAAGCACGCGTGAAAAGAGAACGCTGGGCGCGTTCAGAAAAGAAAACTGTTGGAAATTATTTTTTCCCAGAAAAAGAAAGATGTCTGTTGATCGGAAAACAGCTATTCACGTGTCTGAATCTTGATTGTTTCTGTTGAATTTCAACTCTAGTATGCTCTATTTTGTTTAGAACTTAAAAGACTTTGTTGTTGTCGTCCTAAAAAGAAAGATGTTGTCTGCAAATCGTTCGCTACATTTAATTTAGGCAGGCGTTCGCTGTTTAGCCAGGCCGTGCCCGGCCCCGTGTGATGTCCTATTGCTGTGTCCAAAAACGAGATGGGCTGCAGAGGCCTGGCTTGCTTGACAGCAGTGTAACTGCTCTGCTCCTGCTCATCAAGTGTCAGACGACACTGGACTCTGAACAAGGCACGAGATTTTCCAAGTCAGATGCGCCTCAGCTCAGCATAACACTGCAGGAAAAGCACATGAACGTTGTCCAAACTCCTCATGGACGATGTATATACGCATTCATCATTGGCCATTGGGCTGGGATGAACTGATAAGACCTGCTTGATTAACAATTAATTTAGCAGCTGCTCAATCAACAGACACAAAAATCAAATGTTCGTGTACCAATGTACTTGATATATTCTAAAGTGAAGTCACCAACTGGCCACGCATAGTATAAAGATGCCAATCCAAGTACTCTCTCTGCACCTGGATTTTTTGTACAAACTGGTTCTGATAGTGTTTGCAGTACCGTTTTGTTGGGAGTCTTAAAATTTGCACGCTTCTCCTTGGATTTCTTTTCCGTTCTCTGAAAATATCCTACTTTCTGCACTGTAAAAATGTCATATGTGTGTGTCAGGAAAAAAAAAAGCAAGCCCGAATTTTTAGTGCTTGGTACGGGCGATGCTATTGCTACAAGGAAAGAGCGTGTCTTGTTACCGCTACTGAAACTGAAACGAGAGAGGCTGCAGAGTCCTGGCCTGTTTGACATCAGTATAACTGCTGATGAAGTGTCACTGTGTCAGACTTGAGACTGGAGCCAAGGCACGAGGAATTGAAGTCAAATGCCGTCACACTGAACGTACATGACCAGTGAGGCAGTTGCGATGAGTTTCCGTCTGATGTTTTTCGTACTGCACTCGTATGCTGTCACGCTCATGCATGGAGCAGTGCAGGCTCGGTTGTGTCCTCTTCGAGATCCGGTGACCAAAGATCCGGTGACCAGTGAGGCATGCAGATCTTGCTACAGGCAGGGACCATGCACTCGGTGAACATTTGTTTGTTCGAAAAAACAATACACATGTCAGTATCTCATCGTCTGAAAGAGCATTTGTGGCATTCTATGTATCATTTTGCTGTTTAATACTATACAGCACCAGGAAGGGGGAACAAGTAATCAGAGAGTCTGTATGGGCATCATGCTGCATCCAAGATCCAACAGCATCAGTACTTCTCCAACAGCCTGCAATTTCGGTCTGCCTGCAAGTGAGACAGAAAATGGCAGCCAGCCACCTCCATCCAGTACTGTCAGCATGCGGAAATTTAACTGCTCACTGCCAGCCAGTTCGCCGCGGATAGCCACTCTTTGTTGTCCTCTGTTTCTTCTTCCTTCGTCTCCCCTCCCCTGATCCCCTTGCCATGGACGCCGATTGAGCTCCGTGGCTGAGGTCGAAAACGTTGGCCCTTTACCTTATCTGTCTTCAGACCTTCCACTCCCTGCACAGCCTGCGCTGCTACCTCCCACACAGACAAGCCGAGCGCACACATTGAATCTAATTATTAATTAAGCATAGAACTAGATGATGCTTTTGAGTCACATGGATCTATTGCACGCGTTGCATGCTGCCTTTGCTTGAATTGGATGGCAAACATGAAAACCACTGGTCGAGAAGCACGAACCAACATATGGCAGTAAGTCAACATCTTCACTGTTTTCAAACTAGTACCCACAGATTGCAGACCGTACATCGCAGTTCTGAGTAAACTAGTTTACCGAATCTGCAGTTCATCCATTAAGATATCCTAGAGAGCATTCGGCACACGCCACGGTTTTACATACACAGCACAACTCGATTAAGCAGAACATCGAAAACATCAACGGGCCTGTTAATTTGCAGATTCAGCGTTCCTTGATCAGCAACATGGCTGCTTCAGATTCGGGAGGTAATTGAGGCCAGTAAGAAAGGTGTACAATCAAGGATAGAGGTGTTAATTCAAGTATCTGTATCAAGGGTATTACTATACCTGCCTAGTTCCGTTGGAGATTCAATTGGCAGCTTTTATGTCAGCGAGAGCAGCAAGAACCTCAGTAATTGGACCTTCGGTTAGTGACCTATTGGCCTGGACCACAAATTTTCATCATGGAAGCATTAGATGTCGTGTTCAAAACGCCAAAGTATTGGAAGTGACAAGAGGCTGACTTTGAGAGATGGCACTAGTGCATAAAACTCTTCAATGGTCTCAGGTCCGATGTTTGCTATCATGCATATCTGCTGCAAGCACACCACAACGGTTGAGTGAGATGAGGCTGCTGTGTGTGACATCGAAGATGTAAGGAAAGGAACAGGAAACTAAGTAACAAACCTCGCCATCATCGACCCCTCAATTTTTTAGAGATCTCCAGCAACTAGCTAAGGAACAGAACTGAATCACGGATAAGATGCTAGCTTGATAAAATAATGTAACTCAAAATAGATGCAAGTTCTAGTGTTTCTAGCCTAAACAAAATATTAGGATACTCCAGGGCTTGTTTTGCAGAGTTTGCAGTGGTGAAATGATTTCCATCTTTTGCATATTGGAAAGCTTTGTCAAATGACCTACAGAAGCAACAGGATAGAGTAAACTAGCCAAAGAGCTCAGAGATGTGCACGTAGCACAGAAAATGATTAGTAGGCTAGAAGAAATGATAAATATGAAACATTCTTACTCAGGAATTTTGATCTCGGGGTCCTCTGATAAGATAGCCATATGCTCATGAATTTCTTGCAAGAGTTCAGCTCCTTCACAGTTCATTAGCATTCTACAATTTGGGGGGATATCTGCAACCAATTATAAGATCAATAAGATTTTTTCCACACATGCCATTGCATTAGAAACTCGCAGGATTAGCTTAACACGGTTCATTTAGAGAAGGGCTCATGGAAATCAGATTGTCGTGCATTTCAGAATTTACACAAAGTATTTTACATAACCATATACCACTTACATAAAGTCCCATCAAAATACGTGACCCTCATCAAGGATATGTACAACAATGTTGTGACTAGTGTTCGAACAAACGATGGTAACACATATTACTTTCCGATTAAAATTGGATTTCATCAAGGGTCAGTCTTAAGCCCGTATCTCTTTACCTTGGTAATGGATGAGGTTACCAGGAACATACAAGAGGATATCCCTTGGTGTATGTTGTTCGCTGATGATGTAGTGTTAGTGGACAAAAGTCAGGCGGGAGTAAATAGGAAACTAGAGTTATGGCGGCAGACCCTTGAGTCTAAAGGTTTTAGATTGAGCAGAACTAAAACCGAATATATGAGATGCGACTTTGGTGGAGTTGTACAGGAGGAGGGAGATGTGAAGTAATGCCTAAGAAGGATACCTTTCGGTATCTGAGATCGATGCTACAGAGAGATGGAGATATTGATGCGGACGTTAGCCATAGAATCAAAGCAGGGTGGATCAAGTGGCGACAAGCTTCTGACATTATCTGTGACAAAAGGGTACCACAAAAGCTAAAAGGCAAGTTCTATAGAACGGCAATTAGACCGGCTATGTTGTACGGAGCAGAATGTTGGCCTACAAAGATTCGACATGTTCAACAACTGAGTGTCGCAGAAATGCGTATGTTGTGATGGATTTGCGGTCACACAAGAATGGACCGAGTTCGGAACGATGATATACGTGATCGTCTAAAGTAGCATCAATTGAACAAAAGCTTGTCCAACATCGGTTTGTTGTGGTTTGGCCATGTTCAAAGGAGACCTCCAGAGACACCAGTGCATTGTGGAGTCTTAAGCCAAGCTAATAATATGAGGAGAGGTAGAGGAAGACCGAAATTGACATGGGGAAGGCAATAAAAAAATATTTGAAAGCTTGAGATATACCTAGAGATCTATATTTGAATAGGAGTACTTGGAAAGCAGCTATTGAAGTGCCTGAACCGTGACTTCGGGCTCTTGGTGGTTTCAACTCTAACCTACCTCAACTTGCTTGGGACTGAAAGGCTATGTTGTTGTTGTTGTTGTTGTATATACCACTTACGATGACATTTGAGTGCTAAATACACGGTGGAACAACACAAATATATAGCAAAATTCTCAAATGCATTTTACTGGATGCCCTATGTTGTGCACACATCTATCAACAAGCAAGTTGCTAATCAACAACACCCACCCATTATCTGAGGCTTCTGAAATAGATATTTGCAAGAATAAGCTGACTGCAGAAACATGATCCCATGAATGGCAGAATGTCGAACTCTAAGCACGCCCATTAACAAGACGTGAGAATACACCATGCCCATCTCTACATGGTTTAAGTAGCAAGCAAAGTGGCCAATTTAAGATCAAGAATCACAGTATATACAAATGGGAGTGGCAAGATTATTTAAGTGGAAAATTATGCGGGAAAAGTCACAAGGCCAGTAGAGAAATTAATCCAATAAAGATACATTGGAGGCAACAAATAAGGACAGATTCCAAATTTCTCATAAACCACTGTCCAGTCCTTGTAGAATCAATGCTTGATTCTAAAGATACAGTGAGGAAAGACAGTCTATTCCCAATACAAATTCTCCCTAAGCTTAAGTTCTCAAGGTGGAAGAACTCCCAAAGCCAAGCAGCATGGGTGCTGTTTTGAGGTCCCAAAGTCTCCTGAATGTGTTGAGGCACCAAAATGCACCAAGGAAAATACCACAACACATAAGTTGGTCTTCTTTTCACAAATGGGCTGCTACAGTTTGAGTCTATAATGGCCTTCAAATGAGGTTGAAAATCTTAGCCCTCCATCATAATAGTCAATTTCAGCAATAGAAGATTATAGCATCAAAATAGCTGCATTTTGAAAATTTCACTGAAGGGAACTGACCAAGCTCCAGCTTCAATTCTGCATCGGATTTAGTAGGCATTGTATTGGATGCAGAACCCTTTCCACCTTTGTCACCACTATATGCCTTTCCTTTGCTTGCCTCTCCTAAGAAGGGAGATAAATATAGATTAACACTGAGAATATAACAAGTGAGAGAGATGTAACAACAGAAGACGAAAATATCCTGATCTCTAGCATGAATATTTAAGTACATTTTGAAGGGGATGATGTGTAGTAACATTGTGCATGCATACCTTTAGAAAAGGATGAAGGCTTTCCATCAGTTTTTAGGCTCTCAGATGAAGCCTTCCCATTTGACTTGGAGTGAACTGGAGTAAGCTCTTCTACAAAACCTAGAAACAGGAGGCACTATATGAGTGCTGCAGGTATCAACCATGCGTTACATTATTCATGTGCAGTAACATTCAGCTACATTATAGATTTTAGAATTATCTTGATGTAATGGGGTTCCTTATTTTGCTCTTATCAAAATACTGAAGAAGCACAGCATATATGCAATTTAATTGTTATCACGTGGAATCTGTCATGCACACTGCACCTATCAATCATGACTCAAGACTCAAGAGTTTTTCGTAGTATGCTTTCCAATCAAAATGATATGCATGTTGACACTTAATTGGTGTCAACGACTAGAGAGTGAATGTGTAGACTGCAAATAAAAACCAAACGGCAGTTAGAAAATGGTATTTATTCATCTGCCACCAGGTTTTCCTTAGTAATATATCAACTATACGAAGCCTACCAAGAAAAGCTGACGGGCATTGCCATGGTATATTGGAATCAAAAGACCCAAACAATGATCATTACAATCATGTGAGGGTTTTTTTTTCTCTCCTGAATGTCCTAGAAGATTCCTTACATTAATAAAGACTAGGCAACAGAACAGTAAACATGTCATACATGATATGTCTAAAATGTCAAGAGTTCAATCATAAATACTATATCAAGGAAACTGAATGTGCTGTTACCTTCAGAGTCAGAATCTGATGAATCAAGCACAACAACTCTTGGGTTGAGAGAACCCTTGCGCCTTCCACTTGGTACTCGATCCATTGGCAAACTTGCCAGACTCTTATTCAAAGGATATGCGTAAGAAGTTCTGCATCTCAAAACCTACATAATTCATATTTAAATTCATCACATAATTGCATAGCAAATAGTGTACCCAGGGGGAAACCAGTAAAGGACAAGTACACATGTCCTCCCGTAACTTTTGCAAATAAATAGGATTTGTTAGGCATATAATACATATATGAACTTAACTATATCAGACCCGTAAAAAAAACAAATAGAAGCTAGGGTTCGGTTGCTTTGGTTTTGCACAAGCACAACAGTAAGTGAAGAGAAGAGATGCGCATAACTGGTGGGTGTTGGTCGCCGGGTAAGAGCCCGGCGAAGACCTGGCGAAGGAACCGACGAGGCTAACCCGGACACGTGGCACAGGGCGGCGGCAGCGGCGGTCGTCCACTTGCGCCACGACCTACGAGAGAGAGACGGGGGAAAGAGAAGCAAGTGGTGAACGGGGTTACAAATTTCAGGGATAATCTAACCTTTTGCATTGCAATTATTAAGAATGGTGCCTCTTCAGATACTCACTCCGTCAAAAAAAAAACAATTCTAGCAATTGACATGTTTTAAACAATTGTCTAAGTTTTATTATCTTAAGTATCAATATTTATGATATCAAATAAATATCATTAAATTAATTATGAAATATATTTCATAATAAATTGATTTAGAGCCATAAACGTGAATATTATTCATTAGAAATTTTGTGAATCACTTTAATTGACACTCAAACTATAGTTGCACTCTTTTTGGACAGAGAGAGTATGATTATTAGAATAGACCTTAAAGAATTACTACGAGGAAAAAGTTTTAGCAACACAATTTTTTTTTGCCCATTAGCCACTGTGGAGCCTAGTTAGCACGGACACATGAAATGACATCATTGCCCCTGCCCTCTTCATTTAATACCTAGCTCCGGGCTCACTGAGGTTGCGCCACGTATTAGGCTCGGACTAGTTGTCGTCAAGGACCGAGGCGTGCACTCAAGCTGTGCACCCAACTCACGGGTCCACGGTGGACCAAAAATGTCCTCAATGGTACGTGTAACCTACGTCAGTCAACGAGTGGATCTATGGCATATGGAGCTTAGATGTTGGGTGGTCGTCGGGGGAAAAATTGTCTACAACGGCGTCGCACGGCGCTACCGCTACGATAACACGTAATCGCGACGCGTGTCCCATTGACTCACCGTGGTGGCTGTCCACGGGTGGCAATGGCTGAGAGAGAGAGAGAGAGAGCTCCTTTGAGCGATTTCGGGCAAAACACAAAAGGGGAAACATCGTGGCCACTTTCTTTGGACGTGGCCTTACCATGCGAAGCTCGGTGGCACTATCTCAATGGTTGGGAAGCTCCGATGGAAAGGGGCGGAACTAGGGGGTGGCTCCAGCCATGTTATAGCCTATAGAGAGGCAGTTGGTGTGCGTGAGCGTCCCACTACGACCATTGAGCTAAGGGGGCAACCATTATCATGGCCACTATGGTAGAACATTTCGGGTGGGGAAGAACGACGGCGACGGCAATTTTGGCTCGAGAAAGAAGAAAGGGCGCTGGGCCATTGCCACATGGGCCTAGCTATCAACAAGCGGGGAGGCGAAGCAATGTGGGCCACCACTCCACACTCGTACATGGATCGTCCAGTTGGTGAAGGATTTAGATGGCTAGAGAGGGTTGAATACCCTATAAAAGTTTCTCTACAAAGTGCACAAACACTAGAGCAAGGTAGTTAGTAAAATAACAAATCATAATAGCCATTACTTGCACTAGCTCTAGTTCGCCCAAGCAAGCCCCTACATAATACTAGTAACAATTGAATTCTATTCTAATACACTTTACCACATAAGAGCTACTAGCTAAAAGACTACTCTAACTAGCTACACAAAAGAGCAAACTGAAATGATCCGTGGTTTCCTCGAAGGGAAATCCACATAACAAATCAATGTGATAGTCCTAGAGAACAAACCATCACATTATCGGAATCTAGCGATATCAGAGTTCATACATAGCGAATACATGTCTTAGAAGGGTACAATAGAGAGGTTTACCCCTAACTATTACATCGCCACATTGGCGGAATCACACACACATAGAACAACATCAGAGTAGAATGAAGTGTCTCGACGGGTGAAGACTCCAACTCGCAACTTGAGCGTAGGACAAGATCATCTAATCCTCCCAACTATCATTGGCGAAGTCATACTCGGGCTCCTCACTTGTATCACAAATTTTTAGTACGGGTTGTACTGGCCATTGATACTCATCCTATGCTTTCTTGCAATGTGGTAAGTGGTATAGAAGGGTAAGGAAGAGAACCTATCATTTGGTTGTGGGTTTCCTATGCGAATCTAAGCATCAAGGTATAAATAACCACAGTATCATCCGATCCATCCATCCACATATCCCATATCCAACACGGTCACACCACACTCTCACAACCATGCTCTGTAGTCGACAAGGGCAATTCTTTCTGGTCCTTGCCTCAATGGTCTCAGGTCGGATCCTTATCCAATCCAGGGGAAGAGAATAAAACATCACTCTCTAGTCAAGGGAAGCGAGAAACATATGAATGTCCATGACCGTGGACACGGCTATACGTATAGATCGATCAAACTCCCATTTATTGGATTTATTTAATTTATTTATTCTAGAACTTAATGAGGCTATTCTTTTAGTGGTAGACAACGCCCATCAACAACATCATGCCCATGTGACTTCGTCAACTTCAAGATCTGTTGGTTTAGTCTTTCAAAGGTGCTTATAAAGGTAGACTTTGCATGCTTGTATTTATAAGCATGAGTGTACATGTATGTTCATGGAGGTACTGTTTAACTTTAAAAAAAAAAAAGTCAGAATATCGAAAACAAAACATTTTGATTAGGAACACATCTATGAATCTTGAAAATAGTGGTTTCACCAACTCAGCTCTGGCTCCTCGCTATAGTGTGTGGAGCTGAAGCCGGTGAAGCATAAAATAGTGGTTTCACTAGCTCTTAGTGCATTTTAAGAGGAGAGAGAGAGATAAAAAAAAAACTACTAGAATGCATAGAGGAACCGGAGCCAAAGCCGTCAAGAGCTACCAAAAGGGGTATGAATAGCGGATATCGGCCTCATGACAAATTAGTGTTTGTATAGTAGATTGTGGATACTAAGCACTAAATTCTAATAACAGAATGTTAACATCAATCAAAATTTAGAGCTTATATCAACACTTACATCAGGTTTGCTAAATATAATTAGAAGTTTTTAGTTAATTACTAGATTTCACTGTATAAAAAACCATAAAAACCATAAATAAATAAGATATAAGGAAGACACTCTAAAACAATAACATTAAGTTCTCATATCAATTCAAAAGAACAATATTTGTAATCCTATCATCCGAATCATCATTCACAACATTCTTGTTGCCATAGGTACAATCAACATTGTTACATGAACCATCCATATAGCAAATAGCGGCCTAATAACAGCAATAGAGGCACGTAACAGCACGCGCTAAGTGCAATAATGGCTCCATTGAACAAAGACTGGCATGGTATGCTGCTTTGAGAAAAAAATCATCAAGTTCAGAGAGATGTTGAACACCAAATAAACATTTCCAGCCTTCCAGGATATGATGCGGCATTGCATCAAAACTCTGGCAGAAGTGGATGCAGAATTACATCAAAATATTGGCATGGTGAGTAAATAAGGCCATGTTTGGATGGCAGCACGGGAAAGCTGCCTCCAAACATGCCCTAAAGGACTGAAAAACAGATCATCCAACTGCTCCTCAGTCCTTAAGTCCTTACTCCTTAATGACCCTGCTAGTAGTTCATACATGAATCATTTGCTTCCTTTCCAAACCACCAGATTACTGTGGATAGCCAGCGCACTTCATTCACATGTGAAGTCACCTTCACAAATAGTATCAAGTATGAGAACATAGAACAAAGTTTACAATACTAGGACATCAGTAGGGAAGGGGGATCCAAGAAAAAGTAGCTCTTTCTAGATCGATAGTACCACAATGAGATGCCCCAGTCCCAAATATATTGAGGTCCAGTTCAAAGAAAGTTTATTTCATCCGTGCGGTTAACAAACTACTAAGAGAACTAATGCATACTAATACTAAAGCATAACAAAACACCAGCAAGAACCAAACAACTATGAGATATTATTAGCAATGCATTCGTGATTACAACCAAGGACACTAGCACTTCAGCCTGCTATTCTCTATGCATTAGTTCATAGTTTGTTAGCATATACAGGAACATCACAAACACAACTGCACCCTTTTTCCGCCTTATGCGCTTAAATTTCAATGTGCCATGTGGCAAAACAGAGTCGTCTGACTAAGATCCTACAGAAAATCTATCTTTTCATGCATTCCCAACTGAAGTCTAAACTATAGGCCACTAGCCCACTAGGCCACTAGCGAATTTGAAGTGTAGAACAAGCACTTAACAATATTGCAAAGTCCAAAACAAAACATGATTGGTACTCTTATTTCCTGTTCCACTCAAACCAAAAGACATTTACCAAATTACCAAACGTTGAATTACCAGATAAGTAAAGTTTTCACACCAGAACAGACTCTGCATCACATGGGCAACTGCCCATTGTCTGCAAAACGTATACAAGAAGCATGGAAAAGTTGGATAGCAAGTTTACCACTTCATATTCTTGGTAGGCACAATGACGGTGGAAAACCAGTGTACTGTTTGGCATATAGAAGGTTCCTGAGGCCACAAATTTTCTCAACCTGCATAGACTCAAACTCAACAGAGAAGTATCCTATGTCAACGTCATGAGTAGAAGGCTCCAGGTGCAAATTCCATGGAATCCCACGAAGAAGCAAATGCTTATCCGTTGCATCTGCAAAGCTGAAAATATATTGCGACGGCAACCTGACTCTCCTCTTAAGCTGCCAAAGGCTGTTGCCTTCTTCGTGGATTACCCGAACAGCATAAACGAGGTAAGATGCAGCAGAGATCATGCTGTTGTGGAGAGTGAACATTCCAATTCTGCCTTCTGCTGCCTCCACAATGACAGAATCTTGCTGGCCGTGACCAGACGGGATGTCAAAGGAGGAGAACACCATGGAACGCGTGTCGAGCACAAGGAATTTGTTAGTCCCAGTCACCTTCCAGTAGCAGCTGCCGAAAGCGTAGGAGGACCATGAAAAATTGCAAGAGGGATGCACGCTGACATCCACGGCCAGACTTCCCCATCTTCCGGTGCCCGAAGAGAAGACGAAGGCGACCAGTTGTCCAGGTTTGCGCTCCACCACGCAGACCACCCTGAACGATGTCTCCGCCTCCTCGTCACTGGCGGGGACGAGGAACGGCTCCAGACGGCCGCAGCGCTGAGCGGCTGGGTGTCCGGGGATATGGGGGAGAAAGAGGTATCGCCGGAACACAGGGTCGCACACCGCAAAGTCGCCGCCCATGGCCTCACGCTCCAGGAGGACGCGGCCGTCGCGGGCGTCGACCGGGATCCAGCGGCCGGCGCAGGGGACGAAGGAGAAGGACAGGTCGGCGGCCCGCCGCAGAGCTCGCGCATAGGGCGCGGAGGAGTGGGGCGCCTCCGCCGGGTGGACCGACGAGAAGAGCAGTAAGCCGAGGAGGGGCACCGGGTGGACGGAGTGGAGGCGGCGGAGGAAGGTGCGGTCGGCGACGACACGGCGGAAGGTGGCGCAGGCGGTGGCGGCGCGCCCTACATCGGCGAGGGTGGGCAGGCGGAGGAAGATATCCGCGAGGAGGTCGTCGTTGAGGCGCCCAAGCGGGGACGGCGTCACCGGGGCGTTGATACGCTTGGCGCTGGGCTGTTCCGGCGAGGCCATCGCGTATTCGCGTCGCCGCCGGCTTTCCGTGGCCCGTGGGCGGCCGTGGATAGGTGGGATGGGGAATTGTCACATTCCAGCTCTTGTTGCTCACCTCTGACGCTCTCCTAGTCTCCTCTCTTTAGGACCGACCAAAATGTTGCAGTCACTCAATGAACAAGACTTATATATGGCCATGCAGCCCGAGCCCGTCGGCCCGGCCCGAGGCCCTTTTTTGGCCTGGCCCGGCGGCTAGCGGGCCCGGGCTGTCACGGCCCGCTCCGGAACCGGAGGCCCGCTGGCGGCCCAGCCTGCCGCCTCCCCGTGCCCTCCCCGCGCCCCGCATATATAAGCGGGGACTCCCTGCTCGCCCAGTCGCCTCGCCTCGCTCGCTCCGCTCCGCTCTCCGCTCCCAACCCTAACCCTAATCCCCACTCGCTTCATGGGCTGGCCAAGCCGATCCTCGCCACCAGGCCACCTCGCCGGCTCATGATCGCTCCCAACCCTAACCCTAACCCTAATCCCGCACTGCTCATGCGGCTCATGGCATGCGCGACGCTGTGCTGTAATTAATCTTTGCTCTCACTCCAGACGGGTGCATCCACGATCTGGCGAATCTGAGCTCTCTCTCATGATCTACTGATCTCGTCCATCGTCCCCGACTCCGGTGACCTCGATCCGCCTATCTGACCATGTCTCCA
This sequence comes from Miscanthus lutarioriparius, assembly GCA_904845875.1. NCBI lineage: Eukaryota > Viridiplantae > Streptophyta > Magnoliopsida > Poales > Poaceae > Miscanthus > Miscanthus lutarioriparius. The sequence continues at coordinate 16,085,089 of CAJGYO010000004.1, forward strand.
CTCTCCTCCCTTCTCCCTCTCTCCTCTCGACCTTTCGCTCTCGATGAACTATGTGAGTTCGTGATCGTGTTCCCATCCGTCCCTCCTCCGCCGTTCGCCATTGTTTCTAATCGGTGTCTCTTCTCTGGGTGGCCCTCGTCGTCTCTGGCACCGGACTCCGGTTGCACAGGTAGTCCACTAACCCTAGATCTGTCTTCTTCACTTCTTGTGTCTCTTCCACTGAGCGACTGACTCTGGATCTGGATCTCTATCTCTCTGACTCTCTGTTTTTCTCCTCCACGCAGGTCGGTTGCCAATGCCTCGTCCTCTTCCTGTGGCATAGACTGGGCACGGCGGCCGCGTGCACCGTTGAGGAATGGTGCGGAGATCAGCCGTCCACGGTCAAGGTCGCCATGGTGGATGACGACGATGTCGTCTATCCACTCACCGGCAATGATGACTTGATCGCGGCAGGGCTGGTCCCCGAGGACGACGACGACATCCGTGACGATCTGCTGCATTGTTGGGTATCGATGTCGGTAGCGGCTCTGCTCCGATTGATCTGGACGGCGGCGACAGTGGTGGAGGGGCAGAGGTCGGCGTCGTCGACGACGGCGACAAGGACGTCGGTCGGCTCCAACAGCACAGAATGTACCTCATGTCTTGGTAAGCGTAAATCTGGTGTCTGGGTTGATTTTGATGAGATCTATGAGACTGTGAATGGTCAAAAGGTTTGAACTGCTGCTATCTGTAAATTGTTTGCTAGATCTTCTGCTGGCACTGGCCATTTGATTAGGCACCAGAAATCTTATAGGAAAAAGGTTGATCACGCTACTAGGGTTCAGTCTAGGCTTTTTTCAATCATGATGGATCTATGTATAGCTGGGACTACAATCCTGCTATTGCTCGATCTGAGTTGTATCGGTTGATTGCTAGGCTTAACCTTCCATTAGGTATAGTTGAGAAACAGGCCTGAGAGGATTACATTGTTGTTGCTCATAACCCTAGGTTTGCCAAGGTTTCTAGACATACCACCACTAGAGATCTTGGTAAGCTATTTACTGAACGCCGTGATAAGCTTAAGAATTTTGTGTTACATATGCTTCTTCTGTTGCTTTGACTTCAGACATTTGATCTGGTAATACTAATGAGGACTATATTAGTGTTGTAGCTCACTATGTGAATGTTGATTGAGAGTTATAGAAAAGGGTTATTGGTCTTAGGCTGATTGAGGTTAAACATTCTGGTGAAAACATTGTTGAAAGAATTGCTGCTGTGGTTGAGGAGTATTGTCTGATTGACAAGATTTTCTCTATCACTCTAGACAATGCTTCTTCTAATGCTAAGGCTGTGGACACTTTGACACCTCTATTTGCTGGTTACTTGGGTCCTGATCCTTCACCTTATCCTTTGGATCCTAGTAACCGTAAGTACAGTCTTATACATCAATGTTGTGCTTGTCATATCATTAATCTCATTGTAAAATCTGGATTAAAGAGGTTGAAACCTTACACAGAAGATTTTAGAATTGTAATTAATTTCTTAAATTCCTCTAATCAAAGAATTGCATTGTTCAAGGAATACTATAATGCTAAGGGTGTTAGTCCTAAAAAGTTTGGCTTGAATATGGATGTTAGATGGAATTCTACTTACCTGATGCTTAAACATTTGCTTCCATATAAGAATGTCTTTTCTGTGTTCATTAATTCCCATTATGGTTCACAATTATTGACTACAAATCATTGGTATTTTGCTGAGAAGTTATTGGAGTTCCTATAACTCTTCTATGACTCCACTGTTGTTCTGTCTGGTGTTTATTATCCTACAAGTCCACTTGTTCTGCACCATATCCTAGATATTGCTTCTCATTTACATGCATGTGAAAAAGATCAAAATCTGAGAGCTATTGTATATTCTATGAAGCTTAAATTCCTTAAATATTGGCAGGACATACCTCTGTTATATTTATATGCATTCATTCATGATCCTTGAGCTAAGATGAGAGGTTTCTTTAATGTGTTGCAATTACTTGGTGAATACACTGGTTCTGAGTATAGTTCATACTATGTTGATGTCAAAACTGAATTGTATAAACTATTTAACAAATATGAGAGTAAGTTTGGTGCAGCTAGGTCTCAAATGGTTGCACAACCATCACATTATACAGGTAAGAAAAAGCAGGCATAGGGAACAATCTTTGGCCGTGGATCAGGTGTTGTTGGTCCTTCCCCTCTCCCTACCACTTCATCTTTATCTATTTCTGTTGTTTGTGAGCTCTCAGCTTATTTAGATAGTGATAATGTCACTTCTTATGAGGATGATTTTGACCTACTTCTGTGGTGGCGTGACCACAAGCTAACCTTTCCAATCATATCTATAATGGCTAGAGATATCATATCAGTTCCTGTATCTACTGTCTCTTCGGAGTCTTGTTTCAGTTTGATAGGTAGGATAATTGAGGAACGGTGGTGGCGCTTGTCACCAGAGACTGTGGAGATGCTGACCTGCATAAAGGACTGGGAGTTAGGAGAAAAAAGGGAACAACATGCTGTTGACAACCAAGAGTTGGAAGACTCATTCCAGAACTTGTACCTTGATGAAGATGAACCTGCTGATGGTGCTCCTGATACTTAGTGAGGTTGAGACTAGACTCTTGAGAGTGTGTGTGATCTATGACTGTGAAAGGGTGAGTGTGACTGTGAAAGACTTGTCTATCATTTGAACAATGGTTAATTAAGAGTTGCTGCACTCTTTTTTTCTTTCTAGGGTTTCTCACAAGGGTAGGTTTTACCTAGAAAGGTTTTTAATGAGATAGCATTGCACTAAACAGCTTATTTTGGTTATTTCTGTTATCTGTTGGCTTTGGAGTTTGATATCTCTGTTGAACTGTGAATGTATCGGACAATTGGACATTGATTCTGTGAATGTATAAAACTATGATCTGTGAATGTATGAAACTTGATTATGTGAATATATGAAACTGTGATCTATGATCTGTGAATGTATTGGACATTCTGTGAATGTGTGAAACTATGATCTATTTGATTATGTGAATGCAAGGGTAACGAACCATGGGCTAGCACGGCCCGTAATTTTGGTCGTGCTTCGCGGGCCGGCACGGCACGAAAAACAACCCATAGTGCCGTGCCTGGGCCGAAGGCTAGGTCCGTGGCCCTAAGAGGCACGGCCCGGGAGGCCCGGCGTGCCGTGCCGGCCCGACCCCTATCGGGTCGTGTTTTTATGGGCCCGTGCCAGGCCGGCCCGTTGGCCATCTATGACAAGACTACATCTTCTTGTCCAAGTGGACCGATGCTATGAGCTCACAACACATTTTCTCCACTAGGCCTTTTTTAAATTTAGGTATAAAGTTTTGTGTGTCACGTCGGGTGTTATATGAGAGTGTCGCATGGGGTGTTCGGATACTAATAAAAAACATATTACAAATCCATCAGTAATCCACGAGATGAATTTATTAAGCCTAATTAATCCATCATTAGCACATGTGTTACTGTAGCACAACATTGTCAAATCATGAACTAATTAGGCTTAAAAAATTCATCTCGTAAATTAATCATAAACTATTTAATTAGTTATTTTTTAGTCTATATTTAATATTCCATACATATGTCCAAACATTCGATGGGATAGAGAGTAAACTTTAGGAAGAAAACCTCTAGAAATCCATCCTACGACCAAGCCTCCTCTTACGTCATAAGGCAACTTTAGGTTACTTATTTTGTCTCCCCTATCTCTTTATCTCTCCCAAACCATATGCCTCTACATGCTTGTTCACTTGCTAGGGAAGTCTGATCCTCTAATTCTTCTCACATATAGAGGGAGGTGACGGCTCTCTATAAGTTACAATCCATAGCATGATTTTCGATATCAATACAATATTTTCCTAGAAAAATCTGGAGTTTTTAAATACACATTGATTGTTCTTTCCCCCAAATCAAAAAGTTTTGCCACCTCAAATAAATTTTGTACAATGAATAAAAAATTTTTTTTTGCTTTATACAAAGTTTGGCCATAATTCAAAGTTTTCCCTTGTGGACTAAAAGAATCAAGTCGCTTAAGGATATGTCTTGTATGATTTATCCTTTCCTATCATATTGGGTAGGATTGTAGAAACTAGAGCATGCTACCCAATTGGAGCAGGGCATAGAAGATTTGAAGGATGTTGCAATACACTACCACAACAAGAACATGTGGAAAGAAGGCCGGAGATTTAGGAGGGCACAGTGATTTAAACTGACGTGGGAGTAAAATGATCCTAATTATCTCAAATATAGCCTGTTTTGTACTTTCTCCAACAACGGCACCTAAAATATAAGACTCATTCGATGTTTGGGTAGCCCTACATGCAAAGGGCTCAATACCTAGTTTTGATCTTCTCCAACAACATTACCCAAAAGAGAACCATTTCTGCAAAATGAATTTCCAGAGAGAGGATGCTCATATTTGGATTATGCTTCTCCTACCACCCAAAATAGGTTTCCCATATAGGTACTCTGTTGGAGGCCGATATAGTACCATCGAAGACCTATTTTAGGTTTGGGTGCCCTTATGGGTACTCTGTTGGAGATAGCCATTCAGGAGGGCTCTAATTTAAACTGACGTAGGAGCTGGGAGTTAAATGATCCTAATTATCTCACATATAGCCTGTTTTATAAGCGTTAGTTGTCTGTTTGGACATGTATCTATAGTAGTCGCATGGTAAAACTTAAGGTTTTGCATTGTTTGCTTTAGTTCGGCTGCACACAGGCTAAGCCATGGGTGCTCATATACGGTGACGTAGTTTTTTTAGCTTTCCATTCCATAGTTTAAACTATGAAGTCTTTTGTAATTTTTCTATTATTAAATAATGAGAATCGGGTTTCTCGCCATGAAAAAAAACTAGGACCTCTAAGCATGGAATTGGACAAGGAGGAGATGATGGTGTTGAGTGAGAAGGGAAAGATGAATAAGATAGCGATATGAGGTGGGAGGATAAAGTGGGGCATAGGTCTGTGGAGGCCAGTCTGCAAAGTAGTCCCTCCTTGCCATGAGGTAATGTGCCCATATTCATCATAGCACTACAAAAGTTTCATCTCTGTTTATCCTCCATATCTCCTTCCTCCACATATCATGAATTTCAAGTTAGGTACTCATTATAAGTCATATCCCATAGTAGTCTAACATATTTTAACAAACTAATAATGGTACTTATGGAAGTTGCTACTTTGGCATGTAGAGAAGCACCCAAGACATCACATTCATCCATATAATAAGAACCAACTATAACACGTCGATATCAACTAATGTTCAATAACACAAATACACAATTAACATGTACTTATTACATAGTATCACAGATAGATGGGTGATGATCTAAACCAAGCCTAGGAGCAAGTAATTAAAGTTAAGTTATTCCAACAATCAAAAGAAAACTTGTGTCCGGTAGAATAGAAGATAACACACCAAGCCATGCCAAACAAAAGTGCGACACTTTGTCGTCCATCTCAAATAAACCAAACATACATCAAATGATGCCCCAATAGGTACACATCCTTCAAGTCCACTTAGCTTGAGAACATTGGCTGGAGCAATAAAAGTTACTTATTAAACATATCATTCAGAGAATAATTTAGTACCATAGATTTCCATGCAAAATAAACAAAACAAGAATTCACAATTTGTGGACAAGTGTAGTTTTCTCAATCATATAATTTAACCCAATTATATAATTAAGTTTTTGACATTTTGTTTTATTCCTAGCCAAGTATAATTCCAAAAAAACACAACCAGTGGGCGAAAGACTATCCTTCATGTTTTTACTAAGAAGAAACTTCAGCCAAAGCCGACCTAGGAAACCCCTAGACCACAAGTTCAACCTATTGGGCCACGCCATAACTTGGGCCAGCACACTGTTACCTAGGCAAGCGACAACTACAACTATCCCCTGGTACGAGGTCCCAAACCAACCCAAAAATCAGTGATCAATACCATAGGTTGGGTTATTGATGCCACAGCCGACGCCCTGCCACTACTTTTGGCTTGTCAATGGATGGACCTTTTTAACTAGCCTTGAAATCCTCTCCTAGGAGGATTGAGCTAAGGAGCTAGAGGTGCACGCAAGCATTGCCACAACTAAGTTGCTAGCCCATTCATGCCAAGCATAGTTCCCTTGACCAAGTTGATATGTTGCATAAGATATACCATAAACAATATGTGGTTACATGCAAAATAGATAAAATGTGAAGAGATGGGGTAGATGGGTACATCATAAGGTTACCCTTGAACCTTGGGTAAGCTTGTGCCTCATGATTTTTTATGAAAAATGTTGCTATAAATTCTTGTTCAAATGCTACTGAAAACTATTAAACTATTTAAACTCCAATTTTGCTAAACTATAGAACTAAACATAGAAAAAAACATCACACAAGCAAAAGTGTCCCATACATGCATACCTTTCATATCCCAAAAGAGAAATAAAAAACATGTAGTGGTAGAAAGTACCAAAACACTCCTCATAACAAATCTAATGGGACAAATTTTCATTTAGCTAGGTAATACATATAGTTTTATATAGAGTACTGGCCAAGTTAGGGAATTTTGATCACTGAAATTATAAGCATCATATATTTTTGAAGAGAAAGAAAGTACTATGATACCGTAAAACTTTGACTAATGGCCAATCAAATCCTAAACTATGAAATGTTGTAAATATTGACTATGTGGGTAGTGGGTTACCACATCATAGACTTGGAAGTGACAACGAAGGCGGAAAACCAGTATATAGGTTGACATGTCGAAAGGTGTTGGCCAATGGACACACCTTCTCAAGCCGCATAGTGTCCAATTCAAGCAAAAAATAGTCTCAATGGAAGGTCCCCCTTGTCTATTACACATATGCCAAATCCGTGTCCCATGCAAGAGTAAGTATCGCTCGGCTGCACCTACAATGATGAAGTTAGAGAAATTGGGGAACTGGACAGGGAGTTTCTTCATAACCTTTCACATATTGGCACTTCCAGCTTCGCAATGCCTAACAGAGTAGAATAACTGAGGCATGCAAGCTTCCTTTGTATTGTAAACATCTCAGGATTGCCATCCCTAGCCTTAACAATGGCAAAAACTTGTCATGGTTGCTTATAGGAGTGACCTTGTCAATAGAGAACCCCATGGTGCTTGTGTCAAGCACTAGCAATTCATCCATCTGAACTTTCCAGTCCATCCTCTAGTAGAAGGAGTCACCAATGCAATAGCGCTTGCAAAGCCTAAACCAAGATTTCTTGGTGTTGGTATCCTTGGTGAAAGTGCTCCAGTTTTGAAAAGGTAAGGAAGACCATCGACCATTGGACGAAGAGAATTCAAAGGCCACCAACTGAGATTTGTGCACGGCCATGTAGATTACCCTGAAGGACCCCTCCTCTTGGCTCGCGAGCACGAGGAACGTCTCTAGATGCAAGTGGTGTTGTTGCAGGATGGGCACAACTAGGTCATTGGGGATCAGGGGAAGCAACGCTCGAGACATGGGGTCTGCAACCGCAAACTCTCTTGCTGCCATGGAATTCTCGAGGATGACACATCCATCGTGGATGTCACGTAGCAACCAGGGCCCCATGGATGGGATGAATGAGAATGAGAAGTCAGCGATGCGCATGAGGGCACAAGCATAGGGCGCAAATTGGTGGGGCTCAGTAGCAGCGTAGAATCTACCATAGAAGAAGCCTAGGTAGGGCACCGGGTGGGTTGAGCGGAGGCGGCAGCGAAAGGAATGGCCGGTGGCGATACGACGGAATATGGAGCAAACGGTGGCAGCGCGCCCGATGTCGGCGAGGGTTGGTAGGCGATGGAGGATGTCTACGATGTGGTCATCCGTTAGCCTCAATAGCGGCGACGATGTGATGATGCACTTTGCATCCGTCTCGTCCTCCAGAGTGGACATTGTGGCGGCGGTGGGGAGGTAGGATTTAGGGATCGCTGCCACCCACTACGCTTCAAATTTATACCACATCGGGCGAAATGGGCTAACACTAAGAGTTAGGCCACAATATTGATTTGGTGGGCCCGGGCTTAATTAGAAGGGCTACGAATTCCAAAATGCTTTGTCGCGTGGTAGCTATCACCATCTAGAAGTGCTTCAACACACTATAACATGGAGATGACCGACATCAAAAGCAAAATTTTCATTACTCTATCACTGCCATGCTCCTATATAAGCCCTCCTCTTATTTTGTCGTCCTCATCACTCTCCATCTCTAGCCCCACTTGCACTCACCAACACACCCCTTTTCTTTCTTTAATACTAAAAAGAATTGCACAACATTGCATTAAGATAGAAATATTTGATTACTTGACACGTCATGTTGTAGCATGTGCCAAATATGATAGTGATTTACACGAAACAAAATAACCACTAAAGATTCAAGCTATGCTATCTAGCTATATACTAATGACTAGAAAACCAAGTTTGGAGTCTTCCAAATCTTTCGTAACTAAGGGACTTGAGATGCCTCACTATGAAATAACCCTATGTTGTGTCCTTTCCAAATATGCCAGGTGACTAGCATGATGATTGAGTCAAACCACATCCTGTTGCTTGACTGGTATGTTCTTCAAAAGTATTTTCAATGATCAGCCAGTTCAGCCACCTTTGATGGTGAACACCATGGCAGGTTTACAGGTGACATGGTCTCCCATTAAACCTGTTTTTGCATACAAGCATGAGTTGAACAAGTGATTATGAGATTTTGGCTCCTATTTGTATGGTCGGCATGTCGTGCTCGCATAAAACTTAGCTATGGCAAACTCGAACGCATCCTAGAATTATAGAATATCTATCTATATCTGTATCTATATCTATACCTATATCTCATAAACAACTAAAAAGAACAAAGTGTGGATATTTTTTTTGTGCGATATTTGTTTTTGTTCGTCCGTCTGCCCACGTCTGCGATCCCATGACATCTTAATTACTGATTGATCGTGCCATTCTCCTTGATTGAATATTACTTGCCATGTGATAGAGGAATCTAGACAAAATAGGAAATAGAAAATTATTGTGTTATCCATATACACATTGCATGTTTGCATGCACCAGCATACATGACAATGAGCAAAAGGAAAGAGAATTAACGTAAAAGGAAAGAGAATTAAGACAAAAGGAACCTATTTGCATTTCTAAGAACCTTGCTAAATCTGTCCACATTTAATTACTTCCCCTCTTTGCATTTGCAAAAGGGGATCCGGCTGCGGGAGGATTTCGAGTTCTCCTTTCATTTGGTTTCACGCTCACGTGTTCCATCGCCTCGCGCTTTGTCGGCTTTTGCGTGAACCATAGTTGATGTCATCTGCGGCTCCTCATGTGGGTCTTCCATGACTCGTGACCTCCCAATCCCAAGAGGTCCCTACCTCTCACGACTAGAGATCCCAACGACCGCCAAAGGATCTCCTCGAGTTCATCGGGCGCCTCCTCTCGTGTCGTGCGGGTTGGAGACGCGCATGGACGCCTTCGCTCGGAGCGTCCCTTAAGTTCTTGGCGATCCGACTAGAGAAATCTCCGTCTGCAGCATCGCTACTCCGCTGACGCGCCGCCACCACGTGAGGCTCTCGCCACCGCCTACACCAGAATCAAGCGGTGAGCTGCACATTGTGGGTGCCATGGTGAGCACCTTTCACAAGACACCTTCACACTGCCGCAGAGCGATCTCCGCCGCTCGGAGTGGTCCGTTCAAAAGTAGCACCTATAAGAATTGAAACAAGTGTATCCAAGTACAAGGAGAACAAAATCTACATGTGCGAACATTTGATAGTCCATCGATGAAGATTTTCTTTGTCTCCCGTTGTAACGCGACTAAATATTTGAGGATACTGACAAAATACTTGAAGATACTAAAAAAAAATACTTGACGATACTAATAAAAAAACTTGAACATACTGACAACCATTATAGGTACTAGCAACTACAGAAGTTTTAGTACCGACTGTACCAAGCTACTGACAAAATACTGATGAAATACTTGAAGATACTGACAAAATACTTAAAGATGCTGACAACTACTTAAACTGACGAAATACTTTAAGATACTGAAAAATAATTAAAGATATTGACAACTACTTAAAGAGACTAGTAACTCAAATTTTCGAAGTTAAAAGGGCTTCTTTTTCCATTTCCGTCTTGTGTTTGGATTCTTTTGTGACGTTAAAATTTAGGAGGGAGTACCGTGTCAAGTCAAATGCTGCCCACTCATGGATCGTGGCGTTGTACCTCCCTTTTGTGAGATACGTCTATATTTTCTATTACTAAAATAATAAACAGAGTATCACGGGTCTTAAAAATTTGACCGTTACCCAATAAATAAATATTTCTATCATTAAATTTCGATGTAATTTTGATTACGGATACTAATCAAAAAAAATAAATTAAATAGAATCATATAATGTAAATCTCCAAGTTGTTCATATATAACGGTGCAACTCTCAACATACAAGGGAGATGAATTTATTACTTATCCTAATGACTTGATGATGACTAACCCTTGCTGACTTTATAAGATATTAAATACATATTTTTTGAAACCTCACAAGAAGTCACAAAATTACATAACTCTATCAACATATGAATATTATGAAAAACAAATCATGGACTAATGGATTTAGCCTTAAAATGAGAGAGAAAATATATTTTAATTCAATATAGAATTAATATGCTTATTAAAAGATTCATTAAATGAAGTACAACTCAGAAAGGTTAAAAATTAAGAACATTATCGTCCTTGTTCCACTGCAATTAGTGCAGCAATCAGAATTAATCTAAGAATATTTAATATGCAGCAAGCTAAATACATATATCAAACATCCGTTGGGATAACGACTAAAATTTAGAAGAAGAAACAAACACCCCTTATATTATCGACTGTACCAGGCTACTGTTGAAGGTACTGACAACTACTCGAAGGTGCTAGGCTACTGTTGAAGGTACTGACAACTACTCGAAGGCTACTGTTAAAGTTAGTATCTGCTGTACCAAGCTCCTGACAAAATACTAATGAAATACTTAAAAATACTGAGACAATACTTAAAGATACTGAGAAAATACTCGAAGAATTTATCCTATGCTCGGTGGCTGTACCAAGCTACGAGCAACACGTATATGTCCACATAGAGGCCTAGCACACGGGATGCGGTGGGGAGTGCAGCAGGTGCATGCATGTCCAACTAGAGTATTTTATAAATATTCTGCTCACTCTCCGGCATGCAGTGCCAAGTCCTTCAGGTGGCCGATGCATACTCCGTACAAGTGTGTGGCCGTGCGGCGACTGGACAATGCATGCAACACCCGCAGCCAGCATGGAGAGGGAATTAAATCGGAGGCTCTCCCGAGGCCACAGTTGGCGCGGGTCGTGCGGCGCGCGCGGGAATTGATCTGGGCTGCGGGGTGCGGGGCGGGAGACCGAGACGCGTGGGAAGGGGTTGGCTGGTTGGGTGCGCGGGCCAGGATCCGAGGGGTTGGTTCGGTCCGTTAGATGGCTCATGGTGTAGAATAGCACGCATATATATACTGCGAAATAGCTATTTTTATTCTTAAATTATTGTCCGATGTTTACTTTGGTCTCTAAACTTTTAAAGCGTCCAATTTAATCCTTAAACAATCGATTGTGGGTGGATCTCGTCCATCCCCATTAATTAATCGTCACGTGTCTAGAAGTACATGTGAAATGTCATTGCAGCCCCTCACTTTGTCCTTTAGTAGCCGGCCAGGCTCGTGCTAACTACTGACGACATGTCCATGGTATAACCTAAGTAAATTGTATGTTTGTCTAAATTGCCTTTGCTATTTAGAGTCTAGCCGTAAGAGAAGACTGATATCTTTTTGGAGAGAGTGCTCAAGCATCTGCGAAGACACGTGGCGATTAATTAATGGGGATGGACGAGATCGACGTGCAAATCGATTGTTTAAGCACCAAACTGGACGCTTTGAAAGTTCAGGGACCAAAGTGAGCCCTAGGCAATAGTTTAGGGACGAAAATTGCTATTTCGCATAGGAAATTATTTCCTACTCCCAGGGATTAGTTACTCTCATGTGTATATCTTTAGATTTAGGGCGTATATGGCCCGACGAAGTGTATGTAGATGGAGTATATCATCATACTAGATCATCTAGGATACTATGTATGACAAGCATGTATGTATAATTAGAGTATACGGTTATACTTATTTTATATGCTACTATCATAGTATTATATAATATATTAAAAAATATGTGCTCTTTTGAAAAAAATCATATAGTAAAAGATATCATAACATTATCATACTAGACATCTAGGATACTATGTATGACAAGTATGTATGTATATTTAGAGTATACTATTATACTTATTTTATATGCTACTATATATATATATATATATATATATATATATATATATAATATATATATATATTTTGTAAAAAAATTCATATAGTAAAGATTCTATGGAGTATCGATAATATTTGTATGTCGATAACATAAATATGCATTTACGATACTCAAACTGATAAATGAGTATGTACATAACGTTATAGTAAACCACTTAGTAATGAGTTCCTATCATCTCGTAAATTAGCATGGTAATTATCATAACTCAAAGTGGCTACAGAGTAGTAGTTCTCTCTCTCTTCTCTCTCTCTATATATATTATACATCATTGATAATTGTATTTGGGTTTAGACAGTATGAAGGTAAATGTCGCCTTTTAAAACTCAGTTGGATGGTTAGTTCATCTATAACTAGTCCTATGTAGTTTTTGAATAATATTTCAACTTTTATATTGAGTAAAGTTCACTACCGGTCTCTAAACTTATATCGGCGTGTTATCTCGGTGTCTGAACTCTCAAAACGGTCATCTACGTACCTAAACATTATTCGGGTCTCGTTACTCATCCCCACCACCGTCACTGCCAACCCATCCGCCAGCCCGCACGACAGGAACTCCGGCGTCTCCTCCACACAGAGCTCGAGCACCCCACGCCTCGGCGGCCACTCACTCCAGCTCCGTGAAGTATCCTAGATGTGCGTGCCTGTAGGGAAGCAGCTGCGCCATGACGGCGGTGAGCCAGCTTGAACTCCTGCACGCCATCATGATCTGGCCGACGAGGCTGGCCTCAAACGCAACCTTCCTGCTGCTGAGCCTTGACGACCTCGGCAACAGCGCGGCAACGTCCGTGTTGTCATCAAGTCTACGGCGGCCGTGTAGTCGCGTTGATAGGGATGACACGACCATACAAGTTTAGGGACCGGGAGATTATGAACCTCCCTGTCGACTCCCGTGGCGAAGGTCAGGGACAGCAGGCTCGCCATCAAGTCTACGGCGGCCGTGTAGTCACGCCGCCACAGCCTGTGTATGCGCGGACACGTCGGACAGGACCTTGTGCGACCCGTTGCAGTCCGTGTGCACGAAGGTCACTGCATGGGGCTCGGAGGGGACCCAGGAGGACTCAATCACCCTGTGAGAGAAAAACACTTGAACCACGCGGATGGCCGGCCGACAGCCTTCACCGAGGCTGTCCCGGTGATCTTCAGTACGGCCTTGTAGAATGGCGCGAACAGCTTCTTGTCGACGGTGCACTCTTCTGTGATGTTCTTGCGCTCCACCTGCCTTGGTTGATTAGATCCACTATTTTGATCAACCTTGCAAAGCTCAACCACATTACCAGTATGAGCCTCACAAAAAAGACACGCAACGGCATCTTGCTTCTACCACGTCGCTGGCGGCCGTCCTCATACCCACTGCCGCGTCGCCTCCCAAGTCCCACCCGGCCATTGCGCGGCGCGGCGTCGGGGCGCAATGGCCCCGCGCTCTCGCGGAGGTCGCGCTCTGTATGGCTTCCCTCGGGGCTCACAGTCGCCTACTCCCCGGCCATCAGTGGCGCGGCGCTGGGGTGGTACAATGGACACGCGCTCCAGCCGGCCGCGCCCGTGGAGGTCGCGCTCTGTCCGGTCGCCAGGGACGCGTACGCGCACGAGCTCGTTCGTCATGGGGACAAAAATGACACGGCTAAAGAAGTTAAATGACTGCAACGAGATCCAATAGTACTGCAACGAGAACCAAACAACCGTATCGAGAGTCTAGGGACCAGGATGAACGGCTAGTGTACTTTACTCTTTTTATATTCACGAGCTAACTTGCCCGTGCAGTATTTTTGTCAGTAGCTTGATACAGCCGGCACTATAACTTTAGTTGTTCTTAGTACCTTTAAGTAGCTGTCAGTATCTTCAGTATTTTTTCAGTATCTTCAAGTATTTTATCAGTATCTTCAACTATTTTTGTCAGTAGTTTGGTACAGCCACTACAATAACTTAATTATTTGCTAGTACCTTTTAAGTAGTTATCTGTATCTTTAAGAATTTTGTCAGTATCTTCAAGTATTTCGTCAGTATTTTTTGTCAGCAGATTGGTACAACCGGTACTCTAATTTTATTAGTTGCTAGTACCTTTAAGTATTTTTCAGTATGTTCAAGTATTTTTCAGTATTTTCCAGTATTTGTCACAGTTTCCAGTATATAGTATCTCTCAGTAATATTTGACAGTATTTATTATTTCTTAGTATATGAAAGCACAACCATTCATGCGAGCTCTGAACTGGACGTGAGCAACAACCATTCATGCGAACACGAGCTTGGTCCCGGACGCCATTGCCGAAGAGGCAGCAGGCACCGGTCCCCATGCTGGAACGATCGAGCGACGCACAAGCAGCGGCCAGCCCCCACCGCGCTCTGCACCGCTCACTCCCTCCCATGCATGCAAACAGAGAGAGCCCCACAGGTCTCCAGGCTCTGACAGACAGCGGCAGCCCCACAGCTCGGCCAACAGCATGCGCGCGCTCCCTCGGTCGAACGGTCAGCGCGCCTCCACGCGGTCCCCCACAGCTCTCCACCTCCTGGTGCATGCGGCAGGTAACGGCGTCTCCAGGCCACTCACGCGCGCGCACGCAGCTCTCTCTTTGACCATCGGGCCCGCATCGATCAGGCGGGAAAAGCCGCGCGACGCCCGGTCGAACCTGCCCGTACGACTGTACGAGACTGGGAAGGGAGGTGGAGCGCGCGAGGGGGCGGGTCGGATCGATTTGGTGGGCTGGCTGTGTCTGGGTGTAGAACAGCGCTGCCGTGTAATATATATATATATATATATATATATATTATTCTGGGTCTGTTCGTTTGGAAGAATTCTGGAGGAATTTGGATGGTTCGAAGCAGGCACTCGCTTCAAATAAAAAAATACGATTAAATCGGGTTTAGCGCGTTGCACGTGCCAGCCCATCCCACCCGTCAAGCGTCAGCTGTTCACCGCGCTAACCAGGAAGCAGGCACTTCACGTTAATTATTGCATGCAAATCACGGTGATTTCGGTGGTGTCCCAACAAGCTAGCGGCCTACTTTCAGTGGTTGTTACGAGAATATTTGAACTAATCTGCACATGCAAGTTTACGAGAATAGATTATGAGCTTTAATTTATTTATTGTCCAGACTCATGCAAATATTCTTGTTACGAGAATACAACGTATATGGCTCTGTTCGCTTGTCTTATGAGCCGTACTAATTCAGCGAACGAACATTATTTTTCTCTCACAATAAATTAGTGAACAGTACTTTCAGCCATGGCTTTTCAGCGAAGCCAACGGGGCCATACCTTAAAATAGTAAGGTTATGAGAATACTATTTTCCGCAAAAAATAATAAAGAATATATTCTAGTAAATAGGAATGGGTTACGAGAACACTCTATAGGCTATGGGTAACTGAAGAGTAGTATACAAGTTGAACTAATGTAATTGTTCATATGTTACGAGTACAGTGACGAGACCAATTTTGTAATAAGCTGATTAAAATAATTTGAATTTCTTGGATAAAATTAGTATTAGAAAAGATTTACCACAATTTCATGAACAAGTTACAATAATAATGCATATTGATGAAAATTCTATTTACGACAATACTAATAATATTTACAAGAATTTGCACTAATAATTTTTACGAGAATTCTTATTATAAATTTTCTCTAACATAATTAACATTGATATTTACCAGAAATGGGTACTATGAATATACGTATTTACAAGAGTTTTGGACTATGGTTGACGATAAAAATTAATAAGAATGATCGAAATTACCATAACATCAGCATAAGTTACATCATATTTACGAGAATTCTATTTACGACAATACTAACATTATTTACAACAATTTTCACTAATAATTTTTACAACAAGACTCTCTTGTTCACGCATCAGCTCGTCTTGCGCTCCTTCTGCTGGCGTTCGCCACTCCTGCGATTCAGAAGAAGAGTAGGCTTCTATATTCTATATAGTTTTAACACAGATCATCAGCTAAGTTAGTTCGAGCTGTGTGTGTCACAGGTTCAGCATAGAGCTTCTTGATCTTGTCGGTGGTTTGTACAGTACTGCATTCAGAAGAGCAGCTTTGACCAAACCTGAGGTACCTTTTTTCTGCATTAGTAATGAGACACAGAATGAACGAACTAGCTTGCATCTTCCAATTAACAGAATGAAACTAACCCTTAAACAGTGCACACATGCCATTCCTACGATCAAAATTACTATAACAGTAATGATCTGTATGGATGAAAGGTTATATTAATGATAAGAGTGAAATACACTGACGGCCCTTTAACTTGTCGGCATGTGCCAGTTCGGTTCAAGAACTTGCAAACACGAAAAATAAACCCCTAAACTTGTCAAGTTGTTCACCGCATACCCATTTCCCATCAGGCGCGGCCTCCAGGCGACGTGGCAGCGCCAGCGTGGCGGACGATTGGTTCTGGCGGGATTTTTGCCGCTCCTGGACGTTGGCAATTTTGCAGAGGACACCTTGAGTTGTATTGAAAAGGGCAACTAACCCACAGTTCACATCTGCCCTCTCTCTCCAGACTGTCTTCCTCCTCTTGCTCCCGTCGTCGAGATTAGATCGGCACCATGGCTAGCGAATCAAGGGCGTCTACGGCAGATCCAGCCGATATACCGCTGATCTAGTACAGGGAGTGCTGGCGGGCAAGGGTGGTGCGCTGGGTATCGAAGCAGGAATGGAGCTTTGGGCAGGCGTTCTACTGTTGCCCGTTCTACAAGGTTAGTGGTTCAGTTAAGATGAAGTTCTTGTTCTTGCTAGATTCAAAACTGATATTAGGGTTTTTTGTAGCGAGATGGAACTGGTTACCCTTTCTGGAAGTGGGAGGAGTACTTGGAGGTGGTGTTCGGCAAGAACATTGTTGGTGCTCAAGCAAGTCCCAGCAATGCAGGCACAGTCATGGTGGGATCCCCTGATAAGTCTTGATCATCAACCCCTAAGTCCTGCTATCACTTGAAGCATATAAATTCCAAAGACACCAATCTGCACAATGAGCCTTCAACCTTTTCTTCTCATTCCTAGGCATCTTGATCTCTACCCTCTGCTTCATGCTATATTGTGTGATAGCCTTCCTGAGCATCTCAACTAGTTCAAATATCATGCCAACTTTGAAGATGGGATTGTCTATGTCTTCACTTCACCTTAGACATTGTCCTTCTTCATCAGATTCTGGCAATTCTAGCTCAGATTCATCTATTGACTCCTCTCCATAAACAACCAAAGATGAAACATTTTCCTCTTCAGTTTGCTACTAACATCCTTCTTGTCCTTACCTTTCTGCTGCCCTTTGCTGCCAGTCTCCTCTGTGACATCCTCATCAACATAGTCCACAAAAATATCATCATCATCATTTCCCTCTATATCATAATCACTATCACTAAAATCAGAGTCATCTTCACTGTCACCATCATCTACATTCACATCATGCTGCACTAAATCTTGCTGCACTGAATCCTGCTCCATTTTAAATGGTGGCAGTTCTTCTCCTTCTTCCTTCCCAACAAATCCTCCCTTGGCTAGGCTGATTACTTTGGGCAGTGAAGTAATTGGATTTGCCACTATGTCATCCCAGCTTATGCCAGGCATGTTGTTATCATGATAAAAAAAGACAATAAGGTTCTTCACCCTGTCAACAATGCCAGTCATCACCAATGTCTCTGAATCTGACTCAATCACCCTAAGTCCACGAGTAAGATCCATTCTAGGAAGCAACTAGTATATCTTCAGAGCATCTATTTTAGGACATTTCAACTCATCAACAAAATCCAAGAACCACAATGGAGACCAGGTATCTACCTCGCAATGGTCAAACCAGTTCACTTTTCCATCAATGTAAGCCTTATTCGAATCCTGACCAACAAAGAAACCACAGTGGTGCACCTCAACAGTGAACTTGTCCTCAGCATCACCTACATTGAACCAAATGATGCTCATTACTACTTGATTTATTTAGGCTACACCAGGAACCCTAAACCCTAGCCACCAAAACAAACGAAATTGGCCTACACCAGGAACAAGTACATGCACACCACCACATCCTAGAGGCACTAATAAGTAGGTTTTGAGCTTCGATTGACTAACCATAGTCCGGCGGTAGTTCCCCTTTCGGTCGCAGGCATGGCGCCATGTCGTAGATTCACCGCGGTCGCGGCAGAAACCTGCGCTCCCCAGGTATGTCTCGTCGTTGCTCTTCCATAGAATCTTGCAAAGTCGCCGACTTTTGCCTCCGTCGCAAGCAGCCTCGCCCCTGCCACCGCCTCGCCCCCAGCACGATGAACTCGAAGAGGAGAAGACATGATTTTGGAGATTTGATGAGGCGGAGGGGCCTACATGCATATTGTCACCTACGTTCGGTATTGAAACGTGCGTAAAAGCATCTAGGCCCCTAGTTGGGTTTCGGTGATTAATGACAATACGAGATTACTGTGACTAACGTGTGTTTTGCAGATACAATTAAGTTAGGTCATGGTAATGGAAGATTGATTGGGCAAACATGGTTGTCATGCCCCTACGATGGAAATCGTTTCGGTTTTCAAAGGATGGACGACAAGGTTAAGGATGGACTAGTTCTAAGTGTCGTTTGGTGTTGAAGAGACAGTTATAGTAGTTTAGGACTTTATTTTTCCTTTGGCCGTACTATTAAGGGGGGTATGGACAGGTAGCTTGACCTAGGTGAGTCTAGTGAGTTGGTGTGGTGCACACTTGTCAAATCTAGCACTAGGTAGCTCCTAAATAACCCTTAGATCAATTGGAGCAAACTTCATTCACATATGATTGCGAGATGGAAGTGAATGAAGGGTGAAATGCTGACCGAACACTGGTTCCGGTGTGACCAGACGCTAGCGCAGTGTCTGGTCAGTTCATTTAATCAAGGTGAAGTCGTCTGGTGCGACCGAACGCTGAGAGATGAGTGACCGGACGCTGGGTGCCAGCGTCCGATCAACTCCAGTAAGGTTCCAGAGAGGGAAAATCGTGATCAGACGCTGGACAGCGTCCGGTCACAGCTTAAACACTGGGTTTCAGGGAGAACTAACCAGAGCGTCCGGTCAAATTGACCAGAGCATCCGGTCACCCCGCAGAGGCACATAACGGTTCATTTTGAACACGGATGTATAAATACTTCCTTCATTCGTGTGAGGGGGTACTTTTGCTCATTCCAACAGCTAAGAAACACCCTTGAGAGTGCCAAGAAGAGCAAAGTCCCAGTGAGGTGATTGAGATTTAAGAATCCGAGAGAGAAGTCTCATTAGTGAAAGCAAGAGTAGCAAAGTGTGCATCCACCCTTCTCATTAGGCTTGTCGTGGTCAAGTGAGAGTTCATGCTTATTACTCTTAGTGATTGCCATCACCTAGACGACTTGGTGGTGATTGGGAGATTGGTGATCATCCGACGGAGCTTGTGGATGACCCAACTCAAGTTGTGAGCGGTTGTGGGTGATTCACCACAACGGAGTGTCAAAGAATCAACCCGTAGAGACCACTTGATCCTTGCGCGGATCAAGGGGGAGCTACACCCTTGCGCGGGTACTCCAACGAGGACTAGTGGGGAGTGGCGACTCTCCGATACCTCGGCAAAACATCACCGCGTTCCTCCTTCTCTCTTTACTTTGAGCATTTACTTTGAGCAATTCAATTCTTGTCTTTACATTCATAGAATTGCCATGCTAGAGTAGGATTGGAACTTAGGTTGCAAGACTTTTTGTGCGATAGAACATTAGAAACACTTTCTAGGCATAAGGGGTGAAGTGGGCTGACCGTAGGGCTTAATTATTGCAAAGAAATTTAGAATTAGCCCAATTCACACCCCCCCTCTTGGGCATCTTGATCCTTTCAATTGGTATCAGAGCCTTGTGCTCACGTATTTAGGCTTAACCGCCTAGAGAAAGATGTCTCACGGGGATGGACCTCCTCCTATCTTTGAGGGGGATGATTTTCCTTATTGAAAATCCACATGGAGGCGTATTTAGAAGTTCTAGATGTTGGAATACTTAGAGCCGCCTCACAAGGATTCCCAAAACCTCGGGATCCCACGCACCTTCAAGGCGATGAAGTGAACTATGAGAAATGGAATGCAAAGGCTTTAAACACCATCTTTAGAGGCCTTTGCAAAGATGTGTTCAACCGGGTGAGGAACCACAAAGACGCCCATGCACTATGGTCAGATATTTGTGCGCTCCATGAGGGAACTAAGAGCGTGCGTGAGGAACGATATCATCTTGTTGTGAAAATGCTAAATTCATTTGAGATGCTTCCTAAAGAGAGTGCTAATGAAATGTACTCATGCTTGAATGTTCTTCTAGAGGAAGTCAATGGGCTTGGACTTACATAAATGCAACCATCCAATGTTGTAAGAAATATTTTGAGTGTCCCCTCCATAGACAAATATGGGCATATTGTGACCGTGTTTCATCAAGGTGATCTTTCCATCGCTACACCGACACAAATCTTGGGAAAGATCAATGCTCATGAGATGTACATGCACATCACACCACAAGATGACTCATCCTCTACTAAGAAGAAAGACAAGGACTTAGCATTCAAAGCTAGCCAAGAGAAGGGCAAAGCAAGGCTTGAGTATGAGAGCTCAAGTGATGATGAAATTGATGATGCAAGTCTTGCTCTCATGGTGAGAAGAACCGCCAAGATGCTAAAGAAGCTTAACAAGAGCGGCATCAAGTTTGATGGCAAGAAAAAGTTCTTCACTAGCTCTAGAAGGAAGCCAATCTCGGAGATGGATTGCTACAATTGTAGAGAACTTGGTCATCTAGCACACCAATACACAAAGCCCAAGAAAGACAAGTACAAGAACAAGTACAAGGGCAAGAAAGATGACTCAAGTAATGAAGAAGAAGATGAGAAGAAGAAAAACAAGTCATACAAGAAGGATGACAAGAAAAAGGACTTCCACAAAAAAAAGAATGGCAAGGCATACATCGTCGGTGATTGGCTCACGGACATTGATTCATCAAGTTGCTCATCCGATGATGATAGTGATAATGAGAAGGTGGCCGCCATTGTGATTGACTCTTCATCATCTTCACCGACACCACTGCCATCATCCTCTACACACCTATGCCTTATGGCCAAAGGTGAACGCAAGGTATCAAATGATGATGATAGTAGTGGTGATGATCATGCTAACAATGATGATAGTGATAGTGATGATGATGAATATGAATCACCTTCTTATGATGATCTTGTTAAATTGCTAAATCAATATACTAAGATCATTAGAAAGACTAGAGCTAAGAATGACAAGCTAGAAGCTAAAAATGATTCTCTTTTAGCCAAATGTGATGTAGCCGAAAAGGCTAGTGTTGAGCTTAGAGAAGCAAATGATGCTATGTCATCCAAACTCAAGGAGCTCAAATCTTCTAAGAAAGAGTTTAAAGATAAACATGATAAACTTGAGAGGATACACAATGAGCTCATCACTAGCCATAATATGCTAAAAGATGAATATACCAATCTTAAGATTAATCATGATAATCTTGTCATTGCTCAAGAATTTTTATCCAATGAGCCATATGATGCTACTAACGATGCTGTTAAGATTGATATAGCTACATCATGTGATGATTTGATCATTGAGAGCATTGAGCAAAGTTCTAGTAGCAAGAGCAAGCAAGTGGTTGAGACCGATAATTATGATGAGTATGTCAAGCTCAAGAAAGATAATGAAAAGCTCAAGAAAGATCTTGAAGAGATCAAAACCCACAACACTATTGTGCTAGAAACTCTTGATCATGATGGTGATTTGATTCTTGAGAAAGAGAAGCTCAAAGAAGAGAACAAGAAACTCAAGGAAGAGAAAAATAATGATGCACTCAAGGAAGAGAACAAAAAGTTCAAGTTGGAGAAAGAGCATCTCAAGATTGGATTGAGCAAGTTCACAAGAGGCAAGCATCTTCAAGTGAGCTACTAATGAACACCGTCATGAAGATGGATAGAAGTGGCATTAGGTACATGGCAACTAAAGAGAAGAAGGCTCAAGCTCAACAACAACAACAAAAGCCAAAGCCAAAGAAGTGTTTTGAGTGTGGACAAGAAGGCCACTT
Source organism: Miscanthus lutarioriparius (assembly GCA_904845875.1). Lineage (NCBI taxonomy): Eukaryota > Viridiplantae > Streptophyta > Magnoliopsida > Poales > Poaceae > Miscanthus > Miscanthus lutarioriparius. The sequence continues at coordinate 16,107,508 of CAJGYO010000004.1, forward strand.
TACCCATGAGTGCCAAACTCCTCCACCACAACCCTTACCCAAGCATGCTAGACCTTTTGCTTTCAATACTCATTACATGCTTAGAAAGAATTCTAGTGGAAAGATGAAAGTCATGTTCTTAGGACCTCCCAACAAGAATAGGCCTAAAAAAATTTGGGTAGCAAAGTCACTTGTTGAGAAGGTGAAGGGCCCTCAACAAGTTTGGGTTCCTAAACATTGATCTCTTGTGTGTAGGTGAACTACAAGATCGGTGGAAGTCATTGGGTAATTGATAGTGGTTGCACACAACATATGACCGGTGATCCTCGTATGTTCACCTCACTAGATGAAGAAGTAGATGGACAAGAAAAATCATATTTGGAGATAATTCAAAGGGCAATGTCAAAGGATTAGGGTAAAGTGGCAATATTAAATGATCATTCAATCTCAAATATGTTATATGTTGCTTCATTGAGTTTCAACTTGATATCTGTTGGATAATTGTATGATCTTGACTTCCAATGCCTATTTATCGAGAAGGAAGTTGTTGTATCCAAAAAGGATGATGAACAAGTGATATTCAAGGGATTTAGATACAACAACCAAGGTTCAAAATCTCGGCTATAGCCGCCGCTATAGCCGGAGATCGCGGCTGAATAGGGCTGCCGCTAGGAAATCTCACTTTTAGCACTAAACTACCAAGGGCGCTAATAGCCCGATTTAGCGCGGGATATCCGCTAAGCAACGAGTGATTTAGCACCGCTTACCCGCTATCCTCCTGCAGGGGCTGGCCGAGACCTTGCCCGTTGTTCACCCGCCGCTCAATTTTGGCTCTCTGCCACTGCAGTCTGCGCGTAATAGCAGCAGCAGCTCCATTTGGGGCCGGTGCTCCGACCCCTCGCCTCCATTTGTTGATCTGGCACCTTTTCTGTCGTTGCGTTCCTATGATGCATCCGCTCGGCTCTAGCTCGAGAAACAGAGGGAGCTTGGCTCTAGCTCGAGAATCAATGGGGAGAGAGTGCAGGGTGAGGGCGAGATGAGTTGGAGGAGAAATAGAAGTGTGAAGTGCGTGGACAGCGTTCCAGATAGAATGTGTGGACGAGAAGGAGGCTTGAAGAGGTGGCCCACTAGCCTAGGTGGAGTTACGTGATAGCGGCTATAATAGCGGGCGATTAGCCGCTATAGCGGTTTGGAGAGGCTGCCGCTAAACACGATCTCCGGTGATTTAGAACATTGACAACAATCTATATCTAGTGGACTTCACCTCCGAAGATGCTAACTTGAAGACATGCCTATTCACCAAAACAACTCTTGGGTGGCTATGGCATAGAAGACTTGCTCATGTTGGGATGAGCTCACTCAAGAAGCTAATGAAGAATGATTTGGTGAGAGGGTTGAAGGATGTGAAGTTTGAGAAGGACAAGCTTTGTAGTGCATGTCAAGCCGGCAAACAAGTTACAAATACTCATCCTACAAAAGCTTTCATGTCAACCACAAGAGTGCTAAAACTCCTTCACATGGATTTATTTGGACCAACAACATACAAGTGTTTAGGAGAAAATCTTTATTGTCTTGTGATTGTTGATGACTATTCAAGATACACATGGGTATTTTTTCTTCATGACAAATCCGAAGTTGCATCATACTTCAAGAAGTTTGCCAAGAGAGCACAAAATGAGTTTGAAGTGAAGCTCAAAAAGATTAGGAGTGACAATGGAAAGAAATTTGACAACACAAACATAGAAGCCTATTGTGATGAAGTTGGGATCAAGAATGAGGTCTCCGTAACATATACTCAATAAAATGGTGTAGTTGAGAGAAAGAACCAGACATTGATCATACTAGCAAGAATAATGCTTGATGAGTACAACACTCCCGAAGCTCTATGGGCGGAAGCTATCAACACCGCATGCTATGCATCCAATCGCCTGTTCCTTTAAAAGTTTTTTGGCAAGACACCTTATGAGTTGCTCAATGGAAAGAAGCCGGACGTCTCCTTCTTTAGGGTGTTTGGTTGCAAATGCTACATCTACAAGAAGCGGCAACACCTAGGGAAGTTTCTAAAGGCGTTGTGATATTGATTTTCTTGTTGGTTACTCATCAAAGTCCAAAGCATATAGAGTATTTAATCATGCCACCGGCTTCATTGAAAAAACATATGATGTGGAATTTGATGAATCTAACGGCTTCCAAGGAGCACATGAGAATCTTGATGATGTAGATGATGAACCATTGAGGGAGGCCATGAAGAATATTCTGGTTAGAGACATCAAGCCTCAAGATGATGAAGATGATGTATAAGTGATTAATCCACCTTCTTCATCAAATGTGCCACAAGATGGTGATAAAGATGGGAGAGTAGAAAATGAAGACACTCATGTCTCCCATGAGCAAATGGTGACACAAGCACATGATGTTGATGCTCCACAACCTCCCCCTTAAGTGGTTGATAGAAGAAATTCACCTCTACTACAAGCTTATCCACAAGATTTCATCATAGGGAGTCCATCAAAGGGAGTAATGACTCGCTCTCAAAAGCTTGATTCATTTATTGAACATCACTCTTTTATCTCTTGCTTTGAGCCTACTAAGGTAGAAGAAGCTCTTCAAGATCCGGATTGGATAAATGTCATGCATGAAGAGTTGAACAACTTTACCCGCAATGAAGTTTGGACTCTTAAAGAGCGACCACAAGGTGCAAGAGTCATTAGAACAAAGTGGGTGTTTCGCAATAAGCAAGATAATCAAGGAGTTGTTGTGAGGAACTAGGCAAGACTAGTTGCAAAGGGGTTCTCTCAAGTTGAAGGCTTAGATTTTAGAGAGACCTTTGCACCGGTTGCAAGACTAGAAGCCATTCGTATCCTCCTTGCATATGCATCACATCATGAAATAAAACTATATCAAATGGATATCAAAAGTGCATTTTAAATGGTTTATTAATGAACTAGTCTATGTTGATCAACCTCCCGGGTTTGAAGACCCTAGATATCCTAATCATGTTTATAGGTTGTCTAAGGCGCTATATGGGCTTAAGCAAGCCCCTAGAGCTTGGTATGAGCGTCTTTGAAACTTCCTCATTGAGAAGGGCTTCACCATTGGAACAGTCGACATCATACTATTCACAAGAAGCTTGATGGATATATCTTCATTTGTCAAGTGTATGTTGATGATATCATCTTTGGATCATCAAATGAAGAATCTTGCAAAGAGTTTGGTGAATTGATGTCGAAGGAGTTCGAGATGTCAATAATTGGAGAGCTTACATTCTTTTTTGGTTTTCAAGTCAAACAAATGAGAGAATGAATTTTCATCTCTCAAGAGAAATATACTAATGATATTCTCAAGAGATTCAAAATGGATGAATGTAAGCCAATCAAGACACCAATGCCAACTAATAGACATCTCGACCTAGATGAGGGAGGTAACATGGTTGATCAAACTCTCTACCGCTTTATGATTGGTAGCTTGTTATATTTAACCGCATCTAGGCCCAACATCATGTTTAGTGTGTGTATGTGTGCTAGATTTCAAGCTAATCATAAGGAAACTCATTTAAGTGCCGTTAAAAGAATCCTTAGGTTACCTTAAGCATACACCAAGCATTGGCCTTTGGTATCCCAAAGGAACTATATTTGAATTAGTTAGCTATTCCAATTCAGATTATACCGGTTGCAAAGTTGATAGAAAAAGCACATCCGGAGGGTGCCATTTGCTTGGTAGATCACTTGTGTCTTGGTCCTCCAAGAAACAAAATAGTATGGCTTTGTCCACCACCGAAGCGGAATACATTGCCGTGGGTGCTTGTTGTGCACAAATACTTTACATGAAACAAAATTTGCTAGACCATGGTGTAGTTCTAGAAAAGTACCTCTTTTGTGCGACAATGAAAGTGCGGTAAAACTTACTAATAATCCCGTTCAACACTCTCGCACCAAGCACATAGATATCCGTCATCACTCTCTTAGAGATCATGTTGCAAAGAATGATATTTCATTAGAAGGTGTAAGGACCGAGGATCAATTGGCGGATATCTTCACTAAACCGCTAGATGAGGCGACTTTTTGTCGATTGCGGAATGAGCTCAATGTTCTTGATTTTAGCAACTTCACTAGAAAATGAGCTTGTGTTGTCCTTTGCATTGCATTGTAATATACAACATGTTTACTTTATGGTAATGCACTTAGGGCTTGTCTAATATGGTTAAGATAACCATCGTAAAGCGTGTGAAGAAGCTTAACCTTGATCAAACTTGACAAGCAACTAGATTTACTTTCAAGTATTGCATTGATATGCATGAATGTTGTTTTGTTATTTCTCTTCAATCACCCTTTTATTGCCTATTTTTCTTAAAAAAATTATAGGCTAAGACAAAATACTTTGAAAAAATTAGAGAGTTTAAGAGAGGTCACTCACATCAGTCCCAATTGGTGTTTATTTGGGTCTTATTGAAGTTGGGACTTGATTGGGAACAGGCAACACGAAGGATTTTGAAGAATTGCTGAAGAAGAGTGACCGGACGCTGCACCAGAGTCTGAAGTCCAGCGTTTGGTCAGTTCACAGGTGGTGAACTTGTGCTGCGAAGGAGTGACCGGACTCTGCTGTTCAGTGTCCGGTCAGATGGCGTACCTGCGTCCGGTCAAGTGAAGACGATGGCGACAGGATCGACCGGACTCTGGCTGCGTCCGGTCAGTTGGGATCAGACGCGTGTCGGTCGTGGCTCCAAGGGATTTGGACCTCTCTGGAGTCGACCGGACTCTGGGTAGCAGCGTCCGGTCGTTGCCACCGGAGCGTCCAGTCAATAGAAATCGTGTGGGATTCTAACTCTTATTTGTTTCCTTTTCTATTCCGTCGGGGGCCACCATATAATGCCGCGTCGTGATCTAATCTGCATCCACCCGCGCCGTCATCGCCGTTCCTGAACCACCGACTTCGCCGCTCCTGCCCGCGCCGCGCTCATGCCCTAGCCGCCGCCGCACAACTGCGCCTCCCAACGCCCACGCGCCACCGTGCTGCACTGCCACGCCCGCGCCGTCCACGCCGCGCCATAGCTACGCCCGCGCCCATGCCGTAGCTCATCCGCGCCATGCTCCAGCGTCGCCGCCGTGTCAGCAACCGCTGCGCCAAGTGCCTCTGCTCCACATGCCTGAGCTACATTGCACTGCCTACGTCCTGACTGCCACCGATCCACTACGCATTGCTAACCCTAACCTCCAGTTGTCGATCCGGTGGTTCCCCGATTCGTTCCTCTTCTCGTCGGTTCGTCAGGTAGCAAGCCCTCGATTCTAATTTCGTTCCTAATGCTTGCTTCTTAGGGTTTCGTATCTCTAGATGTATATTGAAATTATTCATATATCCAATATATTCTATCGTGCAGCGAGTCGGTGTTTCTGAGGTCTCATTGGTGGTTGTCAGTCAACTCGGGGCCAAGCTCGCGAGTACGGATCAAGGCCAAGCCTCGAAAGTGACAGTTGGCAGTTGATTCTTGTTAGTGCAGTTGTTCTTTTTAGTTCCATCAGATGACTCGTGTCAAGAATGTCGGAGATGGTCCAGGTGATGAGGATCCGATGCCTCCGCCTCGCTTGCCTTCTGAGGCAAAAGGCAAGGCGACGAAGAAGCTTGCAATGAAGAAGCACAAGTATCCAGATGCTGACATAGAGAGCACCCACAGTTGCAGTTGCCACAGAGCGTGCAGAGGCAGGAGGTCCTAGGAGTGGAGTACAGATTGCAGATTAGCTCTCACTAGCTCAAAGGGCCGTTGTCCAGGAGGTTGAGCGTCGTCATGGTGGTCCAGCTGGGACAGCCATGGTTGGAGGACGGCGTGTCGCTATTGATGAGAGTCAGTCTCAGGGGGAGTCACAGCAGCAGCCACAACCAGCAGAGCAGACTCAGGAGGGAGAGCAGGCCGAGGAGACAGAGTAGGCACCTCAACCATAGCTTCGCCGCTCTAGTTGTACTCGTACCCAGGTGATATCGAGGCCAGAGACATAGAGGAGGGGTTCTCGTCCGCCTCCTAGACCACAGGGTCTGCCTCTAGTGACTCACTTGGATTTGAGGGCCGCCACGGCCAAGCAGGTTCAGCAGCTCAGATTTGTGCCATTCGAGGACTGGTTCCCGCCAAGGAGGGATGAGCATGCTTCTGAGGGCTCTACACACCATTGTAGGAAGATTTTTATAATACATATCTTAACAGTGGGGCAACATTCATGTCTCAGAGGGTGTGCAACATTGAGTCCATTGTAGCAGCAGCTAGAGATCATATTCACCCTTACCTATCCAACTTGCCAGGGCTGATAGACTTACTCAGACATACATGCTTATATGTTCCATCTTGGGTCCGTGAGTTCTATGCTACACTTTGGATTGATCCGCAGAACAGATTTATACACTTTGCATTCAGAGGCATATATTATAGGCTGATGAGCTTTAGGGTCAGAGAGATTCTCAGGCTTTAGGAGCAGCCCGTCTGGCTACATGAGGTGTGCTATGGTCAGACAGCGCCTGCCAGATGCCCTCATGGCAGTATGGTGCCTCCTACAGATCTAGTCCGCCACTGCTTCATAGTCATTCGGCGAGGGGTCGAGTAGGACACCCAGTGACCTCACTCCTACAGCTAGAGTGTTGGATGCTATCATGAGGAGGACACTGCTTCCGAGGATGGGATATCACGAGGGATTGACTCGCATTCAGTTGTGGCTACTGAACTCTTTGATGTAGCAGACTGTATTTGATATCTGGGATCTCCTACTATCAGAGATGAAAGATACTATTGCAGAGGGGTTTAGAGGTCACCGACAGTTGCCATATGCTCACTGGATTACATTCTTGATTCACAGAGCAGTTACAGTGAGACCACCTGAGATGCTAGCAGAGTATAGTGGTGCTACTATAGAGTTTCCTGCCTATAACATGACTAAGATGATTCATCACAGCAGGCCGAGTGCACCTAGCCAGTCACGCCATCGCCCAGAGGTGCCTGAGACTATAGCCCTGCAGGACGAGACCATCAGGGGTATAGCAGCTACAAAGGAGGAGCAGCTTGATGCTCAGCAGGAGGGAATGGTCGAGAGCGACCCCAGCGATAGTACAGATGATGACTATCAGGATATCCCTCAGATGCCTTCACAACGTCATGACCATGAGGCCGGTAGCTCCAGTTCAGCTCCACCTACACCAGACAGATCCCGCTCTACTTGCTATCCTTGAGCGGATGAGGCAGGATCAGGCTCGCCAGGCACAGGAGACCGTTGCTACATTTGCACAGTTTTAGACCATGCAGGATGAGTTTCAGCGACAACAGCAGGCGATCCAGCAGCAGCAGCATGCTATACAGTAGCAGCAACAGGCCATGCATCAGCAGCAGCTCCTCATGCAACAGTAGTTACTCAGATTTATGTAGCATGTCATCTCTGTTATTGGAGCTCCACCGCCACAGCATACACCTCAGCTTGGTCAGCCTGCCACCACTTCGCAGACTCCAGTTGTACAGCACAGTGGGCTTCAGAGTCAGGGACAGACTACTACTCAGTTTGCTTCACCTACAGAGCAGGTGTCCCAGTGGTTTGCCTCGCCAGTGCCAGCCCCGCAGTTCACACCTTTTCAGACGGGCTTCACACCGGCTCAGACTTCCTCGCTGCTTGTGCCGATACTATAGTCTCTAGGAGCCTTGGTGCTACCTTCAGTGAGTTGACAGGGCAGCCTACTCCGCCATATCTATATGTCCCAGGTCATTCCATAATTGCTCCTATTACCGAGACTACAGAGACGCTTCCTTCTTCGGTTGCATCATCAGAGCCGCCTGCAACAGTCATACCTTCAGAGTCACAGGCAGCACCAGTCCCTGATCCAACCCAGACCGCTTCAGCATCGCTTTCAGCTACAGAGGGTCAGATAGCTCAGAGCTCAGGATCAGATGATGATGGCACACAGTTCTAGCTCGCTTCTAGCACCTCAGCGCCCGACTCATTCGTTGCAGCCCCACCAACTGACCCTTAGGTTTTGGTGTTTGACGCCAAAGGGGGAGAGGGATCGAGTATGTTAGACTTAGGGGGAGCGATTCATTTAGGGGGAGTCTATCTATTGTATTTGGTTTTTTATATGTGATACACTATTATGAATTCATGTGTTTACTTTCATGCATCGAACTATATTTATGTGATAGTGATATCTACGTGATCATGATATTTATGTGATATGTGACATGTGTGCTCTCTACTTTGAATTATTTATATGTCATATCACTTGGTTATGCTCATTTGCTTTGCTTCCGCGTTTTACTCCAATGCAAATAAGCTTTATAACTTGTACTCATGCTTATTTCATATCTATTGAGTACATCATGTTGGCTTGGATCATATAAGCTTGCCTAATTCTTTTGTTCTTATTGCAAAAAGCTTATATGATCCAAGCATGTTAAAAACCTCAACTCTTTCATATACTCGAGGTGGTATTGTCATCAATCACCAAAAAGGGGGAGACTGAAAACATCTAGGCCCCTAGTTGGGTTTCGGTGATTAATGACAATACGAGATTACTATGACTAACGTGTGTTTTGCAGATGCAATTAAGTTAGGTCATGATAATGGAAGATTGATTGGGCAAACATGGTTGTCATGCCCCTACGATGGAAATCGTTTCGGTTTTCAAAGGATGAACGACAAGGTTAAGGATGGACTAGTTATAAGTGTCGTTTGGTGTTGAAGAGACACTTAGAGTAGTTTAGCACTTTGTTTTTCCTTTGGCCATACTATTAATGGGGGTATGGATGGGTAGCTTGACCTAGGTGAGTCTAGTGAGTTAGGTGTGGTGCACACTTATCAAATCTAGCACTATGTAGCTCCTAAAGAACCATTAGATCAATTGGAGCAAACTTCATTCACATATGATTGCGAGATGGAAGTGAATGAAGGGTCAAATGCTGACCGGACGCTGGTTCCGGTGTGACCGGACGCTGGCACAGTATCCGGTCAGTTCATTTGATCAAGGTGAAGTCGTCTGGTGCGACTGGACGCTGAAAGGCGAGCGACCGGACGCTGGGTGCCAGCGTCCGATCAACTCTAGAAATGTTCCAGAGAGAGAAAATCATGACAGGATGCGTCTGGTTAGTGCTGATCGGACGTTGTCCAGCGTTCGGTCACAGCTTAAACACTGGGTTTTGGGGAGAACTGACCGGAGCGTCCGGTCAATTTGACCAGAGCGTCCGGTCACCCTGCAGAGGCACATAATGGTTCGTTTTGAACATGAGTGTATAAATACTTTCTTCATTCGTGTGAGGGAGTACTTTTGCTCATTCCAACAGCTGAGAAACACCCTTGAGAGTGCCAAGAAGAGCAAGGTCCTAGTGAGGTGATTGAGATTTGAGAATCCAAGAGAGAAGCCTCATTAGTGAAAGCAAGAGTAGCAAAGTGTGCATCCACCCTTCTTATTGTGCTTGTCGTGGTCAAGTGAGAGTTTGTGCTTGTTACTCTTGGTGATCGCCATCACCTAGATGGCTTGGTGATGATTGAGAGCTTGGTGATCATCCGACGAAGCTTGTGGATGACCCAACTCAAGTTGTGAGCGATTGTGGGTGATGCACCGTGACGGAGTGTCAAAGAATCAACCCGTAGAGACCACTTGATCCTTACGTGGATCAAGGGGGAGCTACACCCTTGCGCGGGTGCTCCAACGAGGACTAGTGGGGAGTGGCGACTCTCCGATACCTCGACAAAACATCGCCGCGTCCCTCCTTCTCTCTTTACTTTGAGCATTTATTTTGAGCAATTCAATTCTTGTCTTTACATTTATAGAATTGCCATGCTAGAGTAGGATTGGAACTTAGGTTGCAAGACTTTTTGTGCGGTAGAATATTAGAAACACTCTCTAGGCACAAGGGGTGAAGTGAGCTAACCGTAGGACTTAATTATTGCAAAGAAATTTAGAATTAGCCCAATTCACCCCTCCTCTTGGGCATCTTGATCCTTTCAGTGCGGCTCATGTGCTACGGGCCTGTTCGCTTGACCTTATCAGCCGGCTTATCAGTTAGAATCTGTAATATTTTTCTCTCACAACAAAACAGCTTCAGCCGACTTATCAGTCGGCTTTAATACCAGCCGAACAGGCCCTACGTCCGCCACGCTGGCGCTGCCACGTCGCCTGGAGGCCATGCCGGATGGGAAATGGGCTTGCGGTGAACAACTTGACAAGTTCAGGTGTCCATTTTCCGCGTTTGCAAGTTCGTGGACCGCAAGTTAAAGGGCCGCCAATGTATTTCACTCTAATGATAATGTTGTGTAGAATACATTAAATAAATGGTATGCATTTACCATAATGGTGTCATCCATTTAGCACAATGTCATGATGAAGTTACCATGAAAAGATATGATACGGATCTTTTTCCTAACACAAGCAGTAAGCAAGCCATGGAATATACAGGAATATATCATTGCAAAAAAAAGGAACGACAATTGGAATATCTCTCTTTGCTCACATTATTGAGGTTCGCAAGCTCCTTTGCAGAACAGTGAATATCAGAGTGAGGAGTCAAGAACAATTAAAAACAATAGTCGTCAATCCGGCCCAAAAATTATGAATCAAACTGTACAGCGAGACACTAGTGCATACCAAAAGCAAATTGAGCCCATAAATTATGAATCAAACTGTACAGCGAGACACTAGTGCATACCAAAAGCAAATTGAGCCCATGCTTATCGAGGGATGTGGATTTGTGTGGGGCTCACCTCGAGACACTGTCACCGCCGGAGATGCGACGGTGCCGGGCCGCTGCCTCCTGATGAACGAGCGTGGCTGTGGGGGCCATCCGCTCGACTCAACGCCGCCGCCGTAGGGCCACCTGAAGGGGCGAGTCACACGGCCATCGGACCACGAGGGGAAGCCATGCGCCGCCGGATGGGGAAGGGGCCGGGCGGGGCGGCGCTGCCATCGGGGTCGCCATCGGTGGTTGGAGGGTCGACGCCGCGGGTGAGGAAAGAGCAGCAGCCGCCGCCGCTGGGAGGAAGACCGCCGCCGCCACGAGAGGCAACTGGCCGTCGTCGCCACCGCCAGCATCAGTGAGGGGAAGGTAGGGGTGTCGCAGCTAGCTCCGACAGGGGAGAGGCCCTGCCGCCACCACCACAGGTGGGGGTAGTAGAGGAGCGGCGATGGTGCAGACGTCTCAGTCCACGATCTAAACAATATTGACGTTTCTCGAGATATGGCAATAAGCGTAATTTTTGGGTGAATGAATGCATGGACCAGTATTTATTGTCTTCATTTATTGGTGCGGTGGGTGAATTTGGGGTGTGAGTGAAATGCATGGTGCGCTGGTGCGAAATTTTACGATCGTATCTGGGTACTAAGCCCTTGTTTAGTTTCAGTAATTTTGGGTGAATGAACTGTCACATGAATGTTTACGATCCGTGCATGGAGCATTAAATGTAGATTAAAAGAAAAACTAATTGCGGTTTGGTGAAAATGGCGCGTTTTAAGCCGGGTCCATGTTTAAACACTATTTGCCAAATAAAAATGAAGGTGCTACAGTAGCCTCAAAATCCAAATTTCGCGAACTAAACAAGGGCTAAATAATATTCAGTATCCTATCCCTCCAGGTTGCGCTCGCTCGGACGCCCAGGTTACACAATTCTACGACGTGCGCCTCGAACCATGGGCTGGTTTTTCTAGTGTGCGCCTCTACGATCTGCTTTTTGCCGGTTTTACTTTTTTTAAAAAATCGACGTGGTTGTTATTCAGCCGGTTTTTCTATTTTTTTATTAAATTCTGACGTGGTTGTTGTCCAGCTAGCATTTCTGTTGGGTTCATAAACACAGAGTCCCTAATGGGCCCGCTTCCTAGCAAAAAGCTTGGCCCAGCAGACGGCATTACAACAACGTGCGACTCCTGGGCCGGCCCAGATACATAACGACAGGCCGGAAGAACGATCCCGTCTTCGATCAGAAGGTCTGGCCAAGGAAGGGACAACACTCGCTTCCGACTCCGACCCGCTTTTCCGACCAGGAGTACATCGAACCTATGCTTATAGCTCCTCACCGAGCGGGCGTCCCCGGTCGGAGCCGACTAGGAACGACCGACCGGGGACGCCCGCTCAGTGAGGACCCAAGAATCAGGCAGAGCAGATAAGGCAAGGCGCTCAAAGTCAACCACAATACCGAGGACCGTACCCTGCACACCTACAGGACAGTACCGCCATGCCATGCTAGAAGAGTGCTTTGCAACCTTTCAGACATGTCATAACACGAATAGTGTTATGGGCGCCGACATTTGTCCTACAGTATGGTAGGCGTCGACATTTGCCATACCAGAAGAACACGATGGAGCCTGCCACATGCATCTGGGTGTCAACAGTATTGTGGGCGCTGATAAACTGTCTTGTACCCGACGGTGTGGGCAACAAGACTAGGAAACACACATTCTCTTTCTCTCTCTCTTCTAACTTGTAAGGCCGTCACCTTCACCTATAAAAGAGGATGCGCTCTCTCCTAAAAGGACGATAGTCATTCTGACTCTCTCTCTGCTAAGCTTGAGACATTCTGAGCACTCGAACAGCTCCACGGCTCTAGAACTCTAAAACTACATAGAGCATATGTTCCTATACTTAGTGCACGTAGGAGCTCTCGTCACTCTTGGCCCTTCGGTCCAGAGCCCGATCGGACCCTTAACATCCCCTTTTTATTCTCACTCGTTTGTAATCCCACAGCAAACTTCGAGCACCTAGGATCAGAAATAAAGTCACCGACCGACTAAAACTGGACGTAGGGCACGTTGCCTGAACCAGTATAAACCCTATGTCATTGAGTGCTATGCCACATCCGATCACAACGTACGATAAAACTATAAATATTTACTTGATCACTTTTCACACCGACAATTCCCTTTTTAAAATTTCTGACTAGGTAGATCGGGATTTGTTGACAAGCAATATAGATATCCTATCTAGGTATGAAGGGAAATTAATTTCCTGGAGACCGGAAAAAATGAATTTACAGTTAGAAATATAGAAAAGATTAGATAACAAAGATATTGAAAAGTGTGACTATAGTTATTGTGGTTCAATATTTGTTTGTTTGTATACATGGCTGTAGGGATAAGGGCGTTATTCTATGATGAAAGACACCATACAAGATTTGTTAAATTATTTGTGTCACGCAGAAAGGGCAATAAAAAATTGTACTTTTTTGCCAACAAAGTTTTTTTTCAATATCAACACACACACAGTCGTTGCTTAGACACATACCTACCAAGTGGTATGTAAAAAAATCACGCCTGGTATATAAACATGCACCCAAACCTTTATACATTACTATAAACAGCAAGTTGGGAGGGCAGGCTACTTCAAGGTACAACACTAATCAAGGCATAAGCATTTGTGGTCCAGTAGGCAGCACATCTGTCAGAGACAGCTCCACAAGGCAAAGTTCAAGGCTTCTCTCAGTCGACCTTCGTCTTGTTGTAGCCACAAGGAAAATGTGAGTGGTTTGCAGTTTAATTTAAAAACACCATAGAATAACTCAATTTGCATGAAAAACAAGCCTGAAAAACAAATGTCTGATCAAAGATATTTAGAGTGCAGTGTAGCTAGAGGTGAGTGCTTTGATGGAGAACGTATGGGATTTGCACACAGAACCTAAGAAAGAACAAAAGAGAATAAATAACACTGATGAAAATATTAGCTCTAACCACAAAGCATGATCAAAGATATTTTAAGTGGACTTTAAAACAGCATGTTGACTTCTGGCATCTAACAAAAGCTGATCATCATTGAAGTTTCTTGAACTAAGCTGAAAGATAGCAAACACTAACATTTGATATCGCAAAAATGCATACAAACAGATCATACTGCAGGAGTGCGTTTGATAATTATTGTCATTTTCTAATTTTATAACCTTGAGAAACTGACATAAGAAATCAAGAAATGAACACATTAAGCAAAAGAGATTTGATAAATTGGAGAGATCACTTTCAGTCACAGACCATCCGGCATCAGCAAGCCCATTGATAGCTTCTTTAAACCTCTGAAAAGGTAAATAAAAAAAGTACAATTGTGACTAAAGAAGATTCATAATAACAATTAAGAATATGTTTGTATTGTTCAGGAACAATGAAAATTATGATAGAAAAAAAAAATCAGAATTGGAAGCCAAACTAATCACCAATTCGACACAAATTCATCAATGTTTTGAAATTTGGATGCTGGATTCATTCATAATATGGGTGTGAACACCAGTTTAAGTCATCTTGATTGAGGTTCATGTCAGGTAGCAATTTCAACATTACAAGACATACTAGTGCTAGATAGCAATAAAAATCTTCAAAACTTTGAATGGAACTGTCACAAGGCATCAACAAATCTGTCACGACATATGTGAACAAATCAGCTCAAAAGGAAATAGAAAAGGAAGATCATGTTGTGGTGCCACATGTGAGTGGAAAATCTTATCAGCCTGTAATCGCATAGTTGATAAAGTTAGGGTAAATCCAATGAACCATGAAACATATAAGTATGAGCAGTATACAAATGGTCTTGTAGGAAGCAAAGTGGCATGCATAATAGGATACGAAAATTTTAGAATACATGAGCATATGAACAACAATGATCGGCTTTGGGGTTCAAGAGCATATGAGCATCAGGTGCTCACATATGTAATTGTCAAAAGCGTACCACAATGATTAATAGTCAGAAACCTTAAATCTGTAATATCAAGTGCATACATAGATCAAGATGGATAAATCATAAAATCAATGCCAAATTGTTGCTTTTTAACCTTAAATCTATAGTATTAACACTTCTACTTTTTTAATCTTAGCATCAAAGATGAATTTCAATCTGAATTGTTGCAGCTACACTTAACTTTAGGTGTACTAAATAAATGATTTTTGTGATGATTTTTGAAACATTGTAACATGGTATTTTAGTCCTTTAGCTAACGAGGGTGCCAGCCTCCCTAGGCGCCATATGATTATCCATTTGGCCTCACCTTAATTATTTGCCACACTCCAAAACTGAAGATGAATCTAGAAAAGTTTAAAATGACATACTAGGATAAACTAATACCACATAATTTAAAATGATAAGTAGCTGAATCTGAAAAAATATGGAAATACCAGTACAGTCTGGCAAGAGGCTCACCTTTCAGGCCTTCTCTTTGAAGCTGTGTTCTCAAATGAAACACAAAGCGATGATAGAAAAAGCATCAGTTGTGTTCCCTTGCAATGGCCTCCAACACACATGCCTTCATGCAGACCTGAAGTACACAAATATATTAAATACTAATGAACCTCTAATGAACTAGTGGAAAAGCTAACTGAAAATGCTTTAATTAACAAAAGGCCTGCAAGAATCTATCTACATGCAACCTAACTAGAATGCAGGAATATATCTGCATGAAACCGATTAATAAAAGGTTCCTATGAAAACTATCAGTCTATCATATGCATGAAACCTAACTATAGTGACAGGTAGATAAAGAATCTATCTGCACACCAATCTGGTAATGTCTCCTTTTCAATTGTGATCTCTCTATGTGTTTATTTTTTATGAGCTAAATAAGTAAATAGATTGATAGTTTATAAAATTCTTCAAATGTGACACTTAGAAACATAGTATTCAAAAAAAGATTTTTATTCTATTGAATTTATTAGGAAGAATTCAAGTATCCAAAGCTATTTAATGAAAGTATTTCTTTTAACAACCAGAAAGAAAAACTACCTAAGCATGAAAATAATGGAAGGTGGGTGTCATTTATCAGAGATAATCTGAATTTTATTTACTAAATTTGTCTTGTGAAATTTTATTCCCCCAAGAAATCAGCTGATGGAAGATGTACACAATGGCATCAAGCCAGGAACTATACAATCATACCACGGCAGGAGCAGGTTATAAAGATGTTGTCGGGTTTCATTCAGACAAACAGAGGTTCTAACATGCAGTGCACAGTCAGTCTAGTTAATAAGTTGATATCTTCAGATTTCTGATTCTGACAAGTTGATACCAACTGAACACACAAAGAATTAATTTGACAAGGAAATATGAAGTGGACAAAGAGGATGCTGAGGAGCAGAGGGCATACATAGGCTTGGCAGCTCTCACATTGGAATGAAATTGTGCTACACTTAGGAAAGAGAATCAGATAAAAGAAGTTATAAACCTTGACCTTAATTGTACATAGTAGTTCATCATATGCCATCTGCATACAACATTTCACTCCTGGCAAGTTTAAATGTTCAATCAAGTTTAGAGCTCAGAAACTAATTCAATTAGAGTAAAGGTAAGTGACAGGAAGTTCCAACAAATCCTTACCAGCGTCTATGTTTTCATTTTTCCTATTTACTGTGTTGGGATCTTTGTTGAGCTTCTACAACAAAATTAATTTATGCTTGTTCATCAAAAAATTGCAGGAACTTGATCTAATTAGCACCAGCAGCAATATGTATTGGCTGTTTCGTTCACAGTAAGGGAAATTTAAGATGGTTAAGCAAAAAAAATGACCTGTATGGTAGGTCCTAGGATGCATCACCTTTGTGTCCTGATTCTTCAAAGTTGTGGGATCATTTGTAGTGCTAACAAGAATTTATCAGCATATCTGGACCATAAGGAAAAGGGGATTAACATGCATGCAAGAACCTCTAGTAAAATTAACAGAACAATTTGGCAATATTGATCAGCAAATAATAAGTTTTTCACAAGAATACAATCAAAAGTATAGGTGAATGTCGCAACAATCATAGATGAAATGAGGATAAAATTTTATGGTTACGAAGATGCAAACAAAGATGCTGCCATGATGCACTCGGTGGTATCCATTGCCCTTTTATTCCTAACTTGTATTTTTCTGATTCAACTATAAAAAAGAATTATCTTTAACACAAGGAATATTTACACTATTTAAGAAATAACATAATCTGAAACATTAGCTAAAGAACACAAGAATGCAATAGAGCTCCAGAAAATCAGTAACATTAGCATGCATATAAAAATTGGTAGGTTCAACTAGAAAATTAAGCAAACAGTTGATAAAATCACACACACATCATTTTTTTCAGGTAGTACTCAACGTGTAATATAGTGTCTCAATCCAGTCATGAAGGCTATTTAGGGTCTGCCACATAACCAGCATAACAATGGCGGCCAACTTGCTACAAGTGTTGTGCTATTGTGACCTATACATGTTTACTGAAAAAAGTAAGCATGTGCATATGCATCGCATTGGCAACTGATGTGGATTTTGACCCAACAAGCCACTGGGAAAAAAGCTAGTTGATTAATATGGGAGTCCAAAGACCTGTTTTCTAGTAAACTGTCTTGTTGTGTGGCAAGTAGGGTTACTAGCGTCGATTATTGCAGTTATGAATCCTAAATCATCATGTAATACATAGTTCTAGAACTTTGGTGGCTTTGATTTTGCCTTGTTTACTAAGTCAAAACCTGCACACTCTTATATGGAGACAGCTCTATGGCACTTGACCTTGCAAACCAAAAAGAGGAGGGTAGGAAGGGAGGGGGAGAGAGAGAGAAGGCACCTACAACATACCACTATCTATAGATATAGTACTACAATCTTAAAATGTACTTCTAAAAAAAGTATGTATATATACTACTTTACAAAAAGATTATGTATGGTGTATACAATTTTGAGGAGTATTTGTACATCTTACACGGGAGTAAAAGTATATACTCCCATTGTTGTGCACATATATACTCACTTCTAATTTTATAAGACTGGTGGCTAGTCCATTTACAGAAGCAAAGCATTCTCCAATTGATTGCAGTAACTCTATCTATAATGTAGATGCAAACTGATATGCAATTCTACGACATCTACAGGCTGATAAAAGTTATCTAAACTGAACATATATGCACTCACTACAAGATAGCTTCAGCTATAAACTCTGAACTTGCTACTTCACTGTGCCATACTCATCCCTCATATATTCGAGCCCTTCGTGAACATCATGATTCCATACCAATCAGAATTTTTTTTGTCAAGTTATAATGTAATATGAAAAATATCAAATGATACTATGATCAAGAAAGGTATGCAAACATACACTTATCTAAAAAGGTATCTAAGCATACTCATATTTGAAAAATAGCATCTAAGCATACTCTTAATTCTTGATCATTAATTCTAATAAAAAATACGAAAGCCGGAACACAGCAATAGTTCCATGGTCTACAATCTAGAAAACTAAGCTTGGGAATGAACTAATCCATCTCAAAATCAAAATAGTAGGATGGGTTTCTCTATTAGACCTGGATTGCACATTTCACTACTGCATTCTCATGCTTATGCTAGTAAAGATGCAAAGAGAGTGCTAACTTAAAATGGAATAGTTTCACTTGATCAAACTTTAGGGTGTGACTGAACTCTAAAGTGTCACTCAAAAGCAACATGAAATGCTTTGCCACCATCGGGCAAACAAAATATCATGCTGAAAAGGAAATAGTAAGCAGAGGAAGTTTACCATTAGAAAATCTGGCCTCCGGACCCTGACAAGAAATTTAAAAAAAACATCAGATAAAGAATAATATATGTTGCAATATAGCTTCCCATCTGAGATTACATCTAGACAAACATTATTTATAAGCTGAGAATTTACGTGAAAGTAAATTATCATATAAAATTTTCATGATATGACATTTGAATATTGCATTTTGTAGTTGATTAGGTCTTAGCAACAAACATTTTAGCTCTTGTGAGAAAAAAACTGATATATTCCTTAAGCTAAGAAGATTCACTTTAGTTGCAGGGAACTGTGGTTAAGAAAAATAATTTATGCTTGTTCACCAGAAACTTGATCTAACTAGCACAAGAGGCAATACCTATCAGTTATTGCACATAATGACACCCACACTGATTAGGTATTTTTTTCAAATGTGAAAATATGTGTTCTACCAAAAATAATTACTAGGAATCAAATGCATGATAGTTTCTTAAGTGAGTGTCTCCTTAGGTGTGATTCATTATTACGATCAGTTCAGCAAGCTCATAAGTACATAAGACTGCAAATAAAGTGACAAGATCAAAATAGTCTCCTTGATCTATTTCTATGCATGTCATCATACATCTGAAAAATGCCATATTGTTGCTAAATTTATGTCAAACCAAATAAAAAAACATGTGGCTGGAGCATGATAACAAAGAAAGAATCCAAGAAGCCTGACACTTGAAAAGAAAGAACACATTTGATGCATTCTGGTTTGGCTGTAGCAAGTGTGGACTAATTAACCTGGAGAACCTTCAAATCAGTTGTGCATGTTCATGGATTGGATGTCGATTCTCCCATGCCCTCCTACATGGTCCTAACAATGGCAAGCTACATGTGTGTGAGATGGTTTACCAAGCTGCATGCGTGTGAGATGGCGTGTGAACAAATCCATGATGGTTTACCCCCGTCGAAGAGGCCATGGGGCATGGCGTTGTCCATGCGCCACATGAGGCGCCGCCACCATGGGGATGGAGATCGCAACCTAGTGGGTGCTGCCCTGCGGGGAACGGGCGGGGGCAACGACCGCGCGGTGAAGCGGAGATGGGGCCATGTTGGGAAGGGAGATGAGCACCGGCTGGGATGGGATTGTGCTCATGGCCCCAGAGCCATGGCCACACACGGAGGGGCCAAGGGAAGGCGAAGTCGTGCCGCCACCATGGGGAGGGAAGATCGCAACCTAGTGGGTGAGGCAGCCAAGCCGGCTAAGAACGCCAGAGCGGGATGAGGCGCCGAGCGGGGAACTAGGCTTCAGCCCTCGGCGATACTGAGGCGCTAGGTCCAAGAGGAGATGAGGCCCTAGCCCTCAACGGCGGTGAAGTTGGTGAAAGGGAGATGGGTCGGGGCCTGGAGCACGCCGCCGAGAACGCCAAGACGAGCGTCGATCGCGTGCTCTGGGATGGCCATGGGCGGTTCCATGGCGTGGCGCTGGGAACGCCGGCGGAGAACGCCCGGCCCTATATTGCCTGCCATGGCCACCAGTGGTGGTAGGGAGAGGGTCGACGGGCAGGCGGTGCCAGTGGAGGGAGGAATGGAGAGGCAGGGTGAGGAAATAGAAACCGCAAAGAAATCGTCGGTGGGTGGGGGAGCTTTGAGCGGTATAGCGGCTGAGCTCGTGAGTGGGGAAGGGACGGCGAGGTCCGAGGTGGGAGGGGTGGGGCCACCGCGCCGAGGTGGGTGAAGGGTCGAGATGGAGGAACTAGAGAGGGGGGTGAATAGTCTTTTCTAAAATTAATCAGCCAAGCTAAACCGATATAAATGCGGAATTAAAACAATCGGTCTAGCCAAGACTACACCCTCTATATATGTTCACTAGCACCTTGCAAAGATACTAATAAAGCAACTAAGGTGCCGGGCTAGCTAGAGCTCTCTAAACAATTCTAGGAGCAAGGTCACACAAACCTATGCCACTAGTACTTTAAGTAACAAGGGCTCCTACACATGCTAGTAAGCAAAAGCACAAAGCTAACTAAGCTCACTAGCAATGCTCAATAACAAGGCAACCAACGCCTAATTAGAGAGCGCAAATACTTAGCTACACAAACTAAGCAATGTGACTAACAAGGTTACTAAACCAAATTAGCCACGCAAGGAAGCTACTTCTATGCTACACAAGCAAAAAGGTAATTAGCTAGCTACACAAGCTATCTAATTACAAAAGCAACTACACAAGCTTAAGATATATATATAAGTAATTGCAAGCTTGTGTAATGGGGATGCAAACCAACGGGAAGAACAAGGTTGACACGATGATTTTTCTCCCGAGGTTCACGTGTTTGCCAACACGCTAGTCCCCGTTGGTGTCGACCGCTCACTTGGTGGTTCGGTGGCTAATTAGCATCACCCGCTAAGCCCGCACGCGGGCACCGCAAGAACCTACCCCTTGAGTGAGGGTAGCTCAATGACACGCTTTACTAAGGTTGCTCTTTTCGACGACTCCATGGGCGAGCACAATGCCCCTCACAAGCACTTCTCGGGAGCGCCGCTGACAAGCTTCTTGCGCGCGACGGAGACCACCACCTAAGCCGCCTAGGAGGTGGCAACCTCCAAGAGTAACAAGCACCACGGTTCGCAACTCGATCACCTAGTGCCACTCGATGCAACCTCACGATGCAATCGCACTAGAATCGCTCACTCACACAATCGAATGATCACTATCAAGTATATGTGTGATGGAGGGCTCCCAAGCACTCACAAGCATGGACACTAAGTCCCTTGAGGTGCTCAAGGCACAGCCATGGCCGAGGCCACTTCTATTTATAGCCCCAAGGGCTAAACTAGCCGTTACCCTTCATTGGCAACGGTCGGGCCGACCGGGACGCTCCGGGTCGTGTTGACGGACGACTGGACCTCGGCGTCCGGTCGCCCGCAGACGGCCACGTGTCCTAATTCCAACGGTCACTTGACTTGACCGGACGCAGAAGACTTTCAATCGACCGGACGCTGAACCCCGGACATCCGGAGTACCGAGACGTCCGGGTCAACTTGATCGGAAGCCAGTCGTCGGTCACACTCCGCATCAGAAGAACGGCGACCGGACGCGTTTGGTCGGGGGGACGCCAAAGATCTTCATGACTAACTCGTTTCACTTCTAACTTCATCACCCTTGCTCCAATGTGATAACCACAAGAACTTGCATCCGGCGCAATAGAAAATAGGCATTCTATTTTCCCGAAAGCGCCAACACCACCAAGTGTAAATGTGCCAACACCACCAAGTGTACACCACCATGTGTATGTGTGTTAGCATTTTCACAAACATTTCCCAAAGGATGTTAGCCACTCAACTTGCCACGCCACTCGATCCTAGCGACAATGCAAAGTTAGATCACTTTCGAGTGGCACTAGATGACCGATATGCAAACAAGTTTGCCCCTCTTGATAGTACGCGGCCATCTATCTAAAACTCGGTCATAAACTTCTCTACACACCTATGACCCGGTGAAATGAAATGCCCTAGGTTATACCTTTGCCTTGGCATTCCATTCCATCTCCTCCAATGTTGATGCAACACATGCACCAACACGATCAACAATGATATGATTATCATCACGTGATCATATTGGTTCATCGATCTTGACTTCACTTGCCCTTCACCGCTGCCATAAATAGCCAAGTCTTATAGCTTCAGACACACACTATCAACAAAGCCTTCGATTACCCTTACAAACCGGTCCATCAAGCCAAGTCTTGTCTTGATCTTCTCCACCTTGATCACATAACTCAATGTCATGTCTCATGTGCAATAAGCTCCTTCATCATCACATGTGTGAGCTTTGCAACATCTCCAAGCCATTTTCACCTCCATGGCATATGTTGCTCATACAAAATTGACTAAGAATAAACAAATTAGTCCACCTAAATCACTCAATTACCAAAACCAAACAGGACCTTTCAAATGGGAAGTGCCCATGGTTGGTTTAGATTTGGACTCACTCATCTGATTATTACCTAGGACTGTGGTAATAAATAGAATATATATATATAGACACACACACTACAACGCTATTCTACACTCTAGGTGTAGAATATTATTCTACCCCACAAGTCAAAATTGATAAGAAAAAAAATACTGAATAGTACTGAATCGCGTTTAGTATCACTCAATACTACACCTAGGACCACGAAATCTTGAAATACGACTACTAGCAGTTTGATGTAGAATAATATTCTACACCTAGAGTATAGAATAGCGCGCGCGTATGTGTGTGTGTGTGTGTATATATATATATGGTGTATTTTTCCTACTCCGGAGAGTAGTTACTCCCACCTTCGATAAACAACAATGCGTATGTGTACATACTCATTTATTAGTTTGAGCATGTTTATATACTCATTTTATGATACTCCAAATCATACTGCGTGGAAAATTTTCAAAACAACCTATATTTTTTAATATGTTATCTAATACTATGACAGTAATATACAAAATAAGTATAACCATATACTCAATATATAATTGCATACTTGACATACATACTATCATAGATGGTCTAGTATGATCATATACTTCATTAACATACACTTCGTCGGACTATATACACCTTAAATCTAAAGATATACATATAGGAGTAACTACTCCCTGAGAGTAGGAAATAATTTGCATATATAATATAATGAGGAAATTAGTTCTGAACCGTTGTTTAGGAAGCAGTAGAGGAACATATTACATGAAGATGTATAAACTAAACAGGAAGAGAGGAACGTCTACTTGCAAACTGAAATCAAACAACATAACTAAAATGACGTGACACCCAAATGAGAAACACCCTATAACGTACCAGGCACTCCCTCCGTCCGAGAAAGAATACAGTTTTAGCGCATTATCACGCTTTTGTATCTTAAGTTTAATTAATTATAAATAAAAAATATCAATATTTATAATATTAAATAAATATCATTAGATTAATTACGAAATATATTTTTATAATAAATTATTTTAAAGCCACAAATATAAATAGTATTTATTAAAAAATTGGTTAAACGTAAGTTACTTTTACTGGCACACAGCATATAGTTGCGTTCTTTTTTTGGACGGAGGAAGTACCACCCTAGGGCAGAACCGAAATGAGAAACAGGGATGACATTGAAGTGACCTGACAGCCTGAACCCCGCCCATACATACATCAGATAATCCAGGCAATAGTTCCCAATAAATACAAAAAAGAAAGAAAAAGGAAAAATAGCAAATTACAGCAAAATTTAAGCAAGATTAACATAATCTGACCGTCATGGGAAACATTGGCTATCAGGAAAATGCCGCTAAGTTAACCGACTATCAATTCTGATCACAAAGGAATATTTGGTCAGAAGCCCGCAGGAGGCATTAAGTTCAACCTACAGTTCCCCCGACTACCAACTAATATTGGTTAGCAGACTTCTCCCTGTGATCACAAAAATATTCCCTGATACTCTTATGGGGACCTAGCTAACTGCTTCAGCCATCCACGACCCTTCATTGACAGTAGCTTACAACCAGCATCAACTCTGAAAAAATGGG
Source organism: Miscanthus lutarioriparius (assembly GCA_904845875.1). Lineage (NCBI taxonomy): Eukaryota > Viridiplantae > Streptophyta > Magnoliopsida > Poales > Poaceae > Miscanthus > Miscanthus lutarioriparius. The sequence goes on from CAJGYO010000004.1 coordinate 16,131,460, forward strand.
TGACCCATCGCCTTCCATCTTATAAATAGTGTACGGACAGGTACAGAAAATAGGAGCAGCATCAGAGGGATGTTTTACAGTACATCGAAAAGGCCAATGGGTATTTGGGTGCGAAGAAAGTAATCTGCTTGGTGACCGCACTCGTTGGTAATCTGTCATCAGAAGAAGAGTAGCTCAGAATATTTAGTTCAAGGTTAAGTCTTCAGACCAAAGAACTAGCCAATAACAATATTTACACCTCGACTAGAACAGGCTTACCAGGTAACAATAACTTATGTGCCTACATGAAGGCGTCCAACTTTGATCGCTTAAGATGTTGTGGTCTGAAATCAACCAACTTTAAACTTGAAGTTGACTTAACCTCATTCAAGAATGAATCCCCTTTGTCTGATTTTATGGAATCCAGAACTGCACCAAGGATGTCGGCCGCAATACCATCTTGTATTAGGTACCCAGGTTCTTCTCCACCTTCTTGAATCAATTTACCTACCTCTTGCAAGAGCAATATGCTTTCCTCCACAAGCCTTGCAAGAAGTCGTCCAAGGTATTCGGTGGCCCTTGGAGCATCACTTAGAGTATCTTCCAATGAGGCAAGAACAGATGAAAGGCTAAAATAATAATCATTTAGTCAGTAAAAATATGCAGACAGAATGGCCATATACTAGAAAGTATGAGAAAGCACCTACCCATCACTGAGTTGTTGCTTGCTCAACAAATTATGTCGACCACTGCAAAGGCTGACGAGAAGTTTAGCCAACAACTCTCTTTCCATGTCTTTTCTCTCAAAGGAATCATTTACCCAAAGTGATACAACAGAAGGATAGAAACTTGGAGCATTCAACTCCTCAATACACAAAGCAACCTCCTTTTCATCTTTTGCACTGCCCAAACAGAAGCATATAATGTTAGAAACAAAATTGGACAGTGCGGGGTGCTAGAACTACCTCTTTATGACATAGTACGAGAATTATAATTATACAATATACTAGATAAAACAAACAGGACAAGGAAAGCCTCAATCCATAATATTAATTTCATAAAATAGTACACGTTTGCAGATATCTCTGGAGTAAAACTCTCTGGGAGTAGTAACACGTTTCCTCAGATGTTTCTAAAGGTGCACACTCCAATAAGTAAGAACAATATGCCCATGGTTTTTGAGTCGTCGCCTAGGCGTTGAGGCGTACCCCACGCGCCGCAGGACTCTGGGTTTTAGTCACACCATATCGCCTAGGCATCGCCTAGAAGGCGCCTAAGCATCCAGGCGTACCCCCAGCGCCACAGGACGCCGCAACGCCTCAAAAACCATGAATATGCCACCTAATCTCACGAACATGAGTAAATTAACTCTAGAATTTGTGAATAAGAAAAAGAAATGCAGTAATATAAAGACATTTTAACCTAGCATAGTAAAACATGGGCCTACCTATCAACAGTGAAATCCTTATGAAAAAAAAAAGATGTACCCAGTGCAGAGAGCTTCCGCTCTATGCGGGGTCTGGGGAAGGGTGTCAGTGGCTAGCCTTACCCTCGCCTGTGCAATGCGAGGAGACCACGACTCGAACCCAGGACCTTCCGGTCACAGGCGGAGTGAAATCCTTATGAACTGTAAAAAAAATAATTAGAAGTATTATATTACCTGTAATATTCCCGAATGGCCAAAACAGATTTTTCTCTCAATTCATCCTCAGAATATGATTTACTTCCTGAACGGCCTTCCTGGCTGGCAGGCCTCTGTGAAGGTCCAGCAGATTGACTAGAAGCAGGAGTTCGGCCAGAGGTTCGTTCTGGATTTCTTGAGCTAGAATCTTCTCTTCCAGATGATGATGTCCAATCAGCCAGAGAGTTATAACCATTAGAACCAGATACTATCCTCCGGTGGTCAATAACAGAAGGAAGTTCAGTATTTGATACTGGTGGCTGCCCTCTTATAGACATACCCCTAGCAAGGCCACCTTGTGGCCCAAGAGTGATAGCTTCATCCTTGACTGCCCGCTGGGGAAGAACAGTTCTATTGTCAAACTGGCGCCTTTCCTCATAACGGATGTCTTGTGAACCACGCGAATGTGGAGGCATACCTCGAATGCTCCCTTGTTGGGAACTTGGGGATGCTAATGCAGATGATCCACGAGGGCCATAATCCATAGGAGGTGCTCCTCTTCTTGGAACAGAACTAACAGCTGGACCACGTCCTAACCTACTCGACTGAGCATGTCTTTCTTGAGCTGCATCTCTGTGAACCTCCTCAATCTTCTTGGGACCTTCGACTTTACGCCTCTGCTGCCATTTATTTCTCCTGAGGTCAATTGAATCTCTCAGCATAAACCTTACACGAGAAGACAACTTCTGACTTGTTGACATCTTCTGCATCATACCAAAATAGGCATCCATGTGCTCCTTTGCCTTTGCATGATCAATCATCTCACCAATTGTACTCATCAATTTGCATAGTGCTTCAATGTTCTCCTCATCGGGATTATCATAATTTCCAAACAACTTTTTAATGCACTCATGCATAATCCTTTCCGTCAACATTTTCTTTTTGTACAACTCTCCAATTAATCTAATGTTTCCCAGCATGCGCCTTCGAGCACGGATCCTCTTTTCCTCCCGTTCTTCTTTGGTCTGTTTAATCTCGCCTTCCTCTTCAGTTTTATCAGCTTCAGCTTCTTCTCTTTCACCCCTCTCAAACTCCTCTTGGCATTTATTCAAAAGCAATCTTTTGAATGTGATCTTTTCATTGTCTTCACTGAAGTCAGGCAAGGCACCAGCCAGATGGAAGCAAAAATTAGCATACATTTCACAGAAAGTTGGTTCCGTCAAAGCTTTGTCAAATATCTGTGAAATGACCCCAGTAAGAGTTGCTACACTGTCAATGTTGACTTCCTTAACTTGTTCAAAAAGTTTTTCAAAGTTTTGCGGAGTCAGCTTGTTAAGAATAGCTTTCAACTGCCTCTGCTTCGCCTCTTCCTCATCAGAAACTTTCCCAACAACATACTTCCTCTCCGCTTTGTGCATTGCTTGCATGGGCGTAACAGGAGAAGGCATGAGACCCTTTTGCTGCCATCTATCAGCATCAGAGCCGCTGCGAGGTACTTGAGGTCCAACAGAATGCATGGGTCCTGCAAGAAGCCCACCACCATACTGATTTGATGGTTGGCCACGTGGATTTCTTAAAACACCATGATTACCTCCTGAGCTACCACGGTAGTTGATAATTGATGGTCCATTTGCCAGGTCCATGTGAACATCACGACCAGGACTGAGAGGAACACCCGCCTTAGTCCACCTATCGTCAGCCATGGCAGCACCACGGCGGTCACCACGAGAAGCTGGGCGGTCCGAACCCCTTCCAGGACTAGGGTGAGGTTCCCGGTCAACAACATAAGACTTTCCTGCCAAATTATTCATTATTGCATTGACAGCTTCATTCATCTGAAATCCAAAAGGAAGACCAGTACAGTGTTGTTGCAAAGTCAACAGAAAATCCCGTGAGTATTTCTTCCTGCTGTTTGCTTCAGTTGTATCTGAATCTAACACTTGGGTGATGCCAGCCTGGTTTCCAGAATCTGATGGCAGCTTTGGAGTAGACATGTCTGCAGCATCTTCCCAATCATCAGGCTCAACTTTTTTCTTACAATCATCTGCAGCTGTACAAACATCCCTTTCTGGTTCATCAGGCAGCACATTAGTTGTATCAACTGTTGAAGAACTATCAGCACCCTCCGCAGTACCAACAATTTCGGACTTCTCTTCTGGTCCTTTGTATGCATTATAAAGATCTGAAGACCCAGCAGCATCAGCCTTAGCAAGCATTTCCTTTTTCTTCTTCTTCCTCCCAGCTGTGGACTTTGTCCTGGTGATCTCAACACTAGGCTTTTCCCTGGATGCTGGTCGAACTGAAACTGTTGGTGCAGCAGCCTGTTGATCATCGGCCCTACTCTCAGATTTCGGTTGTCCCTCAGATGAAACTAGAGGAACATTACAAACAGTTAGGTCGGATTCTGGACTAATATCTGAGTCGCCTTCATCATTGGAACTTTGAACAGTAGGCTCTGAAGTTCCAGAAGTTGTCACACCAACAGCATTGCCATCAAGAAAATGTGCTGAAGTCTCAGAATTCTTGGATGAGTTATTCATCATAGCTTGTTCCTCAGAAGCAGATGGAGCTGATTCTTTCAGCAACTGCTCCTGATTAGTTACTAGAGGTGCTGCATAAGAATCATCAGTATTAGAAGTCACTGCTGGTGCCTGTTCAGTAGGGTCCACTGCACATGCCTCAGGCAATCCATGTTTGGTAGCATCAGAAGAAATATTATCCTGGCTAGGATCTGTCGTAACTTTGTCAGTCCACTTGCTTTCGTCACATTCAACAGCCAAAACAGCAAAGCTTTCCACTCCTCCAGGCTCACCAGTACCCTCGGAAGATGGACTTCTTGACCTTTTATCTGTCCCAGGAATATCAGCAGCTGCTAAAGTAAATGAGTTAGAAAAAACTAAGAGGCACCCCTGTACAATTCTAAAGATTTAAAGATCTCACCAGTTACTGCTGTGCTATCAGCATTCGCTGTACCAGCCCCTGGAATGATCCTCCTTGCTGCCAGTGGAACCGTTGAGCCTGAAGATGAGCTGGTCAAATCCAACTCATTGTTCAGGTTCTTAGTTTCCTGGTGATCACCATCTCCAACCTTTACAGTTTGCACCTTATCTTCAACAGATGAAGCCAACTGAAAAAAATACAACATACAAACATGTGAACAAAAGCAAATGCTAAACTAGGAAAAATGCAAACATAGCATGGCAGAAAGAGGCCAACAAAAACGTACATTTGGTGGTTCAGATGAATTCCTGACATCCTTTTTAGTGACAATTTTCTTATCATCTTTAAATGATCCAGTCCTTTGAATGGATTCTTTGCTTTTCCCATCAGCTCCAGCCACAGGTGAGACTGAATTCGCAACAGGAGAAGCTGTCACTGAAGTTTGTGGTTTTGCACCATGAGTTGGCAAGGACGGGCTTATCACAGTGGAATGCTTCACCGTGACTAAAGGATCATTCCTCTCCTCCTTCTCAAGGGTTGATTTACTAGAAACAGTGATCCCAGAAACAACTTCATTATCCTTTTGCCGACTTGACGCAGCATCCTCAGCAGCACGTAACTTAGGTGGCTCAGATTTAGCTGGTGGAGCACTTATTGTGACATGAGTACCAGATTTTTCAGTCAGTAACCCAACAGGGTGCGGTTTAACTGTATATTGGGACTGACCAGATACCGGAGGCGCTGCAGATGGACTGATATATGTCATCGCTTGCCCAGACTGAGTGACGGGATAATTAAATCTAGGACCCGAGGATCCAGTAGCAACTTGGTTCACACCAGCTGTAGTAGAGTAATACATTCCTGACTGATTGTAGGAATTCGGCGGCTGATGAAAGAAGCCGGCCATATGAGGAGCATAACTACCAACAGGCTGGGATTGTTGTGTCAAACTCGGTGCAGCTCTCTGCCCAGAAGAGTCCATCCTCTTATCAAGCTTCAACTCTTCATGAGTGTCTGGATGAGTAATTTTTACAGTCTTACGTGTAGCAGCATGCTTGTTTGGCTGTTGCTGAGGATATTGCGAAGCCATGTTCATAGGAATGTTGCCTAGCTGTGGGAATTGGTGAGCAACTGAAGGAACATAACCCATACCCTGGCCAGGATGCATCATTGCTTGCTGTTGCAATTGATGATGCTGCAGAGTCGGGGCATACAGCTGCTGTGGGACTTGCGGTGTACTACTGCCTGTCAATCCCATTGACATTTGAAATGAGCTGGGCACGACTTGAGGCTGCAGTGGTGCACCATGACCACCAAACTGCAAGGAAACTTGTGCCGGCGGGTGGTGAAAGGGGATCGGCATCTGAACACCAGGCATTGGTTGAACGGTAGGTCTAAGAGATGTAACATTGGGGACAGATGGAGATGGGTGCACATCTCTTTTCAATTGTGATGTAATATGGGGATTGATGGAGTTAGGTTGGCTGGAACCAACAGCTTCCTTTCTTGTCGACTGCTGCTGTGACTGCTGGGGAACCTGCTGCGGTTGATGCGACAGCTGCTGCTGTTGCTTCTGCTGCTGCTGTTGCTTCTGCTGCAACAGCTGCTGTTTCGGAGCTGGTTGCACAGGGGCAGGTGTAACCTTAAGTTCCTCCACAAGTGCCTGAATAATAAAGCATACAAATAAAATAGAATCTTTTAGAACACTGGCAGATTCAGAACGTGTATCAAATCAATACACATGCAAAAGGAACTGGCTGTGTGCTCCGGAAGGCAAATTAGTCATGGGACATCAATATTTTTGTAAGTTCTAGCAGTCCAATAAACAAGCACTGAACCAACAAATAAGAATTAACATACATCAGAATATCAGATAAACAAGAGGAGAAGACAAAGATACCTGATTACGTTTTTGTTCATCCAAGTTTGGAGGAGCTGAGCTTGTCCTGGCAGGAAATTGCTGTACAAAATTTTACATTTAATAGATGTAATGTAAGTAGAAAGTAAAAGGTAATTGCTAATATAGAGCTTCATGTCCCAAGCTGGAGATGAAAAAGGGATAACAAAATCATACCGGTAGCCCATTCATATTTATACTACCAAACTGAAAGTTAAACCCCTTCGGTGGTTCTCCTGAGACGAAATAAACAACAAGAAAAATAAGGTGGTTAACCATGCAGTATATACCCTATCCTAAAATATGGCCTCAATAGCCAGAGCAAAGAAGGTGTGCAATGCCACCATAGATGGTCACCATGCACATGCAAAAACATGTAACAGCATATATAACATAGAAGAAAATTGAAGCAAACCTTTCGATCCTCCCTGAGGAAGCGGTGGGTTACTTTTTGGTGGAGCCCTAGGAGCAGCATGTGTAGCTTTCGGTAATGGCGGATTAGCCGGATTCTCGCTGGCAGACAATGAAGATGACACTTGTGGATCTGGTGAGTAAAAAAAAACACGTGCAATCAAGCAAACGAACACATTAGGTCATGTTTGCATCATTCCAAACGCAATACAAGATAGCAGAACAGGACACCTCACTCACCTTGGTGCTGTGGCCGTGGCGCGGAGATGGGAACATGCACGGCCGCATTCTGAGGCGCCGGTGGCGGACGCGCAGGAGTTTGGTGGGGGCCAGGCGCGGGTGCAGGCTGGAAACCAGTGGTGTCGGGCTGGTTCACCACCCTCTGGTGCCCGCCGTGGCCATTGCCGGGCTTTCTGAAACTGCAATCGAGATCCAAGGTTCTCATCAAAACCCTATCATCCCGGCGAGATCAACCCAATCGTGCGGCGTAGAGGCAGAGGGCAATCAGAATCAACGAGGAGGGCAGTAATTTACCTGCGGTTGGACGAGAGAGGAGGCTGGCCTGAGGAGCCCGCGCCGCCCTTGCCCGCGCCGCCGACTCCGCCTCCGCGGTGGCCGCCGAAGCTGCTGGACCGGCCGGGTCTCCTGGCGTGCCCCTCGCCCCTGTCCCCTCGCTGGGACATAAATCCCCTTCTCTCCTCACCGATCTCCTCCTCCTTCTCCTCCCTACGACAGCCTTGATCCAATCACGCACAGGAACAAAAACAAAACATAAATCACCCTGAGCAACGAAATCGCAACGAACCCTAGTGCGAATCTCTCAGTCGCTCGGCGCCACGGACGGCGGCGGAATCCCGGCGGCGGATAGGCGAGAGGCGCGTACCTGAGCGCCCCGGGGGCGGCGGCGTCTAGGGTTTGGTCGTGGCCAGTGCGTGTAGGCGACACGGGAGAATTGTGTTGGGTTTGGGTTGGGGGAGGGGGAGAAGTGTAAGCGAAGCGAGAGGAAGGGAGAGGGCGTCCCCCTCTAGTAGTATGGCCAGCCAGCAGCTGCAGCAGCAACAAATCGAAGGCGATACGATTACGGAAGGAACAAAAAAACGTAACTAATCGTATCTGAGGTGAGCTTAAGCGGTCAAGGGGGCCAGATCGGACGGACGGGGCTGGGTGGCTGGCGTCCGCTCGAGGGGCCGCGTTGTGCGCCTTGGGCCTAGTTGGAAGCGGGCACGCGCGCGTGCGCTCCCGGGACACTGCCCCGGTTTGTTTGGGTTGGGCCGAGAGGGAGTGCACGATGCCAACGCTGCTGGGGGCTGCTTCGTTTAGTTCTGCATTTTTTTTGTAGTATATAAAAAAAAGCTTAGGAAAAGATTCACAACTTGAGGTAGCCTAGCAAATATATCTGTATGCTGCAACCTTATTATTGTACCACTGTGGCACTGTATGAACGACTTGTGGCTTAAAGATTTATATCATTATTAATTACACCGTATCATTTATTCTAATACATCTTGAAATCGGACATAGACTCATTGTTCGAAGCGCTCGTGTTGGATTTCATTTGGATTATGCTGGCTTTAAATTAAAAACGTAGTCTTCTATTGGACTTGGATTGAAACATGTAGACGCTAAGAGTAGATACAGACTAAGAAGAATGAGGTACGATAAAATAAACTATCGGATATAATAAGTGAGAGAAATTTTCTTCTTCTAACATTATTATATACTAGCAATTATGCCCGTACGTTGAAACAAGAGAGAAAAACTATCGAACATTAATAAAAATGGATATTACATACTTATTTAATTTTTCCTTTCTATAAAATTTAAAAGTTATAATTTATTTTATGTTGACCATTACATGTATAATAATTTAATTTAATATTTGCAACAATATAGCAATGCCCTATTAATTTGTATTGAATTAAAATACAAGATTGATATATTTGTTTTCTCCCGTTGTAAGACATGGAAACATTTACTCGTAAATATATCTTGACTTTTGGAGGCTAACACCGTTAAGTGTCATGTGGAATGACTAGAATACCCCTATTCTATAAAATGCATTGATTCCTTATATGACACTACTTCATGTGATATTAGAAAATATACTTGTTCCCTCTATGACACTACATATTCCTATGCTTTATTTTTGGATATTAAAATTCATCCAGATTATATTAATGTAGTTAAAATTCACAAATAATAGCTGCTAAAATTAGCACTAAAAATTAGCTAGATAAGGGCTTGTTTAGATCCATTATATCACTAAAAATTAGCTAGCTAATAGTTAATAGTTGTTATTTGTTAGCTAGCTAATTTTGAGTAGGAGGTTATTGGATCCACCTACTAATAGCTGCTAATAGATGGTTGAATAGTGAGTTAAAGGTACATATAAACTATTACCACATATTAGCAATTATAAACTGCTAATACAACTAATAGTTAGCAGCCCTCTAGCTAATTATTAGCAGGTGTAAGTACTAATTTTAGCTGCTATTTTTTTAGTAATAATAGATCAAACAGGCCCTAAAACAATACTTGCCAAAAGCACGTCTCGAGAAACGAATCAAATGCCAATAGAAGTAGGACACGTAAAATTGTTCACGTCACCTAACTCCATCTGTAGCAAGGTGAGCACTTGTGTAGATAGGAAGTAGGAACATCAAGATTCCGGACCATCGGGATGGTAATAGTGTAGCCTCGGCTCGATCAACGATCAGGTTCTCCCATGGTCCCATCGCATGCATGGCCACCGGCCACGCCATCCTGGAAGAGTGGACGAGAGCACGCGTGAGCAGTTGACGCACCGAGCGAGGCGGCAGCGAGACGCCGCCAATCTTCGCGTGCGACCAGTCGAACCTCTCCCCCCACCCCCACCCCCAACCCCAACCCCAACACCTCCTACTGTTTATCTTCCTCCCTCCGTTGCATGATTCAGCCCAATGCGGCCCAGAAGGCAGAAGACCACCTACCCAGAAGCCCAATGCAGCTCTCCCTCCCTCGTCTCCAACTCCGGCAGCTCACTCCCTCCCATGTCTTCATCTCCGGCGGGCTCAGAAGGAAGGGGCCAGCCTAGGAAGGCAGGAAGGCCAGGCGGTGGGGATGGCTGGCGGGTGGTTTAGGGGAGTTGGTGGGGACGGGAGTAGAGAGAAGGGAGGGAAAGAAGGAGGTCGCCGCGGTCGCGGAGCTCCAACGAACCCTAGCACGACCGCAGTGGTGGGTGGTGGGCGGTGGGTGGCAGGGTGGCGCCGGCGCGTCACGAGGAAGAAGTCGTGGGTGGCGGTGGTGATCTTGAGGAAGAAAGGCTGCGCATTGGTGGGCTGCAGTGGGCCGCGCGAGGCGGGGCGAGGCCCAATCGTCGGCCTAGTCGGCGGGTGACTCGGCGCCCCCCCACGTCGGCGCATAGCACGCCCCGCGAGACGGACTCACCACACCACTGTCTCTGCGTCCGGGGCCTATGGCTTTTCTAAGCAATTGCAAAAATCACTTGTTTCGGACCCAATGAAGTGTTTGAACCAATTTATTATATTGAGATCTCATTAGTGTTTGTCTCATTATTGTTTGTCTATATAACGTGGATGAATTTTATTATAAATAATGCAAACCAACAATACAATTTTTTTGAGAAAATTTAACCACAGTTCTATAGCATGGGTGAATTGTAATGCTTAAATAATGCATATTAGCAAAACAAAATTATTTGCAAATTTTAAGCACATTAATATATCGTGGATGAATTTTAATGTCCAAATAAAGCATAGAAATAAGCAATGTCATAGATAGAACAAGTATATTGCAGTGTCATAAAAGAAATCAATGTATTTTTTTAAACAGGGGTGTTCTAGCCATTTCGCATGACTTAACGAAGGTAGTGTCATATAGTAGGGCATAAAAATTCGAATACAATGTCATACAAGGAATCTTTCACTTTTTAGGCCATAGAAGGTATAAGTGAGTTTCACAGGGCCTTACGGGTAATTCTCTCGATATAAACCCATCTTACATGAGTCATCCCATGCTTCTAGAAGGCTAGCAGGCTTGCGCTTATGGCCATGTGCCATACGACCCACGGGCCACGGAATTCGAACTCTCATAACAGAATTTTGCCTAAACATCTCGTAACAAGGCACACAAGAGGGCAACACAATTACAAAGCATAAACGTTTTTCTTCAACCAATTATAGCATGTCTTGCTTGCATATAGTCATGCGGACATAGATAAACTACTACTACGAGATCACTTAGTTTTTTAAGGAGAATTATATTGCCAAGGCTAGAGTTTATCCACTAGAAGATGCGTAGCCCCAAGAGGCCATGAGCCCATGACCATCCTCCATCCCTCCTCATCAGAAACATAATAAGATGAATAAATAACCAAACTTAGGTCCCAAAAGCAAGTACATTAACCCTGCAGATATATTTAGTTAGAGCAAGAAGCCATGGCTGCAAGAAAAAAATCTTTTACATCCACAATTTCATAATAAGTATTTTGTTTAGAAAAAAACATTTTAAAAGGTTCATAACTCCAGAAAAAGCAAATAAGGCATGTAAACAACCAATGAAGGCATTGAAGCCCAAAATCACTAAGGGGGTGATTGTTGCCTGCACTAGCCTTAGCTTGTATTAGGCCTTATGCAACATAACCCAAACCAACATAAATATATGCAATGTGTTGGTCTTTGGTTGTCCTGCACTTGCAAACACAAAGTAAGATTGTTTTCGGTTGGTTAAATTCTATTACATGTGGTTACTTCCATGTTCTAGTATAGGCGAGGGAGGAGAAAATTCTTTTTTTGACATAGTAGCTAATGCAGCATTGGATCTGATTTGAGCATTGTGCAAGCCTGCATAAGGGCCTATGTAGGCAACGAAACATAGATAAAATGCACTGCACAAGTCTGGATACAAGCTAATGCAAGCAACCAAACAAACCCTAAAAGTATGCCAATGGTTAGCGAAGGCATCAAAAGAACTAAAACACTATTATCAAGAGAAAGATTCATTTGAAACAGACTGGGCCACGGAACTTAGACTGAATTCAAGAACCAATCCATATGAATTAGTCAATTCCCTCACAGGTACACCGGATCATGTGGAGAAAAAGTTTACAACCAGAATATGTGTTCTTTATTCAAAAATATGCAGGGGTCAGCATCAGCTTCAGCAAAAATTACAATGAGTACCCACTAGCTAGTCTAAGAAAATAGAGGACACAAGTTATCCTACAATTCCCTTGAACAGACTAAGTTTCTACATTGACCCAAACCAGAAAAGAGAATAGTACAGAGCTGAAATAAGTATCATCTCAAGAACTAGCATGAGGCTAGCACAGTTTGTGTTTGCCAATTGTCATGACCAAGGAATAAGAAGCAACCGGTAGCAGTTAGAGAATGAATAAATTCACGCTAGCCTGTGATACAATGAACTCAGAAGCTAAAACATCAACTTCAACAAAGATATATAGTCTGCAGCCATTAACTTCAACATGAATTCCTGTTAATAGAACAACTAAATGAAAAGGTCACATAATTTAACATGATCCATTGAGGGAAAAGGTGGCATCATAAAAACAATTGGTAAAAAAAATCTATACAAGATGCTAAAACTAAAGCCCCAACTGTATTTCCCTAAAAATAAGATGTTACAAAGACATGTTGAGATAATATGGCAGAAGGTGCGAACATTGTCAAGCCCAATCTAATAGCACATTTTACAAGTTTGCTTGTAGACATATGAACCGACAATCAAATAATTATAAACTATACTGGTCATTGGAGAAGTTCTCGACATCCATTTACATGTGGCATTCTCCTAATCTAAATGTTCACGACTTGTTAACTTTAAGGAAAATTGCAAAAAAGAAAAACAACCAATTGCAAGCCAGGGGGTTTACAAATACACACTAACATCTCACTTTCCCTACGGTCTAACACTTGCAAGTTTTATATGTTTTAAATACCCCCATACCCATTGACCAATCAATGCAGTTGTTTCATAGCCCGATTGGTGATTTGAGTTAGTCTTAATAAGCATGGGTTTTTAGGCGTTGCGGCGTCCTATGGCATTGGGGGTACATCTGGACGCCTAGGAAATGGCATAACTAAAACCCTGTGGCGTCATGCGGCGCCTAGGGTATGCCTCAAAAAGCATGTTAATAAGTTTACTAAAGAGTCTTTCTAAGAATTTGGCACATTCACTGCCAAGACCAGCCCTATTTTCCATGAGTTTGGGCACCATACCTACCCTATTGACTCACCTCGTTGGGCGAGTTTTGATACAATTATTATGTGTGCATTAAGTATCCCTAGAACCTCCTCATGGTATATGGGTTGAAACTCCCTCCCTACCTCCCTTAGGATCAAAAGGAAGACCTATGTACTAAATAAAACAGTAAAAAAAGCATAATTCTAGATGATAACTTTTGCCCTAAAACTATTTTAGCTAAGGGTCCAAAGATATGTGGCAAGTTAAACATATGTTTATCATCAAACATTTCTGGATAAAACCATATAAACATTTTTTTCTCTAGTGAGTTCTAAAGAATTATGAAATAATATCCCATAACTCCAGATGGCTAAATGCTTTCCTATCACAAAATTGCTTCTTTCATTTTTCACATAAGCCTTAAGCTGATGACATGCATGACAACTGAACATGATAGCAACCTTTGCTAGTTTGCATTACTTTAGCATAGAACAACATTCAGTGTTAGACATAATCTGCTGCTCCTATCTCTCTTGACTGGTCGGCACAGCTATCCTCTTCTGGTTTAGGAGATGGAACTGGTCGGCTCAGCTGACCACTCACTGATGTTGCAGCAACAGTGAGGCAGTAGGTAGAAATGGCTTACTTCAGCCTTGTAGTGTAGAGATGGTTGAGCTAAGCTTTGTATCTTAGGAGTAGGTAGTTGATGTATCTTTATACCTTAGGAGTAGGTAGTTGGTGTACTCTTGTACTTGGTAGTAGGTAGTTGGTGTACTCACAAATAACTATGTATCTGGTAGAGGTACATCTAGAGTTGTATATATTCTATCCAAAGACAATACAGCAAATCAGTTCAGTTTGCCACATACAGAAGCAGAGCTTTCGGCCAGCATCGGGCTTGTGTTATATGTGTGTGAGATGTTCTCAATATCTTCTTCTACCTCTAGTCATAGTGAATGAGTGTGTGTGCTGGTAAGCTAGTTGCTTACCTGTGCAGGGCAGCAGAGGGACTAACAAGTGGTATCAGAGCCATACAAGCGCCGTCGTCGGACTAACCGTTGGCGATGACAAACGGCTCGAGAGATGGGCGACAGCAGCGGCGCTGCTATGGCTGCCCAGCCATGACAGGAGGTCATCGTGCGCACGGTGCGGGAGGTCAGCGGCACCAGTTGGTCAACATTGACTCGCACCAACTATGATGAGTGGGCGGTGACCATGAAGGTCAAGTTTAGAGCCCAACGGCTCTAGAATGCCATTGACAAGGACACGACAACGAAGAAGACGACATGTCAGCATTGGAGGCTATCCTTGTTACTATGCCAGTGGAGTATAGGGAACCATGGGGGGCGAAGAGCTCTGCTAAGGAGGCATGGGAGGCCATTGCGACGATGCACGTCGGTTCCGACCGCGCAAAGAAGGCGATGGCCCAGGTGCTGAAGCAGGAGTACTCCAACCTCAAGTTCAAGGATGGTGAGTTGGTGGAGAACTTCTCTCTCTGCCTGCAAACGCTCATCAGCAAGCTAAGGAGCCATGGTGTCACCATCGACGAAGAAGAGGCGGTATCCAAGTACCTTCACTTTGTGCCGGCGAAGTACATCCAGATTATTCTCTCTCCATAGAGACGATGATGGACTTGTCTACCCTCACCATTGAGGATGTGACAGGTCATCTTCGGGCGGTGGACGAGCGCATGGAGCAAGCCACAACAACGACGGACAGCGGCAAGCTGCTGCTGATAGAGGAGGAGTGGGCTGCCCGAATGAAGGAGAAGAAGTATGGGGAAGCCTCCTCCAACCGTGGTGGCGATGGCAAGCGCCACAACAAGGCTTCTTCGGAGAAGAAGAAGAAGAAGAAGGTCGACCCCAACGCTTGCCGGCACTGCGGGAAGACGGGTCATTGGGCAAAGGAGTGCCCAAATTGTAAGCAGGAGAAGAAGGCTGATGCTCATCTAGCATAGGCTGATGATGATGATGAGGCCACTCTCCTGATGGCGATGTTCTGTGCACTGCACGATCATTAAGGCCAAGGAGAAGGGAGAGGTGATGGCGGTGAAAGGGCCAGGGAAGGCTCTGAAGGCTATCAACCTCGATGAACCGTGCGCCAAGTTCACCTCAGACGTGTGGGCGGTGAGTAGGAGCAGCGGTGGTACCTGGACTCTGGCGCCAGCAATCACATGACGGGCTCCAAGGCGGCATTCTCCGAACTCGATGGCGACATGACCAACACGGTGAAGTTCGGTGATGGCTCAATGGTGACAATTCGAGGGCGCAACACCATCATCTTCAGGTGCTAGAATAACGAGCATCGTGCGCTAACGGATGTATATTACATCCCGTAGCTATGTTCAAGCATCATCAGCATTGGGCAGCTGGATGAGTACGGCATTGAGATACTGATCAAGGATGGCATTCTTAGGATCAGGGACTAGGGAGCAGTAGCTTCTTGCCAAGGAGAAAAGGTCCCAAAACTAGCTATACCTGCTCGACCTGAAGGTGGAGCAGCCCATCTGCTTGGCTGCACGGCGCACGGAGGAGCCATGGCTGTGGCATGGTCGGTATGGATATCTAGTTTCGACGCTCTTAGTTGGCTAGAGAAGATGGTGACTAGGCTGCCTCACATAGAGCACGTAGGTGAGCTGTGTGACAGCTGCCTGGTCGGGAAGCAAAGAAGGCTGTCGTTCCCGAAGACGGTGAGGTACCGCGCGGCAAAGGCACTCGAGCTGGTCCATGGTGACCTCTGTGGGCCGATCACGTCGGCGACACCCGATGGACGCAAGTACTTCATCTTGCTGGTGGATGACTGCAGCTAGTACATGTGGCTATAACTTCTAACTAGCAAGACCGAGGCGGTGGAATCAATCAAGAAGTTCAAGGCACGTGCGGAGGCGGAGAGCGACAAGAAGCTATACGTGCCGCGGACTGATCACGGTGGTGAATTCACTTTGGTGGAGTTCGATGCGTACTGCGCACCACACCGCGCCATACTCACCACGCTATAGCAGAATGGTGTGGAAGAGCGGTAGAACCAAACGGTGGTCATCATGGCTCAATCCACGATGAAGGCCAAAAGCATGCCGACAAAGTTCTAGGGAGAGGCGGTGACCATGGTGGTGTTCATCCTCAACCGCGCGCCCACCAAGGCCCTCAAGGGCAAGACACCGTTCGAGGCTTGGCATGAACGCAAGTCGAATGTGTCCTTCCTTAGAACATTGGGCTGCATCGGCCATGTGAAGAACACCAAGCCTCACCTCGGCAAGCTAAAAGATAGGAGCACGCCAATGGTGCTCCTAGGTTACGAGGAGGGCACCAAGGCTTATCGGCTCTATGGTCCCAAGAGAGGCAAGGTGGTGATCTCTAGGGATGTGATGTTCGATGAGAAGGCAGCCTGGGACCGGGATAGTCCGGGCACGGGGGAAGCTAGCGACTTCACCAGCACCATTGTCGTCGAGCACTTGGTCATCCCCGGTGGTGGAGACGCTGGAGAGGAGGTGCCGACCACTCTAGCAACAGAGCCGAGCACTCCTAGGGTGGTGCCAAGCACTCCAGGCGGGGTGCCAAGCACTTCAGAATACAGTGCCGAGCGCTCCAGCAGTGGAGCCAACCACTCCAGGAGTGGTGCTGACCACTCCAGCAGTGGATCCGACCACTCCAGCAGTGGTGTCGAGCGGTCCAGCAACGATGCCAACACCACTCCGATAGAATAGGGAGACCGAGGACCACCGATCGAGTTCACCTCCCCTCCAAGCGACATCAGCGAGTTCGTGGATGCCTTCCACGATGGCGTGGAGGTGCGATTTTCAGGCTAGACAACATCATCAGAAATACAGGGGCCACAGGCTTGGTGAGTCGGCTGCTCGATGATCCAGAGCTGCTCCTTGTTAGTGCCGAGGAGCCACCGACGTTTGTAATGGCGAATGCGACGCCAATTGGCAATGGGCGATGTTGGAAGAGATGAAGGCCATCGAGGATAATGGCACATGGGAGCTGGTAGATCCACCGGTGGGCTGCAGGCCAATCGGCTTGAAGTGGGTCTACAAGGTGAAGCAGGACGAGCGCGGCGCTATTGTCAAGTACAAGGCTCGGCTCATCGCCCGTGGCTTCGTGCAGCGTGAGGGCATCGACTTCGAGAAAGTCTTTGCTCTGGTGGCGCGAATGGAGTCCATTCGCTTGTTGTTGGGCATGGCAGTAGCAAAGGATTGACGCATCCACCACCTCGACGTCAAGTCTATGTTCCTCAATGGCGAGCTTGTGGAGACGGTCTTCGTCAAGCAAGCTCCGGGCTTCGCCGTCAAGGGCACTGAGCACAAGGTGCTTAAGCTGTGCAAGGCGCTCTACGGGCTGCGGCAGACCCCTCAGGCGTGAAACGCCAGCGAGCTTGGGTTCACTCGCTGCGCTATAGAGCATGCGCTCTACATGCGGCGATAGGGGAAGGAGGAGCTCGTCGTCGGCGTGTACGTGGATGACTTAATCATCACTAGAGCGCGAGCAGAGGACATCGACGGTTTTAAACGCGAGATGGCAGCTCATTTCAAGATGAGCGATCTCGACGCGCTCTCCTACTACCTCGACATTGAGGTGAAACAGGGGAAGCATAGCATCTCCCTGGGTCAGCGCACCTACGCGGATAAGCTGCTAGAGCGCGGTGGCATGGCGGAGTGCAAGCCGTGCGCAACTCCAATGGAGAAGCAGCTGAAGCTATCCAAGCACAGCATGGCGGCGAAGGTGGACGCAACTCGCTACCGGAGCATCGTCGGTGGGCTACGCCACCTCATGCATACTCGGCCGGACATCACGTTCGCGGTCAGGTTCGTCAGCCGTTTCATGGAGGACCTGCGCGAAGATCACTGGTCGGCAATGAAAAGGTTAATGCGCTATGTCAAGGGGACGCTCGATCAAGCGATCATCTTTCCCAAGAGTGGTGGCAAGGGTGGGTTGCGGCTCACGGTCTTCAGTGAGGTACCCCCAAGGCAAAGGAAGGTGAGCCGGAGCTCACTGTCTTCAACGATGTGGACATGGTGGACGACATTGATGGGCGACGGAGCACCTCCGGCATGCTCATCTTCTTTGGAGTGGCCCCCATTGCTTGGCAGTCGCTGAAGCAAAAGATCATGTCGCTGTCGACGTGTGAGGCGGAGTATGTCGCAGCGGCCACGACGGCGTGCTAGGTTGTCTGGCTGCGCCGGCTGCTGGGCGAGCTGACCGGTGAGGAAGCTCACCCGCCAGCTCTAATGGTGGACAACCAGCCCGCCATCGCCCTCGCCAAGAACCCTGTCATCCACGATCAGAGCAAGCACATCGACATCAAGTTCCACTTCCTCCGGGACTACATCGATGGAAGGGTAGATCGTCATCGAGTTTGTCGAGACATACAGACAACTCGCTGACATCCTCACCAAGTCACTCGGACGCTTGCGATTCATGGAGCTGAGGAAGATAATTGGCATGGATGAGGTCAAGGCATTAGGTTAGCAGCAGGATTAATGGAAGAATTGTTAGGCATAATCTGCTGCTCCTATCTCTCTTGACTGGTCGGCACAGCTGTCCTCTCCTGGTTTAGGAGATGGACTGGTCGGCTCAGTTGACCACTCACTGTTGTTGCAGCAGCAGTGAGGCAGTAGATAGAAATGGTTTATTTTAGCCTTGTAGTATAGAGATGGCTGAGCTAAGCTTTGTATCTTAGGAGTAGGTAGTTGGTGTACCCTTGTACTTTAGGAGTAGATAGTTTGTGTACTCTTATACTCCGGTAGTAGGTAGTTGGTGTACTCACAAATAACTATGTATCTGGTAGAGGTACAACTAGAGTTGTATATATTCTATCCAAATGCAATACATCAAATCAGTTCAGTTTGTCACATCTAGAAGCAGAGCTTTCGGCCAGCGCTGGGCTTGTGCTGTGTGTGTGAGCTGTTCTCAATATATTCTTCTACCTCTAGCCATAGTGAGTTAGTGTGTGTGCTGGTAAGCTAGTTGCTTACCTGTGCAGGGCAGTCGAGGGACCAACATTTAATAACCATCTCATAATTTATATATAGGCCGTTAGTCAAACAGCAACAAAGCAAAATTCCGATATTGAAGATTTGGCCCCGATCGGCTTACCTAGAAATCGGCTTGTTCGGACTTATTTTTTAGCCGGAACAGTGTTTTTCTCTCACAACAATTCAGCCAGTTTCAGCCAAATTTCAGCAAGCCGAACGGGCCGGCCAAATATAATTTATGCTTCCCCTCTACATAAAATATGTAGGGTGGTGAACCACAACCAACATAAGAAAGAAACTTCTTAACATGAGGGAATGACCAAATATTTGCAGAATCCATAATAGACACTCATAGGCAACAGCAAGCTTACCGGTTCATATAGTTGGTTCTGCCAAAGGTGGTGGGTAGCCATAGAATGGATAGTGTGTGTGGAAATACCGCTTCATCACACAGACCTTCTTAAGTTCAGAAGTCTTGAGGTCAAATGAAAAATATTCCACATCTGGCGATTCCAACGACAAGTGAGCTGAGTTCTCTAAAGAGTCCTCAGACGAGTACCCTGAGTGTTGATCTTGCAGAATGCCACGAAGGAATAAGAATCCATCAGCTGCACCCAAGGTAAAATAATTGTACTGGCTTGGCAATGATACCATATTCTCAAACTTCCATTCATCTGAAGATCCACCATCCATTTGCTTAGTGAAGCGAAATAGGTCAGTTGGACCATCTCCAAAGCAATCGGCAGGAAAAAACACCTCCGCAGTTCCATCTCCACCCCTTACTATGAGAGGCACCCGCTTTCACACAGATCGTACTTAGCCAGATTGTTGTTGACAATGGATAACTTCATGCTGAGCCCATCAAGCACAAGAAAGTTGTTCCTCCAAGGCACCACCCAGTAGAAACATCCCTTCTCATAATCAACACGAGGAGCTGTACCGGCTGTACGGCGTGCCAATGCCCAAAGAACACCTCCAGCTGAGACATGCAAGGATATTCCGTTGTCCAGTAATGGACGTGTATTCAAACGCAACAAGATTAGTTTTGTTACACGCCATACATACCACTCTGAATGTTGTCTCCTCATCTTCGCCAGTAGGAGCGAAGAAGAGCCCGTAATCAACAAGGGATTTGTGCTGAGCTCTTAGTTGCTTGGGTATGCAAGGGAGCAGCCTGTATCGCCGGGATATGGGATCACACACCGCAAGCTCAAGATCCCTCAGGAAGACGGCGTCTAAGTATTCAAGCGCTGGCTCGCATTTGGGCGTGCACTCGAGGAGGACGCGGCCTTGGCGAACGTCGCGTGGATGCCAGGGTGTGAGCCACCTCCCAGTGGGGACGAAGGAGTAGGAGAAGTCAGCGGCATCGGCGAAGGCGCTTGCGAGCGTCGCGGAGGGGTGGGGCGGCTGGGCAGGGTGAAAGCCCTCGTAGGCGGCGAAGCCGAGAAGAGGGGGAGGGTGGATGGCGCGGAACCGGCGGAGGAAGCTGCAGTCGGTGATGATGCGGTGGAAGGAAGTGCAAGAGGCGGAAGCGCGTGCGATGTCGGCGGCCGTGGGGAGGCGGAGGAAGATCTCCTCGAGGGACTCATCGTTGAGGCTCGGGAGCGTCTCTAGCAATATCTGTGGGTTCAGGGAGCCGAGTGACGGTGCAGCACAAAGTGTGGCCATGTGGGAGTGAGAGGGGGATTTTTATTTTTAACCTTTTTTTAAGACAAATTTTAAATTTAACACTGTTGCCTTTTCATTTTTGAATCTATCCCGTTTGGCCGTGCGCTAAGTCTCTGGTGCGGCCAAAACACACTGCCGCGCCACATGCATCGGCGCAGTACAATTTGTCATGGTGGACAACAATTTTCATGTGGAAACCTTGCCGCACCAATCCAGTTGGCGTGGCAGCACTGTAACATCACACCAACCTAGCGCGGCAAGACTAATCTTAGAAAAATTGTATCTTTTTTATACGATCTCAGAACAATTAGTACAATTCCTTAGTAAAAGGGAGTAGATACTAATTAAGGAGCTGATACTAGGTTCGTGGACCGTGGTTTCGAGCACCGTGGTTCGTGGGCCGTGGCTGTGCGATGTCCCCTAAGCTTTGGATTATGGCTTAATAGAGTTTTGGGGTGCTATTTAAATATTACTAGCAAACATATTCCGTGCGTTGCAATGAGACTTATACATTTTGGAGTCATACTTCATACTATTGTTGGACATGAGTTACTCTAACTTTTATGATCACAGATTATGAGTCAAGATCATATATATAACACACATGGTGTAAGTGCAGGGTAGGGTTGTCATATCGGATTTGGATTAGGTGAGTTTCTAAAGCGGCAAAAAAAATCCTTCTTAATATTAGGTTGGTATATGTATATAACTGTAGATTAAATTGGATGACAAACTTCTTAAGATTTCAATCACGATTTGTTCATGAGAGAAGAATAAAGAGTTCAAAGATCCATAATACTATGTTTATTATTTATTATTTTTGTTTATAAGAAAAACACAGGAGACCAAAAAAAAGAGAAAAACAAAAAAGTCACTGAATCATATGTATATAGATATAGATTAGATTTGATGATAAACGGGAGACAATAAAATAAAAAAAAAAAGTCACGGAACCATAGGTATAGATAGGATTAGATTGAATGATAAACTATGCAAGATTTTACTCGTGAATTATTTATATTAAATTAGAGAATGATAAAGAGTTCAAACACCCATAGTACTATATCTGTTATTTATTATTATTTTTTTATATAAAATGGAAACAAAAAAGTGAAAAAAATGTCACGTACAGAACCATATACGGGGAAGGGAAACCAAGAAAGGACACATGAACCGGAAAATCAAGTACAGGACCACGCACGGTTCCATCTCACGGAGAAAAACATACGCGGGATTTTTCCGGAGCTGATGCCAAGACCGAGCCACTTTAGGTTAAGTTGAACGAAAAATTATTAGTGGCTGAAATTTTGACTCTTCGGTAATAGGTATAGATATAGATGATTATTATTATTATTATTATTATTATTATTATTATTATTATTATTATTATTATTATTATTATTATTATTATTATTATTATTATTAAACACTTCAATTTTTGCCAATATGAAATGTGTAGTACAAGTCATGTAGTATGATATGGTGTAAGGCCTTCATGAAGAAATGATGATTAAATAATTCATTTAGAGCTTCAAAACTGAATCAAATGCCAATTTATAGCGCCTAGAATTTATCCTAAGTCAGAGATGAATCAGCCGACATTAGGGTTCTGACGTGCCATGTTCTCATAGTTACCGCGTTCGGAGGGTACAGATGGCTACTGTAGCACAGTTTATTTTGGATGATTGAATAGTATTATGTGTGAGAGAATAAGCTAAAACAAGCTGGGACATGACCTGCCGAACGCGGTGAGTGTTGATAAACAACAAGTGTTGGTCCCTTAATGGAAAGCACACTTTAAACATAGAAGAAGAGCTTTGGGGAATTAATTGTATAGTTGGAACAAAAATTGTCTTTCGAATTTGAATTCAAAGTGGCTTTGAGTGACTGTTTTGACCTAAACCATGAACTGGCAAAACCAACTTTTGGCCTCTATGTCTTTATCTGTTGGTCTAACGAATTAAGAGCCTAAATATGAGTTATAGTGTGAGGAAGGATCTAGAAGTTTGCTTAAGGGCTGGGAGTACCTTTCCAAGCAAAATCACCCAAACACTACGTAGGCTCTGTTTTGCACGGCTTAGCTTCACTAATAAAGTTATTTTTTCTCATTTCATTTTTAAGGGTAGCTTTTTCAATGAAGCTAAAGCTGTTTTTAAGAACCCATTAGACAAAACAGCTTCACATATTAGACCTAAGGATTATAATGACCAAAATACTCTTCATCCTTATCCTCTCTTCTTCCCCAATTTTCCTCGGGAGGAATTTTCTATCTGCCATTAAAAAAGATCGTAATGCTCTGTGTGCCCCTGGAAAAATTCAGCGGTCTTCAGCGCCACTGCTCCAACTTTTTGTGCTATCCATGCCACTGTCGTCAGTTTGGGCTCTAACGCCATCAAACTGCAGGTGTGAAAAGTCGAAAATACCCTTAAGTCTAAATATGTCATTAATTTTTTTGAGCATCTTAACGACTTCAAATGAAAAAAACTCAAAACTAGAAAGTTGTAGACCTCGTCGAGATCTATAATTTTCATATAAAAGTTATCTTCATTTAATTCCGCAAAAAATATATGATTTGATATGATTAATATATCTTAGAAAAATCAAATCTTTTTTTACGGAATTAAATGAAGATCATTTTTATATGAAAATTATAGATCTCGACGAGATCTACAACTTTCTAGTTTTGAGTTTTTTAATTTGAAGTCGTTAAGATGCTAAAAAAATTAATGACATATTTAGACTTAAGACTATTTTTGACTTTTCACACCTGCAGTTTGACGGCGTTAGAGCCTAAACTGATGGCAGTGGCATGGAGGGCATAAAAAAGTTAGAGCAGTGACGCTGAAGACCGCTGAACTTTTTCAGAGACACACAGGACATTACGATCTTTTTTTAATGACACACGGGAATCCCCCAATTTCCTCCCAGTGGCATATCCGACCGAATCCGCACAGGTCCACCCGAGCTCGGTCGCGCTCCCGCATCGCGTCCGCACATGCTTCGGCGTCCCAGCCCGCCCACCCCGTGCCACGCGCGCCCCGATGGTTGTGCCGCTCACGCCCCGGCGGCCGTGCCCCGGTGGCCTCCCTTTCCGCCGCGCTCCGCAGCACGGACGCCGCGATCTCTACGGCACCGCTGGCCCGATCCAGCGCGTTCTTGTTGAACTCGTCCACGTCGTCATCGAAGAGGAAAGTCGCGAGCTTCTGGAGTGCAGGGGTCCGCGCCGGGGTCAGCGACCCGCGCGGAGGAGCTCGGCCTCTGCGGCGGCCAGCGTGGAATCGACTGCGGACACCGCGGACGATGAGGAGGAGGCCGCGCCGCTCGCGCCCTGGCATCGTGCTCTGGTGGCGGTGCTCGCGCCCGTGGCGGTAGTGCCCCGGCGGCCGCGCCCCTCACGCCCGGTGGCCGCGGCACTCGCACCCGCAGTGGTAGTGCCCCGGCGGCCGCGCCCCTCGCGCTCCAACGGTCGCGGTTGTCGCGCCCCGGAGGCTATGTTGCTCGCACCCAGCTGGCTTTGTCGTTCGTGCCCGCGGCGGTCGTGCCCTGGCCGCTGTTGTTGCACCCCGGCGGCCGAGGCTGCATGTGCCTAGGCGCCCGCGAGCTCTGGTGGCTGGGCGCCCGGGCGACGATATGCCTATCCCCCGGCGGCACCTTTCTCCCCCGAGACCTCCTTACCCGAGACTGAGAGGGGCATGTGCGAACTCTGTGTGTATTGGGCCCACACAAGGCAATTATTTTTAGTTTTATCTCAACTCATGTCTCTACGAAAGAAGGAGAAAAACAGTGTCATAAAGCTATTTTTAGAAATCAGTGTTTAAAAAAACAGCTCACATGTGTGCCAAACAGGCTCTTAGTCTGTGATCTACAACCGAGGTTTATTATTTATTTGGAGAACGGGCGGCGCCTTACGGTGGGTCGGTCTGGTGAAGGCATAGGAGCACAGTGACCAAGACAAGCGAGCTCAATGAGTGGGAGTCACAGCAAAGTCGCTTATAAGCAAACCAGCTCTAGGCAAGTATATATTGGTGCTGTCTGATATATTGTCTCATGCATTGCCGGGCTATTTGCTTCGTTGAAAAGCCAGACTAAAAAATATTATTAGTTGATTTGTTATGAGAGAAAAACACTGTACCATAACTGATAAGTCAGGTTGATTAAATTGTCTCATATTAATCTATGATTCCTAAAATTATGCATTGACCGAATTAATATTATCATGGTCTACATATCATAACTTTGTAGCTTATTTGCGTCACTGAGTTGTGTACACATGAATAAAATATGTTATCTCCCTTGCCTTGCCTCTATCTTCTTCTCACCGGAGAGCACAACCAGACCGCCGTATGTCTCAAAAAAAAGAAAAAAGAAGCAAGCACACCGACGACACACCAGGAAGGCATCAACGGGGCACTGTGCGCTCGAGAGCGACTCGACCGAGCTCGGCCTCGCCTACCTCAGGCCCTGTGCGCGACTTCACCGGCAGCATGGTTGTCCTGGACTCCTGGCGCTGGCCGTGGTAGCGTGGCGCTTGCCGCTGTTCGTGTCAATGCCGGCCAGCGGCCACGCCTTCCATGTGCGCTTGCTTGCGGGGAATCGGCGTAGATCTGGTGAAGAGAAAAAATCGCCTCCCGTAGCAATGACACGACGTACAATGGTGGTGAGGTCGTCTCATTTACCGACATTTCCGTGGTTGAGCCCGTTGCCGAACAAAACAACGGCTCAACCTCTCTCCCTCTCTCTTCCAAATCAATAAAAATTATAATCCCGTATTTAGTTCCCAACTAAAATCCCAAAAATGCTACAGTACCAATCATATTGAATCTTATGATACGTGCATGGAGCATTAAATGTAGATGAAAAAAAATTAATTGTACAGTTTGGTTAGAAATTGCGAGACAAACGTTTTGAGCCTAATTAGCCTATGATTGAACACTAATTGTCAAATAAAAACGAAAGTGCTACCGTAACTAAAATTCCAAACTTCATCCAACTAAACACGCGCTAAGTGGCGATGCATAAAACAACTTATCAAACTGCTGACTGAAGCGATGTACCTACCCTAAAGGCCCAAACAGAGTTATTTACATTCTATCGCAGATTCACAGTCAGCTTCGTCCCAAGAGGCTTGATGAACAAGTCTTGCTGCTCAGTTGGCAGCTGCTGCCCTTTATGGCCCTATGGTCCTGTTCGCTTCTCTTATAAACCATACTATTTCAACAAACAAATAATATTTTTTTCTCACAACAAATCAGCGAACAATATTTTTAATCATAGCTTTTCAGCAAAGCGAATAGAACCTATGTTTGTTCAATTATTCATTCCGTTCTTCAACAGATTTCAATGGGTAACTAAAAATATTACAGTTCAAAGAGGAATAATAGCAGTACAACACCAACATATAAGTGTTCAACCAAGTCGACTTGGTAACATGCCTCCTTAGGCCTTGATTAGTCCTCTAAAGTTTACTTTCTATCTCATCAAATATTTAGACACATGTATAGAGTATTAAATATAGACTAAAAAAATTAACTAATTGTATAGTTTACGACTAATTTGCGAGACGAATCTTTTAAGCCTAATTAGTCCATAATTTAACAATGTGGTGCTACAGTAACACATTTGCTAATGATGAATTAATTAGGCTTAATAAATTCATCTCGTGGATTACTAACGGATTCTGTAATTTGTTTTTTTATTAGTATCTAAACACCCCATGCGACACCCCCATGTGACACCCGATGTGACACCCAAAAACTTTACACCCTGAATTTAACACAAGGCCTTAATTACATATAAATATGCCATCAAGTGGACATAACTTAACTACTACATGATAATTAGTCTCTGATCCAACCGACTGATAAATACCAAGGCTCAAGTGCAGGCACCAACATTACCAATCCTCCATGCCTCTTCAATTCGCAGCCAGAAGAACAACCCAAATAGCCAAGGGCCAAAAGGCAAGCACATAAGCACCTGCAGATATATTTCGTATTTTGGTCAGTACAAAATTTACAAATACATTTTAGCTGAACGCAATCAAGAGTGGCAGAACTATATCCCTATTACCAAAGAATAGAACAAATAATAAAAAAAGGACCAGAGCCTCAACCACATGTAATTCCAGAAATATGCTATGATGATCTCAAAGAGGCTCCAAGAGACTGGTATATAGATAGGCTCAATCACTGAATTCAAATAGATCAAAATCAATTTAATTTAGAAGATCAGCTACCCAAGATCATGTGCAGGCAATAGAAGGTGTCATTTGAATCCTGGTGGATTCTAAAAATATGGATAAAAAAAATCTAGTGCATTCATTGGATTCAGTGTATATTAAAATTCAATAGAACATAGCTTGCTTGGATGGGATTCTAGGATTCTGAAAACTTTTTTATACAGATTCATAAAAACCGCTGGGAACCAAACGGGGCCGAAAATTCTCTTCCTTCATCTTTACAAACTACACATGGGTTATTCTTAACCACAGTAAAATGACCGCAGTCCAAACTAGGGGAATCATAATGGGTTACCCAAGAGCACACAAGCTTAGCTTGAGTAAAAAAAAAACTAATGAGATTTATAAACAGTTTAAGAGCCCTTTGGAACGCAGAATTTTGACTCGTACAGGAATAGGAATGAGTTCATTTTCATAGAAAAAACACACAAAAAAAACATGAAAAAAGTGCCACATTCCAAAGGGGGGCTAGTTAAATGACCAAGGCTCAAGATTGTTTTCGATAGAGCTCAGTGTAAGCAAGCATGAAATTTGAGCAACTAAAAAAGGATGAACAAGTTAAGCTTAAATTTTCCATGAATAGTCTATTTCCTGATTTGAACTATCTAGGCACACCATCGTAGATGTCAATTGTCACAGACTATGCATAAGTTCAGATTTGCATAATACAAATTTAGAGTCTTGATTCAACACAAACTCCTTTGATCAACATAGCCTGCGACATTTACTTCAACACAAATTGCTAATATAAAGGTGGAAAATTGAAGGATATTGCAATTCAACATAGCTCACTTGGGGGGAAAATCAGCACTGTATAAGTATTCAGTAAAATGACTAAACGAAGAAAGTAAGGAACTACGGCCCTTGGAAAAACAACTAATATCCTGTCCAATCCAAATCATATTTTTGATATAATAAACAATAAAACTACTATCCTCCACCTGTACTACACAGGCCCCCGCCCCCCTGATTATTAGTAATGACATCTCCTCTCCCCTTACTATTTTTTCCTGCCTTACACTTAGTTGAATGCCATGTTCGGTGATGTTAACAGCACCTTTCAGTTAACAAATCCAGGTGGGGAAGCTCCTAACCCCTGTTCTTTCAAAAACATCACCGAACATACGAAAAGCACACCAAAACATGAATTACATATTCACAAACTTGCATTAGAGTTACAAATATCAGCTCACAACCTAAGTGGTCGCTTGCGACAATGAAACAAAAATATGTTTTCCCAACTAAGGATTCAGGACAGAAATAAAAAGTCGAAAACCTATATTTCTTTCCAAATATCTTCTGGATTCCTGAAAACAGTGTTGTATCTAGTAAAGTTTAAAAAGTTGATATGTGTGCTTAGGGAGGAGGGGAGTATTCCACTAAATCAGATGGACAAATACTTTTTTAGCCAAAAGTTAATTTCTTTATTTGCTAATAAGCTGTCTTCAACAAGTAGCAGCGGGAACGCCGTCAATACGGGAACCGTTACTTTCCTCATTATAAAAACAATTGCGTTCACATAGTCTGAAAACCTTCTAATAATAAATGTACCATACCAGTATCATACCACGATCCACGTTCTCTTCGCTAAAACATGGCTACTACAAGCTGACGCAAGAGATTGTCAAAAAGGGGCAGAAAAAAAGGGAGAAAAAGCAGACAAGCGGCACAATGCATGCTGATGATAAACAGGAAATAATTTGCATGCTGACTCCGTCCCTCTAATTAAATTAGTAAGTAGTCAGTGAAGCACCACCAACATATATAGAGAGATGCCCTTACTAATTTACATGGATCAACAATATCTGCAGAGGAAATTAAAGGGATAATGCCAAAGAACTTAGTAACTTACCGCTTCAAACACATGGTTTTAGCAATGACGGTGCGAAGCCAGAGAATGGATGGACTCTGAAGAAGTCATGCTTCATCTCACAGACCTTCTCAAGTTCGGAAGTCCTGACATCCAGCAAAAAGTATTCTCTGTTTGCAACATTCCGACGCTGGCGGCGGTGTGCTAAGGGCTGACCTCCTGGAATACCATGAAGAAATAAGAACCCCTCAGCCACACCACAGATGGAATACCTACACTGTCTGGCCAAGGGTATAATTTTCTCCATCTGCTGTTGGCCAGAAGGCTCACTGGTATTTAGCTTAGTGATATGCAATACGTCCAACGAGTCATCTTCCCTGTGACTACCAAAGAAAAACATCAAAGGTGTTCCTTCTGCACCCCCTACAATACCGGATTTGCTGCTGCTCTCAATAAGGTAGCTGGAAGGAACACTGTTGACAATCGAAAACTCCATCTTTCTGGCATCAAACACAAGCAACTTGCCAACCCAATGCCCCGTCCAGTAGAAACAACCACAGGCATAGTCCGGATAGGCCAACTTGCGGTATCCAGGGGCTTCAGTACCCAAAGAACTCCAGCTGGGAGATGCAGCGATACACCATCGCCCAGTGACAGAAGAGAAGACAAACGCAAACAGGTTAGTTTTATTCCGCGCGGTGCATATCACCTTGAATGACGTCTCCTCCTCATCTTGGCCAGCTGGAGCAAGGAAAGCATCGAAATCGACGATGCGCCCGTGCTGAGCTGTTATCTCCTGTGGTACGGAAGGGAGCAGCACATACCGCCGGTGCAAGGGATCACACACCACGAGCTCGAGGTCCATCAGGAAGACGACCCTCTTGAAGTCGTAGCGGTCGTCGTACTTGGGAAGGCACTCCAGGAGGACGCGGCCTTGGCGATGATCGCGGGGGCGCCAGGGTTTGAGCCATCTCCCGATGGGGACGAAAGAGTAGGAGAAGTCGGCGGCGTTGGCGACGGCGCGGGCGAGCGGTGCGGACGGGTAGGGTGGCTGTGCGGGGTAGAAGCCATCTTGCCCTTCGGGAACGAAGCCGACGAAGGGAGGCGTGTGGACGGCTTCGAAGCGGCGAAGGAAGCCACGGTCGGTGATGACGCGGCGGAAAGAGCCGCACGCGGTGGAGGCGCGGGCGAGATCGGTCGGGGTAGGCAAGCGGAGGAAGATCTCCTCGAGGAGCTCGTCGGTGAGGGACAGAAGCCGCGGCGCCCGTAGATCGGCGATCGGCGATGGCGGCGACGCCATGGCCGCAGCCGATCGGCCGCCGGCGCCTGGCTGGAGGGGGAAAGGAATCGGTGGATTTAGGGCTCGGGAACTCGTCGGGGAACTATGCTGTGCTCCATGCGAAGAGCAGCAGACAAAGGGATTCACGCCGGCACTACAACTGTTTGGGCCGTGGCCTGTGGCGTAGAAAATTGCACATTTGAGGCTCCAGTCGTTGCTGCTTAGCAGTTTTAGGATTTCAATCGTCAACTTTGTAAAAATAGCCCTCCAATTGGACTCTTGATTTTTATGACATTATGTGTATTTTCTTTCTTTTCTTGCACATATACATGTATTTGGCACCGTACGTATCTGGAAGGGAAGTCCGAGCCGCCCGACATTTCGTAGCCGCCCGACGTTGAGAAGCCCTAACCCTTCGTCTGTTCGTATCGCCGTCGCCCGACGCCGCGACGTTTCT
The DNA here is from genome assembly GCA_904845875.1 of Miscanthus lutarioriparius. Lineage (NCBI taxonomy): Eukaryota > Viridiplantae > Streptophyta > Magnoliopsida > Poales > Poaceae > Miscanthus > Miscanthus lutarioriparius. The sequence continues at coordinate 16,161,935 of CAJGYO010000004.1, forward strand.
CCCAACCGTGATCCCGACACCGCGGCAGCAACCATGGAGGCCCAGCCTCCCGTCGCCAAGGGATAGCCTGCCAACGCCGTGGCCATGGAGGGTCAGACTCCCGACGCCACGGTCATGGAGGACCAGCCTCCCGACGCCATGGCCGGCCCTTCGCTTCCCCTGGCCATGGCCGCCGAAGGCCAGGCAACGGCTGCAAAGCGGCTAGCCACGCGCGCCCGAGACGACCTGGCCACGACAGACGCCTGAGGCCTGCCCGCGCCGATCGCTCAAGGGCTGGCAGCGGCCGTTGACGACGTGGCCATGCCCGAGGGCTCCATGGATGGTGAAGCTCCACCGCCGGCCACTGCTATGTCCAGAAATTTTAGCAAAAAATCCAGGCGGTGGCGACGAGCCAGGCAGCCCAGGCAGCAAGGATGGGGGCGGCCAGCCTGCCAGCCTGCCTGCCTGCAAGGGCGGCGACGGCCAGGAAGCCTGCCCAGGCAGTAGTCTCGGCCATCAAGTACGGACGTACGTACGACGGGAACAGAAGGAGCAGTCTCGGCCATCAAGCGGTCTCAGCAAATACATGTATAAAGATAAAAAAGAAAGAAAATACACATAATGTCATGAAAATCAAGAGTCCAACATTTTGAGGGTTATTTTTACGAAGAGTTATAAAACTGTGAAGTGCGACGATTAGAATCTCAAAGATGCAATTTTCTCCCTGTGGCCTGTGGGCAGGATATTGTAGTGGTACCTTTTTTTTAGGGGGGCTTCTAGCACAAAGCCCTAAAAATAACCGCAGCCGATCATCGGAACCGTCGCTGCGGATCAAGTGGCACGAAGCCACCTGACCACTTGGGTGTGTTGCTGTCAACAAGTTGCTAGGCTCAACCCGAGTCAGTTCACACCGCCGCCGACAACACCGCCATCCCTGACAACATCATCGGGCTTGGCCACTCGGGTCTGCCGTTGTCAACAACATCATCATGCTCAACACGAGGTGGTCACACTTGGTGATTGAGACGACAACACAAGTCTATGGTGTGTGCTAAAGATGTGCTAGACAGGTAATAGTAAGTCCTAGGGACGCAAGGCCTGTTTGGAATAGAGGAATAAAAAATGTAGGAATGGTAGAAAATATAGGAATAGGAAAGGAATGTGGTGGTAAAACAGAGGAATGAAAAAACACAGGAAATTTACATGAATGAGCGTTTGGAATGCAGGAATGAGGTAGTAGAAGAATCTCATTATATTTGGACTAATGATGTGCTTGTTTTGCTAAACTTGGTAGCTTAGGCAATAGTGTGTTGTCCTTTTTCTCACTGATGCATGGCAATAGTGTTCGGTAGCTTAGGCAGATGCGCATCATGTCACAGGAAATTTTCCAATGGCCTAGACCGGATGTTTCCTTTCCTTCACAATGCATGGGTGAAGGAAACTTTCCATAGGAAAGGATTGCTCAAATCCTGTGTTCCAAACACATGAACAGTACATAAAATAGAGGAATCTTGATTCATGTACTTTTCCTTCGGAAATCCTACAATCCAAACAGGGCCTAGTGGTGCGAATACCGGTGAAGGAATGGGGCAAAACAATTAAAAAACACTATTTTGTCCGGCCAACATGTAGGATGGTCCAACCAGTGGAAAATCAACGCGTAGGATGGTCTGGCTAACACGTAGGACGGTCCTACCGGTGGAAAATGAATGTGTAGGATAGTTTGGCCAAGAGAAGAAGATTTCCCCAGACAATTGAAGGCAGAAGCGCCCCAAGGGAATATTTCCAACTGGAACATATGACGCGCTTTACAGTGTGAAAAAGGTGAATCAACGAATGATGAAGTATAGAGGCATAGTCAGAGTGGTATGCTAAAATCATTATTCATTTGCACACTTGTAGGATGATCCGGTTATAGAAAGAAAAAGTGAGAAGCAGACTCATAGGACGGTCGATCTATCCATGGAAGGAAAAGTGAGCACAGGACTGTTCGGCTAGTGGGAGAAGTTAATGGCCAATTCCGATGGCTAGTTCAAAGGTACGTACCATGCTATCTGTTCTAATACATCTTGAAATCAGACTCCATTCTACGGTGGTATGGCCAGATGCATGTTGTTCGAAATATGGTCTCATGTTGGATTTGTATTATGTTGCCTTTGAATTGGAAACGTGGTCGATCTCATGTTGCATTTGGATTGGAAACATGTGGACAGTAAGAGTGAGATACGAACCGAGACAAGTGAGAAGCTGGGGGGATAGATTGATAGACAAAAAAGTGGAGACATAATTTTCTCCTTTTAATATTAGGTGTTTGGCTCACTGAGGGTGCACTACTACTCGTAAGAATGACCAATGGTTTTTAAACCATCAGGCGTTGCACCACTGGCAAAGACAATAGATAAATGTATACTGTTGGGAAGTCATGTCGTCCACTTTCGGTCAGAGATTCTCCTATTTGCCGACAGATAGTCATTAAGGTAGAGGCAAACGATAAGTTGTTGATAATGGACCATCAATAAGTTGATAATCAATGGTCCTAATTGTTGTTAGGCCAGGTATACTTCGCCGATGGGCCCATAGTCGGCAATATTTTCTTTGACGGTTTGTTTCACCGGTTGGGAAATGGATTTAATGATGGCAGTTTCTTAACTGTTAGGGACTATAAACCATTGACCATATATACACAGGGACAGCTAAACTTTTGTACTAAAAACATACGGATCGCACGATAAGATAACAGTGCTGTAAAATTAAATACCGACGTTAAAGTGGCATTTAATTCAAAAGACAAAGTTTGTGAAATTAACACAGTCACGGAAAAGCGCGGCGTCGTAGGCTCACAAAATCTACTGTATAATAATGTTTTATATCGGCGGAAAGAAATATCCGATATCTATTTTGTTTTGTGCTAATAAATCCACGAATAAGAGTATAGTGCCCGTGTTAACGCAACTGTTTCATTTCAGACATACACATGAAAACAACCAAACTACGTCCTCACATAAATAGAGTACAGAAGACGATTGAGAGATTCCAATTCATTGCATCATTTTTAGTATATTATAGAAATTTATCTTATACATACGGCAATACACCATTTAGAGAGAATGTGTATTATACAACTAAATTTAACAAAAATATATATCAGAAACATTTAGCCAGCTATAAAACATAAATTCTCAATTCTCTCAAGTACACGTGCTAACGCTACGGGCCACGCTACGGGCCACGTTAAGTTTAAAGTTAATTCTATCAAATTTAAAGTACGGGACACGTTAAGATAAAAATAAAATAAAAAGAATAGACAGTTCAAAGATGCTGACAGGCCTAAAATATCTATAGCCTGGCAATTGTACAAGCTATGATTAGAGCTAGGCAACCCAGCAAAAGTTGAGGCGAGTTTCTTGCAGCATCAACTTATGCTAGTGCATTGATGGTTCCAAACAATTTCTAAATGCCTGCACTCATGAGCCCAGAGTGACAATGCAGAAGTCAGAGGATCTTCCCTTCCTGTTATGTTTGTATCATGATACGTCAGTTCTCGTTTCAAATTATAAGAATATCATTTCCACTTCACTTGCGAAAAAAAGAGATCATAGTATTTCTTACAGTTGTTCTGATCTCTGCTCTTTCCTATTCTTGGTGCCCTGATTCCTGTTGCCCTTCTCCTGCTTCGACAGAAGAAACTTTCTCCTATATCCATGCAAGAAATTTTCGGATGAAGCTAACAGGCAGAATTCAGGAGGACTAATGCACCAAAAATCTCCTCACCTTTGTGTTTGTTCCCGGCCTGGCTTCTGCTCTTTCACTACGACTCTAAGATGCCTACCTAAAAGAAAGACGCAACGCAGAGAAGACCAATGTGTAAGCATCAATAGCACGAAGAAATTCCCTCAAGAAACAAGCTAATCATTTTATTCCGCGACGGTTCTACTCATAATCCCACCTCAATTCTCTATCTCAAAGGGATTTACACAAAGAAGCCGCGAGACACGTCTGAAGAACGTAATTTGGCGGAAAATCAACAAAATCAGCCCAAGAACCAACCAAATCCCCAACGGTTTCGCGATTCTCACCTCGGATAGATTCCCAGCTCCGACCCCTCACGGCTATCCTCACCCTTCTACAGATCTGCAAGAACAAGACCAGAGAAAAGACCCCATCACCAAACCGCTCGGAAAATCGCGATTTGCTCGGCTCCTGCCCAGTCCGTTTCAATCCAATCCCTGCAAATCCATGGGGAGGAGGCGGAAGAGGAGATGGGGATGAGTCGGAAGAGGAGATGGGGAGAGAAAACCTGGACACTATTACGGCCGGTGATGAAGATCCCGCTGGAGGCTTGTACGGCGGGCGTAGTAACCTTCGCGCCGTGCTCGTCGAGAGCACTGACGCAACTGCGGGGTGGGTGCGGACTTGGCGATCAGAGATGAAGATGTACACATACGTGTGGCGTGGGCGGCTGGGCGCCTATATGGCTCACGCAGCGCGCTGCGCAGCTCCGCCGCATACTCGGCGAACGGTTATCAGGTATTCAGGTGATCGATAACCAAGTATGCGTGAAGCCTGCAGCCTGCAGAGGTTGGATTACTAACTCGACCATCACGGCTTACTGACCGACTGCACATCCGCACGGGCTCGACGACGATGGCAATATGGAACGTAATGATCATTGCCGTCGCACGCATGCGGAGTCCCATCTCCGATTCTCCGATCTGTCTGCATCATGCTCTAATAACTTGGTCAGTCACCTCAATGCATACAAGTGTACACTACAACAAAAGCTAATGTTGGCAATGATAACACAATCAGCACTTAAAAGTTTTAAACCAGATTCTAAGCCTGGAAGGACATGTTGGATTTTTTAAAATCCAAAGCAAAGGTTCGACTCCGTTCGTCAAAAAAAAGCAAACGTTCGACTGAGCGGGATTTTGCAGCATAGAGCAACAAGGTTGAGATTGAATATAGCTTCCATGATGTGAACCATTCTTTTGAAAGACTGTAAGTGAAAGTACACAGGAGTCTCAGATGATAAACAATCACAATCAAACTGGGCACATCATCTTTGCCTGAAGAGATTTTATATTAGCATTAAGACAGGACCGCTTGGTATCCAACCATGGTTAGGGAGCTAACGAATGAACTGTCTGACACGCCTATTAGCCAGCAAAATTACAACGCCAAGCACTGTTTGTCCGTGTGTCCACTGCTCTGCCGCACTTCACTTCATAAATGCTATGAAACAGGCCGGGAATTTTGTACAGGTTACCTCAAAAAGAACGATCGCTTCGCTGCTACCTGCTTCAGCTGGAGGTCATCATGGTACTTCCTGCACAACAGGCTGCACATCATTTTCACGCCGGCCATGTCCTTCTCTGATAGCTTCTTCAGGTACCCGTGTTAGAGATTAATCTTGTCATTAGAGCATTGCAGGTTTACGTTGTCAGTTGCATTTAGAAAATAATTGTCTGTGTGTAGTTCTCTGCATGTTTACATAGGAGTATACACGTTTGGTGAGAAGCCATGCCATGTGAAGTGGCAGTGCATGCTCGTGATAATTGTTGTAACATGTTTAGGCTGCACGAGAGATTAATTAGGAACTAGCCATGCATAGGATTCTATTCTGGGTCAAAGCCACGAAGTGTTTTCATGGCGGAAGAATAGGACGGCGTCCAGGGACTGGGCACTTGCATGCTGCTAGCATGTTTCCACGGTTGCACGTTGCGAGATGCAGCGTGAGCCTCGCCTGAGTGATTTTGGCTGGGCGTTTATTTCATGCATGTACTTGAGTTTATATATGAATGAAAAGCGACGGGAGTTGTGTGGCTTGCATCAACAAAAGAAAACAGCTAGCTTGTGCCATTCTGTACGTGTGCGTGTATCTATTAAAGAGAGCAGACGAGTGTTTGCGATAAACACTTGCTGGTGAGGGAGAGATTCCCAACATCAGTGAGGGAGAGAATTCCAACAACCCGATGGTGCCGTGGGTGTGGGAGATCACCAGCTTCCTGCTCCGCATGCTCGCCGAAAGTGCCAGCGGGCAGGAGATGATGGCGTACTTCCTGGCGGTTTTCTTGGGGCTCGGTTCCAGCAGCTGCACGCCTGCACCAGGTTGGGCATGCTCTTCCCATCCTTCTTGATGTCTCTCGCATTCGGAGGTTACCTCATCAGGCTCGCCACCGCCTGCGTCACGCCGCCGCGACCAGGCCACTTCTCCGTGGTGCCGGGAGGATCGATCCGCAACTGACGGTGATGGAGGAACGGAGGTGGATGGGACAGGGCAACGACGGTATCGGCCGCGGCGGGGTCGTGGGTGTGGGCCGCACCGGCGAGGGGTGGATGGGGATCCGGGTTACGGGCAATGAAGGTCTCGACTCTTGAACTCTGGATTGCAGGAGTGCGCGATGGGGAGGCGTGCGCAGATCCGGGGCGGTCTTCCTTCTGTGCGCCCGCGGCATGGAATCGTGTGAGCGAGGAGCGACGCCCTTCCTTCTGTGTGGCCACCGAGCGAGAAAGCGGACGCCCTTCCTCTGTGCGCCCCTTCCTTTCCTTCTGTGGGCGCACGAGCGAGAGCCGAAGAGGAAGGCTATGTTTTTTTTCCTTGTCGCATGGGCGGGCAGAGCGTCGAGGCAGAAAACTTTTTTTTCGCACGGGTTGAAGCAAAGGTGAGCCGAAGTTTTGTTACAGTTTTTTTTAGTCTTTTTTAGTCGTGAGATAAGAGATAAGCATCATTTGTAACTGTTGATTTTAGCAAATATTTTTTTGACTGTCAGGATCTAAGGCCCTGCTCGGCTGGCTAAAAAATCGTCTGATGTTGATACTGATTTGTTGTGAGAGAAAAACACTGTTATTTTGCTAAAAATGTACGGCTGATAAGTTCCAGCGAAGTGGGTCTAAGTGTACGGCCATTTTAGTACTATTTGTTTTATTATATATCACAATATGATTAAATTATATTGCACACTGAACATTTTAGTATCATTTCAGAACTAGCACTATATTGCATAGTTCATTTAAATTCAACAACTGTAAAGTAAAGAAAGTAGCAAATAACATTCTTCTACCTATGACCAACGTACTTGCCTACGGGTGCGTTTAGTAGAGATCTAGATTTTCATGGAAACATTTTATATCTTGATTTTCTCAGAAAGGGTTTAGGTAATGAATTAGAATCACTTTATGAAATTAGTTGGCTGTTAGGCTAGATTGTGATACCAACAAATGTTTTTTCTATGAAAAGTCATATAAATAAAATATTCTTTGAAAAAAAATCTAAACTTTTTATGGGCGTACAACAAATTAAATACAATCATTTTTAACTTATTACACTAAGAAAGGATTATAACTAAAAAGTATAATTGCCAATACACAACAGTGAAACCAGAATCGTTGTGAAACTAGGATTCTGACGTGTTGTGAAACTAGGATTCTGACGTGTTGAGGTCCAATGAAGAAGCAATAATTGTTCCGTACTTTTTCATATTTGAAATGTTTCATTGTTAGTGTGTTTCTTTGTTAGAGTATCTCTATGAGTCTTTCTAAAACTCTAAATTATCATATAAAGAGTTATTTGAGTAAATATCGTTTTTTATTTCTTTGTGCCATTCAACAACTTTTTTTTATATCTTGTGTGCACCCTAGAGTCTATAAAACTATCCTTATTCTTCAACTTTGGCTAGCGAGAAATTCAGAATAGATGATGTCTATATTTTAGAGATTCATTTAAAGAGACTATTGGAGGATATTTTTTTTTACCAAAATCTATATTTCTATAAATTAAGAAGGATATAAAGTATCTTTTAGAGTTGCTCTTAGTGTGTTTGGTACGGTTTCTACCGATTCTACCAAGAAATGGAACCGATTCAAGTCACCATGGATCACAAGACATAATATAAATTGTTTTGTGGACAAAGGGACACATATATCTTTTTCTCATCATCAAAGGTCATAATCAGGGTCAAATTCATCAAGCCAAATTATGAAGTCTAAAACAATTCATCAAGTCAAATTATGAAGTCTTTTACAGCCATAGCCTTCATCATCATAATTGCCATAGTTCTCGTCGTAGTTATGGTCAAAAGTCTTCACCACTGCTCCATCCGGTTACCTAAAGCAAGTCGTCTCAATTCAAACGTTTTAAACTTTGACTACAAATAGATTTTTTGGTTGAGTTTAAAAATCTAAAAGTGATATAAGTAGATTCATCTAAAAATGTGGTTTCATCAAAGTATATATTGACTATATTTTATAAATATTTTATAGCAAAAAATAGCGGTCAAAGCTGTTTTTGAGACCGTGATCATGTCGATATTCAAAATGACTTGTTTTAAGAAACCAACTCAGCCGATGTTTATTTCTCCCTCCTAAACTTTAGCCTCTGTCACATCGGATGTTTGACATATGCATGAAGTATTAAATATAGACTAATTATGAAACTAAATATACAGATTGAGACTAATTTACGAGATGATTTTTTTAAGTCTAATTAGTCCATGATTTAACAATGTGATGCTACCGTAAACATGTATTAATGATGGATTAATTAGGATTAATAAATTCATCTCGCGGATTACTGAAAACTTGTCTAATTTGTTTTATTATTACTATCCAAACACTCGATGTGACACCCGTAAACTTTAACCGCTGGATTTAAACACCCCGAGATGGCTGCTCATTTAGCACGACCTGGCCCAGCTGTCACAAGGCGTCCAAGCCAACTGTCTGGCCCATGTGAAACGGGGCCTAACCTAGCCCGTGTTGTCATTGTGGCTACCCTGTTTTTTTATTTCTATTTCTATATATACTCTAATTTTGGTTTGCTTAACATTTGTCCGGTAACCCATGTGTAACTTCTCAGAAAGTATGGCTGGATCTACATTTACAAACTCTCTGCCTAGCCGCAGCGTCGACGGACCATGCGCTTGTATGGTTTAGTGCAGCCCTGATCAGGGAAGCTGTAGGTAATGAAACAAAAAACACGAACCAGTTGCACTTGCACGGTGTAAGATGACACGTACTACAACAGAACACTCTTGCAATTGAGCCACGAAGATGTTTACTAATTCTTCTGTACAAATCAAAGTTACAGCCAAACGAAAATCGGTGCATGATACACGCCCACAAACGCCTGGAGAAGTGATAACGCAGCCAATTAGCCCAGTTGAAATGCAATGCAACAACCTTCCTTGTAGAAACGTCAGTAGCAACACACCTAGGCCTGCGTTAAGATGTAGTGAGAAAACAGCAATATCTTTTAGGGCAGAAAATAGTGATATATACTCCCTACGTTCTGAAAGAGTAGTATAATGTATGTTCAGTTGTCCTAAGCCAAACCATCCTGAGTTTGACCAAATTTAAAGCAAATAAAAATAATATTTATGATACCAAATAAGCTTCATTAGATACATTATGAAATGTATCGCCTCTTTTGATTTGGTAGAAGTTAATATTCTTTGCAAAATTGGTCAAACCTAAGATGGTTTGACTTAGGACAACTGAAAATCTCTTATATTTCAGAACTGAGAGAGTGATGCATTGCAAATACTTGCATTCAGAGACTTACTAAATGCCACTATTCTGAGCCTAAAGTTGGATTTGAATGTTTATAACTACCTAAAGTCTAGCTGTGCATCACGAAACAAACACCTGTCCAGAAAGTTCTCTTTCCATGAATCCATGTAGTATACCAGTTAAATAGCAAACATTTTGCTAGGCATAAGCATTAGCATAAATTCAGATGCATAATATGTAAGTTTATTAGTTATAACTGTCTGCTTATCGATTTAGGCCTGGTTTATATTGGGGTTAGGAATCAGTATTTGGCACTGTAGCACTTTCGTTTGTATTTGACAATTATTGTCCAATCATGGTCTAACTAGGCTCAAAAGATTCGTCTCGTAATTTACAATCAAACTGTGTAATTAGTTTTTTTTTATCTACATTTAATACTCCATGTATGTGTCCAAAGATTTGATGTGATGAGAGAGAGTGAAAAAACTTGCAATCTAAACAAGGCCTTATAACTTGTTAAAGGATAGTGCCAATCTCTTAAGATCAACCAATTCTATATATAGTTCAAGTAGGGAAAAAACAATTCAATGATATGTTTGACAATTCATATACAATCATCAAAATGGTGGCTGAACATAATAGTACCGATTTTGCCCCTAGCCCCCAACGATCCAAGATGCTGCCAGGAATGCATCTATGCATGTAAAACAATCAGAGTGAACTGCCACACACATGAAGGCAGTGTTTCAACATTAAAAAAAAAAATAGCCCAAGTTAGGATTATATCAACAATGGGACTCTGTTCAGTATAAACAGGTGGAACAATATATAGTAACTACTACATGGACAAAACAGACTACCACTATATACAGGTCCGTATCGCAAGCCTGTGCAGGGACCTGCACAGGGCCTCCAAATTTGCTAGTGTAAGCCTTTTCCTATTACTAATGTATTCAACTAGTGTACTAATAAGCAGATAGATGATGAATACATTAGCAATAGAAAAAGGTTTTTTATACATCCCCACGGTCCAACATCTCATGGGGCCCACCCAGCTATGCCCATCAATGCTCCCACTCCCTACCTCGAGTTAATGTCCAGCCGCCGCACGAACAGCCGAACAGGCAGCACATCTCTCACCCCCTTTCATCTTCCCTGTCCAGCTGCCGCATGAACAGCCGAACAGGCAGCACATCTCTCACCCCCTTTCATCTTCCCTGTCCAGCTGCCGCATGAACAGCCGAACAGGCAGCACATCTCTCACCCCCTTTCATCTTCCCAATCAGTAAGCTCCGTGCCACACCAATGGGAGAAATTTTCTCCGAGGAATTAACTCCCTTCTCAATTCTCTTCGTCCAGCAACAGATCATTCACGATTTTCCCAGAATGAATTCGTTGATGGCAGTCAATAGGTACGGCGGTTCTCAGTTCACATATATAGAATTAGTTCATTCCAATTTCTCATCTTCTCAATCCTTATGCCCTGCGCTGTGCATCACAGCATCAGTTGGAGTTGGAGTTGGAGATTGGACTATTGGACACATGACCACATGTGGGTGCTGCATCGATTGGTCATTGGCAAAGCAGCTTGCATAGTTGCCGTCCCATCTTGGTTGGAATTGTTTCAACCCTTTTTATCTTTATCTCTATGTTGTGCAGTTTCTAATACATGTTGTCTGTTCCTGTACTTGCTTATATTTGTGCATCTTGGCATGTTGCTGGTGTTTTATTTTTGTGCAATGCCTTTTAGAAATAGAAAATACGAATCAGGTTTTATTTTTGAGCAATGTCTTCTTTTCTTTAAATTGTAATGGGACCTTTTTTTTTTTGCACCGGGCCTCCAAATTCTCGAGTACGGCATTGACTATAAAGAAGCTCATCATTATTCATTGTAATAATGAAAGACTAGAGATGTAAAGCAAGAAAGACAGCAGCACATCATTATCCATTGCATAAATACTCTCGGACATATTTATGAAGACACTTGCACTTTCTACTCTAAACAAAGTTATAAATGAAAAATTGAAAAAGTACAGAAATACTGACTACTGAGATCAATCTGAAAGGATGCGAGCATGCTCATCAAAGCCACCCATTAAAACTTCTAGAAGACAGACCTAGTTACAAGCAAAGTATTGAAGACCTCTATATGGAGTACATATAGTTTGCCATGTAGAATGCACAAATGTCCTAGAAGTAGTAAATACAAACACCTTGGTCATTGGGGATTAACATGTTTTTTTCTTCTGCAATTTGTATGAGTCTGAAAATGGTATGCATGTTCACAAGATAAGAAAATAAATCCATTTTGCTCTTCTGAGTTTCATAAGCTCTCTGATCACGTGGTGTGAATACATATCAGATATCACCTAAACACCAAACAGTACAGAACTGCAATGAAGACTGTTTGCAAGATAACTAGAATGTAAAGACACAATATGCATCAGACTGATATCTTCATCATAGTGAAATGTCTTATTGTGCGCAAAATACAAGTAAGAAAGACTATGAGCACAACCTTACCATTTCATACACTTGGTGGAGACAAAGATGGTGGGTGACCGGCATACAGTTCAGCATGTAAGATGGAATGGTTAGTTTGACAGAACAACTCAAGGTGCAATGTCTTGACCTCCAGCGAAAAACAGGTTAAGTTTGGATTCTTTGGGGGATGCGAAAGAGACACGCCTTCTGGAATCCCTTGAAGAAGCAAATATCCCCCAGCTACACCCACAATGTCATAGCGATGGTTCTCAGGCAACGGGAGCACCTCCTCAGGCTGCCATTGGTTTGCGATCTCACCATCATTTTGCAAGATGGCACACGAGAGACGAACCATGCCATGTGGAATAAGACTGTAGAGAGAAAGCATCCCAACCTTTCCTTTCCCTGCCTCCACAATGGCAATCTCTCCGGTGTAGTCCTGTGGGAGCTCAACAGTAGAGAACTCCATCCCACTTGTGTTGAGCAAAAGCAATTTGTTCCTCCGATGCATCAACCAATAGAAGCATCTGTGGGCATAGTAGCGTTGGGACAACTCTGATCCTGAAGCAGGATTGCCGGTCCCTGTTGAAGCTGTGTTTCCGGTCCCTGTAATCATAGCACTCCAGTCGTCAAATGTAACAGCATGCCATCGCCCTTCTCCAGATGAGAAGACGAAGAGGACCAGCTTGATTGCGCATTGCGCCAAGCAGATCACCCTGAATGACGTGTCCTTGTCATCCTCAGCAGCAGGGGCAAGGAAGGTCTCGAAATCAACGATGTCTGGCTGATGGACAGCGGCGGTTAGGTCGGCTGGGATGGCCGGTAGCAGGAGGTAGCGCCGGTGCACAGGGTCGCAGACGGCAAGATCCGTGATCCAGAGAAGGTCGCCGCGACGGTATCCCCTACCCGTGGGAACCCCAGAGAGGAGGAAGCGGCCGTCGCGGCTGTCGCGGCGGCGCCAGCGATGCGGAATGGGGAGGAAGGAGAACGAGAAGTCTGCGGCGTCGGCTTGCGCGAAGGCTCGGGCGGCGATGGCGGAGGTGTGGGGCGGCTGCGCGGGGATAAAGCCGCTGGCGAGGATGCCGAGGAGAGGCGGCGGGTGGAGGGCGTGGTAGCGGCGGAGGAAACCGTGGTCTGTGATGACGCGACGGAAGCTGGCGCAAGCGAAGGAGGCGCGGGCGAGGTCCGGGGCAGAGTCGAGGTGGAGGAAGATCTCCCCGAGGGCATCGTCGGCGAGGTCCGCAGGGGATTGGAGGCGGCGCGGAGTTGGCTGCGTCGGTGTAGCCATGGGGAATTTGGGGGTTTGGCTGGGGACTTGTCCTGCCGCCGATTTTAATGGCTGGTTTGGTTGCAGGTATATCTGGGCACAAAGCCCGAGCCCGTGAGCCCGGTACGGAGCCCGCTATTTAGGCCCGGCCCGAGCCTGGCCCGGCCCGAAGGTCAATGGGCCCGGGCTGGCACGGCACGGGGTGCAGGCCGTGCTTGGGCCGAACCCTAGGCCCATGTGGGCAAGACGGCATGGCCCTGCAGCAGCAAAGCAAGCGGCCGGCCCAAGAACGACCCCCTTCCCTCCTGGCCTCCTCGGCTCCTCCCCGGCTCCCCATATAACTGCGACCCCCCCGGCCGGCCCCCACCCCCACCCTAACCCTAACCCCATTCGCCTCCCAACCGCAGGCCGCAGCCGCACTCGACATCCTAACCCTAACCCCATTCGCCTCCCAACCGTAGCCGCACTCGACACCCGCTCGGTCCATCTTCGTCTCCTCTCGTCGATCCATCTTCGCCGCCGGTGCGACCATCGTCCTTGGATCCGGTGATATCGCCGCCGCTCCATCACCTCTCCCTGAGTTCCCTGCTCCCTCAGTCCCTCTCCGTCTTCCTTTTTACTCCTTCTCCTCTGTTTGTCGATGAACATGTGAGTCCGCCCCCCGTCTCTCTTCCACCGTCGCTTCCGTCCTTCTTAATCTGTCTTGCCCTTGTGTGGCCCTCGTCTTCTCGTGGCAAGGGGCTCCGATTTGCTGTGAGCAAGTCCATCCCCATTCGTAACCCTAACCCTAGCCCCTAGATCTATACGTTTCTTAGTGTTTTGATTTCGCATTTTTTTGGGATCATTTTCTCATCCGGCTCCGGTTATGTGAGGCAAGTCCATCCCCATTCGTAACCCTAACCCTAGCCCCTAGATCTATACATTTCTCGTTGTTTTGATTACATTTTTGGGATCATTTTCTCATCCTTTTCTTCTTTTCGTTGTTCTTTTTCTTTGTAGGTTCTGCTGCCGATGCCTCGTCGTCAACTAGCCTTGGCGTGAGGCAGACGACGGCAATGGCACCGCAGCAATAATAGTTGTAGCCAGCGCACCATTGAGGAGCAGTGCTAGAGTTCAGCCGTCCGCGGCCGAGGGCCCCATGGCGTGTGACCCGCAGGGCAACGGTGCCATGTTCCCTGTGACTGGCGACGATGACTTGGTCATGGGGCTGGGCTGTCCCCGAACACGCACGACGACGGGTGTGACCCCTTTGCGGTGTTTGATGACGCCACCCAGCGGGACCTGGCCGACGATCGACGTCGATGCTGCGTCGATGTAGGGGCAACGGGGATGGGGACGGTGGACTCAACACCCACTCCAACTACTTGGTGTTAATGGTAATCTTGATGGTAATGGTACTCGTACTCCTTCCTCTGGTCTTTGTTTTCGGACTTGGTAAGCGCAAGTCAGTCTTTGTGGTGACTTTGAGGAGGTTTATGAGAAGATTAATGGTGTCGATGTGCGTGTTAGAGCTATATGTAAGATGTGTAGAGCTGTGTTGAGTGCTAGATCTCGCTGCTTTGCATCTTGGTCACATTCTTAGGCACCAAAAATCTTGCAAAAGCGAAACTTGATAATGCTTCTAGGGTTCGGTCTCGACTAGCTTTTAATGATGATGGGTCTTTGCATAATTGGAACTATGATCCTCTTTGTTGCTAGAACTGAATCGTGTAGATTGATTGCTAGGCTTGATCTTCCTCTTGGTTTTGGTGACACTGATGCATTTGAGGAATATATTAAAAATTCTCATAACCCAAGATTTGTTAGATCATCTAGAAGAACCACCACTAGAGATCTGGATAAATTATTTGTTGAACGTCGTGCTATGATTAGGAACTGTGTGCATGCTTTTGCATCTGTTGCTTTGACTTCTGACATATGGTCTGGTAATGCTAAAGAGGATTACATATCTGTTGTTGCTCACTATGTGAATGCTGATTGGGAATTACAAAAGAAGATTGTTGGTCTTAGGTTGATTCAAGTTAAGCATTCTGGTGAAAACATTTCTGCTTCCATTGCATCTGTTGTTGAGGAGTATGGCTTGGTTGATAAAATCTTTTCTATCACTTTAGATAATGCATCTTCTAATGCTAAGGCTATGGAAACTTTGACACCCATGTTTGCTGGTTATCTTGGTTGTGATCCTGCACCTGATGATCCTGCACCTGGTTATCTGGACTAAAAAGAATCAAACCTTATATAGAGGATTTTAGAACTGCAATTAATTTCTTGAACTCCTCTAATCAAAGAATTGCTATGTTTAGAAACTACTGTGAAGCTAAAGGTATGAGACCTAGAAAATTTGGCTTAGACATGGATGTTAGATGGAATGCTACTTATCTCATGCTAAAACACTTGGTTCCTTACAGTGAAGTATTTTCTGTGTTCATAAATTCAAATTATGGATTTGCACTGTTGTCTCCAGCCCATTGGCACGTGGCTGGGAAAATATTGGAGTTCTTGGAAGTATTTTATGACTCTACTGTTACACTGTCTGGTGTTTATTATCCTACCAGTCCTCTTGTGCTGCACCATGTTCTGGAGATTGCAACCCATTTGCATGCATGTGAAAAGGGATGTTAATCTTAGACCCTTTGTGTACCCTATGCAGCATAAATTTCTTAAGTATTGGAAGGACATTCCTCTCTTATACTCATTTGCATTCATTCTTGACCCTAGAGCTAAGCTCAGAGGTATGCAAAGGGTCCTCCATTTACTTACTTGAATATCTTTGGTAATTGATTACACTACTTACTATGCTGATTTGAAAACCGAGTTGCATAAAATGTTTGAGAAATATTTGAGAAAGTTTGGTGCAACCAGGTCACAAAGGGTTCTTTGGTCCTACCCCACCCAATTGGTAAGAGAAAAACAGGCTTGGGGGGTAATTTTTGGAGGATCAGTCCGCTGGTCCTTCCAGTGGCACCCTTTGTTCTTCTTCTCACTCTATCTGCTTACGAACTTTCAAGCTATTTGGATGAAGAATCGCATATAGCGCTTATGAGGATGGTTTTGACATTCTTTCTGTGGTGGAAGGACCACAAACTAACTTATCCCATCCTGGCTATTATGGCGAGAGATATCATGTCAGTTCTATTTCCACTTGTTCTTGAGTCTTGTTTGACTTAGGGGAGGATCCTAGAAGAACGGCGCCGGAGCTTGAAACCAGAACATGTTGAGATGCTGACCTTGTTGAAGGATTGGGAGCTAGAAGAGAAGAGGGAACAACATGAAGCTGCTGATACCAAGGAAATTGAAGATGCATTCGAGAATGCATTCTGGATGAACCGGAAGGTGAAGATGATGCATCCGGTGGTGGTGATGATGGCATTGGTTGGCTAGGAGTGTTGGAGTACTTTTGTGTGAGTTGAGAGTGGATGTGTCCCTCACTCACTTGCTTAGTTTTCATTTGAACATTTGAACAATGGTCTGTAATAACTATGTAAGATTAAGACATTTGGAGTGGTTTGCACTCTTTTTTCTCGCCTAGGGTTTCTCACAAGGGTGAGTTTTACCTAGGTAGGTTTTTAATGATGACATTGCACAAAACTTGACTCTTGTTGATATTTAAATGGATTGAGATGTTTATTTGGAGGTGTTTAAGATTTAACGGGCTGTGGGTGGCACGGCCTGTTATTTTTTGCGTGCCTCACGGGCCAAGACGCAAGATTTAAAGATGGCCACAGCGTGTGCTCGGGTCAAGGGCGTGCCCAGAGTCCCGATGAGGCACGGCCCTTGGCAGGTGGCACGGCGTGCCTCCTTGGCCCGATAACCATCGTCTTGCGTGCGGCCGCCCGTGATGCAGTGCTGCGTGCGGGCCGCCGCCCGCCGCCCGATGCCTGTGTATGGTTGCAGGATCGAACGAATTTTGTACCCCTGCATTCCTGCAGGTGCAGGGATAGACGTGCTTTAGGATTTATTTAGAAGATTAATATTACTAGAGAAATTACATACTATAATAACCACTATTAAGAAGTGTTCAAGCATGTAACAATTACACTTTAAAATAGAGAAAAATAGTAAAGCCTATTAAAAATAGGTAGTCCCATACCTAAATATATGTACTCATTTTAGGAAAAAAATTGAAGTTTAAAAGTGCACTTATCACGGAATAGAGAGGCTAGTAGCATTTGATAACATCCTCCTTTCTCGAACCACTGGAGTGTGCAATCGCCATGGTCATTAAACGTGTGTTTGCTTTAGAGATGAGGTGAGATGTGATGCTTCCATCACTGCTTTTGGAGAACCATATAGTGTTTGGTCGAGAGAGCTAGAATCATCCATCTCTCTTGTTTGGTTGGGGTGATTCAATCAAATAGTATGGACATAGATTTAACATCGTCGGTTATTGTTTTTGTCGACCCAACATGTCATTAGTGGGTTCCATCAGATAACCTCTCATCCTTATATTCTTCTCCTCACCAACCCGAAATACTCCACCCCGCACGGCCACACCAGCGTTGTTCCTTGCATTGAAGCTGTTGATGGTGACTAAATGATCAATTCAAACATCAAATATAAGTAAAGTGAAGAAGATATCAACATTATAATAAATTTTGTTTCCAAATAATGTGGTTCCACTTATATTTGAAAGAGTGTCATTCCAGGAACAAATGGAGCAAAAGGGAGCACCAGAGGCCCACTGGGGGGGGGTCGCCCAAACCCCCTTGAGGTCACTCAACCAAGGCCCTAGCCCAAAGGGGATCAATTTGTGGGACAAGTCAAGAAACACACTTTCAAGCAATCTTTCATGTTGATCCAATGACAATTTAGCCCGAGGGCTACCATGTATCATTACAAGGATTGAAGGGCCCACCATCCATGCAACTAAGTGCATTTTGTCATAATAACCGCCTTGGATCCCCGTCAACTAACTTGGGGAGCTCTATAAAGTGTAGGATCAAAGGCACTAGAATCCATAGGTCGCATGACCCCATAGGGGTTCGGTCGAACCACTTGGTAGGGTTATCGTCTCATCTTCCACTACAAATACCCCCTCTGCTCATACACACTATAAATACCAGTGTTTGCGCCACTTCCAGAACACACCACAAAGAAGGAAGAAATCACTATAGTATCTCTCTTAGTTTAGGCTAGTTTAGTTGGGAGCTAGAGTAGAAAGGTAATATAGCTTTTGTATCTAGTGCTCGGCAACAGCAGGCGTCAGCAGCAGCGACCGGACTCTGAGCGAGGCAGTGACCGAACGCACGGACTTCATTATTCATCGTCGCGGCAACAACTCAGTGAGGACCGGATGCAACGGCACTGGATGACCGGACGCACAAAGTGCAGCGTCCGATCATGTCCAGAGAGGTTCCAGAGCAGCGCAAATGCGACCGGACGCGTTCGATCGATGATGACCGGACTCGGTAGTGCGTCCAATCTCTACGCGCGCGCTCAACGGTCGGGACAACCAGACGCGTCTGGTCAGGACAACAGCAGCGTCCGGTCAGTAGCAGAAAGCTGGGTTTCACCCCCAACGGCTACTTTCTCTACGTGGCTTATAAATAGACCCCCAACTGGTCATTTGAGATATGGAGAGTTGAGGAAACATACCAAGGGTGCTGACACACTATTTTAGTGATCTCCATTTGCATAGTACTTAGTGATTCATTAGGTGATCAGCGTAGGTGCTTTGCGAAGTGCTTAGGTTGATTAGATCACCGCTTATGTGCTTGCTCTAGGTTTAGGCCTAGTGTTTAGTGAGGTTTGCACACCTCTTACCACTTGGTGCTTGCGCGCACCATTGTTGTACATCGAAGGGGCTCATAGTCTTGTGAGATCACACCAACCGCGTTTGTGGTGTGGCCGTCACCGTGTACCAAAGGGAACAAGGCATGCGCCGGTTCGGCCAGAAGCTTGATAGTGAAGATGACGGAGAGCGTTCTGGGAGAGGCTTGCAAAAAGGCACACCGAACACCCACTTGCGCATGGGGAAGGCCCATGGCTATCCATGGAGTTACCCGACCGGAGAGCTTGAACCTTGCGAGGGATTCCTTGCGAGGGGCTCCAACGAGGACTAGGGGGAAGCTTGCGCGCTTCTCGATACCTCGATAAAAATACCGGAGTCGCCGATGGGAGTTTCCGTATCTCTACCTTACTCTTTAGCTTCCGCATTTACATTACAATCTTGGTTTGTGCTTTACTTTCCTAACTTAGTGATAGGCTAGTTGATAGGTTTGGAACCTAGGTTGCATAACTCCTTTTTGCGATAGAGATAGCAACACATTAGTAAAACCGTAGTTGCACATTTAGATATATTACTTTTCTACATAGGTTTTGATTAGGTGAAATTAGAGGTCTTAGTTAGAAGTAGAATTTTAAGTTGCCTAATTCACCCTCTTCTTAGGCGTCACGGTCCCTTACAAGTGGTATCAGAGTCGGCTGGCTCAATTTGGACCTTTGGCTTCACCGCCGTTGAGCCGACGCTATTTAAAGTGGTTGTGATGGATACCTCTAGGCCTCCGCACTTTGACGGCACTAACTTCCCCTACTATAAAGCTAGAATGACTTGTCACCTTGAGGCGGTAGATTTGGGTGTTTGGAGAGTCACTCGTGACGGGATGAAACTCATTAAGAATCCAAATAAACCCACAAAGAGTGAAGAAAAAGAAATTTATTTCAATGCTAGAGCTAAAAATTGCTTGTTTGAATCTTTTAGCATAGATGTGTTTAACTAAGTGTTCACTTTAAATACAGCACATGAAATTTGGTTAAAACTCCAAGAGCTCCATGACGGCACAACTAATGTCCGTGAGCAAAAAACATTGTCTAGCTAAACAAAATTATGATTCTTTTAAAATGAATGATGATGAGCTTGTTTCGTGATATGTATTCTCATTTAAATCTAATTATCAATGAGCTCCATTCAATAGGATTAACGAAGCTAGATAATGCGGACATCATGAGGAAGATTATCTCCGTGCTACCACAAAAGAAATATGGAAGCATCATCACCATCTTTCACAACATGGAGGACTTGAGCACCATGACCCTGGCCATAGTCATTGGCAAGATAGTGATATTTGAAATGTAATGGAAGATGGGTCAAGAAGAAGCCTTATCATCAAGCAAAGGCAAAGCTCTCACATATAGTGAGAAAAAAGAAGATGAAGAGCAAGCAAGTTGAGACAAGCTCAAGCTCAAGCTCCTCAAGTAAAGATGATGAGGAAGAAGATGATGAAGAAGATTCAAGTGATGATAATCAATCTTCCTCCTCCATCTCCGACCTTGATGAAAAATCAATCAAACTTATCAACAAGGTGGAGAAGATGACCCAAAGGCTCAATGTCAAGGGTGTGCCCATCCAAATTCAAGATTTCATCTTCACCAATCAAAGAAATAAGCAAAGAAAGAAAGGATGCTATGGATGCGGTGAGTTGGGGCACTTTGTGGAAGTTTGTCCAAACAAGCCCACATCCAAGACAAAGAAGAAGGCATGCAAGGACAAAGCTCTCACATCAATAACATCATGGGATGATTCTTCAAGTGAAGAAGAAGACCATCACAAGAGGCGAGGCCACAAGCACTCATCATCAAGCTCTTCTCGTGTGTGCCTTATGGCACGAGGTAACAAAAACTCATCCTCTACTAAGAGTGATAGTGATGATAAAATGTCTTCTCTTAATGAACTTATGCAAGAAAATCTTAAATATGCTAAGGCTTGCACTAGCCAACAAAAGAAGCTAAAAATATTGTAAGAAAAACTAAATAGTTCACAAGAAACATATAAAACCTTGCTTAAACAATATAAGACATTTCCTAATCTCAATATTGAACTATCTACTAAAATTGAGCAGCTTGAGGCAAGTGCAACAACAAATGCATGCACAATCAATGATGAGCAACTTATAAAGAAAAATGAAAAATTAAAAGAAAAGTTAGCTAGCTCACAAGATGCTTATAAAAGTTTGCTTACTAAAATGGAAACCATGTGCAAACATTGTGATGAGCTAACTAATAAAGTTGCTAATCTTGAAGCCGTTGGTACAACCCTCACCAAGGCACCTAAAAAGAAAAGTTCTATCTTTGATATACCTAAAAAGGATGTTTCTACTTCTTGCAATGATTTATGTTTAGACTCACCCTTGTGCAACCAAGTTTGTGTTGAGAAAGTTGTTGTAGATACATGCACACAAGAGGTCGCAATGGAGAATGAGCAACTCAAGCAAGAAGTGGCTCGCCTTACCAAGGACTTGACTCAAGTAAAAGGCAAAACGGAGCAAGCCCAACATCATCAAGATAACACCGTTAAGGGAGTGAAGAAGCTTGATAAAGGACAAACCGTGGTTTGCTACATGTGCCACAAGAAAGGCCACAAGTCCTATGAGTGTAAGGTGAAGAATAGGGGAGGAGCTAAGAAGAAAGAGAAAAAAAAAAACGAAACAAGCAAGCTCTCCAACACCTACACTAACAAAGTGGACAAAAAGGCCTCCACACCTTATCTCTTGAAGAATAAGAAAAATGACAAGGTGGTGGCAATCAAGGTGAATAAGCAAGCCAACAATGGGGACAAACGTATTTAGGTGCCAAAGGAGATCATTTCCAATATGAAGAGCACCAAGAAGGTTTGGATCCCGAAAGGGAAGTGAAAAGTCTGATGGACTTCGGGGAATTTGGAGACTTGGCAAAGTATGAGTGCATTTCATGGGGTGCATCATTATGGACAAGATAATTGCCAAGTGGGTTAGTGAATAGTATGGACCCAAATTTCCCTTCCTATATTATGTAACTAGATTTAATTTCTTGCAATTTCAATTAGCATCTAGTTCCTTTTCATGCCTAGGTTTGTATTTGCATGTTTAATCTTTTGTCTTGCATACACTAGGTATATCTTATGGTAGGCTTGCTTGATTTCACTCTTAACCCTTGGAGCAAAGCTACATGGTTTAAATTGCTTAGGAGCATGGCACATAGCTTGTTTTACAATTGTTCATCTAATATGTGCCAAAGTCTAAATTGTAGATAATTTCTCCCGAATATCACTTTCGAAAATGATTCTCACGTTCATGTGATGTCATATTTTAAGTGGTATTTTTTATTCTAAAATCAATGTGCATGTTTTCTACAAGTATTCCATACTTGTGTGCACAAATTTAGGGGGAGGTTACTCTATAAGTTGGATGCTTTGAGACTAACACATTTTCAAGCTTATCATTTGTGTAATAGTCTCATTGCAAGGAAAATGGAGTCCCCGGAGTTAAGCATCATATTTTAAATATCCACCACCTATTGCAAGTGGTATAAATCAAATTGGTTTCCACATGTGGTATTTCTAAACCGATATCATCATGTTGATTTCACTTTAGTATTTATATGCTTTCTCCATGCATTATATAGATTAAACTCCCTTGAGCATTAATTTGCCAATTATGCATAAACTACATTCTTCATCATATGTATGCATATATTTAGGGAGAGCTTAGTCTATGTAATATAAGAGTCAAATTTAGTGAACTATTACACTCCACATACAAATGATCGCAAAGTTTGACCCTCCCTTGTGCTACTAATGTCTTCCTTTTCGGTGTTTGATTCCAATGGGGGAGAATTTGTAGGACCAAAAGCAAGCACAATGATCCGAGAAAGGGAGGATAGTGGATTATGGAGTTAGGGGGAGGCTTAAATCCATAATGCCACATGAGGACATTTGCAAGAGCAAGATAAGTTTCCAAAGATGTTTACATGTGGTATCTTTTAGCATCATATAAACTTGCTCTTTGCATTGCATCGTAGCAAGTAAATAGTTTTTAAATTCCAAAAAATTTATTATTTGCTTGCTTTGGTCGTGTTGTCATCAATCACTAAAAAGGGGGAGATTTTAAGGAAAATGGACCCTAGGCCCATTTACTTTGGATTTTGGTGATTGATGACCAACACAATCAAATTGGACTAATAAATTTGCAAGTAATTGTTTTGTAGTTCAATAGGGTGTAAGACGTGACTTGGACGAAGGTGACATGATGATCCCACGATCAACACCAAAATCAAGACCCTAGAAGCACAAGAGAAGACCCAAGATATCAAGCAAAGTCCAAGCACGATGATGGAAACCAAGCCGGATGCAAGATCGTGAAGAAACGAGCTCGACAGAGGTGACCAGACGCGGCCCTAGGAGGACCAGACGTGTCCGATCAGTTGCTCAGCAACAGTAGGCGTCAGCAGCTATGACCGAACGCTGAGCAAAATAGTGACCGGACGCACCGACGACACTGTTCTTCGTCACGACAATGTTTTCAGCGTGACTAGACGCAACGACACTAGACAACCGGACGCACAAAGTACAACATTCGATTGAGTCTAGAGAGGTTCCAGAGCGGCGCCAGCGCGACCGGACGCGTCCGATCGGGTGAGACCGGACTCGGTCCAGAGTCCGCCGAGTCCGGTCAACGCGCGAGCTCTAATGGTCGGGACGACCAGATGCGTCCGGTCAAGACGACAACAGCGTTCGGTCAGTAGCAGAAAGCTAGGTTTCGTCCCCAATGGCTACTTTCTTGGTGGGGCTTATAAATAGACTCCCCAACTGACCATTTGAGATATGGAGAGCTGAGAAAACATATCAAGGGTGTTGATACACCATTTTAGTGATCTCCACTTGCATAGTGCTTAGTGATACATTCGGTGATTAGCGTAGGTGCTTTGCGAAGTGCTTAGGTTAGTTAGACCACCACTTATGCGCTTGCTCAAGGTTTAGGCCTAGTGTTTAGTGAGGTTTGCATACCTCTTACCACTCGATGCTTGCACGCACCATTATTGTATATCAGATGGGCTTGTAGTCTTGCGAGATCACACCAACCGCGTTTGTGGTGTGGCCGCCACCGTGTACCAGAGGGAACAAGGCCCATGACGTTTTGACCGGAAGCTTGATAGTGAAGACAACGGGGAGCGGTCCGGGAGAGGCTTTGCCATGAGTGGCTTAACCGGAGACCCGCTTGTGCATGGAGAAGGCCCGGGGCTATCCACGGAGTTACCCGACCAGAAGCTTGGCCCTTGCAAGGGGCTCCAACGAGGACTAGGGGAAGCTTGCGCGCTTCTCGATACATCGGTAAAAATACCGGAGTCGTCGACGGGAGTTTATATATCTCTACCTTACTCTTTAGCTTCCACATTTACATTGCAATCTTGGTTTGTGCTTTACTTTCCTAGCTTAGTGATATGCTAGTTGATAGGTTTGGAACCTATGTTGCATAACTCCTTTTTGTGGTAGAGATAGCAACACACTAGCAAAACCATAGTTGCACATTTAGATAGATTACTTTCCTGCATAGGTTTTGACTAGGTGATATTAGAGGCCTTAGTTAGAAGTAGAATTTTAAGTTGCCTAATTCACCCCCCGCTCTTAGGTGTCATGGTCCCTTAAAGAGCTCATTGCATATGAGAGATGATACGGAGTCATGTGACTAAGGTGGAGAAGATTAAGACAAGACTTGACTTAATGCACTAGTTGCAAGCGTGATGGGCAAGTTGGAGGCTTTGGAGCGATGGACCGCGTGGCAGTGAACCTTGAGCAAGACTTGGCACCGATGGACGAAGGCAACGGTGAAAAGCAAGTGAGGTCAAGATCGATAAACCAACAAGGTCACGTGATGATATGAAGTGGATCATATTATTCGTGATATGGTTAGTGCATGTGTTGCATCAACATCGGAGGAGATGAAATGAAATGCGCAAGACAAAGGTATAACCTATAGGACATTTTATTTCACCAGTCATAGGTGTGTAGAGAAGTTTATGACCAGGTTTAGGATAGATGTCCATACTATCAAGAGGGGCAAACTTGTTTGCATATCGGTCATCTAGTGCCACTCGAATGATCTAACTTTGCATCGTTGCTAGGATCGAGTGGCGTGGTGAATTGAGTGACTAATCTTTTGAAAAATGTTTGTGAAAATGTTAACACACTTGCACTTGGTGGTGTACAATTGGTGGTGTTGGAACTTTTGCAAAGGAAAAGTTGTTGGAGTTGAATTGGATCAACTTGGAGAAGAGAGAAAGGTTTTTTGGTGTGCTCCAAACTATGTGATGGCCCTTGGATTGGAATTCTGCATTGATCCATTGTGCTTTGGATCAAATATGCAAGTGGAATGTGTAGCCCTCTGAATAAGCTTTCCAAAATGTCCAAGATCATAAATTGGACTTCGGAGGTAAGAGTTATAACCGTTTTAGTGATGAACCATCAATGATCGGATGCTAGACTAGACACGAGTCCGGTCAGCACCTGCGAGTCCGGTCATAGAGTCTAGTCAGTGTTCCTATGAGGGCTATTTTGGCGCTGCGATCAGACGCTGGCACTTGGGAGCGATCGAACGCGCTTGTGCCACTGTTTTGGGCCTAGAAATGCTGAGGGAGTGCAACCGAACGCTATGGTGAGTCCGGTCAGTGTCGATTAGACGCGTCCGGTTGATGAAAAACCTCTCTGTTCGTGACCAGACGCGAGGTGATGGCGAGTTCGGTCGATCGACCAGACGCGGAGTTCATTTGCGTACGTTGGGAGCCATTGACGCCCAATGATAACATTCAAACGGATAGTACACGTGCTGAGTACAGCGTGACCGGACTCTGGACCGGACTCTGCACCTGCGCGTCCAGTCACTACAGCAGCGAGTCTAGTCAGTGCGTAGATAGCCCAGTGAAGGGGGTAACGGCCATTTTAGCACTTGGGGCTATAAATAGAGTGTGTGGCTGGCCTTGGCACATGCTTGGCACCCTTGGGACTTAGTGTCCATGCTTAAGGAGTGCGAGGAGAGCCTCTAACTCACTTGTGCACATAGTGATTGCATCCGATTGCGAGTGAGTGATTCTAGTGCGATTGCATCGAGTGGCACTATGTGTTCATGTTACAAGCCGATGGTGCTTGTTACTCTTGGAGGTTGCCACCTTCTAGACAGCTTGGTGGTAGTCTTCGTCGAAGCACGCAAAGAATATTGTGTGGTGCTTCGGAGAAGAGATTGTAAGGGGTATTGTGCTCACTCCACGGGAGCCGCGAAGAGCAACTCTAGTAGAGCGTGTCATTAAGCTACCCTCACTTGGTTTGTGGGGTTCTTGAGGCACCCAATGTGTGGGCTTGGTGTGGTGCCAATTAGCCACCGAACCACCAAGTGAACAGTCAACACAACGGGGACTAGTGTGTTGGCAAGCACGTGAACCTCGGGATAAAAATCATCGTGTCGTCCTTGTTTTCCCGTTGGTTTGCAATTGTAACACCCTCGGTGTTACACCATAAATCATTTACTAAAACATGTCATGAGCATCATGTTTATGTGTTATTGCATGTAATAGAGTGTGTAGATCAATTTTTGTAACGCAAAACGAAAGTTGATTCGATAGTCATGTTATATCACTTAGGGTTTAAAACCAATTTTTATTAAGCAAAGATGCTATAGAAGATGTATGTGATACTTATATAAAGTTTGAAGTACAAACTTTGTAGATGACAATGAAATACTTACGGTCAAAAAATAATATTACTAGCTAATATTTCCACTAGCTTAGAAATCACAAATAGAAATCAAATCCAGCTCAAAAACTTAGAAATTTTCAAGTCTGCCGATAGCTAGACATTGCTATATTTAGCACTTTATTGTTAGAGATTGGGTTAAAGGGTGGTGTAGTGTTATAGCTCGATTTGGTAGTGTCATGTGCTATCTTAAGCATGGTGAAGACGGTTTAGGTTTAGGAGCAACCGTTTGGTCGTGTTGAACGCTTTAAAATTTGTGCACGACACTTGTTTCGGTTGCCTAGACGTGTGGGCACGGTCATCATCGCACGGAGCCTCGGCATCACTGAGCTCGGCCATGCACGCGCGCTGCCATGCTTGGCTGGCCTTGGCTGCCCCGTCTTGGCCGCCTTAGCTCGATAGTATGGGGCTGTTGCTACTGTCGCTTGCGACGTCAGGTGTGACGCTGCCTGCTCGCCGTGCTGCCCCACCATGATGCCCTGCTACGTGGCCACCCATGCCACAGTGGAGCCATGACGACATTGTTACCTCATCATTGTGATTCATGCACTGTTGCACTACCTTCTCACTGCCCAGCTATGTTACGGTCGCTCATTTGCCCCCACGTGCATGTGGGATGCCTCGGCCGCGCTCACGCCGTCGCCTCACCTTAATGGCACTGCGACCAAGTAGGCCACGCCATGCCTATCCGTCCCATGCACGCTTGTGGTTTGGTCATGTGTCACGTAGCTCAAGCACAGGCATAGCTGCATGTCCGGCCGACTGCTTGCCGCTAAGGCTAGCCGAGCAGTGCCTTGCTGCACCATCTCTCTTCCTCTTCCTCTGTTCTCACTGACGTGTCGCGCCCACGTGTGAGCCAGTAGGTGGCCACCTTTTAGCAATTACTGGCGCTTGCATTTTTGCCCCCCCATCTTATCGCCAACCAAACCCACGCAGCCATAATGGCGGCCTGGCCAGACGCCAATTTGGCGTTTCCCTCCGGCATGTCGTTAAGGCTGTATCCTGGCCATGACCGAGGGCAGGCCTCAATTCCTCCACCCGTGTCCAATTGCTTGTGCCACTACACTCGCACTGCTTCCCTCCTCACCCTACGTGCTTCTGTCCAACAGCTACCGCCCTCACTTCACCATTGATGCGTCTGTGCCACCATGGAGCACCACCGAAAGGCACTGTCTTACGTGGCTAACCTTGCTCGGGGCATCTCTGGCCAAACCCTCTCCACGAGCAGGCTTGTGGTGAGTCACTAGAACTCACCCGTTGTGTCTACCATTTCCATAAGGCCATAGCTCACTGGAACTTGGCTACCACCGCCGTAGGGTGCTCGTCGTCATGGAGAGGCCATTCTACTGCATCCCGGCTCGTCGAACCGCTACCCAAAGTTGCGCGTCATCCTATAGGTGGGGGTCGGTCTCCTAGGTGAGTCGGAGGGGGCCCCGGTTGCTCGGCGTGGCGGTCTCGTGCCAACCGATGCTACGCCGACGAGCGTGGCGGTGTTAGGGACCGGCCGGATGTAAAGATGATTGGGGGTGAGGGCCTTTTGGCAAAGGACCCGACTGTAGGAATAGTGTGCATAAGAGCGGTGTTAATACTAGGAAGAGCAAGGGAGCTTTTGCAAAAGTGTCACGCGCGTGGGCTCCCTTCCGCCATGGGTCGACCTGTGTGCGTGGGCTGCACATGTGCACAAGCGCCGCGCGCGTGTGTGGGCCGAGTCCGTGTGGTGGTGGGCCATGCGGGTGGAATTCATTTTTTCATTTTCTTAAGGAATTAGAAATAGCTTTATATTTTAATTTCTGAGCTAAATTTTAAAAATTAATATCAATTCGTATAGGTGTCCAAAAATTGTGAAATAAATTTTGTTGAGTTCCTAAAAATGTTGTCTATATGATGGCATAGTTATCTTATGCATGGCTGAGTTGATACTGAGGCCTATTAAATCAATTGTGAGTGTTTAGTATTATTTAGATTAGTATTTGTAGGAATTTTTGTAGCAAATTGGTAATAGCTTTGACCTTGAAATTTTTACAGTAGGTTCATTGTATTATTATGTGCTCACTGTAATTTTTATGGCCCTAGAATAGACCAAGAAATAAGGTAGTTAGGTGCTCCTTGTTTTAATATACATTAAATCGTTAATAAAATAAGAAATGCATTTTAGTTGCTAAGATAATACTTGAATGTTTCATACTTGTTTAGTGGAAATGATGATAGTTATCTTAGTATCTTAGTCATTAGAGCTAGCTTAGTAGTTTACCATGTGTATTCTTATTTTAAGAGTTGCTGTTGTCGAAATGCTAAGTGTTGCATCATCATCGCATACATGTAGAGAACGAGTTGGCGGAGATCGTAACCATCGGAGATCATGAGTTCGAGGAGGTGATTGAGGAGTACGAGGAGGAGATCCTCGTGTAGGAGGAGGTTCTAGAGCCACCACTGACTGACTGAGCTAACACCGCGCCTGCCTAAGGCAAGCCCCGGTGCATAACCCTTATTTTGAATAATCACTGGATATATATATATATGTGATGTACATTTACAGGCTTATTGTTGAAACTACATGCATAGATATACCTATCTATGAGTCCTACTAGCTTAGGCCGCGCAACTACTATGCTTAGGTTTTTCGGTAGCGTGATTAACCTGCCGTTACTCGCAATAGGTGATTATTAATATTACTCTCATGATAAAATGATGAAAGGAAATGGAGACCAGGTAGGAATATGGTACGGGTATTGGTGGGTGTAAGAGGTTGTGTCCCACGGCCAACGGGTGAAAGTTCTAGTTTGGTTTTGGTGAATTGATGAAACCCTAAGTGCTAACCTAGTTTATCAAAGTGATTATGAGATAGGTAGCACTACTCCAAGTGGTGAAGCAAATGAAGATCATGATATGATGATGGTGATGCCATGGTGATGATCAAGTGCTTGGACTTGAAAAAGAAAAAAGATAAAAACAAAAAGCTCAAGGCAAAGGTGAAATTGATAGCAACTTTTCGGTTTAAGTGATCGAGACACCTTGCGCAACACTCGTTTCGCCTTATATTTGTCTAACCGGTTTGCTAAGTGTTGTTGTAGATATTTTTATTAGTCTATTCACCCCCCTCTAGCCATTAGGACCTTTCAAGTGGTATCGGAGCCGTGGTCACTGTGATTTGAGGCTTGACAACATTCAGGGTCAAAATGTTTCAAATCAACAACACCAAGAAGCCACCCTAATTTAATGGCTCAAACTATCCCTATTGGAAGGCTAAGATGACAACATATATCAAGTCAATCAATAGGAAGGTTTGAAAAGTGGTGGAGACCAAGATTGAGATAGAAGATCCGAAGAATCCCACCGTCGCCGAGGAATTGCTTCTCCAAAACAATTATATTGTTCTTAGTGCCATTCATGATGCCATTGATGGGAGAACATTTGAGAAAATCAAGAACATTGAGATGGCTCATGAAGCATGGAAGAAGTTGGAGGAATCATTTGAGGGCACTCAAGCCTTGAAGGGTGCCAAGGCATATATCCTCAAGGAGCAGTTTGCTAGTTTCAAAATGAAGGAGGATGAAAGTGTGCCAGAGATGTTCCATAGGTTACAAGTGCTTGTCAATGATCTCAAAGTACTTGGTGAGAAGGTGGATGACAAGGACTTCTCCCATAAGTTATTGAGATGCTTACCCTCAAGATTTGGCACATTGGTCACTATTCTAGTAAGGAGTGGTTTGGACACCATAATACCAAACCAAGTGTTGGGAGATATAATGACCGATGATACATATAGAGATGATGATGTGTGGTAGAACCGCCCGAAATAACATACTTACGGAGGTGCTTGTCTTCCACCAGACACTAAGCACCCCAAAAGCATGCTACAACGGGTGGTATCCGTCAGGTACACCCCAAGGGAGAGCCCGAAAGATCCACATTTTCCCAAGGATCCAATAATAAGAACAAGTTACAAACTTAGTCCATGTCATACATTCAAAGTTCTTAAAAATCATATTATTACATTACCAAATGTCAGAGTGCGGAATATTAAACAGCGGAATTTAAAAGAAACATCTATCGATAGTAAGCCAGGATTCTGTTTGTGCCCACTAGAAGAATCCTTCACACAACAGAACTCCTCGTGCATTACCTACAATAGGGGTAAATAAACCCTGAGTACACAATGTACTCGCAAGACTTATCCGACTAGTGAGAATAATTTCCCGACTCTAAGGAATATGATATGCTTTATGGTTTGCTAGTTTCTTTTTTGTAGAAAGCAATACTAATAGTGAGTCCTTATTTATGATAATATTAATAGCTATATTAATTTATTATCTAGCCATTCTATGTAAGCACCTGTTCTACTTTCAAGCAAGAGTTGAGGAATCAGTTCCATTTCAGAACCTTCCATCTTTCAGTTCTTACTACGATGCTAGAGTTAAGACAAGTCGTACTGACTCGGCAGCAATTCACGAACCAATGTGCCCAGCTAGGTACCCCAAAAACACACGTCCCGCTTGTACCCTAGGCACAAGCAGGACTAACCCATCACCCTCCTGTCAAGGGGTCTAGGTCCTCGACCAAACTTAGACTCTAAGCCCCCGCTTCTAAGTCCTGGACTTAGTGCGGTGCAAGGACCTCCACCATCCCTGCCTCCAATCAGTCGGTCCAGAAAGGGCCGGAACCCATAACAAGAGAGCAACAAGTCTTCCCTGCGCCCATACCCAAGTATGTGCTCAGGATAATAGATCTGTGACTTGCCTAGCATCCATTGCAACGAACGGTCCTTAACCAATACAGATAGGGAAAAAGTGTAACCAAGTTATGCCCCGTTGACCGTAGGACACAACCTCTTACACCCATAAGTACCCAAACTATATCACTGCCTGGTCACCACTTTTCCTTTCCACCATTTTAACATGAGTGATCATAACTATCATCTATTGTGAGTAGTGTCAGGTTACTCACGCTACCGAAATCCTGCGCATAGTAGCTACTCAACCTGTACTAGTAGGACTCATAGGTAGATATATTTATGCATGTAGTTTCCATAAAATGAATGTAACGTAAATGCACATCATATATATTCAGTGATCATTTAAAATAAGGGTTATGCACTGGAGCTTGCCTTGGGCAGGCGGTGGGTTAGCAAAGTCAGCACCAAAAGGCTCCGATACTCCCTCCTGCATGAGGATCTCCTCCTCGTACTCCTCAATGACCTCTTCATAATCCTATTCGTCCATGGGCACGAACTCTACCAACTTGTGATCTACATGCATGAAATGATGATGCAATACTTAGTAATATGGCAACAGCAGCTCTTAAAACAAAATACATCTATCAAGTTACTAAGCTAGTCCTACCAACTAAGGTGCTAACTTACCTACTGTAACAATTTTATGGCTAAAGCTATCATCAATTTGCCACAAAAATTCCTACAAATATTAAGCTAAGTAATACTAAGCTTTCTAAATCGAATTTATGAACCTATCAGTATCACCGCTAACTGTAAACTAACTACACTAACAGATAGATGGCATTTTTTTGAACCTAACAAATTTTGTTTCACTATTTTTGGACACCTATATGATTTACTACAAATTATCAAAGTTTAGCTCACAACTAAATTGAATAAGCATTTGTTAATTCACTAGAAAAGAAGAAACTAAACTTCACCGCGCATCTCACTTCACGGCTCGGCCCACTCTCGCAACACCCATGCGCGCACCCCCGCAGCACACCAACGCGGCCCAGCGTGGCACGGCCCACGTGCGACAGCGGCCCCGGAGGGAAGACCCCCGCGCGCTGCATTATGCAAAAGAGCCCTCGGCTTCCAATCAAATGGAACCACAGTCCATTCCACTATTCCCCTCTCTCACTGACTCTCGCACTTAACCCCCCGGTTCACTTTGAATTCGCGTTACAACGTCCCTAGCCAGAACTCAACCGAGGCCGCGGCATCTCCGGCCAAACACTGGCGAGCACGGGCCTCCTCGGCCTCAACCAATACCTCCCTAGCACTCTACGAGTGAAGCGCCATCGATAGAGGTATCATACACTAACAACGGTGCAGCGCATAGGTGTGGCCATGTACCGCGGTGGGGTCTGGCCGCGGCAACACCGGCGCCAGCAAAATTACCTAGCCCAACATCTTTACCGCTACCCTGTATCCATCTACAGACTACGAGCAACAATATAGAAGTCCAAATTGAATCACTACCACTCCTAATCGCGCTGGCCACGGGAACGACATCCACACCAGTTCGCCGGCAGCAGCGAACTCGTCCCGGTGACCTAGACCTCAACCCACTCAACCACCTACCCTAGGAGCAAGAGGGCCTCACCAGAGACGCATAGGGCAGATGGGACAAAGTCATGGGGCTCGGCAAGGTGGTTGGCCATGAGCGCGGGGTGACTCAGGTTCACGGCAAGCGCGGCGACGACATCCCCAGCGACCTGCTGCACGATCGGCGAAGTCGCTGCACGGGCGAGGCAAACTAGTAAAGGAGACGCAAAAGCCCTACTCAATTGAGACAAAGGAGCAAGGGGCGACATCCTGGCTGAGCAGTCGCCTCGGTGGCCATGGCAGACCGCCATGGGGGAAAAGCTCCGCATTACCTCACTAGAAGACGATGGCTCATCGGAACGACTCCAATCGTGAGCTAACTACCAAAGCTAGTTGGGTGCACGGCTAATTGGACGAAGGTGGATTATGTAAGGCCAATTGGACGGGCGACGGCGTTTGGACTTAAGGTGTCGACGGTGGGGGAAATTTCCAATTGAAGCCCCGACACCATATGGCCGCCACAGTGGCATGCTTGGCGTGAAGCTGGACTCCCACTCAACCTCTAGACATGCGCAATTATGAGAGTAGGACCAAGCTCTACGGTTTGCCTTGGCGCGGATTGGCTGGCGCTGTAACACCCTATGTGTTTGTGACCAGTTAAGCAATGGGTTTGAGCTCAAACATGACATGTCAAGTGGTGATGAAGGTGTCAAGATCAAATCTACAAGAGTGAGCTCCAACTTAAACTTGGGCAGCACACCTTTGCTTGTATATTGGCCCTTTTCAGATATATACCTAAGTAATGTTGAAGGTGCTTCTTTCATGTGTCTCACATCAATATCCATCTATATTGATCCATAGAAAAGTTTCGTGAAGTTTGGAATCAAGAAGTCACATGAAATGACAAGTTATGTCCTTGCTTGAATTGTTTTATAAAGTGAATGGAATTCTAGATCGCCAACCAAACCTTGTAACCTTGCCCAAATGACTCTAATTGAACTCTACAACAAAAGTCATGAAGGGATCGTGTTGAGCGAAGGACAAGAAAATACCTCCATCGGTCTAAAACTTGGATTTAAGCTTTACCGTGATGCTACTTTGACCTGTGTTGACCAATCACTTACAGTGCTTGCATGGAGTTGCACCTTAAATAAAAGTTGAGGTTTGAGTAGAGTAGAACAAACTTTGTTTTTGGAACAAGAGCTAGATCAACTTGGAACTAAGGCGAATCGAGGCTCAAACATTGAATCGGCAGCTGTTTTCGGTACTTGGAATTTTTCTAAGTCTGGAATTCATCGTCGACTCGTCGTCGACATTGGCATTCGGCGTTCTCCAAATTCCATTAAGCAACTCGACTTAGACCCCAAAATAAAGGTTGTAGCTAAGTTCATGGAGAAGAGCATATAAAAAGATGGCACTCGTTGGACTTCGTTTTGACCATCAATTTTGGACTTTTGTTAATTGCTGTCAACGCGCTGACACTATCACTTTGGGGCATAATTACTTGCTGATCTAGAGCTCTAATGACCTTGGTCTCTTAATGAAAAATGTAGAGCGGGCCGAGTATAGAAAACTTCATTTTAGCCCATGGACCAATTCGGATCCGAGCCAGCCCAAAACGGCGTCCCACCTTCCCCACTCTGGCGCACGCCACCTGTTCACTGAATTGCCTCTATGGGCGACGCGTGTCCGTGAGCGTGGCAGCCATGCGTTAGCTCGCCCTCGCCATCACCGACGCATGCACCCGCGTCCCTGCTTCTTCAAACCAAGCGCTCGAGCTTCTCCACTCTCCCTCACTTGCTCTTCCTCGCTCTCTGGCGACGCGCATGCGCTCCTAGACACGGCCGCCATGGACGCTGCCGCGAGCTCGAGCTGGGCCGCCGTCGTTCTTCCACCTCCGAGCGCCTAGCAGCCCTGCATCCACCGCCACCGGCTCTGCCGTCATCTCCTTGGCCTCACGCGCCCCTCCTCGGCCTTCCTTCGCCACCGTAGCGCATGGCCACCGGTGCCGTGGCCGCCGTGGACGCCTGTGCGCACGGCCAGGTCAACCCGGCCCGCCTCCAGCCTAATTGAGCAGCCCAGCATGTGCGCGCGGGACCCCTGGTCCTCCCCGCCACTCCACCGCCGCCACCGGCCCTTCTCCGGCCGCCACCGGCCGATTCCCCGGCCTCCTCTGTTCTCAACTGCGACCAGGGACCTCACGCCAGAATTTGATGAAAGGGAGGGGTCTAACTGCGAAGTCTGTGACTCAAATGAATAGTGCCGATAAGGACCTATTTGTAGTAAATTTGCTGAATCTTTGGAAATTCATAGTAATTCATAGGAAATTCGTAAAATAGCAAATGAGGACTTTTTGGAATCCTTGTGAAATTCTCTATGAATTAGATCTATAATATGGCATATTTTAGTTTCAATATTTTGCGGTAAAAATAGATTTGTGCAGTAAGGTTGTAATGCTAGTTGATTTGTTATTTTCCATAACTATAGATCTAGGGCTCCAAATGAAGTGAAATTTTTGTGGCATGCTACTCATGTGATAGTTGATGTGTGGTAAAAATTTCATGAGTATTGGATGAAGTATGAGTGAGTTATTGGTTTATCTCGCTCTCACATGATTTCTTGTAATAGCAAATTGTCTTTTTCGTAGAGGTAGCTATACTTATGAAAATGGTATGAAATTTGTAAAGTATACTATTGAGAGGATATTTGAGCTACTGTAATTTTTGTAGAATTTATTGTGTATTTTTGGTATATGTTCATAAATACACCTTGATGTCTAAATAAATTAAGAAATGCTTTAAGAAAATTTATTTAGAGGTGAGCACCATGATTTTTGGTGTTCTTTAGTCATGTGTGAAATGTTGGTAAATTTGGTTTTGCCCAATTATGAATTTGCAACATAAGTTAATAATTATTTTCTTGCCGATGTGGTTTATGGACAGATCTGGGAACTTAGCAAAGTTCTTCATGACAATGTGCTTTGTTGTGAAACTTGTTTATACAAAAGTTGTAGATAATTTATGTATCTAGCTACTGTTAAAATTTGGTATCATTTGGCCAAGTAGTGTTTGAGTTACAACTGTTTAAAGTTAGAATACAGGATTTGTTGCTCACTGTTTTGTATGAACCAGTTTCTGTAAAGGTATAATTTTGACCTACTTAACTTTGGAATCATGCTATGATGGTTATAGATGAAATGTAGATAATTTCATAAGCTTTCCAAAATGTCTTCTTGCAAGTCATTTGGATTTGTGTAACTCCAGTTATAGCTAAATCTTGTAGCTGCTGTTTGCATATCCAGAAATTGGCAGATTCCAATTATAGTGTTTGCTTGTATATTGTTAAGTGTGACTTATGCCTTGAATGATAACTGAGTTAGAGCACCTGAGATCTTGGGGAACTTGTGTCATGCTTGGTGTTGCGTCTTCTTTGCCATCTTAGCATGATAGATTGTGTGATGTTTAAGTTAAGCATCGCAAAGTACTTAAGTGTGTTAGTGTAAACTATGCTTGTCTTGATTGCTATCTTATGATGCGTCTCATTGTACTATTCTTCATATTTATGCACTTGTATATTGCATCTCATCTAGGTGCGCTAGATGCACCACGTGAAGGATGCGATGTTGGAGCCAAACCCGAAGACGGTGTATGGTGGACCTATTCCGAAGGTGGAAGCACTGGACAAGTGCTAGGACGGGAGATGCTCACTTAGCGAGTGTCATCTAACAAACACTAACCTAGTGTTGGATCCTAGGCAAGCCCCGAAGCATATTAAGCCTCTTAATTTCTAAAATACAATTAAAGTATTATTGTTACATATATATTGTTGCATTAAGTTTAGGTGTTGGATGCAAACACTTGCTGCATTGGTTATCTAATCCTTGTCCAGATATTGATACCCTGAATCCTATGTAGCTCAGGCTCGTGTAGTGCTTAGCCCTGCTTAAATGCGGTAGAAGTCAGGTGATTTTCTGTCACCTACGAGCTATAGGGACATACATATGGTACGGTTGGCTATATTTACTATCGTGGAAAAGAACCTGTCTTAATTTGAATTGAAGACCGGGCGAAGGCTTGCCGGTTTGTAGTGACTCCGTCTGTGTCGCTTAAGGACCGAATCTTGGAGCCTTTCCTATTCATGTTGAACGCATGCCTCTCTCTTAGTTGGCCGGGTCTGGAGACCGACCACAAAGCCGAGTAGCTCACCTTAGGCCGGGAGTCGATAAGTATAAAGTACGCCTCGGAAGGGAGCCGTAGGCGTGAGTCCAAGGGCAGGTGATTTAAAAGTCCTGATCGTCCTGGTAGAAGGGTAATCCCTGAGAGTGTTGGCGCTGATCGAACCCGCGAATTTGGTTCCTGAGTTGTCCCAAAGGTGACCCACGGCTACCCTTGCAAAGTATGCTAGGGTGAGAGTTAGGAATACCCCCTCAGCTGAGTTGTAATTCGATTCGAGTCGCCGTCTCTCACCGGTTAGTGAGAACTTGACGGGCTTATCTCCAAAGTAGATACACTAAATAACATAATGGTTCTGGAATGATGATATGATGATGACAGCCTTATTATATCTGCTATGGTTAATATTGATTGCTCCTAATAAGTGAGTTCTCTAGTGCAGGTGCAAATCTAGTGGACAGGTAAATGATGATAAACTTGATGCGAAGTTTAAATTGGTCACTATATTCATAAGCTCTTTTATGCAACTGTGTCCAGCTAGCCCACCTCATAAGCCTTGCATGACCCTTGGTGTCCTTTATTTCTGGTTTTGACGGGTAAGTCTGGCTGAGTACCTTCTCGTACTCAGGGTTTATCCCACCATGTTGCAGGTGAAGTTCTCGGCCTATGAAGATGGTGGCTAACCGCCGGTGGCTCGGTGATTCTATAGTTACTTCTCATCTATATGCTTTTGTCGGATGATGTCACTTATGCTAGCAATATATTTGGAACTTATATTAATGTAATCATTTGAAAGCTATGATTGTTTTCACTAAGCGGTATTGAAACCCAAACTTGTACTATTATTTGTGAACCCATTTATAATATTATTTTCACTGCAACTCTGCGTATGTGATGTGTATTTGCTTAATCACGTGATCTTGGTTGTGATGTTGATTTACCGAGGTCCTTCGTGACACTCGGCGGACTACCGAGTTTGTATAAGTGAAAGTATGCGTGTGTCAACATGTTAGCGGAGACAGCCATACTTTATCTTGTATAAATTGGGTGGTTCTGTCACAGCTGGCATCAGAGCAAGATTAAGCATAATACTGTCATGTACATTGTTTTAAAAACAAAGTTTTGGTTTTAAAAAGCCTATTTTAACTAAAACTTTAGCTACAGGCAAATTTGTCAAAACTAATTTGCAAAACTATGATAGCGACATCCTCCTTTATGCCTAGTTAAGGACTATTAGGTGGCTATCTAAGTACTAACATGGGGGTTTTTACTTTCATCGTCCATACGGCGTGCTATTGTATGGATGCCATTCACTTGAATGGTAATGTATGGATCAATTGCCTCTACGCCCAGGTAAAAGGTAAGTGGGAGTTGTGAGAGCATGACCATCCAACTGTCGGTCTAGGGGAGAGTTAGCTGTGGTTACTGGAATATTTACATGTCACACACATGTATATATGAAGGTACTTAATTGCGGGTATATTTATCGGGTAGCTATAGATATCAAAGTATATACATTTGGGGATGTATATATGTAGAGTATCTTAGTTTACTGCTTTCATTGTGTGCTTATTTATCTCTTGTGGGGATGGGCTGCAATGAAATTGCCTGTAGGTACGCTAACCACGAATGCGTAGATTGAATATAGCTGACGACTAGCTATATATCGAGAGAGTACGTGTTATGCCACCGACATAGAACGTGATTGCCACCTTAGGCTGGCAATTTCGTGAGGACGAATAGGACAAGCATGCATCATGATTGTGCTTGTGCATAAATATGCTTCCCTCACCTTGTTCTAATACTAAGTAACTTGTGATCAATGTGATGTTACTATCTTCCCTGTGTGAAGCTAGACAAAATGCCTTGTCCCATGCTGCTTGAATAGCTATGCTTGAAGGTAGTGTGTGATTAGTTTTGTCTTGTATGTTTGCTTCCAAAGGAAATAGATGACAAGTTATTAATTGGCAAAAACTCACCCCTTCGAAAACTAAATTGCTAAATATAAGTAAAACTTGTTTTGTAGAGATATCCACCTACTCAGTAAAAAGTGAAATAAAAGATAACAGTGCCTTACCACCATGTTTTGCCTGATATGTGTAGTGGTGTTGTTGTAGGTGACTGGTTGTTATGTACGAGCTTTGTGCTTCGTAATAGTCATTTAAGCTAATTGGATTGAGTGTTTCGAAATGCTCGCTTAAGACCATGATGTAGGCGTGGATGCTCGTTATCTAGGTAGTGCCGTAGTTGTCACCCTTTTGCCCTCGATAAGCATATGAGTGTGGAAGAGCGCTATCCTGGAGCAGCGTCCAAGTTTTGGTAATCTCAGGGTTGTCGTTTACAATTAAGTTCTCTCTTAAGAACCTGAGCCTGTACACGTGGTCGCTAGCCTTGAACGTTGTGCTACGAAGACTTTATCTATGCCTTTGCTTGACCTTAGGCCCAAGCTTAGTTCCCTTGAATGCTTGCATGTTTCATGGTTGTCCCGCTCCTGTGTGGGAGGACCCTGCTCAAAAATCCTTGTTATATCTTATTGCTCCTTCGTTTACAGATGATCTAGTGCAACGCTAATCGCTATCTATCCTAGCTTTGGAACCTTTTCCTCATAGATCATGTCATTGCTTTATCAACTCAATCCCTAGTTAGTGCAATGGCTCTGTCCCTCGAATCTCGTGTATTTTGTCTCCAACTCCTTCAAGTCTCTGGATGTTTATCAGTCTTGATCTCCTATTGCTGCTCGACAGGACCAAATCTCATGTTAATGTTTATCTGGTAATCACTTTGGTGGACACAAGGCGTATATGGAAATTAAGCAAGAGTCTCCTGCTTAGTTGCCTTCGGCAATTAGGCTATATTCTTTTGTGCTGTGTTTTGATCTTCTGATCGACTCCTTGTTGATTCCTAACCTTGTGACTATCCTTGTTTGCTATCCCTCTTTTGCACAATGCTTGTTCTTACAATCTAATTGGTGCCACTAGAAGTTTCACTTTGGTTGTATGTTCAGTAATGGTGCCACGATTAGCGATCTACGGTGCCGTGACGGAACCTAGGGCCTCCTTGTGGGCGGTCGACGCATGGTTGTGCTGCTGGGTGCGCGCTGGTATTAAGGTTTCTAGTCATGATCCATTGCCGAACTGTACCGATGTGTTATTTTCACGTGGGCTCTTCCTTGGTTATCTCACCATATCTTATCGAAGATCCATATATCAGACCGAAAGTAGTAGAGCTTCCTTTTGAAGTCACAAAAAGGATATCCTTTGAAGAACTGGTCATCGACATAAACATTAACAGACTACAAGAGGTGGTAGACAAGTGACTCCACTTGGTTGCCCTAGTATTGACATCCGTCACCTAGTGAACAACTTATGTCATCATTGTTGGCTCAGAAAGGCACACAACACTTAATGTTGGACAAGTTGTTAGTCCAATAAGAATCGAACGTCATATTATGATTATGACCTAGCTATCTAAGTCTTGATTATTATGTGCATGCTGATCGCATAGTCGAGATCAACAATCTCTAGTGTGACCCCTTGTCTGCTGACTTCGATGGCGACCATCTGTTATGCGTTAATCACATAGATAGTACAAAATGTTGTATCGGCTACGTAAGGAGCTAGCGAAAGCACGTCCCTAGTTTCAGTCAGCATCTTTGTGCCCTAGGTGCCACTAACACAGGTGTCCAAACTTTATTGGATGAAGTGCCGAAGGATATATAGGAATGGTTCCTTATCTCTGTAGGACAGTCCCTCCATGAAGAGTATGCTTTGTGTCCCAAAAACATAGCCACAAGTCCAATGCTTGTGCATAGTCAAGTTACTGTCTAGAATGATGGTTGAAGTGTTACCAGAGAAGCATGTGAGGAAAACTCTAGCCTCCATCCTCAGATAGGGAAAGGCTGCTGCTGCTATACAAAGAGATCGAGAGTATAGAACACACACCACAACGTATGAAGCAAAGAAAGAGAAGAACGAGAAATCTGTCTACATTTTAAGGTACAGAACCGAACATCTTCAAGCCAACGATTAGTGACTCAAACGAAGTTGGATTGACCCCAAACTTGGTGATCTCATTCCTTGCTTAGGACCCTTCAATGTCTTAAGTTGGTTTAAGTATTGGTTGAGTAAACCATCGGATTTGAGAGATATCTTGTTGGCTTGGTTTGCTGCTATTTTAGAACAGAGCAGTTTTGGTAGATGAATTGTTTGGATGGTCAAACGGTGTTCGGTTGAGTTAAATTTTGATGAGTAGTTAGAAGACATATGGATCTACATGCCTACCTAAATTTGTGCATATTGGTGCAGTAGTTTGTGAGATATGAATAGAAAACAAAAGAGTACATAATCTGCAATTTCGCTGTGACTGCGATCATCCTTTGCATTAGACGGTTGTGTTTGTAATTCATGCCAAGAAATTACAACTTATAGGTGTATTACTGTTAGACAACCCTCCATAACCTTGAGAAGATTAATTGCACCCCTATGTGCCTTGCTTTTGCCCTCTTAGATCAGCAATGCGTGAGCAGTCAAGGTGTTCTAGAAGTCAAATTGTGCCCTTGCAATTCGAAAGTAATTGGAAAGGTGTCAAACTATAGATTTTTGGATTATGGTTTTTGAGATATTGATTGGCCTAAGAATGGAAGCCTCGACGTTAAATATAGTTTAAGAAAGCTGGTTTTGCTACGGTGCAAGTAAACCCAACTTGCTGTGCAACTGCACCACGAAGGCAAATTGTACTTAACCTGCTTGGTAGTGAACTAGTCCCTAGTTTTGGGATTACTTGCAACTTATGTTGCCCTCCAAGCCTCGCTAACATCCTTCTGCATCAATGGTTCTCCAATGCTGACATGCCTAAGGTGTCTTCCATGTGTTTTACCCAAGGGGTTGCCTCAGATACAACTCAGATAACTGTTGCCGCTGGGATACGA
The DNA here is from genome assembly GCA_904845875.1 of Miscanthus lutarioriparius. NCBI lineage: Eukaryota > Viridiplantae > Streptophyta > Magnoliopsida > Poales > Poaceae > Miscanthus > Miscanthus lutarioriparius. Next base: position 16,204,028 of record CAJGYO010000004.1, read on the forward strand.
GAATTCCCTTAAATAATGGTCGTCAAAAACACTAAGTTAACAGAGTCAGCTATCACATTCACCGCTCACTCAATAGACTTAGGTAATACAGTGTTGTTATCAGAGAAAGAGCACTGCACACATGGAACATTATGTAGCTTTCCATCAGTTGACGCATGAGTGAGTGCACCGCTACAACCAGTTTGGATATTGGTTAACTAGCTTCTCATACCCTCAAAGGATGTTTACCCCGTCTATGATCACATCCTTTACGAGAAGTTGTGCTCAGGCCACTTTAGTAGAGAACTGCTTTTCAAACCTTGGGAGCAAATATAGCACCGTTGCAAGGAATATCCGTCAACCGACTGTGATCTAGTGCAAAGTCCATATGATCTGTGCTATATCCACTAGGGAAGTAGATGTTATAAGTATTTAGTCTACGCTTGTATCACTCTTTGGACATCGAGGACGAAGTATGTAGGACAGTGCTATCTTGGATTCCTCCCAATGTAACAATGCGTTATGGATGCCAACGAAGGAAATTCTTCAGACAACAACTTATGATGAAGAGCAAGTATCAAAAAGTGTCATGACCAAATTAGCCTCTCTGATACTCCGAAGTTAAATAGCCTAATGCTATCACTGATGTTGGAAACTAGATGACATGTTTCTCTTCCCTTAAAAGTCTTTCGCACCGAATCTTGGGACGCGATTCCTTTAAGGGGAGGGCTATAACACTAACCTAGTGTTGGATCCCAGGCAAGCCCCGGAGCATATTAAGCCTCTTAATTTCTGAAATGCAATTAAAGTATTATTGTTATATATATATTGTTGCATTAAGTTTAGGTGTTGGATGCAAACACTTGCTGCATTGGTTATCTAATCCTTGTCCAGATATTGATACCCTAAATCCTATGTAGCTCAGGCTCGTGTAGTGCTTAGCCCTGCTTAAATGCGGTAGAAGTCAGGTGATTTCCTGTCACCTGCGAGCTATAGGGACATACATATGGCACGGTTGGCTATATTTGCTATCGTGGAAAAGAACCTATCTTAATTTGAATTGAAGACCGGGCGGAGGCTTGCCGGTTTGCAGTGACTCCATCTGTGTCGCTTAAGGACCGAATCTTAGAGCCTTTCCTGTTCATGTTGAATGCATGCCTCTCTCTTAGTTAGCCGGGTCTGGAGACCGACCACAAAGCCGAGTAGCTCACCTCAGGCCGGGAGTCGATAAGTATAAAGTATGCCTCGGAAGGGAGCCGTAGGCATGAGTCCAAGGGTAGGTGATTTAAAAGTCTTGATCGTCCTGGCAGAAGGGTAATCCCTGAGAGTGTTGGCGCTGATCGAACCCACGAATTTGGTTCCTGAGTTGTCCCAAAGGTGACCCACGGCTACCCTTGCAAAGTATGCCAGGGTGAGAGTTAGGAATACCCCCTCAGCTGAGTTGTAATTCGATTCGAGTCGCCGTCTCTCACCGGTTAGTGAGAACTTGACGGGCTTATCTCCAAAGTAGATACACTAAATAACATAATGGTTCTGGAATGATGATATGATGACGACAGCCTTATTATATCTGCTATGGTTAATATTGATTGCTCCTAATAAGTGAGTTCTCTAGTACAGGTGCAAATCTAGTGGACAGGTAAATGATGATAAACTTGATGCGAAGTTTAAATTGGTCACTATATTCATAAGCTCTTTTATGCAACTGTGTCCAGCTAGCCCACCTCATAAGCCTTGCATGACCCTTGGTGTCCTTTATTTCTGGTTTTGACGGGTAAGTCTGGCTGAGTACCTTCTCGTACTCAGGGTTTATCCCACCATGTTGCAGGTGAAGTTCTCGGCCTATGAAGATGGTGGCTAACCGCCGGTGGCTCGGTGATTCTATAGTTACTTCTCATCTATATGCTTTTGTCGGATGATGTCACTTATGCTAGCAATATATTTGGAACTTATATTAATGTAATCATTTGAAAGCTATGATTGTTTTCACTAAGCGGTATTGAAACCCAAACTTGTACTATTATTTGTGAACCCATTTATAATATTATTTTCACTGCAACTCTGCGTATGTGATGTGTATTTGCTTAATCACGCGATCTTGGTTGTGATGTTGATTTACCGAGGTCCTTCGTGACACTCGGCGGACTACCGGGTTTGTATAAGTGAAAGTATGCGCGTGTCAACGTGTTAGCGGGGACAACCATACTTGATCTTGTATAAATTGGGCGGTTCTATCACAGGTGTGGTGCCATTGTAGGCGATGTGACGGCGGCTTGGCAAGGCGCAAATTTCTAATTTGGGAAAGGACGGCAGCGCAATGGGGAAGACTCCACAGTGCGTACAAGACTGGCACGGCGACATGCGACCGCAACGCCACGACCCGCAAGATGACGGCACACGGCACAACGCGTCGTAGAGACTGACACCGGTTCAGAGAGGCGGTAGCATGGTGACACAGCGCGCGCGAACGTGATGGCAAGGGCAAGCGGGCAGGCCCACACGTGTGCAGCCGCAAAGGATCAACGGTAGCAGTGACCGCGCGGCAGCTACGGTCGAAGCATAGCGCAATGCGATGGTGAGCAGCATGGCGTAGGCGGACGCGATGGTGGCAGAGCAGCCAGGCTCGCTGGCGTGGTGTGCATGCGTGCATGAGCATGTGCTAGGGCGCAGCAATGGGAGGTCGTGGTCAGCGGTGCGGAGCTAAGCGTGTGGGCATCCATGCACATGCGCGACGAGTGGACCAGTGCAGTGCGCCGAGCCGGAGCAGAGGGTGACCGCACCCAGGCGCTGGCATCGATCAAGAACGTGACTTGCATGCCTTTTAAAGCAGCTCAAAAATCCCACTCAATGATCCAAATGCTAAACCAACTATTTTACGTTCGAGATGGTGTATCAAGCTACTAAAACCAACCTTAAGACCATGCCACTGCTTAACCCGATTCCTCGATAAAAATTCCCAAACTTAGCTTCGTCGACACACTTTCCGACTTAAGAAATTGACTGCTTTTTGTTCGGATTTGCGTCAACTTCGATTTTCAAGCTATCAAATAAGCTATCTAGCAAACCCCATTCGCGACCGCAAGTATTTCATCGTCACCTACGAAGTTTGTACTACAAACTTTATTAAAGTGCCGTGTATGCATTCTATAGCATTTTTGTTCAATAAAAATTTATTTAGAACACTAAGTGACACAACGCGACATGGAACATAACATTCGTTTCGTGTTTCCGATGAACGTTTCAAGTTCCGTATATTGCTTTACATCCTATATTACACACATTTACACATAAGTATGATGCTCATGCAGTGTTTTAGCAAAAAGCTATACAGTGTAACACCGAGGGTGTTACATGATGAGAAGGAAGAAAAGAGGGAGAAGAAATATGATAAGAAGGATGACAAGAAGAAGAGTGTGGTGTTCAAGGCCACATCATCAAAGGGCAAGGCAAAGCAAGAATCATTAAGTGAAGATGAAGACTTGAGCTTTGATGAGATGGATGATGAGAAGATGGCTCTCTTTGTCAATAGATTTGGCAAGTTCATGATGAAGAAGGGCTACCGTGCTATAAGAAAGAAGTCTTCATTCAAGAACAAGGAAGAATCAAGAAGGTGCTTTAATTATGGAAGCAAAGACCATCTTGTTACTTAATGCCCATACAACAGCAACAACAGTGATGATAACAAGAAGAACAAGAAGGACAAGAAGGAAAAGAAAGAGAAGAAGGACAAGATGACCTTCAAGAAAAAGAAGGGTGGTTCATATGTAGTCACTTGGGATAGTGATGCTTCCTCAAGCGATGACGATGATAGTGACGATGACAAGATCACCAAAAAGAAGGCACTTGCAAGCATTGCTATCAATGAGAAGCCTTCTCTCTTTGACATTCCATCATGCTTCATGGCTAAGGCCACTAAGGTATAAACTTGTGATGATGGAAGTGATGAGGAACATGATAATGAAAATAAAAATGAAAGTGATAGTGATGATGATGAACCAACTAAGGATGAATTACTTGACATGCTAGATGATGCCAAAGAACACTTTGACATTAAGAGAAGGGAATGCAAAAGCTTGTGTAGGGAACTAAAAGCCCTTAAGCAAGCCTTTGATGAGCTCAATGCATCTCATGAGAGGCTAGAGGAAGCCCATGAGAAGCTTAGCGAGGTTCACAAGAAGCTTGAAAAGGCCCATTCCTCTTTGCTTAAAGAACAAAATGAGAAGAAGGATATTGAGACATGTGATGTAGGCATAACTTGTGATATAATTATTGAATCATTCTATAAATCTATCATTGTTTATCCCACTAACCCTTCTTGTAGCATTTCTACTTTCACGTCATCTAGTAGTGACGGTTTCACATGTGATGCCTCACTAATGGTTGAGAATGAGACCCTCAAGAAGGAGGTCAATGAGCTCACTCACACCTTGGCTAAGGTCTATGGTGGTGAGGACCGCTTGCTTATGTGCTTGGATATCCAAAGAGCTTCTCTCTACAAAGAGGGATTGGGATATACCCCCAAGAAAGGCAAGGCGGCCTTTGCTCCTCACAAGACTAGTTTTATGAAGAACAATGGTTGATTTTGCACTAGTTGCAAGCAAGTTGGTCATAAAGAGCATGAGTGCAAGAACAAGAACAAAAATGCTAATGTATCCTCAATTAAGATTGATTCTTTCTATGTGCTTATTAAGGGTATAAATGGTGTGAAAGCTAAGTTCATAGGTACACCATTGATGGGCTCAAAGAAGAAAGCCATTTGGATGCCAAAGAGCTTAGTCACTAACCTTTAAGAACCCAAGCAAGTTTAGGTACCTAAAAAGAATTGATCTTCTTTTATAGGTAAATTACAAAGTCGGAGAAAGGCATTGAGTTCTTGATAGTGGGTGCACTCAACACATGACCGGTGATGCAAGAATGTTCAACTCAATCAATACTAATGACAATGATTGTTATGATAGTATCACATTTTGTGACAATGGCAAAGGCAAGGTCAAATGGCTTGGTAAGATTGCAATATCCAATGACATGAACATTTCCAATGTGTTGCTAGTTGAGAGTTTGAGCTTCAATTTGCTATCCGTGGCTCAATTGTGTGATCTTGGATTCAAATGCATATTTGAGGTAGATGATGTAGAGATCATAAGTGTATATGGCTCTAACTTGATCTTCAAAGGCTTTAGATATGATAATATATACTTGGTTGATTTCAATGCTAGTGAAGCTCAATTATCAACATGTTTATTCACTAAGTCTAGCATGGGTTGGTTATGGCATAGAAGGTTTGGTCATGTTGGAATAAAACAATTGAATAGATTGGTTAAGCATGACTTGGTTAGAGGCTTAAAAGATGTTGTGTTTGAGAAGAATAAGCTTTGTAGCCCTTGTCAAGCCGAGTAAATAAGTTGGAAACACCCATCCTAAGAAAAACTTGATGAACACTAGTAAAGCATTTGAGTTATTGCACATAGACTTATTTGGGCCAACATAATACACTAGCATCGGTGGAAACAAATATGACTTTGTGATAGTGAATGATTATACTAGATACACTTAGGTATTCTTCCTAGTGGACAAAAGTGATGTGTTTGCAACATTCAAATTATTTGTCAAGGGCATTCACAATGAGTTTGAAACAACCATCAAGAGAGTTAGAAGTGACAATGGTAGTGAGTTCAAGAACACTAGAATTGATGATTTGTGTGATGAATTTGAAATTAGACATTAATTCTTGACTAAGTACACTTCACAATCAAATGGTCTTGTTGAGAGAAAAAATAGAACACTCATTGATATGGCAAGGTCTATGCTTAGTGAGTATAATGTGAGTCAATCTTTTTGGACCAAAGCTATCAATACGGCTTGCTATTGTAGCAACCGTCTCTATTGTCACCCATTAAAAGAGAAGACACCATATCAGCTCTTGAATGGTAAAAAGCCCAACATTGTATATTTTTGGGTTTTTGGTTACAAATGTTATATCTTGAAGAAAGGCACTAGATTGGACAAATTTGACAAGAAATGTGACGACGGATTCCTACTTGGATACTCAACTACTAGCAAAGCATATAGAGTTTGGAATTTGGATGGTGGTACTCTTGAGGAAGTTCATGATGTTGAATTTGATGAAACCAAGGGTTCCCAAAATGAGAATGAGAACTTAGAAGATGTTAGAGGCATTCAACTCTCAAATGCTATGAAGAACATGGATGTTGGTGAATTAAGGCCTAGGCAAGTGAATGATGATGAAGATAAACAAGTGCAAGGGCTCTCTAACATAAATATGCAAGACGATACAAATCAAGATAGTACAAATGACTCTCATGACAATGAACAAAATCAAGTGGCTAGTACATCATCTCAACCAAATGATCAAGTAAATGCAAGCGATCAAGTTTCAATACTCCAACCAACCAATATTGCAAGGGATCATCCATTGGACACTATCATTGGTGATATTTCAAGAGGTGTGCAAACTAGATCAAAATTAGCTTTATTTTATGAGCATTTCTCATTTGTGTCATCCATTGAACCAAAGAAGATAGATGAAGCATTAAAGGATGTTGATTGGGTGAATGATATGCATGAAGAATTGAATAACTTCACAAGAAATCAAGTATGAGAATTAGTAGAGAGACCAAAGGGACACAATGTGATTGGAACCAAATGAGTTTTTATAAACAAGCAAGATCAAGATGGGTTAGTAGTAAGGAACAAAACAAGATTGGTAGCACAAGGATATACACAAGTTGAAGGTCTTGACTTTGGAGAAACATATGCCCCGGTTACTAGATTGGAAGCAATTAGAATCTTACTAGCATATGCTTGTGCCCACAACATCAAGCTCTATCAAATGGGTGTTAAGAGTACATTTCTCAATGGTTACATCAATGAGGAAGTATATGTTGAGCAACCTTCTAGTTTTGAAGATGACAAGAAGCCCAACCATGTGTACAAGTTGAAAAAGGCATTGTATAGCTTAAAGCAAGCACCTAGAGCATGGTATGAGAGATTAAGGGACTTCCTACTCTCTAAAGGATTCATGATGGGCAAGGTTGACACCACTCTTTTCACCAAGAAGATTGGCAAAGACTTATTTGTGTTGCAAATCTATGTTGATGACATCATATTTGGATCAACCAATCAAGATTTTTGTGAAGAGTTTGGAAAGATGATGACTAGTGAGTTTGAAATGTCTATGATTGGAGAGTTAAGTTACTTCCTTGGTCTTCAAATCAAGTAATTGAAGAATAGTATATTTGTGAGTCAAGGCAAGTACATCAAAGACATGCTCAAGAAGTTTGGCATGAGTGATAGCAAAGCCATTAGCACACCAATGGAGACAAATGACAACTTGGATAGTGATGCAAGTGGCAATATGATAGATCAAAAATTATATCAGCCTATGATTTGAAGCCTACTCTATGTGATCGCATCAAGGCCGGATGTCATGTTTAGTGTATGCATGTGTGCAAGATTTCAAGCCTTGCCAAGAGAAAGTCATTTGAAGGCTACAAAGAGAATATTGAGGTACTTGAAGCATACACAAAATGTTGATTTATGGTATCCCAAAGGAGCAAAGTTTGAGCTAGTTGGTTACTCTGACTCGGATTATGCAGGATGTAAGGTTGAAAGGAAGAGCACCTCGGGCACATGTCAATTGTTGGGAAGATCACTTCTTTCATGGTCATCAAAGAAGCAAAATAGTGTTGCATTATCAACCACCGAAACCGAATACATATCCACCGGTAGTTGTTTTGCACAAATACTTTGGATGAAGGCCACCTTGAATGACTTTAGAATCAAGCTCAAGAAAGTGCCATTGCTATGTGACAATGAGAGTGTAATCAAGTTAACAAATAATCTAGTTCAACATGCAAGAACAAAGCACATTGATGTCCGCCACCATTTTATAAGAAATCACCAACAAAAAGGTGACATTTGCGTTCAAAGTGTGGGCACCGAAGATCAATTTACCGATATATTCACCAAGCCATTGGATGAGAAAAGGTTTTGCAAGCTAAGGAATGAGTTGAACATATTGGATTTCTCAAATATGTGTTGATGCACCCCCACTTATATGACATGCCTGTCCTTCGAGCAATCCAAGGTAAGAGTTGATTGGCATGGCATACGTCCTTACTAAGGACATGATTAGTGCATATAGTCATCTTTCACATTTAATAGGCTCATTCATGAAAATTAAATGAATTTGATGATTGTATGGTACCACTATTGCTTCTATGCTTGACTTGATCTAGTGGTAGCATATGACACGTTTGTGGGCTTGTAAACCTAGTGTTTGATCTAGAAAATGAGATCTAAGTGTTTAACTCAACATGGTACAAGATAATCCTTATTTGGAGGTGTAAAGAAGCTTGTCCTTGGATCAAACCAACTTAAATATCTTTGACAAATGATCTAGATTGAATCAAATTAGGGAAAATGATCCTTACCCCATTGATTGACATTGATAATCACAACCTATTTAAAATTAAATCTTTGTGGTCATTGATGACAAAGGGGGAGAAAATAGTGTATACAAAGATAGTGAGAAGATAACAAAGGGGGAGAAATTGACATAGGAGAAGAGATATGTCAAAGTAAGGAATCAATTAAAATTTTGAGCACACAAGTAGGGGGATCAAGCTCATAAACTTGGTGGATGCATTTGAATGTGCATTTCATATGTTTGCTTACATGGCACAAGTTTTAAATTTCAATATCCATGCTTGTGTGGTGTATGCCAGTTGTAGGTTTGAATGATAAAATGAAAACTAGCATGCATAGGTTAAGTAACTAGACTCATGATAATATTATGAAAACTAGACCATTGCTTCTAATGTTGATCTCATGGGGTATTCTAGTTTTTGTGTATGTCTAGTTACTCATGGTGCTAAGGATGGTATATTGGTGCACTCCGATTGGTATCACACTTCGAATGTCCATTTCTTATACCTTAGCATAATTTGGTAGACATTGTCTCCTATATTTCATATCTAAGCATATGTGCAAGCTACAATCCAAA